>JAKOOJ010000008.1:5127500-5837500 GCA_022577455.1 Arizona elegans | reverse complement strand
GATATGGCAAGGGTGGGGTCAGGATCCCCACCTAAAAATAAGGGGAAACGTGGAAATAATGTTTGTACCAAATTTTCAGCATTTGCAGTACCTTCAGGATTTGGGGGCGTATTTAGGACATGTCAGGTGAAGGCAATTTTTTAAAAAAGTTTGGGGATGGCATCCATGATATTATATTTATATTTATATTTATATTTTATTGAATTTGTATACCGCCCTACTCCCGAAGGACTCAGGGCAGTGAACAGCCATAGAATAAAACATATAAATACAAAATTTAAAATAAAATAAAACGAATTAAATAATTTGGCTGAACAAATTTAAAACCCCAATAATTTAAAACCAAATTTAAAATTTCCATTTAAAAGGGGGAAAGACGTAGGTCAGGCCATCTTGATGAAATCAGAAAGTCTTGAGCACGCGACAGAAGGTACACAGATCCGGGATCCTCCGTATCTCCGGGGGGAGCTCGTTCCAGATAGCAGGTGCCCCCACAGAGAAGACTCTCCATTTGCCATATGAAGACTTCTGTAGCCATGAAACAGAGACATTTGCTACTTGGGAGAAATATTATGGCTCATCTTCACAAAATATTAAAATGCAGAGATATCACCTTGTCAAAAAAAAACCCTACATATTTTCAAGGCCATTGTTCTTCCAGCTGAAACAGATGTCTGCAAAACTCACGATTCCTTGACTATATGCTTTTGAAACAGGGGTGAAATTGTTGAGAATACCACAAGAATAATTAATTTTTTATAAATAAAAAATAATAAATAAAATAATTTCAGCGGTTAAGATGTTGATCTTGTTGGCTGGAAACACGGCAGCCCAGGTTCAAGAGTCAAATGGTGCAGAATGGGGTGAGCTCCATTTTTGCCCCAGCTCCTATCAAACTAGCAGCTCAAAAGCATGGAAATGCAAATAAATAAGTAGGTACCACTTCCCTTAGGTGGGAAGGTAATAGAGCTCCATAACATCATACTTGGTCAGTGAACAATAACAACAATTCCCAATAATAAGAAGAAAGGAAACTGTATGTTGATTGACTAGAAGTAGCTTTAAAATCTCATGCACCAACTCTGTCACATGAACTATATTTGCTTTAAAGATGCCGGAAACTGAATCTGGGACTCTTTACATACAAAACAAGTGTTGAATTACTAAATTCTGATCCTAAGACAGAAGTTGGAGACCCAGGGAAGGAAAGAAAAATACATTCTGTAACCTACTCTGTGAAAACCTTCTGTTTGAAAGACAGCAGAAAAACCCTACATTTACACACACTCACCAATTTGCCAAAAGAAAAATAAACATTTTCAATGAAAGCCAATGAAAGAAAGCAATTAGCTGGAAACAGATCACCAAGAATTCCACAACAAATCTGTACTTCATTGACATGTATCATGCAGCTATGATCCTTAAGATACCCCAAAGAATCAGACGAAATTCATGAAAGTTGTAATAGGAAACAGACACGCTTACTTTCCCAATAGCCTTATTTATTCCACCTACTAATGATTCAACAAGACTAATAATTTGCTATGTCTCAAGACTATTGTTTATATTTTAGAGCTGCCTTCAAGGATGGGGGCAACTGACATAGCATTCTGTTCAATCTCTCAACATTCTGAGCCAATCAGGAAAAAAAAATATGGTTCAGGAACAATTGGATATAAACAATGATACAATTGGAACAGTGGTGGGTTGCTCCCGGTTCAGTCCGGTTCTTGCGAACCGGTAATAACGGTAGCAGGAAGTTCCGCCCATCTGCCTGTATGCCATCATGAACAATCTGTGCATGCGCAGAAGTTTCTGTGCACACACTCCCGTTCGAACCGGTAGCAGTGGTAAGTAGAACCCACCCCTGAATTGGAAGTATTGGCTGCTAATTTTATTCCTAAACAGGCAGTGGAGTTGGAGAAACTCTGGATAGCTCAAGTATAGGTGAGCTGATTCCCTTCAGAAATTTTTTTATTCAAGTGAACAAATGTGATCTTGAAAACATATTTGATAAATACAAGGTGCCATTTATTATTAATCTTTAAAATATGTCACTTACTGAAAACTCTTAATCTGAAAATTGTCCAAGTTTTTGGAAAGGAAATTCCACTTCTGCTAAATTTTAGCTCATCAACTAACCTTGAGACTAATAAAGCTTCATGATGCTAGAGGAGCTAAATTGAGGAGAGGTGCAGAATGGTCAAAGACAATTCCTGTTAAGAGTAATTGGTGACTAACTGTCCCATTGACATATTTTCTAAAATTTGAATGGGGAGTGGAATAAGAAAGAGAGTCTCTACTTGATTGGTGTCAGGCACTGCTGGATGACTATCTTCTGGAGACAAGGAAAGTCTAACAAATTCCAAATGAACAATTTAAAGTGAACCCATGAAAAGTCTGAGAGCAATTTAGTTGAGTTTAAATTACATTTAAGGCAATTATTCTTGGAACAGATAATGCATGAAGCACAAACCAGTATCAACATATTTTCTTCATACACCTTAAAATGGCAAGAAAATTGTACCCTCTTTAATACAAAAATGTAGAAAATCATGTATTATTCTAGTCCTAAATTTTCAGTAGTACAGCCTTAGGAGTAATACAGTACAGACAGACATAAACAGAAATGTTCAATGTGGGAAGTTGACTTACACTGTACTTATACACTTATACTTTCAGTGATTCCCAACAATATTTCTTAGGTTCCTATATTCTCTTTATCTCCTAGTTCTTTCTCAGCTTTTATTGATTTTACACCCTAACACACCAAATTTCAACGATAGGGAAACCTAGGAAAATAATGCAAATATTTTAATATACCTTTTCCCTGCTCTACTCAAGAGTACTTGTTACTCAAGAATAACAAGAGCTTCTGTCTCTTTCAAGTATGGGAGAACTTTGGTATAATGTCCTCTACCTCTTTCACACTATCCCATTTGCTTTTGCCCCTGGACCAAATGGGAACAACCCAACTAAAAGAAAAGAAAAGTTACATTCAATCTCTGCCCTTTAGACATTGCCTGTCTACTCAGAGAAGGCAGGTAAACAGTGACACCAAGAACAAGGTGAGGGTGTTGGGGAGATCAGAAATGGGGATGTTGGAGAATTTAGTATATTAGATTCCTAACCAAATGTGTCTATTTTCAGACTGCCACTGCATAGGTGAATCAAAAGGGTACTGTTTCGCATGCAATTCCAGGTAACTACTTCATTATGTTCTACCTATAATACAGGAATCTTCTCAGTCTGGCTACACACTCCTGCGAACAATTAGATAAGGCTCCAAGGAACTTGGGATGTGTGGGGTTAATCTTAGATCTTTTGTGATTACGCAGTGTGTCCAGGCTAACTCCACACTTGAGTCCTCCTCCCTGCCAGGTTGGGTACCTCTCAACAAGTATATACATAATTAAACCCATTTTTGTATGATATGATTTACAGCTAAAAAAATGCCCTGAAGGTCACTGTATACTTGTACAAAAATGTACAAGTATATGTATGTATACTTGTACATCGTATATTATGAGAATTAGTCCTCAGGGAGAAGGGCGGTATACAAATTTATAAAACAAATTCAGAAAATAATGGTTTTTCCTCAGGAGAAATATTTTTTAAAAGTGTATACACTCAGATAAACATATAGATAATGCTTACTTGTCCTCTGAATCCTCAGTGAAGAAGTGATCCCCAAAAAGTCTGAGACTGGACAATCACTAATAGTACCAGCCAGTGGTGAAATTCAAATTTTTTTACTACTGGTTCTGTGAGCGTGGCTTGGTGGGCTTGGTGTGGCTTGGTGAGTGTGGCAGGAGAAGGATACTGCAAAATCTCCATTCCCACCTCACTCCAGGGGGAAGGATATTGCAAAATCTCCATTCCCACCCTCCTCTGGGGCCAGCCAGAGGTGGTATTTACTGGTTCTCCAAACTACTCAAAATTTCCACTACCAGTTCTCCAGAACCTGCCAGAACCTGCTGAATTTCACCCCTAGTACCAGCCCAGGAACAGTCCTAAGTAGACCCCCCTCCACCTGTCTCTCCCCAACACCGTTAAATCAGGACAACTCAACAAAATCCTTCTAGGAACTTTCCATCATTAAAATGAAATCCAGCATACAGTTAAATTCAGGTTGGCAATATCAGTCTGATGTTTGATGATCCCACAGAGGATGTGCAGGAAAACTTTACCCAGGCAATAATGGTCATTACGTTCTGTGCATTCCACCATCCGTAAAGCTAAAAGATAATCTTCAACAGTGCTGGGTGGATTGTCCCAATTGTTGCTTTTGACACATGATTTTATTTTATTTTTTGCTCCATCTGGTCAATGTAGCAGCAGCTGCAAACATTAGCTGGGGTCAGTAGTTAAGTATAGCCAGCTGTGTTTTACAGGACTTGCCCTTATAAATAATTGAATAACTCCCTCCCTCTGTCCTATGCTGAGTAGAGCAGGGAGGTAGAGGAAAATAAGCCAACTGAGCTGTAAAATAGTATAACAATGTTTTCAGACCCATTTGGATAACAGGCCTATGGGCTCTTTTTATTATTAAGAAAGGGGGGTGGGGGGGAAGCATTGCTATCAGTCAGAGTACTGGGCACCAGCCCAAAGGTTACCAAAGAGACATCAGCTTGTTCCAATCAAAAACACAACTGTGTAAAAGGCAACTTCATACCTCTAGTGCAACTCTTGGATTGGCTCGGGATCAAGCAGCCTGATTAAGAGCTTTTAAGACATGGCGTTGTTGCCAGCTGTATGACCCCCTGCTCAGAAACAGCCATTCTGACAGTCGAGCGCACAACCTGGAATACATGGAAGCTTTACGGATGACTCCCTCAAGTGATACTCATAATCCAGATGAAATTCATTTTTCCTGGAAACAGATGAAAGAAAACGATGATGCACGGGTCAGTTTAGTGGGTTCTCGTATGTGTTGATTCACAGAGTTTTAAAAGAATTCAAACAATGCACATCCCAAAGAAGATATCGAACAAGGGGTCAGGCTAAACATGGCATGAAAGAAGGCATGATTGCAACTCGTATCTTTCCCCCCACCCCCAAAATGGACTACTGTGGAGCCACTAACCCAGAGGTGTCAAACACAAGGATGTGATGGGATTCGGCCTGCAGGGCCATCCTGGAAAATGTAAAGTGCTGGCCTGCGTCGTTTTGGCCTAGTCTACCCATGTCGCTTTGGCCCAGTCTACTCAATGCGAAGAGGAAACATTGGGCCAGCATGGCTTCAGACCAGTCTACCCAGTGGGAAGAGGAAACATGCCAGGTGTTTGGGTAGTGGTGTCAAGCTGGCCACACCCACCCAGTTGGCCACACCCACCCACCCACCTCCCGAATTCAACCACAGTCCTGATGCGGCCCTCAATGAAATTGAGTTTGACACCCCTGCACTAGCCATAGAAAGAAGCAGATTTTCATCAGTGGCAGACAAAAAGAGACTTTAAGCACCTTCGCTGCATGTTCGCTTTAGCTGCTGTTTATAATACATTTAAAACCCAAATTAGGGATTTAAAAGAAAAACAGAAGACATTAACCTTCATTAATAGAGCAGACCCAGATGGTTTACCTAAAGTGGAATATTCAGGACTAAAAAGAGGGCTGGGCCATTGACAACATACTGAGCTGTACCTGCAAAGTTAGTTAGATTTATGATTTTTTTATTTTATTTTTTTTTTTGCTGGTTTCCAGCAATTTTGCCCAGTTTCTAGTTCTGTTTAATATCTGCCATGTTCACTTGATGATAGTGATGAAAAATGTCAGAAAAACACTTCTGTCAAGTGGGTGTCTTGACTTATGACTGTAACGACGTACGACAGGATTTCTAGTCCCAATAGCAGTTGTAAGTCAAGGACTCCCTGTACTCTTCCATCTTTTAGTTCTTTAGTTCTATATATAATGAAATCCTACCACAGCAAATGAGGCCTAGTCACTGCTACAACACACAGTTTTGAGTAATCTCTTCACAGACAGTGGTACTCTTTGAATATATCCTTCATTTCTTTAAAAAGCTCTTTGTTTCCACTGGTGACATTAGCTGCCTCCACATTGTTCCTTAATCAGTAAAGTTCACACCCAAAGGAAATTCACTCAGTGGATCTCTTGTAGTTTCTTCAATTGAGGATTAAAATTTTCACACACGTACACCCAGAGACATTGTGTGATTTTTCATTGAAATTATCAAAGTTCCTTACATTAAAGATATGTATTCTATGATATGCAAATAGAAAAAAAATAAATCAAATACTAATAAATAATTATTAGGGCAGCTGGCAAAAGATAAAGAGGGGAAATCCACAATTACATTTCTACTTGTCTTTTGTTAAATCTAGTTTGGTGCCTGAAGGAAGGGAGGGAAGAAACCATAACCCACTGGAGTAGCTGCAGAATGAGGAAATACAATTAAAGAATAAAGTTAAAAAGAAAGGATGGATTTTTTCCAACACTTCATGGAGAAAATTCTGTTCTCACTTGTCATCCAGTACTATCTGTCCTCTCCTAAGTCAGTCATGGCTCTGTTTTCCATGCTTCTGAAGACAAAACTAAATATTAATACAGGTCTTTAATTTTCCATTTCCCTTTTTCTGCCTCTTAAGGATAGGTGTCTTTATCTGCCATGTAAAAACACTCTCTCTCTCTCTCTCTCTCTCTCTCTCTCTCTCTCTCTCTCTCTCTCTCTCTCTCTCTCTCTCTCTCTCACACACACACTCACACACACACACACACACACACACACACACACAGCGAAGGAGATTGCATAAATCCTATCAGAATATCCAAATTAATTTGAATTCCAGTTCTTCCCAAGAAAAATTTGGATGAACTAAGACTCCTATTTACTAGCACTTTTGGTAGAGAATATTCCAAGTAGCAAGTGGTTAAGTAAAACATGAGCATGTAAAGGTGCACGTGGAAAGAGAGAGGGAGAGGGAGAGGGAGAGGGAGAGGGAGAGGGAGAGGGAGAGAGAGAGAGAGAGAGAGAGAGAGAGAGAGAGAGAGAGAGAGAGAGAGAGAGAGAGAGAATGAATCACTTTCCTGATTCACAACTACTTCTAGAAACAGCTTTGATCTTACTTTTGCTATTGCATGTGTATCTCATTTGAATGTGAGCTCCCACCATTTCACTTTCTTATCTATTCTTTTTCTTCTTTTTCTTTGGTTTCTCTATTCCAACCCCCGTTTCCCCCCTTTTTCCTTCAAAGGACTCAAGTTTTATTTTAATTTATTTTATTGATTATAAATCCATGAGCTTTTATGTTGCCTCAAACCTTCCCCTCCTAAGTAGTTCCAGTTCAACACTGTGCTATATTGAACCTATTAAGGGTTTCTCCCTTATATTTTCCTAAATCTACTTAAAAGTCTGGGACAATACCAAAAAAAAAAAAAAAAAAAAGTCCCCTGGTAAACTAGAAGATATTTCTCAAGGGGCAAGAATTACATAAAAAGTGTTATTCATTTGCGGATATATGCTAAAATGGATGTTTTGGAGACCTCCATATCGTCATTGTGGCAGTCACTGGTTCAAAGATTCATTTCTGCCTCTGAATATAAAAGAGGGATACCAACAAGGAGAAGATGAAGCAGAAGGATAATAGGGTGCTTGTAGATCTCAGCTGACTTTTCTAGGGGACCCAGCTTGATTTCATAGAGGAAAACACAGCCGTGGGGAGCTTCTTCACGCATTCCTGAACTTCTTGTTATCTGAATTTCTAGAAGAAATTATCGTAATTGGACAGTATGATTTCCTAGGGTTGGCTCCACATTTATTATCGGCACAAAAGCGTAAGATGTTTTGCAGTGAAGTAGCAACATTTGAAAATTTAGAACTTTTTTTTAAACATTTGCTTTGTTTGATCTCTTTCATTTTTCCCTCTTTCCTCTTGTTTTCAGGTTAGTTTTGCTTAAGTTCCTTCTTTTAGCATTTTTCTAAAGGTAGAGTTATAGTTTTAAGCATCCATTTGTTATTGTATGTATGTGTTTTGTGTGGGTATGTGGGTACACTGTGTAATAACTCAAGCTATCTGTTCTCCTTATTGCTACCATGATGTAGCTCAGAAGCATGGGAAGTGAACACTTGTATGAGAAATAAAAATTACACGGAGTTAGAGAAATAAATATTTGCTCCTATTTTTTCTACTTCATTTGCAGAATAATATGTATAACAACTTAGAAATAAATTCCTAAGGATAGAGATTGTTCAAAAATAGTTACAGTTGTGTCCTTTAAGACTGCATCATGACATCTTGACTTTTTTCTTTTTGACAACCATACCCGTTTGAAGAAGCTTCTGAGAGTTGTCCAATGGTCCTTCTTCCCCAAAAGTAGATAACGGTGAGGTCAAAGTTGACAATGGATTACATGATGATGTTACCCTTTCAGTTGTGTCTGACTCTTGGCAATTCTATGGGCCAGGTCTCTCCATATCTTTCAATCTTGCACCATTTCTTTGAGTTGTCTATGCTTTGGCTGATGTCATCTTTGATGTTGTCCTGCCACCGTGTTTTTTGGTGGCCTGGTTTCCTTTTACCACTAACTCTTCCAAAACAATTGCTTTCTCCAGTGAATTCCCCCTTATGACATGACCAGTGATGGGTTTCAAATTTTTTTACTACCGGTTCTGTCGGTGTGGCTTGGTGGGTGTGGCAGGGGAAGGATACTGTAAAATCTCCATTTCCTCCCAATCGGCTGGGACTTGGGAGGCAAAGAATAGATGTGGGGGGGGGGGGGCAGTCAGAATTTTTATTACCAGTTCTCCGAGCTACTCAAAATTTCTGCTACCGGTTCTCCAGAACTGGTCAGAACCTGCTGAAACCCACCTCTGGACATGACCAACATAAGTGAGATGCAGTTTTGTAACATCTCTGGTCTTATGCGTTCCAGTACTTGCTTGTTGGTGAATGAATTTATCGTCACTGATATTTATATTTCTCTAACATGAATATACCTAACACAATTATTCTCAGGTCAGTTAACAATCTCCCCTCTTACCTTAAAAATAACCATTTTATTACAACATTGTACAATAACAACCTCTGGAGGTTTTAGCCAAAGCTTTCATGGATAACCCTGAGGTCTCCTATTGGGTAACTCTGATGTGAATTAATAGAATATCAGCATTTGGCCTGACTAGGTCAAAATAGTTCCCAAGACAGAAAGTTTAACAAAGTAGAGAGATGAAAAGTTTGAAGTATTTGAAAAGTGTATTGCTGGCAGGCAAAATAGCAATGTAGGTGTTTCAATGAGTATATAACATTTAAGACCAACATATATTAAGATTAAAAACAAAATGACTGCAGATGTAGAGGGAACACTGGTGATAGATAACCACATAGAATCACAGGGCTGGGAAGGAATCTCAGAGACCTACTACTCCAACCTTATGTTCAAGCACAACCACAACTATTTCATTAAAACACATTTTAATGCAGCACTCCTGGTTGTACTCCTGGGAATACATCTGTTTTCTCAGGTACTAGATGTAGTAGTCCAAATATCAACAAAACAGAGTTGGAAGAAAACATAATTAATGTACTGTGTGGGCAAGGACACTGCTACCATTCCGCCTCCAACCGTATGAAAAGCTATTGTTTGTACAAAGAGTTTTTGTTCTCTGTTATTTCAACACAACCTTTTGATCCTTGAAAGAGCAGAAGTATAAAAGCTTCCAGGATTAAAATATATAAATAAATACATTTAGGTTAGGTAATAGCTACAGTCAGTGGAACAACCTGAAAGCCTCTTGTTCAAAATGCCTAAGTGGAACCTGCTTCTAGAAGTCACAAAATGAAGAATTGTATAGTTTCAATCTCGCTGCTCAACTTTTTCAGAACTCAGATTAAAAAGAAACCATTTCTAGACAATTAGTAGAAGTATACATCCACAATAATATCTCTACTCCCTGGAAATTAAAAGCCAGTATTAAAGAAAAAAGGCCTTTTGGATTTTAGTTTAACAACTATGTTTTAAACATACACTACTTCCCTCCCAAGCCATAGCTGTGCACTGGGTTCTACTTTTAATTGTAAATTGTGTGATAGGTAACATATAAAGCAGGGGTGGGTTCTAATTACCTTTACTACTAGTTCGCATCACGCCCGTGCCCACACCCACGTGCTTGCTTCGCTCACTCGCGCGCTCTTTTGCACATGTGCAGATCACCTATGATGACATCCGGGTCAGTAGGCAGAGCCTCCCGCCGGTTTTACTACCAGTTCTTGCGAACCGGTCCAAACCGAGGGCAACCCACCACTGATATAGAGCATAAAAATGCCTTTCTAAGGCTTGAGCTGATTATCAAGGAAAGTTTCATTGCAGATAAAAGTGTTTCCTTTTTAACAATGCAGCTGGAAAAATGCCATGGTTAGAACGGTATGGCATTATCTCCTATTTTAAGCATATTCGTATTAAGGAGCAAAATGTATGGGAGAAAGCAAAATGTTCTTCTGTTTTAAGTGAAAATAATCTGAAAGGCTTTGAGTAAGGGATATTTCTACATATACATATACTTCAAATCCTCCGAGCCACCCTTTCAA
Organism: Arizona elegans; assembly: GCA_022577455.1. NCBI lineage: Eukaryota > Metazoa > Chordata > Lepidosauria > Squamata > Colubridae > Arizona > Arizona elegans. The sequence goes on along the minus strand of JAKOOJ010000008.1, from coordinate 5,826,956 downwards.
TGCCTTGCAATCATATAGAAAAAACTATCAGTAAGAACTGCGATGGCGCAGTGGTTAGAGTGCAGGCTACTTCTGCTGATGACCGGCTCCCAGCAGTTTGGCAGATCGAATCTCACCAGGCTCAAGGTTGACTCAGCCTTCCATCCTTCCAAGATGGGTAAAATGAGGACCCATATTGTTGGGGCCAATATATTGACTCTGTAAACCACTTAGAGAAGGCTGTAAAAGCACTGTGAAGCAGTATATAAGTGCTATTGTTATCAGGGTCAACTAACCCTCTCCCAGTCAGCACTCTTGTGCATTCCCTTGAACGGAAAAAATGCAGAAAAATTGTCTAGATATAGGAAGCCCAGAATCTGATGCAAGGGTTCCGTAGTCCAGAAGAAAAGGGGAGAACCAATGGTCAGGAAGGAAACATTGGCAGAATGTCTATGAAGATTCTCACATCCAGGTTATGGTTGTCTCAAAAGTGCTTTTTCAAAAGGAAACTGGACTTTCTTAAGTTTTTTCCTTGAAAATGTTTCACTTCTCATCCGAGAAGCTTCTTCATCTGAACTGAAGAACATGAACTGAAGAAACCTCTCGGATGAGAAGCATAACATTTTCAAGGGAAAAAAAAACCAAGAAACTCCTGTGGACTTTTGGAAAAGCCCCTTTGGAGCATTGGCAGGACTTTTGACCAATGAAAAAGCTGCTGGGCCTCAACTCTCAGGGAACATAAGCAACTTATTGGGCAACATGATTGCCCAAGAACACAAAGGAACAATCCAAAGTCACATGCGTAAATACACGTCGCATCACTTCCTCTTTCATCAAATTGGCATTTATTTGGTTTAAAGCTCAGCAGATTTAGGAACGCAATCACTTTTGGTTTATTCAGAAAACCAAATGAAAGATAGCTTCATGTGATGTGGGAATCCAGCCGCTGTGTCCTCTGATTCTTTACCAAATTCCTTCTTTCAGCAAGCTCATGGCAGCTATTTTCCCCCTGAGATCCATATTTCATTCTTCAGAAACATGCACGTCAAGCCATCACACAAGAAAGATTGCCAAACGAAAGAGCTACCTTTATCCACAAAGGGAACAGCAAATATCTTCCTAAACCTGCCCTTTGTGCTATGCCTCATAGCACAAAGGTCACTCTGGATTTACTTATTTCAATGATATGTCAAAGCAATCTGATTTACTTAGCTAATGCTTTATTAATACTTAGCCAATCTTTGCTCTGTTTGACAATTGGAAAAAAGGCAACTTCTCTGTGAGAGAAGCAAGACCATAAGATGAAAGAAAATGGATCCCTACCCTAGAATCCAACACTTAATGGTAAACTGGTAATTTGCCAAAAATGTGATAGGCTGGGCAACTTAGGTGATACTTCCATGCTGTGCAATTTCATCCATGCAAGCCAGAAAGGCAGGGGTGAAATCCTACCTGTTAGGACCGGTTCGGGAGAACTGCTAGGGATTATGGGCATCAGTTAGCTGAACCAGTAGTAATTACCCCTCCTTGGCCCCACCCATGCCCGACTGGCCACCGCTCACCTCTTCCAACCGCTTGATATTCCACAGAATTCAATGTTAAATGCAGCAGAGAGAACTTTTCTCCCTCCATTCAGAACGGAGCTGCGGCAGCCTGTCCCTTTAAGGTAGTCCCCAGCAGGGAGGGGGCCAGGAGGGAACCATAAAGGGAGCAGCAGCTCCATTCTGAATGGAGGGAAAAAATGCTAACTTTTCTCCTTCCATTCAGAATGGAGCTGCTGCAGCCTGTCCCTTTAAGATAGTCCCCAGGAGGGATGTGGATGGGGGGAGCAGCTGGAATGGAGCTGTTTTTGTGAAACGCAGGAAAATGGGGAAGGGGATTTTCCTGCCTGTCATCCATTCCTCAATCTCAGCACAGACTGAGGGAAGGATGGTAGGCAGGAATATTCCCCTCCCCATTTTCCTGCCATTAGCGACAAGGAGTGGCTGGGAGGGGAGGAGTCGGTAAGGAGACCTTCGATGTGAGTGATGTCGAGTTGGCCACGTCCACGCAGTCACATGACCTTCCCTCAACAAGCCACGCCCACAGAACCGTTAGGGGAAATTTTTTAATTTCACCCCTGCCAGAAGACAATTGTGTTCAATCTGCCATCTGTTGAATCCAAAGTAGATACAGTGACCAGTCCAGAATGAACCTGGAGATTTAATGGACTTGTCATTGAGCCAATACACCAGCAACATTCAAAGAGGGGTGCCAAGGCAGAATTAAAAATTTGGACCATACCAGGTCTACAGCTGTGCAGACTCCAGGTATAAAAGTTACAAATGTCCATTTTTTTGGAGTTTACTTTAAAATACTATGATTCATGTGACTACAAGAGCAGAGTGTCATAAACCAGGTTTGAAAACGGGTCATTTTGTACTGGTCTTGCTCTTGGGACTTGATAGTTTGAAACATGGTCATATAGCACATGTACATGCACATGCACACACAAACACATACACACTGATGCTACAGAAGAAAAAATATCTGCTTTTGATCCTCCTTTTGCTCAGTATGTCAGCTTTTGTGTTGCCTGGTCAATCAGCAGTTCCTGTTGAGTTTGGAGCAGGTTGCGGGGAAAAAAATTGGGGTTGCATTGTGAAAGTACAATTGTTGCAGTTGCTGGGCACAAGGTGATGAAAGTCAGTGTCTCCTTCTAGTAAGATTCAAAGTTGGGAAGCAAGAAGGGAAACTGACAGAGAGATGCAAGCAGAAAGAGATGGAAGTTTAAGTCAACTTTAATTTAAATACATGCCAATCCAGAGCAGAAATCAAGGAGTTAAAATGAATATTCAGAAGGATACAGAAAAGGACAGACAATGTCATTGAAGCCCAAGGAGAATATTATCAGATAAAGCATCTCTCACCATTCTTTCAAGAAATTTTACTTGCCACATTGGAGAGGCAGTTAAAAACAAAACAAAACAATGCACATTCACTTTGTCAATATTGGCAATGTTTTATAGTGGAGAGGATTAGATCCTAAAATATGCCCATTTCCCTCGATTGTAATTTGTACAACAAGGTTTTCTGAGGCAGCTTGGTTGTGTGATACTGCATGCCTACGTAAGGCTGAATAAAGCCCAGTGTTGTGATGACTCAAAAGCTTCCAAACCAACTCTGGCTGTTTAATATTTTGTTTATTCTTTTTGCTTAAGGCCAACATTCATGAGCAAATTAGTGTGGCATGTAGACAAGGTGGGTAAATTGCTTTTAAGATTAGATTGTTAGATTTCAAATGGGTCTGAGAACAACAACCAGCGCAATTGATACTGAACTAAAATTCTATATCTTGATGTCTTGGTAGAAGTTAAATTAAGGTTGCGACAACTGGACCTTTTAGTTTCTTCACCGTTGAAAGGCAGGGTCTCTTGACATTCCAGAAAGTCTTATTCCACATTCCTTCACTATAAATTATGTTAGACAATCATTTATTGTTCATTTCATTTTCAAGGGTTTTGTTCCACCATTTGGATTTACTGAAGGTTGCTTCTTTAAAAAGCTTCAAATGAAGTATTTTAGTCCACTTGGGAAAATAATGCAAGTTAAAATCCATTATTTAATAAAAGCATGTGTTTTTTTTATATGACAGGTTTCTGTGGGAGTTTTTTAATATTTCATTTTAGAGTGCCGGAATAAACTCCATCTTCTCAAGAAAGTGCTGTCCAATGCAGGGGTGGGTTCTAAATTTTTTTACTACCGGTTCTGTGGGCGTGGCTTATTTTGTGGGTGTGGCTTGGAGGTCATGTGACTAGGTGGGCATGGCTAGCTGGTCAGAGTCATTTCTGGAAGGTCCTCGCACTTACGACCCGACTTATTTGTTTGCTTTTAACACTGATCAGCTGTAGGGCGGCCCTTTGAAGCCCCGCGGCAAGAGTTTAAACAGTTTTTTTCCCCTCTAGTCATCAGCTGGGACTCAGGAGGCAGCAATAGATTGGGGGTGGGACCAAATAAAAGGTAAGAATAACGTGGGAGGGGTGGGGGGGAGAACCGGTTTGGTGACGTCATATTGTCACCGCTACCGGCTCGGCCGAACCGGACCGAACCAGGAGGAACCCACCACTGGTCCAATGGGCTCCTTCTGTTTCAGAACTGAAATGATACCGAGCAGTGGCTTTCACAAGTCATGATACTGTCAAAATGATGATGTCATCACATATGTGTCAAGCCCACCTTAATATCTCCGGATATATCATACTTTCAAAAGAACTCCCATTAGAAAGAACAGGCTTGTTTCCTCTCCATGTTTTATGTATCTGCCATAGCATTCTTCTTTATATTGTCTGAATATCATTCCAAAATCTTTATAGTCTAAATAACCAAACAATATTGTAAAAAGAATCTAAGAGTATACTATATTGCCTGTTTTTTATAGGCAGTACTGAAAAGTAAGATGCATAGAATAAATAAGCTTTTATATCACTATACCGGCAGCTTTTGACTAAGCCATATATTATTAGTTTTTATTTATGCTCTGGATATTGTTTTAATTGTTATGAGCCAGTCCCAGATGAGATGGGCAGCTTTACAAATCAAATGAATAAAATTAAAAAATAATAAATAATAAATAATTTGTTCAATTTACCCTCAGAGAGGTAAAATAATATCTTATACTGCAAGTTAGGTGGTTGTGTTTGTACATATACATATACATACACATACATACATACATTGTACATACACATACACACACATAGTGGAAAGAGGAAACCTGAGAGTTCACAAGGTTGATGCTATATGGAACAAAACTGTGATTGAATCTAGATGTTCTGCTTTGGATACCCCAAAGCCTCCTCCCAGAAAGTAACAAGGAAAAGAGACCATAAAGAGGATGTGCAGCATCCCATTCAGTACTGAGGACCATGCAAGTTGTCACTATGGAAGTTGGAAAAGGCTGGTAGTTGAGTCACAGCTCCACAAAGTGCATTTCATCCTTTGCCACCATAGGCATAGCAGCCATGCCTATGAATTCCATCTCTGCCTGATGCGCCTTCACCAACTTTGCTTCAGATTATGGCTAATTTATGGAAGGTTTTGCCTTAATGCCTCTTACAGTTGTACACAGCCAAATGATCCGTTGCTGTGGCAATATGTGAATTGGAGTAGGGTACAGCATAGGAGGGTGGGAACAGAGTATCCTCTGACAAAAGTTGTAGGTTAAATGGAATTAAAGAAATAAAAAGTTAAAATGAACACATTGACTGCAATGGCTTAAACTGATAAGGAAGCAGGTTCAGGATAGGGTTCAGGAGTGACTTCATGGCAGCTGGGGGAAACAGGCTACCACGCTGCAGGATTCTTATAGCTAGTCCTCGACTTACATCTGTAATTGAGCCCAACATTTCTGTTGCTAAGCAAAACATTTGCTAAGTGAATTTGCCCCATTTTATGACTTTTCTGGCCGAAGTTGTTAACTTAATAACACAGCCGTTAAATGAATCTGTTTTCCTCACTGATTTCGCTTATAAGAAGTTTGCAAAAGGGGATCGTGTGATCCTGGGGGACTGCAACCGTCATTAATATGAATTAGTTGCCAAGCATCTGGATTTTGATCACATGACCATGGGGATGCTGCAAATGTGAAAAACAGCCATAAGTCACTTTTTCAGTGCTGTTCTAACTTTGAATGGTCACTAACTGAACCTGTTGTAAGTCGAGGACCACCTGTACACCATCCCTGCGAATGTCTTCAAACAGAGGTTAATTGTCACCCACCCAAAATGCTCAGGTGCACTAAGCAGAGGGTTGGACTAGAAGACCTCTGAGGTACCCACCAACTCTCTGATTCTTATGGAAGACGCCGTATCTCATCTCAAAGGCAAAGCAATCCAGTCTTTGCTTTCAGAACTCACACACACTCTGCTACTAAACTTTCCCAACAGGCATTTTACAAACCGCACAGTGGACTTTATCCCTTATAAAATACCTTTTATGTATTCACTGGGTAAACAAGGAGCTTTTCACCTGGTGGATACTGTAAATTCTCAAAACTTCTGAAACTAAACCTATAAAGAGGCCTCCAAGTTATTTACCAACTAGTGAGCAATACTCTACTGTCACAGTGCAATATAGTCGTAGCCTTAAAACATCTCAGAAATCAACCTTGGAAAATGTTTGCTCCCAAAGGAGTGCCACCAAGCAGGAGAAAAATAGTGAAAAAGCCACTATCTCATTTTTAACCTTTGTTTTATAATAAGACACTGCTCCACCAAGCCACTGGATCTCTATACACCTCTTTAAAAGCTAAACTAGACATGTCTTAAGTATCAAACAATAATCCTGTTTGTTTGCCCTTTATGATGAGTTTCAGCTAAGAATTCCATTCAGTTCAGATCTTCTATGATACAGTCATCAGTTCCCATAGAATTCAGAACATTCTGCTATTGGGATATTGTTGACCAACTATTGTAAATAGTTTCTAAAGAAATAAAAAATAATAAGACTGTTTCCTCCAGATTAGGCAATAGGAATGGGCAGGTCTCTTGAGTCAAAGCATCAGAGGTTTCAGATTTGGGGGGTGGGGAGTGAAAAGACAAGCTTTCTGTATATGTCAGGAGCTTTCATACCAGATCCAAAATCCTTTTCTTGCTGGGTTAGTTTAGCTGCACATGTCTGACAGGGAATGTGTGGCTCTCAAGATAGTAAGGAACTACAACTCCCAGAAGCCCCTAGCAGTTATAGTTCAACAATAGCTAAAAAAGAAAATATTCACATTTTTTTTCTCTCTCTCTTCAATAATTGTGGGAAATAATCGGCATTTGATGCCAGTTCTAAACACTTTCATGGTACCCTGATAGTCTTACTTTCAGATCTGAGATCTTTGGTAAGATAATGGTAAAAGTTTCCCCTGTCCAATTGTGTCCAATTCTAGGGGGCGGTGCTCATATCTGTTTCTCAGCCAAGGGAGCCAGCATTGTCCAAAGACACTTCCATGGTCATGTGGCCAGCATATCTATACCAGGGGTGAAATCCAGCAGGTTCTGACCGGTTCTGGAGAACTGGTAGCAGAAATTTTGAGCAGTTCGGAGAACCGGTAGCGGAAATTTTGAGTAATTCGGAGAACCAGCAGATACCACCTCTGGCTGGCCCCAGAGTGAGGTGGGAATGGAGATTTTGCAATATCCTTCCCCCAGGAGTGGGGAGGGATTGGGGATTTTGCAGTCTCCTTTCCCTGCCACGCCCACCAAGCTACGCCCACCAAGCCACGCCCACAGAACCGGTAGTAAAAAAAAATGATTTCACCACTGGTCCATATGCTGAGCACACAGAACACTGTTACCTTCCCACTGAAGTGATACCTGTTTATCTAGTCATTTACATATTTTCGAACTGCTAGGTTGGCAGGAGCTGGAGCAAGTAATGAGAATTCATCCTGTTGCACAACCCTCGGGTCTCGAACCCAGGCTGTCCAATTTCCAGCTGACAAACTCCTGATTTCTGATCCTAGATACTTTAGGAAATTAAACTTTTCCTCCTTCCCTTAAAATGAGCTGGAAAGACAACAAATTCCTAACGCTGAGAACAGAATCTTCTCCCATTTGCTTGGTCTTTTTCCTCCTGGTCTTTTCTGACGAGTCAGGGTTTTTTTTATACTATTCCAAGAGAAAATAAGTGTTCTACCAACACTAAAAGAGGGTCAACGAGGCTAAACAATTTGACCTGCTTGTTGACAATGCATCTATAAACCCCTTGTTTGTTTTGGAACTGTTCTCACAGTTGGCAAGGAAATTTTCAAAGCATACAAGAAATCCAAATATTTAGCCCTATGGTGAATTATCAGGTGGGGGAAGTATATTAAAGGAAATGATAGTAAAGGAAACAAGCTGCTTAAGAGTTCTCTCTCTCCCCAACTCCATCTGAAGCACAAACTCATGTCTCTGTATGCGTATGTGCATACATGTTGATTATTTTCCTTTCTAGACCAAAGAAAAATCCAGTAGAAAACCATATGAGCAGGACAGAAAGAATCCAGAGGGCAGCAGGTTGATGATATGACAGAGAAACTGTTCCAATGAATTTCTTTCTGAAGTTTTGCTCAGTCTTGAACAAGGCAGGAGATAGGAACAGAAAGTGTAGGAGGATCCCATGCCCTACCATACCCACTGAAGGTGGCAGGACTCATTTATGGTTTCCCGTGAAACAACCTTATCTCTGCCAGTGTAGGTATCTCTCACAATTAGGCAACAAGCTTGGGAATATTATTGTTGGATCAGTAAGCAAAGAGCAGCAACTATACGAGCAAGCTATTGCATGTTGAAGCCAATTATACATGGAGGGAAAACAATGATTCAGATCTACCTAACATTCTTTAGAGAGATCCTAAGCATTGCCTAATGGGAGAACACAAGGCACAATTAAATTTAAATTAAAAAGAAACCAGTGGTGAATCATATTCTCCCTTTCAAGCACACAGAAGGTCTCTGTGAAAGAAGAGAATGTTCTTACCACATGTGAAATGCTGAGAATTAAAAGACTTGCACATAGGGCTGGTTTGTTAGGTCAGCCATACAAGATTGGTAAGGAAAAGAAGTCCCTGTGGTTTTTACTCCACTAGTTGTTGCGGATGTTGAGGATGTGTGTGTGTGCTCATCTCCATTTCCATTTCCATTTCTCATTTCCATTTCTCCAGGCTCAAGGTTGACTCAGCCTTCCATCCTTTCTAAGGTAGGTAAATTGAGGACCCAGTTTGTGGGGGCAATAAGCTGACTTTGTATAAATATACAAAAGTATGAAGGCTATTGCTTAACGCATTGTAAGCCGCCCTGAGTCTCCGGAGAAGGGTGGCATATAAATCAAATTAAAAAAAAAAAAAGTCCGTTGAGCCAGTACTGTCCAAAGACATTTTCCTGATCATATGGCCAGCATGATGTCACAAAGCGCTGTTACCTTCCCACCAAAGTGCTATCAATTTATCTACTCTCATTTGCATGCTCTCAAACTGCTAGGTTGGCAGAAGCTGGGGCAAGGACGGGAGCTCACCCCACCAGGTGGAGCTTGGGTCTTGAACCTGGGCTGCCAGCTTTCCAGTCAACAAGTCCAGTGTCTTAATTGCTGAGCCACCGCTCCACCCCTCATACAAGATAGACTTGACTAAAAAACTAATCCCATATGGGTCAGGGCTACCTTTCCTACTAGAAGTATAATATAGAATATTTCAAGTCTGAATATGTTTATCCTCCCTTCCTTTTAATTTCACATGAATTAGACAGAGCTTTATCTGAATGTTTTCCTATGTTCTTTTCTTGGTCCCAGCTCAAACATCTATTAGCTGACTATTGTTTTGGTAGTTGCCTATCTTTCAAGGCTACTCCCTATACCTTCCATCTCCGGAGAAGGGCGACATATAAATCTAATTAATTAAGCCCTTCCCTCACCGCTTCTAGCAGCCTAATTCAGAAATATCAGAAGGAAGGAAACTTATATCATGTAATTTAGGAGGTAGTTAAGGTTACAAGGCAAGGGGAAATTTTGAGGGTATAAGCCAGGGGTGGGTTCTACTTACCTTTACTACCGGTTTGTATTGTGCACATACGCACTCTTCTGTGCATGCGCAGAAGCTTCTGCACATGCGCAGATTGCCTATGATGACGTCCAGGTCTGTGGGCGGAGCCTCCTGCCGGTTTTACTACCGGTTCTTGCAAACCGGTTTGAACCAGGGACAACCCACACTGGTATAAGCCTTCAGTAGGGATTTTGGATGTTGCCATTTTCATTAGCTAGACTGGAGATATATAATTAGCTTCCCAGAACCCCTTCCAAATGTTGTTACTGAACTTCAGTCCTTAATGGGATGGAGCTTCAGTAGATGGCAACACTTGATTGACTTCACTGGGCTCAGAAGCTAAGCAGGATTAGGTCATGGGACTGCTTGGATGGGAAAACTCCAAAAAAAATGGGCTAGTAGGAGCAGCGAGGAAGGCAATTTTAGGCACTTTTCATTTGATGGAACCCTCAAAAGAAGAGTGGAAGAGAGAAGTATTAAAAGTATGGAAGTTAATTTTATTAGTTACATTCAATTTAATTTGAATTGGCTCAAATGTTTATTGTCCTGGCCCCACCATTTGAAAGACTAGAAGTGGCCTTTAGTCTCATTAAAATTTGTGTGTGCTTGAGGCTAGGGTATCGGAGTTAGATATAACATTCGGATGACCAGAAAGTAAGATTTGTTCTCAACCAATACCTGTTGGAAAGCTTCCTTGCTTGTGAACAGTCAACTTTTATTATATTGTATCTTAAATATCTACTGGATAGAAGTTGGATAGTGGCCCTTTCAGGTGTGCCTAGGAATTTTAATCTCAAGGTTTTTGATGGGCATCAAGCTGGGGGAATTCTGTTCACTATCATAAAAGGTATAGAAATATTGCTAATTGGTGATTATGACAGTTAGTTTTTAAATCAATAAAGGGATTGGTTATCACAATAATAAGCAGATGTAAACTTTCCCATCTTTACAAATCAACCATCCTTATCCCTTAAGAGTAAGAGGAGGATTTCTTCTCTTCAAGGATTTCTGCCACTTTATGCAATCATAAATAATCACCTTATCTGAAGGTAAAGCACTGACCCAAATTCTTGAATTATAACTTTATCCTCCCCGCCAACCACAAGTGTCATCATATTGCCTTCCAATCTGTGGGAAGTATAACATTTGGCAGCTGGGAGTGGTCAGTATACATTTCAAGACTTAAATCATAATAGGCCTTCCTTGTGTGTCCCAGCTCTACAGAGTTTGCTATTGCTGGAAGTAAATTTAATCCATAAAATGCCAAAATCCTTGCAGAAAACCTTAAATGGGCATTTGATACCTAGTGTTTTCCTCTGGGAAACCTACAGGGGTATGTTTTGAGTATATGGATCCTATGCTTTTTTTAAGAGTAAGGATGAAGAGCTTCTGTTTTGTTATCTTATTGTTTTTGTATGTTGCCCTATGTTTTTTGAGTCAGCAGCATAAAAGTGGTGATGGGAGACCTAAATAAATGAAATAAATAATGACAGCAACTTAATCCACAGAAGAACCTGGATAAGGGCTTTAAGTGCACTTAAGAATCTGCATGTTTTGGCCCGCAGTGATTAATATCAGGATAATCACAGCGTGGATCTTGACTGTGCTAAATAAAGCTGGGTTTTGTGTACTGCTGGAAAGCAAGCTGACTGCACAAACATTGGGTTTATCAGAATTCAAACAGAAGCAAAAGTGCCAAGCCAAAGAGGATAATAGGAGTTCATGATTAGGTTGCCCTTCTCCGAGGAACAAAATCCAAAGTTACAACCTGCTTCATAATCGTAGATAGCGTGCCATGAATTCAATAAAAGCAAAACTCCGCTAAGCCTCCTCAAGTGAGTCTGCTGTGGATTTTCCTATTCAAACTTGCAAAGTAAGAAAAGAGGTGCAGAGAGCAAGGAAGAACGTAGTGGGCTTTGTTGGAAGGAGGAGCGAAAGAAGAGAAGAGACAAAACTGAAAAATAAAGTGATTTAATAGAGCCCAGCTTGGGGAAAATATCAGGCAGATTACAAAACGTGCTGTTTGTTTTTCAGTTCATTTAATCATTCAACAGAAGGAAAAGGTTTACTTGCAACTCTCTTTAGTTACTTATTAGATTCATACATCACATTCAGATAATCTGTGCTTCGCTTTCTTCATGTAATACCATCTTGGAGATTGGTAAGGCATGGTTTGTGACATTTTGTTCCACAGAGTTATAGTTTATTCAATAAATATCTGATTCATCAAGAGTACATGAAGCCAATCTTATTCTCCTTTGGTATTATCTACGCACTTTTCTCCTTTACCTTATTATTATTAGAATAAATGCTCCAAAGTAGAAACCTGTTTTTATGTTCTTATATTCTGTTCTTATATTTATAATTATACATACATCTGTCACCATCTAGATAAACACTCAGGAATAGAATAGGATAGGATAGGATAGGATAGGATAGGATAGGATAGGATAGGATAGGATAGAATAGAATAGAATAGAATAGAATAGAATAGAATAGAATAGAATAGAATAGAATAGAATAGAATAGAATAGAATAGTTTATTCATACTTATATGCCGCCCTTCTCCCGAAGGACTTGGGGCGGCTCACAAAGATAAAACAACAGAACAATAAAATGAATAGAATAGAATAGAATAGAATAGAATAGAATAGAGTAGAGTAGAGTAGAGTAGAGTAGAGTAGAGTAGAGTAGAATGCTTTATTGGCCAAGTGTGATTGGACACACAAGGAATTTGTCTTGGTGCATATGCTCTCAGTGTACATAAAAGAAAAGATACATTTGTCAAGAATCATAAGATACAACACTTAATGATAGTCATAGGGTACAAATAAGCAAGCAAATCATATTAGGAAACAGTCAATATAAATCGTATAAATATAAATTTTATTTATATAAAATATATAAATAAATGTTACAATGGTTCAAATATGTCTGTGTTAATACAAAGATAATACAAATAATTGCACCCACAATTTTCTTTGTATTATCAAGTAGGTGATGGGGGTCTAAGGGCCCTATAGAAGAGCCCTCTTAGAAGGAGATGGGCAATACAGAAATGTGAAAAATAAATAAAAATAAAATGTATATTGCGAAACTACAATTCCCCAGCATCCATTACTGGAGGAATCACTGGCAGTTGTGTTAAAACAACATATGCAAGGTTGGGGACACTCAGCTTCTGGATAATCTTTTTTCTAAGCAAATATTTAACCAATCACAAGAATGTTTCTCTGAGATGCTAAGCCTCCTCAATAATGATCTAATATCAGTCATATCATTTTTATAGTTAAGAGGTATAATTTCTTATTTTTTCCAGTTTAGGGGCTGGATTTCATTTCTAAAAAGCTCAATCATCATTGTAACTCTAAAAACTATTAAAAGGATACAATCAAACTATCCTGCATGTCTATGGAGATTCTCAGCCATCCAGGTCATGGTTGTCCCAAAGGTGCTTTTTTCAAGAGGCAGCTGGACTTTCTGGGTTTTCTTTGAAGACGTTTCGCTTCTTATCCAAGAAGCTTTTCCAGCTCTGATTGGGTGGTATAGAACACCCATTTGCACCACTTAGATGACCCTGATGACACAGGGACATCTGAAACCTCCAGGTGGCCTTAACGACTCACTAAAAGAATGCAAATGACCAGCTGTCTGCAAGGAGTATAAATACTTCCATTCCCCACCATCCAATCAAGAGCTGAAGAAGCTTCTTGGATGAGAAACAAAACGTCTTTAAAGAAAAACCAGAAAGTCCCATTGCCTCTTGAAAAAGTACCTTTGAGAAGCCATCCTGGAGTTCTTTTGTCGAGTCCAGGTAGAACTAAGCTAATGGAATTGACCATTTAATACTGTGTGTCCAGATGATTTACGAGTTTTAGCCTATGAAACATTTCAGAATAAAGAATAAAGTGAGATCCGTGTTATTTATGCTTTAAATAGTATTTTTATTGTAGAATTTGCTGTTACTTTGGGTACCTTAAATTAAACACTGAAACAATGAGACAAAGGCGGTGGTGGGATTCAGCTGATTTGGGCCGGTTCGGGCAAAATGGTAGTTAAATTGCTGGCCGGCACCGCACCGCACCTCCCCACCCCATCCCTTCCAGGAGTCCCCATGCACCTCATTTTGGCTCCCAGGTAAGTGCAGGGAGGCCTACTAGGCCCAAAATGGAGTGCAGGGAGGTGATGTGCGCCTCCCACCCCGTGGCCCATTTTTGCTCCCAGGAGGCTCTTTGGCCCAAAACGGGGGGCGTGGCTCATTTTTACCCCCAGGGAGGTGTAAAAGACCGAGTGCTGCCTGTCTCACACACCCTGGCCACACCCACCATGGCCCCGCCCACCCAGCCAGTCATTAGGGCAGAAGATGGGTTGTTAAATTATTTGAATTCCATCACTGGACAAAGGTATATGGAATTAACCAAAATCCAAGATGGTAGTCTATCGACAGACTTCTTCCTAAAAAAACAGAGTTGGAGAAACTACAAAGTACTGTAATTACTGTGGCATCTGAGTCTTCCCCTTCTGGCAAATTAAATAGGCTTTTTCTCTCAAACAAGCTGAATGCACCCACTCTATTTTTTATTAAAATAAAGGACCTTTAAATATGGGTCAAAAATCCCACCGGACTGAAAAAAAGATGAAAGCAAGCAATGATGACATTACCTCACTGTATAATATTGTGTCACTGCCTGTAGAAAAAAAATATAGAAAAAGTGACCCTCAATCCACAATAATGCAACCTAGTCTTTGTGGAGTAAATAATGGTCAATTGAATTATCTTGTTCCCTTTAAAATGAAAAGATGAGTTATGAAAGAAAGCAACAATAAAAACTACATCATAAAGGTGGGGAATCCAAGTTTTGATTCCAAGGCTAATGCCTCTTAAACAGGGGAGAAGAGTCAGGAGAGCAGCAGAAATAAGTTTCTGTTCAAATACAGAAATTGATTGTTCAGAGAAAGAAGCAATGAAGATCTAAATAATAATGCATAGGGATCATAGGTATCCCTAGAGCATAGGGATCAACGTTTATTAAGTACTTTCATTAGATACCCTTGGCCAGACGATTCTTAAAATAAGTTCCCACTTTCTGACCATACAATATCAGCCTCCGGTTCTGAATTTTTAGTCTCAGTATAAAAAAAGCAATACAAGGAAGTTTGAAACTGTTAGGCAGGGATGTGGGATAAGGCTGGTTAAAGCTCAGTATGTGACCAAAGAGTGAGGAATATCACACTTTCCTTTTCTGCTGTGATTCCGAGGGGACTGAAGAGGTGTAGATGGTTCAGTTTTTTAAAAAAAATTAAACAAAAAGTGGGAATCTTAAATCAGAATGAATCTCTGCATTGCAAAGGAAAATGTAAATTGGAATGAACTTCATGATCTCTGTGGCTGAAAACTCCTCTAAACAGTACAAAAATCATCCGGAATTATCAGAGGGCTTTGGAAGAAACTTTGCCAAGGTATAAAAGCCAACGACAAAAAGCTCTATCGATAATATAGCCAAGAGGTCTGGGCAGGTTCTGTTAAGTAACACTTTCGGTTTCCTTGTGAGGCAATCATTTAATCAAGGCAAGTGGTTTCTTTTTTAAAAAAAAAAAGAATGAAAGAAAGGTACACACATACACAAGGAAAAGCGTTGGGCAATTGGCAGAGAACGTTACACTATCAGATATATGTTTGGAAATGAAAGTGTTCTGAGCAGTCAGATGACCAAATTCTTCGGACAACAGCATCCACCAAAATAAACAGACCATTTTACCATGCTGCAGGAAGGATTTCCCAGCCAATCTACCCAACTTGCTTGCCTCAAATATATCTTTGTTTGCTTCATCAGGAAGTTACTGGGATGTGGCTTCAGGACAGCAATTGATGCTAAGACATGAGTGAGTCTAAGTCAGTGTGTCTCAATCTCAGCAACTTTAAAATGTGTGGACTTCAACTCCCAGAATTCCCCACCCAGCAATGCTGGCTGGGTATTCTGGGAGTTGAAGTCCACACCTCTTAAAGTTGCTTAGATTGACAGATACTGGTCTAAACCTTCTCTCTACAGGAACGCTTGCCAGATTCCAGCATTCCATTCTCAATCATGATGGAAAAAAGTCTATCAGGAACCCTGCTCTAAATAAGCCTATTTGGTATGCTAGGATAACAACTTCCAGAATTCCCAGCCAGCAGGGTTGAACCGTTTTGACATCGTAATTGATGATCCCAGAGAAACCAAGTGGGATGAGTGCCACTGCCACATCAGTGGAGCTCCAGGTTTATCCCAACTGGAGAACCGGAGGGCTGCATCATCAGTTGGCGTCCATGCTCACATTTCCCTGCAATCAAGGGCCACTTGCCACTTTGTGCCAAGTCTACAATCCTAAAAAACATTCATCTCACTAGAAAGCCCACTGACATCAATGAGCTCAGGCCAGAATAATTTGAAGGGGGAAAATATTTGAGGAACATAGCCAAAAGAAGAATCTGTCTCTGGAGGCACTCTTCCTTGGAAAAGGCATATATCTTCTTTTTTCAGTCTGCAGATTCAGCATCTTACTCAGGATTTTTTTAAAAAAGAACAACCTTGTTTTCATGTTTGTGGGGAAAAAAAAGAGATTATTGACAGAGGAGAAGTACAGACTGTAGGCAGTAGTTTTAAGAACTACAGGGTAGACCCAAGATAGGGAATTCCAGCACAAAATATTTAATTGGTAGAAGGAAGGACAGGTTAATTTGGTCTCAGGGGAGGAACTTATGAAAGCTTTAGAAACAGAAAATGATTTTTTTAAAAAATTCTGTGCAGTTATTTCAGATCTAGCCAATATAACCTCAGCCCTACCAAGCGAAACGTATGTCTTAATTTACAGCATTTTGTCAGGGAGTTGAGGAACATTTTTTAAAAATGTTTGCCCACAGGGCTGTGTATATGGGACAAATGACAATTTGGGCTGAATTTGGATTGATACAATATTCAGTATATTGAATCTAACATGTGAAACAAAACTTTGGGAAAAGTGAGTTCTTGGATATTTGTTCCCTGATCTTTCAACTTTAATTGTGTGGCTGAGGGGAGATTGTGTGTATCTGTATCTATCTTTGTCTGTGTGTCCTTTTTTAAGTTTAATGTCTATGGAGATTTTCAGTCATCCAGGTGATGGTTGTCCCAAAGGTCCCTCACATCCTGGACATAAACTGTTTCAACTCCTACCTTCAAAACGATGCTATAGAGCACTGCACCCCAGAACAGCTAGACACAAGAATAGTTTTTTCCTGAATGCCATCACTCTGTTAAACAAATAATTCCCTCAACACTGTTAAATTATTTACTAAGTCTCCATTACTATTAATCTTCTCATCGTTCCCACCACCCATTTCCTTCCACTTATGACTGTATGACTGTAATTTTGTTGCTTGTATCCTTATGATTTATATTTATAGTGTCCTGATTACTTATTTGTACCCTATGACTATCATTAAGTGTTGTACCTTATGATTCTTGATGAACATATCTTTTATTTTATGTACAGTAAGAGCATATGCACCAAGACAAATTTCTTGTGTGTCCAATCACACTTGGCCAATAAAGAATTCTGTCCTGTCCTGTCCTGTCCTGTCCTATTCTATTCTATTAAGTTTAATGTCTGTGGATATTTTCAGTTATCCAGGTGATGGTTGTCCCAAAGGTGCTTTTTCAAAAGGCAATTTGACTTCGTTTTTCCTTGAAGACATTTCGCTTCTCATCCAAAAAGCTTCTTCAGTTCTGACTGAATTGTAGAGAGGAAAGGATTTATATTCCTTGCAGTCATCTGGCCATTAGCACTCTTTCTGAGAGTCGTTGAGACCATGTTGAGGCAACTTTTTAAAGTTTACTTACTAATTTTGTCATCAGAATTAAAGTTTAGACTTTTAGTTTAGTTTCATGTCATATATTAAGAAAAATTCTCCAGAAACAATGTGACACTATTATTTCTGTGCCTTTTTAATATATTTTCTATTTATTCAAGGTCTCAGCCCCATAACATTTGTATACTGGCATAAGGAGGCAGATGTAAGAAAGGCAAAGCAAAAATCACAGTTCACCATCACAAGACCTTAGAGATAAACAAATCTTCAAAATTAGAAAATATCTATTATATTTAAGCCATACTTCTTTTCAGTATATCCAATATTGGCAGTATGGCATTTGGTCAGGGTTCCCCAAGTGTCATCCACAATTGCTTAAAATTATTTTTCATTTCATCTAAAACTAGTCCAAAACCTGCAAAGAAGTTCTTAGTTGCTTTTTCAGAGAAGTGATTGTGGCTTGTAAGCCGTGATTAATTACTTAATGTAGTAGATAATTACAGACAATCAACTCTTATTCAACAAATTGAGATTACAAAAACATTGTCTTAGTGTGATAGATGAATTTTCAGTAAGTGTTTTGTTCTCTATGTTTACCTAATACAGGTAGTCCTTGATTTACAACAGTTCAATTAGTGACCGTTCGAAATTACAACAGCACTGAAAAAAGTGACATAACAATTTTCCACACTTATGACCGTGGTCACATGATTTACATTTGAATGCTTGACAACTGACTGACATTTATGACGGTTGCAGTATCTTGTGATTCTCTTTTGCAACCTTCTGACAAGCAAAGTCAATGGGGAAACCAGATTCACTTCACAACCATGTTACTAATTTAACAACCCCAGTGATTCACTTAACAAATGTGGCAAGAAAAGTTGTAAAATGGGACAAAACTCACTTAACAAATTTCTCACTTAGCAACATAATTTTGGGGCTCAATTGTGAGCATACATTGAGGGCTACCTGTATATATAAGCTTAAAAAGCAAATTTAACAAGCTTTTTGGCTACTGTCTGGTCCCAAGTTAGGCTGAACTGCTTTAATCTAATGCATATGTATGTCTCTTCAGGACTTTCTATTCAACCCAAAAAACCCGAGAATCCCATCCCTCCGACTTGTGTGAAAGCATCCAGTTCAGGCATGCTCCTTCGATAAAAGCTATACAAGCACACCCACACTTTCCATTCCAGAGACTTAAGCTGTGATGAGAAGAATTTGGAGTTTTGCAATGCTCCTCATCTTTTGCCTCAAGTCACAATTATAAGTTCTGGCGTGCAAATCCAGTTCTAATCTCAGCAAGGTTTGTAGCATCCCCAGTCTTCAAGACATCTGGTGGACCGTTCCTGTTTTCAATTATACAGAGTCACTGACTGAGGTGCCATTCAACAGCAGACAAATGGGCTCCCCCATCAAGGTGTGGAAACTGTAGGATTGTCAATTCATTGGCCTTATGTCACATGTGAGTGAAGTAGGATAATTTGAGCCAGTATGCATCGAGTGAAAACTCTGGATTGATTTATTTAAAAATTTCCTTCCTTCCTTCCTTCCTTCCTTCCTTCCTTCCTTCCTTCCTTCCTTCCTTCCTTCCTTCCTTCCTTCCTGAAATAATGCATGGAAACTGACCATGGAGAGATTCAACCTAGAAATGAGGAGGAACTTTCTGACAGTGAGAACAATCAACCAATGGAACAGCTTGTCTTCGGAAGTTGTGGGAGCTTCATCAATTGAGACTTTCAAGAAAAGATTGGACTGCCATTTGTCAGAAAATGTGTAGGGTCTCCTGCTTGAGTGGAGGGTTGGACTGGATGACCTATAAGGCCCCTTCCAACTCTGTTAATCTGTTTAAACATCTGTTTAAATATCCAGCAATTGAAGGATACCAGTTGTTCAAAAGTACTAGAACCCCTACAAGGGGAGGGATAGTTGCATTATAAGCTGGAAATGGTAAAAATATTCATAGTGATGAATTTACTGGAATTATTGAGGTCATCTGCATTAAAACAGGTAGAAGATAACATACCAGCAGTACTGATGTTGGTATTTATTATAGACTACCAAAAGAAGAAGTGGTTGATGTTTTCTAAAACCAGCTGCAAATCTTTCAGAGAGTCATGAAGTAGGAATGATGGAGAACATGAATTAACCTGACAGCTGTCGGGAGGCAAACTCTGGCAAAATCATGGTAGTTGTAGCAAATTCCTGGCCTGCTTTGACAACAACTTTCTCCTTCAGAGGATGGAAAGAAACACAAGGGAATCAACTATCCTTGACGTCATTCTGATGTGGTTCTTGACATCATCCATTCCAGCAGAGTGGAAGTAATGGAAATTTTAGAGCACCAAGTTGGAATTCTTGATACTAAGGGAAAGTAAAACTAAGTGTAATCAAAAAGCTGATTCTAATAGGAGAATTTAATGGATAGAAAATCTTTATGTATAGACAAAAAAGACACCTATAATAAAAGGACAACTGGAAATATTGGTAGCATAGGGAGGGAAAAAAAGCAATGCAGCTGTACTGAATTCTATTAAATGACTTATTTGAATATGCTGATATTAGAGTTTACATGTGTGCTGCTTTTTGGGCTCCCTAATTGTGAGATGAATTTCAGAGCATGCTGGTTCAGTGGCAGAACTAGTTCAAGAATGAGCTGCTTGAGGAATGTGAAGAAAACTAGAGGCCGTTTCCTCTGAGAGGAAAACAACTTCTGGAAGGTCCTTCTCTACCTTGGGAACTAAAGAACTGTTAGTGCTACAGCCCCCACGATTCTCATCCAACATGGCCAAAGACTATGGAAACTAAAAGAAAATGGGTTCGTAGTGCCAGCACATCTGGAGAGAAGTCAGTTAGAGAAAGACATACTTTGAGAAACAGTTGTCTTGGCTGTCTTAGTCTACATTTGCTCCTCAACCTTCAGATGCCATATGGGAATTTTTCTTCTTTACACAAAATTAGGAAAGGGGGTGGGGGGGGGACTAGAAGAAAAAAAATCTTTCACTCCTTGACATATGAAAATGTTGTTGTTATTGTTAAAATTGAGCATTTTCTTCCCTAATATATGGAAATGGGTATTTATTTTTTACCTCTTACTGTATATACTGATCTGGAAGCATCTCACCACAGCTGCATAACGTTGGCCTACTTGTGTTCATGTAAAGAAGAGGATGTAGAAATATTTGCTCTTCTGATTAGTAGGCTTTGGAATATCTACGTAAAACAGATGTGGAGAAGACTCAGAATATATGCCTGGCTTGGTAGTCTTGGATCCGGTAGTCCTTGTTTGAGTAATGCCATTGGCTTTCAAAGTAAATAATCTAGTACAGGAATGTTAAGATTCCTCAGTCCCCCTAGGACGATACCACTGATTGTTGGATCCTGCACAGCTTTAGTTTCTTGAATGCATTTCTGAACACAGAATGGAATTCCATGCATCTGCTTCAGATTACCATACAGGCTCTACTTGAATAATTATTTAATTATTCTCCTTTTTACTCCCTTCTGGTGTTCTCAGTTTGCTCTTTTCTGGCTGTGAAGATTCATTTGAAAATTCTCTCTAGAAACTACCACTCCTTACATGAGGTCAACGTGTAAAAAGCAAAATCTCAGCACTTTTTTTTTTAAAGAAACACTATAGACTTCTATGAATTATATCCTGAATTTTGTCAGTATTAGGCTTCTTTCTATTAGGCATCCTTGCTTTAATGAACTGGAAATCAAATTCATCTCATTTGATCTGACGGCTTGTGTGCAGGTTTATAGCTGTGTTTTTGGTCAGCCATATTTAAAGTTTATTAAGAATCTTTCTGGATCTTCATTTCTGCCAATTTTAGCTCCGTTCGCTGCTCTAGAAGAATATATTTCTCCTCTCATTTATTGTATAGACCTGCTGTAATTAAAAGGAAATTGAGACAACCCAGTCAGTAATTAAACTGAGACAGATACCTGAAATAGTTCATGAACATACTGCTGAAATTTAACATATTATCGCAACTTGTTACTGTAATAGAATAGAATAACAGAGTTGGAAGGGACTTTGGAGGTCTTCTAGTCCAACCCCCTGCTTAGGCAAGAAACCCTAAACCACTTCAGACAAATGGTTATCCAACATCTTCTTAAAAACTTCCAGAGTTGGAGCATTCACAACTTCTGGAGGCAGGTTGTTCCACTGATTAAGTGTTCTAATTGTCAGGAAATTTCTCCTTAGTTCTAAGTTGCTTCTCTCCTTGATTAATTTCCACTCATTGCTTCTTGTCCTACCCTCAATGGCAAGGGTCTCCAATCTTGGCAACTTTAAGCCTGGTGGACTTCAACTCCCAGAATTCTGGCTGACTGGGGAATTCTGGGAGTTGAAGTTCACCAGGCTTAAAGTTGCCAAGGTTGGAGACCCCTGCTCAATGGTGTGTAAAAATGATTTTGCCCCTGCTTAGGAAACAATCAGACAACAGAGGGGGTAACCTACTAAACAATCAGAGAAAGAAACATAGATAGAGATGTCATTCCTCCCAAGTAAACCTGACAGAATACATGACCAGATAAACTCATTCTATTTTATTGTAAGGCTATATCCATAGAATCTTGCAACTCTAAAGATACAAATATCCCACTGTCACTTTTAGCTGCCTGATCCATTAGGGTAGGTCCTTCCTAAATTTCTTTCCTGGATCAAGTTGATTATTTTTTTAGTTAAAAGGATAGTTTCTTAGTGGTTTTTTTTTTTTTTTTGAAGAAACCTACATAATCATAAATACAACATTAAAAGGCCTAAAGATGAAACACATATCTTAAGAAATCTAAAAATAAAATGCCGCTTTGTGATCTATCATCATATAAATGAATAATAATGCCTGATGTATTTTTAGATAAACACTTTTTTTTCAATAGTTTTTGAAAGTACAGGTCTCCCGTGAACTTTTCTAAAATCCTTGGAGATGGAAAAATCAATGAAGAAATTCAAAATGTCATATGAGACTTTTAAGGGGTTTATTACTTTCAGCTACTGAGTCTATTAAAGGCATCATAAATTATTCATACGAATATAAAATAATAGGGACCTCAAAAGAGTTTTGCACAATTCGTATTTAATCTTCAGCATACCTCCACTCCTCTGTCTGTGAAAAAGGACACAGGGGAATAACATTTGCACAAACCAAAACGTATTTTCAGGAGAAAAAAAAAACACACCTCGATCATCTCAGTTTTTAATTTACTTTTAAATTAAAAGTTATACTTCTTTTCTTTCTTCTCTTTTTTCCTAACAGTTCACGTGCAAATGCCTCCTTTAAAAAAAAAAAAGGAAGGGCCAGTGAAGCCTCCATCAGCAAGCTAAGTGGAAGCTATTAATAAAATCCTGCTTAATGGCTACTAGCCATGTCTATTGGGCTGAGATTCCAGCACTCTGGAATTCCAGCAGTAAAGTAACTGCTAGTTCTTTATTTGCTAACGGAGTCGACCCCATCACAATGAAGAGGGAAGATGTGAATGAGATCTAAGAATACAGGTAGTCCTCGATTTACAACAGTTCACTTAGTGACCGTTCAAAGTTACAACAGCATTGAAAAAAATTACTTATGACCACACTTATGACCGTTGCAGCATGCCCGTGGTCACATGATTTAGACTTGGGTGCTTGACAACTGACTCACATTTACGACGGTTGCAGTTTTCCGGGGTCATGTGATCACCTTTTGCAACCTTCTTGACAAGCAAAGTCAACCAGATTCACTCAACAACTGTGTTACTAATTTAACAACCGCAGTGATTGACTTAACAAATGTGGCAAGAAAAGTTGTAAAACTCACTTGACAAATTTTTCACTTAGCAACATAAATTTGGGGCTCAATTGTGGTCATAAGTTGAGGACTACCTGTAGAAGTACTATGAAGAAGTATGAAGAAACTCAAAGGGCAGATTCAATGAGCCAGTAAATCTATTTTTGCCATCATTTTGCTACACAGTTATTACCATGAGCATAGAAATGGGATCTAACATCTAACAGTTCAGGTCATCACAAATTACCAGCTAGAGTAGAGTAGAGTAGAGTAGAGTAGAGTAGAATAGAATAGAATAGAATAGAATAGAATAGAATAGAATAGAATAGAATAGGAGAATAAGGAATAAGGAATAGCAATAGCAATAGAATAAATACTATATACATTATTTATTATGTTATATCATATTAATTCTCAGTATTTATTCAAGAGATAAAGGAAATTGAACCAAGTAGGTAACTTGAAGCTCCTCATAAGAACAAACTCTTGACAACCAGTTGTAGTGGATTTTGAGAATTCATTAATCCATATAATATTTCATTTCAGACTTACCAGGTAGAATACATAGGAAACACAACCAGATAAAATAATTCTGCTTTATTGTGAGGCTAGATTAAACAGAATCTTGCAACTCTGAAAATAAAGTTCTTCCTATCGTCTTTACAACTCAAGAAAGTCTTGGCTTATAACATATGGATTTAACTGAGGTTGAAAAGAAGGGTGGATAATTGATATGGCAGAACCAGGGGATAGTAGAATAGAAGACAAGATATTGAAGAAGATCACAAAGTATCAACATCTGAAAACTGAAGTGGGAAGATTATTGCATAAACCAGCCATGGTGGCCCCAATGGTTATTGGCACACTGAGTTGCATACCAAAAAAACTTGGACAACACAATGGATCCAAAACTTGGATTGACAAAATTTCCATCTGTCAATTGCAAAAGGCCACATTGCTGGGATTGACGCATACCCTACACTGATACATCACAAAAACCTGTGTTTTTGGAAAGAACTCACTACATATGAATGCCAAAGGCCAATACCATCTTAAGAACTGGCAGCTGTAACTTCACATTGCTTTCTACAACCTGGATTATATGGTCATTGTTAAAGCAAGAGAAAACCAAGGCAATGCTGATCTGGTTTCAGGTTTCTGAAAAATCTGAATGCTTGGTGATTTCATTGTGGATAACTTGCTGGGTAATTGGACCCTGATTTTCTCTAAAAGGTTTGCCAAAGTTCATGATCCTGAGCTTAAATTCTGAGCCACTCTGAAGCAAATTGTGGTTTTCAGCAAAATTAAGCCAGATTTGGTGGTTTGGACCTGAAGAGATACAAGTTAGGTATTAGTTTGATCCCACCCCCTTTTTTTTTGCATTTAGAAAGCAAAACTGAAAACACATAAAGTAGTTCATACATAATCATAACTTGAAGTGAGATGCAAGGGAAGAATAGTGTTTTTAACTTCTAAATCACCTTTCTGGAATTAAAGCTATTATAAAATATTACACAGATAAACCACATTTTTTTTAAAAAAAAAAATCACAATTGCGCTCACCCAAGCAGATATAATGGTATAATCATACACTTTTATATTCAAACACAAATATATCGAAAGAAAACAGTGATAGGAATCGAAATTAACATAATACAAACTGCAAGTTTTCAGAGGGATTTTTAATAGAAAAGACCCAAAGGTGCTTTTTCAAGAGGCAACTGGATTTTTTGGATTTTCTTTGAAGACGTTTCACTTCTCATCCACGAAGCTTCTTTAGCTCTGATTGAATGGTGGGGAATGGAAGGATTTTTATTCTTTGCAGACTGCACTACTCAGGTGGCCCTGATGACACAGATAAACCTCCAGGTGGCCTTAAATAGAATGCAAATGACCAGCCATCTGTAAGTCCAGTTGCCTCGTGAAAAAGCACTTTTGGGACAACCATGAGTTGGATGACTGAGAATCTCCATAGACATTAAATAGAAAAGAAATCCCTGCCTACTGTGCCACTGTGTTCTAGTGACCTATCGTCTAATATCTTACAACAACTGATTTCTACATAAGGGCAGGTTTGTATGAGGCAGATATACCTTCACCTTGTTGTATTCCCAACTTTTTTTAGGACTTTAAAGAATGAAAATAGCATTGAATTGGGCTATGCCCAGTTTACTTAGAACAATTAATCAGTAGAACAACTTGCCTCCAGAAGTTGTGAATGCTCCAACATTGGAAGTTTTTAAGAAGAGATTGAACAACGATTTGTCTGAAATGGTATAGGGCTTCCTGCCTGAACGGGGTGTGGAGTGTGGGGTGGGTGGGTTGGACTTGAAGACCTTGTTAAGGATATTGTTGTGTCACCACCAGAGTCATGGTTCATAAAGCAGAGTACCATCAGAAGTTTTTACACACAGAAACGGTTTTGAGAGTAATTGTGAATAACATACAGACAAACTGGTTTTATAGTATTTTACTTTAAGGGTAAAGCGAATTCATAGTCCTTTAACGATCCAAGTCTTAGCCATATAAAGTGCAATATAAGATCAATCCAGGGATATAAAATCTTCTTACCAGTTTGTAGAAAAATACAAGGAACATTCAGGAACAATATAAAAACAGTTCAATAAATATCAGGAAACAATAATAAATAAATCATGATCAAACAATGACCATATAGAGAGATCAAAAATAGTTACAGCATAGTAGCAGGTAAAAATATGGTGTAGTGTCCAAACTAACCATAAGTTAGCTCTCCTTAAATACATTGGCTACAGAGCTCATCCAATCAGGATGCAGAATGACTTAGAAATGTTCTTAAAGCTACATAATACAATTTCATATTACAAACATACAATGTCTTATATATTTCCTGGCCAACTAGTTAGGCAATGACCATTTCCTAACAGACCTCCAAGGTCCCTTCCAGCTCTGTTCTTCTGTACTTCTCAAGAATCCTGGCACAATGCTCAAAGGACTGCATAATCTTGCAACCAGCAGCCAAGTATGCATCAGATTTAGAGGGATAGGAGTGCACCTCCACTTGGCACTTCAACCTATGACAGGTAAATGAGAGCAAGGGAAGGTAGATGCCTTGGTGATAAAAGGTTTGCTTTAGGACTGTTGGCTGTAGTCATCATGAAGTCATAGATTTAGCCTATCTCAGAGAGATACTGGAAGAGGATGGGTTCCCACCGAAGTGGTACTTTGATTTATTTTTCGAAAGTTCTCTTTGCTTGCCCAGTCCTGCCCTGTATTGTGCAAAACTGGGCTGCTTCTTCAAATCTCATCAACAAATTTCTCTTTTGTGCATTAAGCTTTCTATTACATGAGGCCAAAAGGATATGGCTCCAAGCTGTATAAGCATATAGTGAGTATGGTCAGCCAGGGAGGAATTATATACTGGGTGTATTAAGCTGTGCTTGGATACTGATTTATATCACATCTACTGGCATTGTTACTTTTACTCTGGCCAGTTTTTAAGTTATGCCATCAAAAAGTGCATAAGCCAGTAGTGATTTTTGCCTTTATAACAAGAGAGACTCACCTGAGGGAACATGTAATGTTGCATTGCTCATTATATAGAAACATAGAATCAAGTACTATCACGTTTAGGACGGAACAATTTTATTTCTGCTTTTGTTAGTCCAAATATTCAACGGCGTGGTAGCCTGGTGGTGAAGATGCTTACCTTCCATTCAGAAGGTTGAGAGTTCAATCCTAGGTAGTGGCTGATGTTTCTCGCCTAGGGTGCAAAGAAAAAAATACTAGTTGTGAACTCTGCGTGGTGTCAGGAAGGGCATCTGGCCAGTTGTTGTTGCTCAGGTCCATCCAGTTGCCCTGACTCCACCCTGAATTAAGGGATTACAGGGTCATTAAAAAGGGAGAATTTGTTAATCCTAACATAGCACAATGGAAGACTCATGCATACAGTTCTTGTAATGTTCATAATGTGTTATTTCTGGACTTTGTGGTTAAAATGTTGGCGTAAAACTAATTTGGATGAGTGTTTCATTTTGCTTTGTATGTTTATGTATACACACACAAAGACACACACACACTGCATTAGTTGTTGTAGTAGCAATACCCCCCGCCCCCCCCCCCCCCAGCAATCTGTACATGTCCCATCCTGGTATTGTTTTGAAAACATAGTTTGGTTCTCAGGCCTGTATGTAGGGTGGCTGTGATCCCTTTCTAGTTATGGATGAGGTTTGTTTGTGGTGTACTCTATTGTTCCTTCTGAAGGTTTGGGAATTTTCATGATTTATTTTTTTAAGTTTATTTTTTTTATCATGTAAGCCACCTAGAGTCATTAAAGCTGGGCAGCATCTCAATTCTACAAATGGAGATATAAATAAATAAGGCCACCAGTTTTATTAGGTTTTAATAGGATGAAAACTGCCTTACCACGGTGACTCTTGCTGAGCAGTTGCTCCTCCATATATTCACTGATAGAGATTACTCTTGTTAACAGAAGATGGAGCGTGTTGGACTCTGGAAAAACATGGGGTTTGAAGTAGTGCGAGATTCCACAGCAGTGATCTGTCCATTAGAACTATGCAATCTTATTCACACATGAATGACACATATAATGGATATAAATATGTGAACTAGGCTTGCATCTCATCAGATTGACAACTATGCCTGGATCTGGTGGGAATAGTGATAGCCAAACAGCTGTGAAATTCAAGGCAACTTCTTCAACTCTAGAATATTATACTGCTCGAAGAAGAAAATAAGTACAGATGGACTTAGCTGATGCTGTACCCTGCCAAGGGGAGTGAGGACTCAATGTAAACAAGTCAGTTACAGTATTATTGTTTCCCTCAGTTTGGCTTCTTTTAATCCCTCCAATCTCACAGGTCATATTTCTCATCTGGATCCTCCACATGCAGGGGACGCAGGGACTTATTTTTGCTAAAAGATGTTGATTCTTATTATCAAACAAGACAGCATATATTGACCTCGTAATATATGCAAAATACCGTTGACATTAAAATATTCATCCATTGGTAGGTCTTCCTTTATTTTTTTTTATTTTACTATTTTATTTTATTATTTTAATTTAATTTTATTTCATTTCATCTTATATTGTATTTATTTTATTTTATTATTTTATTTTAAGATGGGAGTCACTTTAGCCAAGAACTACTGGCTGGCAACTCCTTATTAGAAATGACATGATGGGTTAGGGAAGAATGGACAATGTAGGTATCATTTGCTGCCTCTGGATTAGAAGAGAGTATGGATCACCTAACTTTATTATCTTCTCCCTAACCTTTTAATGTCTGAGCAAGGAGTAGCACCTGGTTAACTTTGTTGACCAGAAGTTAAGCAAAATTGTACCTGATTAGTACTTGGTTGGGAAATCCCAGGGCTGCAGGTTAGACTACTACTACAACAACAAAACCCACAGAAAAATCCCTGTTCAAGTATATAATTGTTTTAGAACTACATTGTTATCTTAATATTATAACTAGGATTCAAATTTGAGGATATTTTTTACCTTTCCTTAATCTTTTATAATCAGTTATGACAGTAGTATTTTTGTGGGTGGGAGGGAGGGAGGGAGGGAGGGAGGGAGGGAAGGAAGGAAGGAAGGAAGGAAGGAAGGAAGGAAGGAAGGTTGGTTGGTTTGAGGAAAAATAAATTCTGATCTCAATAGCAACTTTAATATTAACAGTGCTTCAATATTAATTTAGTATTATTTAGTTGTGATCTTTCTTAACCGATTCTTGAGAAATATACCAGAATTGATTGTAAATTAAAACCATTTCAATGTAGTTTTAAACTTAGCCCATTCTTAAGCCTCTGTTTTGTCTTCTTCTGCACTTCCCTGCCAAGTTCTCCCTTTTCCTGTCTACCTCACTGCCTCCTAGGGTCTTAGTAGTACTTTACATTAGATATGCTCAGATATTAATTTAGGTATGCCCAGAATGAGAACATTGGAAATACGTGACTCACACATTTAAGACCAACTTACTATGCTGTTTTTAAAATTCATATAGTGTCCTTTAACAGATCAGAAATTGATCTAAAGACAAACTAAGGACAAGCAGAAATAAAATTAAATAATCCTATAATCTATATCACACCTACATATAGCAGTACATAACTGAAAGCAGTAATAGATCTTGTGGACAAGTTCCAAATCAGTAGATCAAACCATTAGGTCAAACCTACAACTCTGTAATTGAATCTCTGATCCACTTAAATTTGGACCAAAGCAAACAAAACCATCAAGGATTGGAAGAGGATGAGTTTTTCTCTTGCTTCATGATCAACTTTATTACCTAGACTGCTTTTCTTATATTTGCCCAGAGGAAGAAAATGATGTATTCAGATGTATTTCATCAATAGGATTTTATTTATATAGCTGACCATCTCAAAAAACAACCAGACAACTCATAACAATGAGTAAAACTATCATTATTAGTAACTCATTGTTACTCATTATTATCATTATCAATTAGAAGAAAACCATTTTAATAATGTCTAATAAACATTTTAAAATGTTAAAAAAGGGTAAGACAAATAAAGAAGCTTTCCAAAGGCAAAGAGCACAGTGGAAGTGACATGACTCCTATCACAATCTACCACCCAAGCAGATGTCTGCTGCCTTCTCCTCCACCTTCTTCACTGTGGTCTCAACACTATACTCTCAGGATATATACAGTTGCACAAGTCTCTGTACAACCACAAGGGCAAGGCAGATTTGTTTCACATTCCCCAGGAGAAACCAACCCTTGAGCAATCCTGTAGCCTGGGGCTTTTAATTTCTTCATCTACTTGGAATGTAGTTGTGTTGTACCCTCTTCTTTTTGGCCAGTAGCCTGGTAACATAGTCAACTTTGAGTCAGCTGAAAGACGAAAAAAAAACATTATGTAATGGAGAGAGTTATGGACTCCTTGGTTTCCCCCAAAACTTTCCCCTTCTTTTTCTGTTTCTTATAGATTTCAACACATATCCAGTATCCATCTGTCAAAAGCAATTTATGGTGAAAAGATGGGAAGAATTAGACAAAAATTCAAATTTGCAGAAGCTTCCCTAGAAACCTATAGAAAACAATAATACATGCTTGGAAAATAAAATATGGAGTAGTGCTTTGTTTTCTTTTCCACCTCAGAGGTTATTTATTCCACATATACCTTGTAGTTTTGATTGGCTCAAAGAAACCAAGTCAGAGACTGCAATCGGTATGAAAACTTTTAGGGATTTTATTGTCTGTAATTAAGAAATCCTCCCTAAAGAATGTGAATAATGGAGAGAAACGAGTTCTGGTTTTCTAAATAATTCTCTGGATTGTGGCAACAATCAAACAAGATTACTTTCAGGAGCAGGTTTGATCTGGTTCATGCAAATTAGTTATAAAATACCAAATAACCCAGCCTTCTCTTACTTGTCCCTCCTTGTCCTTTGTCCATGATCTCCAGCCTTTCCAAATATTAAGGTGACAGTATGTGCCGTGCCACTCAAACAACTCCATGGCTCCATACCAGAAAGACAGCAATAAGAATCTTGATCTGTCCTTTTAATGGGGTAGTGGTAATACCTGGATATGGAGGACTAGAGTGCCAAGTAAGGATAACATAAGAAGTTCAGCTGGGTGCCGAATCAAAGGTATGCAATGGGACTCTACTGATGAGGTAACTAGCTCAGCCCCAAATGTATACAATGTTCTTATTTTCTAGTGCATTAAACAGAGTGCCAAACAAATATAAACAATCCTGCACCTTAATGTTTTTGTTATTGTTGATTGATTGATTTTGGACCATCAAGTTGTTTTCAACTCCTAGCCGCCACATAGTTAGATTTTCTGCATGAAATCCCTAACCTTGTCTTCTGATGGTGTACTTATTGCTACTGTACCTAAGTCTATCCACTTTACTACTGGTTGTCCTCTTCTTCTCTTTCCTTCCATTTTTCCCAGCTTTACAGCATTCTCCAGGGAATTGGGTCTTCACATAATGTGTCTGAAGTAGAAGACTAAAGATGCTCATTGTAGCCTAATGTAAAACCCGGGACTTGAATAACCAACAGGTTTTGCAGATCCCATGCCTGCACCTACCCACCAGACATGATTGCAGTGGTGTTAGTAGAGCAGTGTATCAAAAATGAAACTTGTGTTCATGCATTATGAATGGAGCCAATGTGGCCTAATTTGGACAACCCTACTTTAGAATGATATGTTGGGAATTTTATTGGGAATTAAGAGCCAGGGTGGTGCAGTGATTAGAATGCAGTACTGCAGGCTACATATGCTGACTGCCATCTGACTAGAATTTGGCAGTTCAAATCTCACCAGGCTCAAGGTTGACTTAGCCTTCCATCCTTCCGAGGTCAGTAAAATGAGGACCCAGATTGTTGGGGGCAATAGGCTGACTCTATAAACCATTTAGAGAGGGTTGTAAAGCACTGTGAAATGGTATATAAGTCTAAGTGCTATTGCTATTGCTATTTTTTGTGGTATATCCAAGTTTCAGTGTGGGTTGGATGATCTCTGCACATTTTTTAACCTTATTTTTAACCCTTTCATTAAATTATTTTGAAAAGCTATGATATGTATCATTGCAAAGACTATAATCCTATGTTGAAGTAATATAGGGCAAATAGTAAACCAGTCTTTTCCAGTTTTGCAATCTCCAGATGTTTTGAACTTTTTGGAGCGGATGGGAATCGTAGTCTAAAACATCTGGAAGGGTACATGTTGCCTATCCTTCTAGTCTATTGGAACGAGTTAAAGAGACCCCAGTTCACATGCTTTTTTCAGCCAAGAAGCTCATTGTGACCATAAAGAGTTCAAACTCTCTCGCTCTCTCTCCACCATGAAAGAAAATCATGTGATTGTCTCAATGCATCCACTCACAAAACAAGTTTATTTTTTTATTGAAAAAGTTTTTCAAATACAGATTCCCCCCCCCTTTTCTTCCCCCCTCTACCCTAACCCCCCTCCCCCTCCCCTCCCCCTGTGGCTTCTCCAAAATAAAACCCAGATTAATAACAGATTATATAATACTTTACCATCCTTTTACTCCACCCCCCATATGCTGACCCTTTCTTTCTAACAATATTATTATATCCCCCCTATACTATACATTTCAGAGCAACATTCAGCTGTAAAATTATATAATAAATCCTAATTTGGCAATTTCACCGAGTGACTTTATATTTATATTCCATATAGTGTCTTCTGTAATGTCTTTCACCTAGATTATTAATTCCAACCACTGTGTTAGGGTAACAACCAGATCTTCTGCATGCCCCAATCCCATAGTTCTCTTGCCTT
This sequence comes from Arizona elegans, assembly GCA_022577455.1. NCBI lineage: Eukaryota > Metazoa > Chordata > Lepidosauria > Squamata > Colubridae > Arizona > Arizona elegans. The sequence continues at coordinate 5,794,544 of JAKOOJ010000008.1, read as the reverse complement.
GTAGCTCAGCATAAACGTAATCCATTTATCAAAGAATCCAAAATAGAAAGTTCCAATCCACTCAATTTAAGGCCATCTTCCACATCCCAAAAGTACAGCACTGCAGAGATCTGTCACTCTCCTCAAAAAGTATAAACCAATACTTTGCCTCAGCTAAATTTTCATGTATTCAATCGTCTCTTAAGTAACTGGCATTACACTGTTGTTTAGTCTAAAAATTTTTATTTTTGTAGGACCTGCTTCTTCTTTTCTTAACTTTTTGTGGCTTAAATCTCCATCCCGGCTGCTTTTCTATGAGTTGTATATCAACTGTAAGTTGTATATAACTGTATATTATCTGTAACTTGATAAGTCATCACATTAGAATCCAAAGCCGCCTCTCTTGTATTTATAGGTAGTCCAACTGTAACCTCTGAAGGAGAACCCAAAAGCGGCTCGTCCACAAAGGCCTCTGTAACGTGTTGTTTTTCCATTACCTCCACCTCCATCTGCTTAGCCTGAATTTCAATCTCTTGTTGATTTTGCTTTTCTTTATTCCCCTCATGTGTTATACATGGAGATGTTGAACCCATTTTAAGAACCTTGCAGTAAAATTCTTCCGCTTTTTCAACAGTATTTAGTTGATATCTTTCTCCTTGATATCTCAATATTATACCAACTGGAACATCCCACCTGAATGGGATGTTTTGTTTCTTTAGCTCAGTCACCAAAAATCCAAAATCCTTTCTATCTTTTAACATCTTGGGTGGCAGCTCTTTAAATATCCAAATCTTCCTTCCATGCATTTCAAGAGTGGAGTTAAAAGACTTTTGCACAATATCATTTCTTATTTCTTTATCAGTAAAGTAGATCACCACATCTCTAGGCAGCTGCCTTTGCTTTGCCACCCAAGAATTAACTCTGTAGGCCTTATCAATCTTGCAGGATACCTCTTCAGGACTAACCTTTAAAATCCCAGCCAGAACTTCAGCAGACACCTTTCTCAAATCTTCTCTTTTATTTTCCTGTATTCCCCTAATTCTGACCGCAAATTCCATGAATCTGAATTGCATCATTGTGGCTTCATTTTCAATCCTTTGTTTTATATTATCTACATTGTAAGTCTTGTAGTCAGCTTCCTTTATTTTTTAAAACTCTACTTCTGAGCATTTTTCTTGAATCATTATTAAATCATTTTCAATTCTTTGTATTTTATTGTCCAAGTTATAAATCTTATGATCAACTTCCTTCATTTTAGACTCTATTTCTAAATTAATCTCTTTATCCATCCTCATAATTACATCTAAAAAACTTTTCATATGTTGCTTCAGGATATCATACTTTTGTTGAACCAACTCTTTATTTTCCTGTCTAAAATTTTCAAGGTTCTGAGTCACAATCTTATCATGTCTTGCCATCTCCTCCAGTACAAATTCCTTTAGGTCTGTAAAGCCATTCTTCTGCATCTGCAAGCTCACAACTTGTTCATGTGGTTTATAAATGGGGGAGCCCCCCCCCCCCACAGCTTGGTTATCTGGCTTTGTCAGTTTTAACGCCATCCTGCCACACAAACAGATTTTTTTCCCTTTTAAAGAAAAAGACTTCTCTCCAAACAATATCAATATCAAGTCTCTAAGAAGGAAGAAGCATGAAATAAGAATTCTTCTCTTCACTTCTAGCCAGCGTTATTGTTTTAGATACTTTGTAACGTATTAAACTATTCAAACGGAAGGACTTTCGCTTTCAGCTTTCTTCTCAAGCCTCAGCCAGTTGCCATTTTAAACTCTCTTTTTTCCTCCTTTCACTCTTCTTTACTTTTAAAATCAGTCTTAGGGTTAGAAATACTTGCAATTTAGGATCCCAGATCCGGATTTTATCCTACTTGTTCTGATGATCTGTTAGTTTCGTTACTTGGTCTGGTCCCATCTCCTGGCTCTGCAAGACGCAGAGTTCTCCCGAAGCCCGGAGCAGCGGCCAGCGGAAATAGGGAGCCTCATCCTGCTTCATCCCCAAGAGTAAAACAAAAACTCTGGGGACTTCGCAGAGGGTTCTACCTGCCCTCGCCAGCTCTGTCTCACCTTTCCTTAAGGAAATGGAGTTTTTCGAGCTGCCTTTTAGCTGTAAAGGTGGCTCTTTACGGGTGATGGGGCTGGCGGTCTCAAAAGACTGTCTGGTGGTGACGGAAGCCAAACCGGAAGCCTCAAAACAAGTTTATTTTTTGAATCTTACTGTGATTTTTGTTTTAAAAGTATTTTTTTCATTTACAATATTTCTAGCCTGACACATGTTAGATCCTTTGTGATTAGAGTAATGCAGTGGTGGGTTGCTCCTGGTTTGGACCAGTTCACAAGAACTGGTAGTAAAACCGGTGGGAGACCCCGCCCATCGCCCTAGATGTCGTCATCGGCAATCTGCACATGCGCAGAAGCTTTTGCACATGCGCAGAAGCAAGGCGTGTGTGCGAGTGAAGCAAATGTGCGCATGTGATCCCATTGCAAACCATTAGTAAAGGTAAGTAGAACCCACCCCTGGAGTAATGATATATATATATTTAAATATATTCTTTTTTAAAAATGCAACTAATCAAAGTTTAGTTATTTCAATGGAAACATCAGGAGAGAAATTCTTGAAAACTGAAGTTTACAGGAAAATATTAAAAAAAATCATACCTAATATTTTAATTTCACATATCCTAAATGAGCTCTTACAAATATCATGTCCTACAGACCATTATTTGTTACATTTTAATTTATCCATTGACAAGCTTAAACATTTTCATCACTTAAAAATATCCTACAGCTGATGATGTGGAGTCTTTTTCACAATGAAGGCTTGGAACATGGGAGCAGCACCCCAACTAGTTTTTTTTAAAAAAAAAAAAAACTTTAAATACAATTATTTTTCATTATTTGAACAATTCAAATAATACATCTGTTTCATTCACTCTATGATAATCATATTGTAAGACAGACATAGTCCAAAAACACAAGGAAGTCCATTTGTCTCTCCAGATCACTGAGAAAGAAAATCCAATCCAGACTCAGAAGATGAGATAGACGTCACACATTTGAAACACACTGTATATGTAGGCCAATCTGGAGACAATAGTTGGCTTTCAATGTTGCATTATGCCATAGTTTGCTTTGCCTTAGTTATGTGAATAGAACATAATAGCTGGGTTCACTCAAGCCTGCAAAGGCAGAACCCAAGCATGGAACATTATAATGTAATGCCATGCTGGGAGTTGGATCTATGTATATATGTGTTTCCTGTCTTGCAAACAAATATGGACATTGAACTATTTTCAGAATAATCAAGTCATCCCCAAATTCAGATTCAGATTGTTAAAACTAGGCTGTGTATCTACCAAGAATACTGTCCTGCAGTACATTAAGCAAGAAAACAATACTGAAGTTTGACAACATAAGTCAAAAAGAATTTAGGAATTGGTCGTGGTCTATAGTTCAAGACATAAATAATAAATATTCCTTATTTTTACATCAGGCTTTTCTGATGATATAAACAGTTATATAAACTAATGTTTACATTTACATAGATTGTCAGTAGATGGGAGAGAGAGGGAGGGAGAGATAGAGATGGGGTGGGGGGCTGATTGATTTTTAGACTTGCCATAAGTTTTGACTATTTACTTATGGATTTTTATTATTTATGGATTTGACATTCAATTATAACATATCTATACCTGGTACATTTATTTTAAAATATAATATAATAGGATTTTTGTTGTTTTACTGCATTTACAAATGCATGGCTGAAATCCAGAAGTATTTAATAATTGGCAAAAAAAAAAAAAAAAATCCTTGGGTGTATGAACTTCATTATTACTTCATATATAGGGTTTAGGTGTCCACTATTTGAGCGGACAGTCAGCTTTTTTCACATTATGTTCACTATTTTTTTTTCACAAAATAGTGGACATTTTTTTTATTCAAAAGCTTTATGATGAAATGGTACGTAAGTTTTGCGAGTCAGAATTCCATGAAGTTTTGCGCCATGTTCCAACACGTTGGTTAAGTTTGTTTAAAGCGGTCGAAAGACTTCTTTTAAACTGGATACCTCTAAAATCGTATTTTATTTCTCTTGGATCTGATGAGTGCCATAAGGTTATCTGGAACCTTATTTCAGATCAGGAAAATGAACTCGCAAAGGACGATGAACCAACAATTTCAGAATTGTATTTATATTTCACGCACTTCTTCATGTCAATAATGCAAGACACCCTACTGAAGCTGGAAAGCAAGAAAATTCTTGCTTGTGATCTTCACATTATCATGTGTAAGCTGCGTGATTCTTTGCAAAAAAAATACAATGAGCAGTTTTTTGGAATGAAAGTTTTATTTGCCTTACGTAAAAAACATTTGCCTGAGAATGCCGTGCAAAAATTCAAGAAAGAAGCCATCAACGTGTATCAAAGAGCCATTGCGTACTTAGAAAAGTGATATAATTTCACCGATTCAGTATATGAGACGCTAAATTGTTTCAATCTAATTGATTGCAATAATCCTCCAACTTTAGAAGAAATGACGAACATCTGGTTATTATCACCATGGCGAGAAGAACTTCCACCCAACACTCTCTTCGATGAAATTTCTGCCTTAGAAGAAGTTTATGTTCATCTGCAGGGCGATTCATCCCTTGATAAGTGGACGTACTTTTTCAAGAAAGAGCCAGCTCCAAGTTTACTGAAACTGTTCCAGTATTGTGCATCAATTCCGGTATCAAATGCAAACGTTGGACGAATTTTCAGCGTCATGGGAAATTTGTGGACTGACAAACGTAACCGACTGCTTGTACCATCAGTTCGAAGTGAACTTTGTATATTTTTTAATATTTCTCAACGTTGTACTGAAATTAAAGAATTATTCCTTAAACACAAAGAATTGATCAAAGCTGCTCAGTCAAATAAAAAATACACACGACAGCAAAGTAAAATGTAATTTAATATTTTACATATTATCATAATATATTTGATGTTTTGAATTTTAAGTAAAGTTTTGAAGTGATTATTTTAATACGTGTTAAAATGTTTGTAAGAAAATATATAATTTAATTGTAATTTTTTTTTATTTTTTTACTACTTAACCCCCACCCCACCCCCACCCCCACTTGTCCACTATTTTTTGGAAGCAGATCTGGCAACTCTATATTCTGATGCTGTTTAGCAGTTGACATACACAATTATCTGCAGGACTCTTATAATGCCCTTTGCATTCTATTTTCACAGCAGCTTAGAGGAAAAGAACATTATCTTCCTAACAGGTCCCTGATATTCACTGGCCCTCTCAAGAAGACATGCTAATTGCCATTGTTATCAAATCCCTAGCAGTTTAGCCATCTCAGTAAATTCAGTATTTTTGTCTGTATATTTTTGTCTGTACTCTTGGTTACTTACAATATTTTTCCATCTCTTTGATGCATATGTGTTGGTCTTTGTTAAAATTAAATAAATCAAACAACCAATGCATAAAATTACAAATGAAACGTTCAATCTGATTTTCCAAATTACAAAGTTTGCTCCATTTTGAAAATGTAAACTATTTCCTGAAACCCGCACCACGAAAGCAGTTCTATTTCAAATAGAAGAAATGCATATTTTAGAAGACAAGGCTAATGATGCAGCAGCTAAACTCTGCAAACGCAATGGGAGGTCTCCTAGCTTTGGACTTAATGGTTTTCACCCATGGTTATTTTTTTTCCATAATTAATGATGGGCCTCAGCTGCATGTCTGGCTTTCTGGCTATAATTTCATCTTCATCTGAAGATATCTATTATAGAAAGGTTTTTATAACAATTAACTGATTCCATACCAGTTACATAGGTCCTTTTGTGTAAACGCAAATAAAACCAGGCAACGAGCATCCTATGTAAAATATGAAGAGTTTGATGTCAACTGTGGTTATGTTCATTTCTAAAAATAATTATGGGTACACTGGTTTTTGTATTCACAAAGAACTAAATAATTGAACAGGAGCCATTAGTTTTAATTTCCCAGAAGGAATTTGTAGTGCCATTATGTAGGTTTGAAGCCCAGATGCACAGTAATAAATTCAGGAAATTAAAACAATATAATATGAAATTGCTGGAAAAAAAATATTACTGGGTTGGGCTTTCTTTTTCTACAGGTACAAGAAGCAAGCTGGGATAGATAACCCAATGAATTGACACTAACAAAAGAGAAAGATTAGGGAGAAATGAGGGTGGTGTTGCTACACTCCAATTTTTGTATTGCATTCAGAGAATATTATAGTGAACAATTTAGTCATTTACTTTTGTGGTAAGAATATTTCATCCTAAAAGCAAGTTTAAAAAAATATTAATATAATTATGAGACATCTATGTCCACAAATAGCTTTTGTCTTATATTTATATCAAAGATATTTAATAACTATTGCAAAAGCCTTTAAAATTTAGGTAGAGAAACAGAACTATCACAGGCTGAGGAAGCTACAGTTTGTCTGACTGCTAGTAACTCGAGGAAGTCAATGAGAAATTAAAATATATATTTTATTGTCTGTGAACATGGACGTTTCACTTTTGTGGCAAGCTAAAAGTGCTGAGAAGCAGCCAACAAAGATTTCATTTAAAAAACAACAACAGATGTCTAATTTTTAAAATTGTATCCCATGATGGAAGGACATGAAATAAGGATTTATTGACTTGGTAAGTAGGATCAGATTGCAAATTTAAAAATGAAGACCATATAAAAAAGCAGGTGAATAGAGAGAAATTAGAAGCACTGAATCCTGCCTGGAAGACGGCAGCAGGTAAATTTGTAAAAACGAAAATAAGATGCGCAACCAGGCAATTTGGGGGCTTGAGAAGACAGCTTGCTGTTCCCCCACTATCTGATCCAATAATGGGATGTAACTCCCTGCCTCATGGGATCACTAATGGACTACTCCAGTTTGTTAAAAGTGGCTTCTGACCATGTGCTGATTGTAAATAAAAGCTGTTGTTCCTAGCCAATCTATCTCCACAGGGGACAGCCAAGTACTATTTCATTCGGATGCTATGCTTCAAGGGCATCCTTTGAAGAATCTTAAGGAACCTGTTAAGATTTGCACAACGCTAAGCAGGTGGTGATGTGTCACTGGAGAGAGAATTCCAAATTATTAGGATGGAGAAAAGAAAAAGGGATGTCTTTTTTTCAAAGCATTATTTTCTTTGAGTGAAGCTGAGAATCTGGGGGGGAGGGGTATAACAAACAAAAAGAAAGGCAAAGGGATCTATTAGATTTGTTGAAGTTGAATCCCCCTGGCTTCGTTGGTACAGAGCCATAAATTTAACCACTGTCACTGTCCATGTTGTTCAGGTTTTTTTTTTCTCTGAAACTTTTTTTTCTCAAAACTTTTTTTTTTCTTCAGTAGAGATGAATAAGTAAGTCTGCTTCCCATTACTTGCAAGTTTTTGAAGCATTAGTCCATTGTAATTCATTTCCACATCAGTATGGAAAGTTTTTTCCAGAAAAAAACTATTTGTTTTTCTTATGCATTTTGGGGCACATTTCTCCTAATACACGTGCTTTTATAGTCATGTTTTCTTAAAATATTTATTTTTGCCAAGTTCCATGCCTTTCTGTACACTGTGTTCCCAATACATACACTTAATTGCAATTTTCCATAAGATATGTACATTTTTTTAAAAACAGAGTCCTGCATCACAAATTTAAGAAAAAATGTGGAAACAAGTATAAATTTAACTGGTTTGTCAAAAAATGTCATCCAAGCTAAATAGTCCTCCATTCTTATGCTTCAATATGCTTAAAATCTAGAAGGAAAATCAAATATACACACTTTTCAGGTTCTTTCAGCCTTTCCAGTCAACCAACTACCAAATCAAATGACAAGGGTTTGTGGCAATTGTGTCCAAGACATCTGAGTTGTCTGTTATGGCAGAAGATCACAAGGAGCTCCAAATAGGCCACCTTGAATTTCATGATAGAAGACAGAACTTCATTCCCTCTATATCCAGTGTTCATGAATGCCTGCTGATTATGTCATGTTGATATAACAGAAGAAAAAGAATCTTGAACTTTTCCACCTGTAGCAGAATAACAGAGTTGGAAAGGACCTTGGAGGTCTTCTGGTCCAACCCAGGCTCATTCCAGAAAAGTCTCTTAATAAAAGTCTCCAATGATGGAGCCACCACAACTTCAGAAGACAAGACATTCCACTGGTTAATTGTTCTCACTGTTAGGAAGTTTCTCCATACAGAGGTCTAGGTTGCTTCTCTCCTTGATTAGTTTCCATTCATTTTTTCTTGTCTTGCCTTCTAGTGCTTTGGAAAACAGGTTGATGCCCTCCTCTTTGTGGCAGCCTCTTAAATATTGAAACACTGCTATCATGTCACCCCTGGTGAAAAGAAACATCAGGGAAAAAATGGAAGGGAATGTTCTGATAAAAACAATTGACTGACTGGAAACCATAAGAACATCATGGATAATTATAAGAGCCGAGGTGGCGCAGTGGTTAGAGTGCAGTACTGCAGTTACTTCAGCTGACTGCTAGTTCAGCAGATCAGCAGATCGAATCTCACCGGCTCAAGGTTGACTCAGCCTTCCATCCTTCCGAGGTGGGTAAAAAGAGGAGCCAGATTGTTGGGGGCAATATGCTAATGCTAATGCAATATGCTAATATACAATATGCTATATGATAACTTTGTAAACCGCTTAGAGAGGGCTGTAAAGCACTATGAAGCAGTATAGAAGTCTAAATAATAAATAATAAATAAATAACATGATGAAGAGGCACAGGCTCATGTCCATCCTCACTCAAGGCAATTGATTGGATGACTTTTGGTCAATGGCTTTCTCACAGATATACCACTATGGGATTAAGATAAATGGCAATTCCGATATAAGCCTCCTTGAACCTTTGAAGGAAATTTGGCAAATTATAAATATAAGAGGAAATAAAGGACCAAGGAGCCCCCCTTGTAGCATACCTTCCAAGTCACATTTGATCATGGGCCATATAATTAAGTAAATAGAAACACACAGACACAAACCATACATATCTGAAGAATTTAATTCCTTTTATTTTATTAATGACAAATGATATACATATACATATATATGTACATATACATATATATGTATATACATATGTAGATATTACCACTCTATTGAAGCCACACCATTCAAACTCATTTATTCCTGACAATTAGTCTGGATGGGGTATTTTTTTTCCATTCTAACTTCTAATCTAGGAAAGTGAACATATGCATGGAGGTTAGAAAAAAAAGAGAGAGAACAGAAACTATTTGGGTGGCTTTTTACAAAGCGACATTTTTGAACATCCCTCATGCTTCTCAGTTTTAGAGCAGGGACCAAGTCTGGAAGACCACAAGAAAAGCCACTGTGAATATTTCTAGACTGCTCAAATCTCAAGGCAGCCTTCTGCATCTCATTAGATGCCTTGGCTCTGGAATATTCCTAGTTCAGAGGCTTTATCTTACAGCTGAGGCATACATCTGAAGCAAATGGCCCAGGGTACATGATGTGTCTGTTTAGTTTTTGCCATGATTTATGTGGGGCAGGAGGATCAGTATGACGGATCTCATCCTCCATTGGGGGGTTCACTAAAAAATATCAACATTTAACTCCAAGGTTAACTTCAGAACAACAGTCAAGTAAACGATACCCCAATCAAGAAACTGCCAAAGAGCCATCAGTAAACAGCCCAACCAAAGAATCTCTAAGACCGCCGCCACTCACACAGATAGGCAAGTCACCCGAATATAAGATGACAGCAAACAGCACTCCTTACTAGCACTGAGGATGTTACCTAGTTAGGGTAATGAAACATCTACAAGAATACAAGCAAGCTCAGAGAGCATCAAGGACCCCTCACTGATTATGTGACATAGGAAGCTGTGACTGTGCAGAATTCATCTAATGATGGCAACTCAGACTACTGGAATTGCCATGATGAGTCAGAATGGTTCAGGTGATGCAGGGGTAAAATGCTACTGGTTCATTCCGGTTCGAGCAAACTGGTAGTGATAAAAACTACCAGTTTGAGTGAACCGGTAGTAAAAAAATGCTTTAAAAAGTTAAAAAAAAAAGGTTCTGACGATCGCGCAGCACAGCTGATTGTCAATTGTTAATTATCAATCAGCTGTGCCACGTGTTTGTCAGAACCTTTTTTTTTACTTTTTTAAAGCATTTTTTTACTACCGGTTCAGGCGAATAGGTAGTAAAAAATGCTTTAAAAAGTTAAAAAAAAAAGTTGGCCATGCCCACCCAGTCATATGACTCCCCCACCAAGCCATGCCCACAGAACCGGTAGCAAAAAAAATTGCATTTCACCACTGATATGATGGTACACTTAATGCCATGCCCCTTAGCAATGGAATTCCCAATACTAAGTACCATCAGCAAGTGAGGACTACCTACACAGTATGGAAATTGATTGTAATGGGAAGAAAGAGTATGGCAATAGGGAACAGGATGCCCCATCTAGTCTAAATGAAAGCAATTTCTGCTGGTTGCAAACCATCACTGGATGATTTGTTTGGAATTTGGTGTTTTCAGGCCTGAAACATACTCACATTGTGAACAGAAGAGAAACAGAGTTGCACAGTGAAAACTTGCTTCCCTGTTAAATCTAGGAAACTTATGTTTTTAGAAAAGGAGATTGTCTGAATTCTGTGAAGTAGACATCCGTGTTGAGAAGAGCTAAGCTGGAAAAACTGAAATTTAAGCAGTAGCAGGGCAACTCAGAAACCTTGAAATCTCTAGACAGTGAATTTATATTTCTAAGTCTTTATATTTCTAAGAAGAAAAATTAACCAAATTAAATTAGGCAAAGCACTGGAGACATCTAGGATAGTAATCATCTCCTGAGCCAGTAAAAACTCTGTGACCTTTGAATTGTAATGATGAGTAATATAATTCTGTAGAAATTCTTGATCCACGTTTCTATTCCTGAAAAAAAAAATATTGTGATTCAAATTGCAATGATCCAGTAGATTTTTTTCTGATTAGAAAAATATGGACCTCAAGCAACAAGCTTTTAACTTGCACAGTACTGTATATACCACCACTACAGAAATCAGTTGAAAATATTTGTAGTAAATTTAGGGTGAATATGCCCTTTTGCCAAAGTATGTGACAGTACTGGTAATATTTTATTATTTTGGGTTCTGAGCAGCATTTTATTCTTAAAAATATAAAACATTACACAAAGGAAACTAATTCCTTGAAAAAATAAAGAGGGAGGAGGGAGCTTGAGATAACACTTAGAAAGCTACTTAAAGCTCATGGAAATCAGGAAGTTGTTCTGCAAGAAAACAAGCAAGCTCAGAGAGCACCAAAGAGCAAGGGCACAGTCCAAACAAGCATTTCAGGTTACCAGCCATCATGATGCTGGAAAGCAAGAGATGGAAAAGTATTATTTCAAGAGATGACTGAAAATCTCCACCTTTTTATTCATATTCAGTTTGGCTCAGAGTAGCCCATTAAATGGCACTGCTGTATTGCATAATATGAACCATTTGGCTTAAGACACAAGTGGTGGTAGTGGTGTTGTTGTCGTGCCTGAAAGGCCTGGAAAGGATGTCTTCTGGGGCTTACCTCATGCACCCAGCTTCCCTCCCTGCCCTTCTGTCCTGCTGATCTCACTCCCTCCAACCACAAAGCATGCCCTTTCTCCCCATTTGCTCTTTTTCAGGCCTTGCATTATCAGTTACTAATAAAAATTTTGGTAAGGAATTTTTTCATGATCTGTGTTATTAAAAGTGTCATATCATCCTTATCAGATAGACCAGACCAGAAATCCATGCCACAAAGAGGCTAACTTTTATTGATATTGGTTGTAATAACAGCACCTTGCAAGTCTGAGTGTGTGGTACTTCCTCCTCCCACCCGTCTTATACTCATGTGAATTAGGGAGGTGCAACCCCAGAAGAAAAAACAGGAGTCATCTACAACCTACAATATGCAACAACCACAATGTAGGACAAACAGGCAGAAGGCTGGCAGAACGCATCCATGAACACCAACTGGCAGTCAGAAGGCATGATGAAAATTCTTTAATTGAACAACATACAGACAGATTTACCCATAGTTGCCATTGGGAAAATGTGACAGTCCTAGACCAGGCCAAGTTCAAAAATGCCAGGGAATTTCTAGAAGCTTGGCACTCTGACAAATCAGCCATCAAGAGACACACAGACATTAACAACATCTATAGACTATGCAAAAGAGATAATCAACCTGCCCAAAAGAGAAAAAGACTCCAGCACCTCTCCACCAGTAATCAGCACTCAGATCAGCATGGATTAACTTCAAGGTTAACTTCAGACCAATGATCAAGTAAGCAATATCACAATCTAGAAACTGCTAGAGTCATCAGTAAACAGCCTAACCAAAGAATCTCTAAGACACCAGAATATAAACAGACAGCAAACAGCACTCCTTACTAGGACTGAGGATGTTACCTAGTTAGGGCAGGGGTTGGCAAACCTAAACACTCAAAGAACCACAAAGGTCCTAACCAGAAGCCCCCATTCAATTCTGGAGCTGACCGGAAGTCCGATTCCCCCATCAGTCTCCTCCTAACGTGGTGTCCTTTTTCCTCTGCCTGTCCTAACAGAAAGCCCTATCAATTGTGGAGATGACCAACAATAGAGAGCCACAGCAGAGAGATGAAAGAGCCACATGTGGCTCCAGGGCAGTGGGTTGCTGACCCCTGAGTTAGGGTAATGAAACATTTGCAAGAAAACAAGGAAGCTCAGAGAACACCAAGGACCCCTCATTTCAACCCTGAGCTACAAATAATCTCCTTTATTGGTAGGGAGGTATCCGTCTGCTTCTCTTCTGCAGATTTCCTGCTTACTGTGGACCTAAGATATTTTTTGTTCTCATTGCTTTGGTAACAGATCTTGCATATCCCTGTCAAGGCCATCTTCCTTACCCCATATACCTGCTAATAATTTCACACTCAATTGCTATTGTTACATATGACTTTATTATTTAGATCACTATCCCACAGTACTTCTTCAATATGTGGTTCTCCAGATAGTCTGGCCTCCTGCTCTTATGATTCTCAAGTCATCAAAGATCATTTTGTCTAAATGAAGGAGCTTTTAAGACAGTATCTTTGCTTTATGGTTGTGCTGACAGGAGCTTGGTGTTCTTTTTAATAAATCCTGTAAACAGCCAGTGGAAACGTCTGTTGAAAGCCTATTTTGTGTGCCTAAGCTTGCATGTTGTAAACAAAGTGAGCTTTCCTGAACATGCCACACATTGTTTACACCATTCCCTTGTGCACCTAGGCTTTTATATTCAGAGTTCCTCAGGCTCTTTATCCCATACATCGCCATTAGGTACTTCCTATTGTCCGGGTGATTAAGGTAGGATTATAACGTTACTGCTGGTAATGCACCATGAAGACATCTATAGAAATTAGATTCCGTGTTTTCTTTTAGACAAGGATGAAAATAACAGAATACCTATTGTTCTCATTCTTTTACTCTGTGGCAAAGGACAAATAGGAAGGAGTTAAGAGAAATGTAGCAATCGTCTTTCCTTCACTGAAAACCCTTCTCTTCTGGGACAGATTAGGAAACAAAGATAATTGCATTCCAGAAGAAAAACAACCTGCTATTCTCCACTAGATTCATAAGCGAAATCGTTCTGCTTAATTTGTTAATTTGTTTGCCGTATGGGCCTAAGCCCATGGCCGCATGTATCTAAAGAGCCTGGGTTTTTATTCTCTCCTCTCCAAGTATTAAAGGAAATGCAAATTTATTTAATCTGATTCCCCGGACTACTATGTTCACTGAAATGCAATTCACATTTCCTCAGGTTTTTACAGTGCGCTCCTTTCATTTTTTTAAATAATGTATTAAATGACACATATTAATGAAAATAATGTATAAAGAATATGCTATTATGTGCTGGGAAAACTGTGTGTGAAATTAAGCAGCATTAACAGCCAAAAATTGCACATAATTCTAATTCAGTGAGAATGGGCTAATCTCTGTCTCTGGAAGTCATATCCTAGGATCTAGAAGAGACTGCCAGAGACCTGAGTTAGGAAGACTATCTCCCTAATTGATCCAACTGGACTCTGCCTTCCCTTATATCAAGTCCATTATTATCTCCATTCCACCCTGGAATGGCAAAATACAGGCGTTAACCTACAGTATGACATTCTTCCAGATATTTGAATATAACCCCACACAGTCTTCTCAAGGCTAAATGTGACCAGTTCTATTAATTACCTTAGGATAAACTCAAATACTTTGGCCACCTAATGAGAAGAGAGGACTCAGTGGTACAGCCCCTGATGCTGGAAAAGATTGGAAGCAAAAGAAGAAAGGGACAGCAGAGGATGAGATGGTTAGTAGTCTCATTGAAACATTGAACATGAATTTGGGCAAATTTCAAATGACAGGGAAGGACAGAGGGCCTGGTGTACTATGGTCCATGGGGTCACATAGTTGGACATGACTTAGTGACTGAACAACAATAATAGAGCCACAGAGTTGGAAAGGACCTATGAAGTTCTCAAGCCCAATGACCTGCGTAGTATGGGATTTACTACACCATCCCCAATAGGTGACTACTCAGCCTCTGTAAAAAAAACTCCAGTGAAGGGGAGAAATATCACTCCATGTGGTAACCTATTCCATCGTTTGATAGCTCTACTATCATCTTCCCAATGTCTAATCTCTATCTGCATCCTTCAGGTTTCTCCCATTAGTTCTAATTTTATCCTTTCATAAGACATAGATTCCAGTCCTCTGATCATCCCTTCTCTGAACTTCTTCCAATTTTCCAAATCTTTCTTCAAGCATAATTTTTTTTTTTATTTGATTTATATGCCGCCCTTCTCCGGAGACTCAGGGCGGCTTACAATGCGCTAAGCAATAGCCTTCATTCTTTTGTATATTTATACAAAGTTAACTTATTGCCCCCACAACTGGGTCCTCAATTTACCTACCTTAGAAAGGATGGAAGGCTGAGTCAACCTTGAGCCTTGGCGAGATTCGAACCTGCAGTAATTGCAGGCAGCTGGTCTTAATAACCAGCTTAATAACAGGGTGCCTTAGACCACTGTACTACCAAGGATCTAAATATAATAATACCCAAAATTTGAGATGGATTTCAAAGTATAGCAGAATGCAGTGGAATAGTTTCTTCCCCACGAAATAGAGAGAGAGGTGAAGTTAACCTAGTGGTGGAGGGTGAGGCAGGGGTCAAAAATGAAGCCCTTTCTCTCTATGAATAGAAGAGTGAAAATTGGAGGCAGGAGTAGGTCAGGAAAAACGAATGAAGTGGGTCTGAACTATGCATAGGTAGGATTTGCTTGGACCCCTCCCTTCCAATCCTAAAGAATATATAGGTTGTTTGAAGGCTGGAAGCAGACTGCACATGTAGCAACCAAAGACACCTGTCACAGAAGTGCTGGAGAAGATCAAGCTGGAGTAACTGGAGTCCAGAAGTAGCAGTGTGGAAAGACAGTTGGCAGCCAGCTCAGCTGCCTCTGATCCCCTTGCTGCTCGAGGGATGGAGAGAACTAATTCCAAACATGTGGTATATAAAACCATATGCAAGATGTGTGCTGTGGTTTCAGTCTTGAGGATGGGGTGGGGGGGGTGCTGTTTGTCCAGTACAATCATGTATACCTCTTGGGGCTCTGTTAAAGCAATTGGAGTACACATTTTGCATGATATTAAAGGCCATCATGGAGAAGGAGGTGACCTGTAATTCCAGGACTCCATAGGACTTGTGGCCAAATTTCAGAAGAATTGTGCAAGGGATTAGTTCAAACCTCATACATGAGCATTCTCATCCTCCTCTACTAGCCAACTGCAAGAAAGGAATGAAAGAAAGAAGAAATGTGTATTTGAAAGAAAGAAATGTTGCAAAGAAAATAGGTGGGTCTAGAACAAATTGACCCGTAGGTGGTTTCCCAATTAATTTGAAAGTAACATAGTCCTCAGGTGAAAACAAAAACAGATTGTCATCTCCAATACTAAAGTAACATTCTGCTGCTCCCCCATCAACTTTGGTTGGACACGTCTTCAGTGTGTGGACTTTCCATTTTTTTTGGCAACTGTCTGGAATGAATTTGCTGTAGCTCTCTTCTAGAAATTAAGATAGATTAGCCATTCCACAGGAATTGATGGAAAAATTGAGAGAAATATGGCAAGCAACAGAAGATGAATCAGTGAAGGTTCCAACCCAACCATGATGCAAATCTGGAGAATGACAGTGGCCAAAAAATTGGAAGAAGCCAACCTATGTACCATTATCAAAGAAAAGAAATTTTGTACAGTTGTACAATATCCTTTTGTACAATACCACCTACCTTTTAGGAAAGACCAATTCAAAATTGTGCCACAGAACAACAGTTAATAGGGTAGCACTGAAGGCTTCAGAAAGGATACTCGGTTCTTCATGAAAGAAGCCCCTGGCTACTCCAGCATGAAAGACTGCTCCGGCCAACATTTAAGGGGAGGCCCTGGCTAGCACAAAAAAGAAGGCTCTCGGAGCCCAAAAGAAGGCTGGCACAAAAGTAGGTAATGTAAAAGAAGACCTCAGCTGGTAGTGATGGCAGCAGGACTGGGTCATGGGGACAGGTGGTGGTTGTAGGTAGGTGAGCAGCAGAGATAAGGGAGTTGAAATGGAGGCATTCTCTAATCTTATTCCAAGAATGGCTTGGATTCAGTGGGTCCCTACCTCTCCTCGTAGGATTTGCTTAATGACAGCAACTAAGACTGCTGGAACTGCTTTCCCTAAGTAGAGTGGTCATGTGGCATTTCACTTAACATTTCACTTGCATAACGGAGGAACTGCTGGTTCCAATAAAGGTCATGAAGTGAAAAGTAATCAGTTATTTTTAATGGACATTTGTTTTTAAAATGCTAACAACAGGATAGTCATAAACTGTTGGCCAAAGCTTTAGGAATCTGGCTGTGGCTAACTGCTATAGCAGAGAATGCCAATCTGTTCAATTTGATGGGAATCCAAGACATGAATTTCCACAAAGATGCCAAGAAAGCACAAATTCTTCCCAACAAAAGGGACTAAGCTCGAGGCAAGCTTTCTGCAAGGGCTGATTCACCAAAGAAGAAGACTTTAAAAATATCTTGTAAACCAAGTGAGTCAGAAGAACATAATGTGCACACAATGTTGATGCCCATTAAACTAATATTTTGCCCATTTCATTGCAGTGGGTATACACGATGAAATCCTTGAGTAAACAGTTGGAATTTCAGCATTGCCTAAATGCCTCATGATATCTGGAAACCCAACCACTTCTCATCATTTAGGGTTTTTTAAAACAAAATATAACAAAACAAAAATTATATCCCTAAGAACAAGCAATGACTATAACATAAGATCTCAAACAGAGCTGTGTACACACAGACAAACGCAGGGAAAAACATTATCTATAGAATTATGTAATCCAAATTTTTGCCAAAAGTTGGGTAGAGAATGTAGTTTTATACATTCAAAAGTTAGGTAGATAATTACTGTGTTTCTCTGAAAATAAGACCGGGTCTTATATTAATTTTTGCTCCAAAAGACGCATTAGGGCTTATTTTCTGTTTAGGTCTTATTTTGGGGAAAATATGGTACTAAATGCGCCCATCTGGCTGACAATCTTAACTGGGGCTTATTTTGGGGGGTAGGGCTTATATTACGAGCATCCTGAAAAATCATGCTAGGATTTGTTTTCCGGTTGGGTCTTATTTTCGGGGAAACAGGGTAATCACCATTCCATATTAGATGCAAAGTCCATTTACAGTTCAGGTCATAGTCCAAAAACTCAATGCAGGATTGAAAAGCTCAAGAAAACTTGTCATAGCATCACCAAAAATCTGGATATCACTTCTAGTATTCCTGTGTAAAATAGTACAGATTTACTTTAACCAAGTCATGTTGGCCATATTTTGATCCACTTCACCGAAAAACACCTCAGTGAAACTATTTGGGTGGTCTCAGACTGCTACAGTATAAGAGAAAATTCCTGTTAGTCTTCTCCGCAGGCCAGACCACAGTCTCTCCAGACTAGATGGATTTGGGGTTACCCGTAGTATATACTGAAACCATCCAGTATGGAAGGCTGCTGTGCACCAAGAGGTCTTTAGATTTAACTGTGGGACAGACCTTCCCACTTTAGTAGCTCCTTTGGCAAATGCTATGGTTATACTGCTTGCCTCTGCCTGTCTGTTTGACTGGTGCTGGTCCAGCTGGTGCTTCATGTGGATTGGCACACACCACAGGATTGCCAAAGCAACCAGATATGGAAGATCTTCAACACATACATGAGGAGGTAAGAATTGCTATGGCAACATTGGTGGAAACATTTTAAGAAGTGTAAGTGCTCATAGAATGATATTATTGGTTTTCTATAAAGAATGTCTACTCACGAAAAAAACTAAAGTAGTAATGTATAAGAGCATAGCTCTGCCATTTTATTATATGGAATTGAGAGCTAGATGTGTCAAGAGAAATATTAAAATAAGCTAAATTGCAGAGCAAATGGAATGCATATGATAAAGGAATGCTACAATAAAAGAAGAGGAGATAGGGTCATGAATGAATGGGTGCTGAAGAAATGTGCATTGAGTACAACATTCATTGTCCAATATATAAAAACAGTACATGGTGTAGTTTAGTCATATAGAAAGAATGAATAATGATCAAATCACAAAACAAATACATGATGGAAGGGTGAAAAATTCAAGAAGACAAGTCAAAAAAGTCATGGTTGGATGGAGGTGGTGAGATTCTGAAAAGGGAAGGGTGGGAAATTTAAAGAACAAAATGCAACATATGAAGAGATGTGTGATCATGGGAGAAGATGTGATGGATTGCGAAGGTACAAAGGTATGAAAAGAAACAGTGAATGGTTTTGGTATAAACTAGGTTTAGCTGTGTTTTCTTTAATATCACATGTCTTTTATTTCCTTGACTGGCTGTTTCTTATCACTTTTCTATACTCTGGCTTACAGGCTTACTCCAAAGGGGGAAGAGCTAGATGACATGCCTAAGCATAGCAAATACTTGGAAGCAATAATGACTCCAAGAGAATAATTGATTAACACTGCTACATCCACCTCTTAGCCTTTGATTTCTCTATCCAGCGACGCTTTGGAGGTCATTCGATTGATGATTGAGAGGTGCTTTCTGAGCTTGGTTGTTTTCTTGCAGACATTTCAAACTAAGTAACTTCATCAGATTGGTGGTTGTTTCAAGGAAGTTCAGTCTGGGTCCAAGAAAATCTGGGAGTCACTGACATTGACTCAGTCTTGCTTTTCAGTTCAAATACCATGATATTTTATGATCTTCCCAGCTCCTCCTCAATTTCTAAGGATGCGATTACATTAATAAGCCATCTCAAAATCTCCGTGGCCTACGTATAGTATTTGATATGGGGAAATCTACTTAAAAATATACATACTTGGAAGTTACTCTGAAATTTCACCTCGATAATATTGCATTTTTTTGTAAATTGCCTGGCAAATATTGGTAATCAGCAAAGCAGATAATGATTATATTATAGTAAAAATATATTGATGTGATGTAATAAATATTTTCAATAAATAGTCGTTCACCTATGCATTAATCTTTATACAGTTATCCTTACATTATCAACCCTTCAGACTGTGGTAGTATTAAAAAATAAATAATTGTCATATAGCAAACTAAATATCAAAGTCTCATGAAATTTAGCTTTAGGAGGTTTTTATTTTGCTTTGTATTGATTTGCTTTGGGGTCTTTTTTGGGGAGGGAGGGGGAGGGGGAGGAGGTGTCTTTTTGAGCTACTACACACTTGATCTTGGCCAAAAGGCCAAAAACGACTAATATGTTTCTTCCAGGATTCACTTGATGCTCTCTATGAACTGTGCCAGTTGACCCATTAGTTCCCATTGGCAGCTGATTGTACACTTGCATCATGTAGGAATAAAATAACATGCAGAACTGTGTGTGGGCAAAGCCCTACCTGGGACAGTATTTATTGGACTGATCTGAGAAGGAGAAATGGTCCTGTGAAATGCTAGTTTAATCACATTTTTGGCTCATTATTTAGGGCCATTTGGAGCTTAAGCTACAAAACTATTTCGGTGATGTTTTTATAAGTAAGAGCATAAGATTAGAAAGCAAAGAAGGGGGTGGGAGGAATCCTGGGGCAGTGTCTGTAAAGTGCCTTCCAGAACCATATTGTGCAAGCACATTTATTATTATTATTTTTCCATTCCAGATGTTTATAGGATTTCAGTTTTCAAAGTCATTCTTGTTGCAATTGCAAATGGAAACTGGGAATGTTTGCTATACTTTTCTAACAAGTGTTCCAGAACGATATTCTAATGGGGGATTAATTGAGCAATGGAAGGCTTAATTTCCAGCATCCCTCTTGGCTTGGCTGTATATTAATTTATTTAGAGTTTGCCCTTCTAGTACAAACAAAAGGTACGTCACATGTTTAAAATGTATAGTTCCATCAAAGCGACAACAGACAAACATTAACAAAAGAGGCAGGGATCCCAGTTAAATTCATTCCTTGCCACACACAACAAGAAGCCTGCCAAAATAACAACATTCAAAATCAGCAGGGGTGTCTGCAGGTGTAAGGGAATATGTGGATGACCTTGGAGAAAGAAAGGAGGAGATGTTGCCTATTAAACAATCAGAGAAGAGAGGCAGGAATCCCCAGTGATTAATAGTCAGAGAAAGAAACTTAGGTCCCACAAGAATGGTTCAAGCAGCTAAAAGTCTCAACAGGAAGTCTACATTTTCAGACTTGCAACTTTCTGTTAAAGTAGCATCACAATAAGGTAGCATTAGTTCACCTGGTTGTGTTTTCTATCTGGTTTACTCGGGAGGTTGGCATCAGTTTTGCAAGTCTCCTACTCTCTTCCAAAGAGAAGAATTGCAAGAACAGCTTCCATTGCTCAAGGAACCCCACTGACCACTGAGCATCTGGCAGCCATGTTGTTACCACACCAATAGCAAGTAGATGTACAGCTGACCAACTGACAGAATGCCATGATACGCAGCAACTGAGACAAAATTTGGCTCAACTTACCTCAGCACAACAAACAGTGGCTCAATCAATGCTTCTGCATTCCCATGGGAGCTTGTCAGAAAAGGTTTTTTGGGCGGGAAATCAGAATCAATTCCCCAGTTTTGTTGTTCAGTGTGAGATGTTTATGACAGGCAGAATGGTGGAGTTTATCACCAATCCAACCAAAGTGACTTTTGGTGCTGAGCTTGATGAAGTTAGCAGCAGCCAAATGAGCAATACCATTCACTGAGGGCACGGATTCAATGCTGGACTATTATCAAGACTTCATGTATAAAGCAATTTTCAAATTTGCCTGCAAGGATGGTTATGTTTCAATGCCTGATGTAAGCCAGGCAGAGAGCTAACACAAGTCAATGCATAATTTACCTCAGAGGATTATCGTGAAAGAAGGAGATAGAGGAGACCGTATTCTGCAGCAGTGAGATTGGAGGAGGGGGAGAGAAATTAAGAAGGAATTGAAAAAACAACATTCTAATTAGTAATTATTGGAAATAAATATTTAAAGAAAACATGATTCAGTAGAAAAGTAAAATAGATTTTTTAAAAATGTGTGTATGAGGTGTCCTTGGTGCTCTCTGAGCTTGCTTGTTTTCTTGCAGATGTTTCATTACCCAAACTAGGTAACATCATTAGACCAGCATGGATAATGTTACCTAGTTTGGGTAATGAAATATCTGCAAGAAAACAAGCAAGCTCAGAGAGCATCAAGGACCTTCATTTCAACTCTGTGCTACAAATATTCACCTTTAAATTTGTGTATGTTTGTGTGTGTGTGTGTGTGTGTGTGTGTGTGTTTCCACCTAGGAGTCCACACTGATATTCCTGTTCCTTCTGAGATTTTGTTATTTTGAAGACCCATTTTTAATTTAAAGACAGAAGAATAACCCACTTGTTATTTTGAAGACCCATTTTTAATTTAAAGACAGCAGAATCTATCAGAATAGCATAAGCAGAATTGGAATTCCGGTAAATGCAGCTGAGTATTACCACTTATGATTCCTATGTGAGCTTCATTAATAAAACCCAGCCATATATCAACTTGTTTTCCTATATTCGATATTTTCCTGTGCTCAGGTTGACAAACAAAAGCAAGAAAAGAGAGACTTCAATTCAGGCATGGGCCTGTTCGTTCTAACTCTTTTAATGCCCTTCAGATTTAAAATAACTACAATTATAAGCTTGGAACACAGAAGACAGAATTGTTCTTACCAAGAGATTTCATGCGTCATGCAAGGATGGCATTCAAACATGCCCTCCCTTTTCAACGTTTTCTTTTTGAAGTATTATTTTTCATTGTTAGCTACAATATGCTCAAATCCCAGGAAGGGGGCAAAAAAAACCATCCGTGGGAGGTGATGGAGTGGTGGCAATGCCACTTTCTGATTCCCCTGTCTTCCAACGGATGTTCAGAGGATTGCAATATTTTTTTTCTTAGATGCACAGCAGGAATGTTTATGATAATAACAATGATGTTTATTTTACGAGGATTATGCCGAAGTGAGTTTAATTGTATTAGTCGAAAACAGATCGATGCTGGGGCTGATGTAATATGTTTAGCATCAATATAAAGGTTGCTAAGTGTTAGGCTTTCAAATGGAATTAAGGAGGCAATAGGACAATGGAACATATGGAAATCATTTGGAGTTTTTATGTTTCTTGTCGAGCAAGAAGAATTAGAGAATTTTCTAGTTTCTGGAGGATCAGAGCTGCTCTGTGCAAACAGATGGGCCTCCTCCTCCTCCTCCTCCTCCTCCTCCTCCTCACATCACTACCACCATCTCACCATTATTTTCTTCTCTCTTCTTCATCCTCCTTGTCCCTTGTCTACCTGAACCTGGATGTTCAGAGAGCCTAAAGAAGTCTGACAGCTGGCTGTAGCTTGCAATAATTCAGAACATGCTTTTTAATGGATTATAAAAATGGTGGGATATATACAGTCACACCTCAAGCATGACAGACTGTATATAGGGTTGTGCCAAAAGGCTTTTGTGTTGAATTTATCAATCCACATTAGAAATGGCAGAATAATAGCGATGGCAAGGGCCTGGATTTTATCTGTGCTTTATAAGGATATCCTAATCATGAAGAGATGGGTTCTGGCGAAGATTTTGCTGTACAAAGACATGGAAGTTGAAATCCATATATTTGGCAATGACGGCATGATGCTGACAAGGCCCTGATTTCACTTCATCCCTACATTTGGGTCCATAATCTTCTGAGGACTAAACTAGATGAAAAATGTGAAAGAGTAAGCTTGCTTTGGTATGAGAAGCTCCAAAATGTTCTTTTAGCACTGAAAGGACAATTTAACTCTTCCCTGTCATGAAAACAACACACATGGACCCTTAGCTATTTTCTGTAGCTCCTGAAAGAAAAGGTTTTAAATACTGTAGTGCCGCTGTTTTGAAAATGTCTGTGTTGGTTGACCTATTCTCCAAATCACTTAAGGGCAGGACAAAAAAAATAAAGGGTGGAAGATCATTAAAGAGAGATCAAACCTAGACCTAAAGAAAAAAATTCCTGACAATGAGAATAATTAACCAGTGGAATGGCTTGCTTTTAGAAGCTGTGGGTGCACCATCACAGGAGGTTTTCAAGTAAAGACTGGACAACCATTTGTCTGAAATGGTATAGGTGAGGGGTCTCGGAAGACTTAGAATGAGTCTTCGGAGAGGGGCGGCATATAAATTGAATTGATTAAATTAAATTAAATTAAATTAAATTAGGTCTCCTGCTCAAGCATAGGGTTGGACTAGGTCTCCAAGGTCCCTGCCAACCATGTTATTCTATGTTCTATGCTCTAAGTTCTTCCAAAATCTGCAGTTTTGATTGGATTTATTGATGGGAGGGTTAAGAAGTCTGCCTTAAATAACTATAAAGATTATTTCTTCTCTCCAAATCTTAATTTTTCTCAGCTGGTAAATTTGAAATTATCCTGATTGTGCCCTATGTGAAAAAAAGATATAGACATATGGTTTAATATTTATTTGAAGAATTTGAGAAGATAAATATGATTTGCATTTCACTCCAACATTGATATAAATCTTCCTTTTTTAATTCCTTCATGATTTGCATGAATTCATGAAACTCAAAATAAATACCTATACAAGGTACCCTGTTTCCCCGAAAATAAGACCTATCCTGAAAATAAGCCCTAAGATGTTTTTACACATGCGCCTGATAGAAGCCATTCCCCCAAAATAAGCCCAACTTAAGCGCCTATGCAGCCGGCTGCCCAAGAAGTGGACTGGCGGCCACATGGGTTTCTGATGGATGGAGCTGCTGGAGCTGCCACCGTGAGGCAAGGCAGGTGTTGAGGCATGGGTCATGAGGTAAGCCACTGCAGAGCACGTGGGGTAGCTCTACCTTCCCATCTTGGGGCGGCAGCATTGGTGCACCGTGTGGCCTACTGCCCTGCTGCAAGCAAGCAGAAGTGGGCCATATATGGGAAAAAATAAGGCATCCTCCCAAAATAAGCCTTAGTGCTTATTTCAGAACCCAAAAGAAAATAAGATTGGGTCTAATTTTCAGGGAAACACAGGTACTTACATGCCTCAAGATTTTTACCATCTAAGTTACAAATTACTATTGAGGAACGTGAATATAAGTTAATGGGAATTTATTCTGGTTGAAATAAAGCACTTCAGAATTCAGCCATATTTTTTTGTCCAACTTGAAAGCTATTAAGTGAGTTGAGTGAAATTGTGGAAGTATTTTTGTATCCAGGTATCAGTTTCAATACTCCGCTTAATATCAGAAGACGCAGATATGGAAAATATTAGGTCATCTGACTAACCCTTTTTTTGTTACCAATGAAAAAGTTCCCTGGTAGTATTAAAATAGCTGGTAAATTTATTTTGTCATAAATTGGAGCTTTCACAAAATGAGTGCTTTGGAGCAATTTTGTTTGAAATATAACTGTTTTAAAAAACCTCTCTGGAATTTAAAACAGAATTTGGTTAACCTATGAGTATTTCTTGGTCTTGGAGTTTTTTCAACTTATGCTCTTAATTGGGCTGATCTGTCCTGATGCCCCCGCTGCTTGCGGTTAGAAGCTTAGAAGTTGAGGTTCCTAGATCAATATTCTACAGTATTTTTAAAAACAATTGAGTACAAAGTTTGACCTACAAAGATGAGAAGGTCAAACTATTTTCCAAAGCACCAAAAGGCAAGACAAGAAACAATGGCTGGAAACTAATTGAAGAGAGAAGCAACTTAGAACTAAGAAATTTCCTAACAGTGAGATCAATCAACCAATGGAATAGTTTGCCTTCACAAATTGTGAGTGTTCCATCACTAGAAGCTTTCAAAAAGAGACTGGACAACCATTTTTCTGAAACGGTATAGGGCAGTGATAGTTAATCTTTTCGCCATCATGTGCCAAAAGTGGGGGGAGTGCAGGGGGGTCGCGTGTGTGTGTGCCCACACCCATAATTCAATGCCCCCCATGTCCCGCCCCCTGTGCATATGTTTGTGACGCACACACATCTATGCTTCCCCCAATTTTGGCACATGATGGCAAAAAGGTTACCGGTGGGTCCGGTAGGCCTGTTTTTCACCCTCCCCAGGCTCCAGAGGCTTTTTTGGAGCCTGGTTAGGGCAAAAACAGCTTCCCCACCCCACTGGAGGCCCTAGGGAGGCCGGAAACAGCCAATTTCCTGACTTCTGGTGGGCCCGGAAGGCCCAAAAATCAGCTGGCTGGCATGTGCATCCATGTTGGAGCTGACCTAGGGAAACACTCACGTGTCCACAGATATAGCTCCACATGCCACCTGTGGCACGGGTGCCATAGGTTCGCCATCACTGGTATAGGGTTTCCTGCTCAAACCGGGAGTTGGTCTAGAAGACCTCCAAGATCCCTTCCAACTTTATTATTCTATGTTATTCTATGTTGTATGATGTTAGGCAAACTTTACAAGATCAGATTTGAAGTATTTTTTATGTAGCAGTGGGAGGTCACCATGAAAAAATGCAAAATTCTTTGACCCTTGGAAAAAATTATTTTGACCTTTAAAATGTGGATTAGACAACAAAAAATATCTGTCATGTGTATACAACACCTGATAGAGTGTTTAATAAAGGGTGGATGCAATTGCCTGCTATTAGAGGTGTAATTCAGAAGTTGGAACATTTTATTCACATGAATTTGGACTCATCTTGCTATTGTCATATTTTGGGCTGAAACCCACAAAATTCTTAACATGAGTTAGGTCAATTAATGCTGATTAAGGATACATATGCTCTTGGTTATATCCCCAACATTTGGAATCTATCAAGACATCAAAGTTTTGCATTTTTTTTTTTTTTTTTTTGGTTCAGGGAAGACAGCCAAAAAGATTATATACAACATTGGAAAGACAACTCTACACCTGATTTGCAGAAATGAATTGCTGACACGTGTGATCTGTCAGCATTTGAATTAAGGCATTTGGTTGATTTCAGCGAAAAGGCAACTAAAGACTTTTCCTCATTCAGGTTAATATTTTACTTCTTTTTTTAAAAAAATGAAATAGGTTTCCGGGCCCACACTGTAGCATTTTAGAAAAAAACCCCACATTTTTCAACTATTGTATATGAATGGTTATATGAAGGAAAATTATAAAAAGAAGAGAGAGATTGTTTCTTTCTTGGACTGAAGAAAACTATGTTCAGTTTAGGCTCCATGCGATGTTGTGTGATTATTTTCTGATGGCACACAATCCAATATACTTCTGTCAAGCTGTTCCAACTGTTCCTTTTTCCTTATGGCTTTTCTGCTACGATGTCTAAAAAGCACTCCAGCAAACAATTCCCAGCTGCCAGTTTTGATCCCTTCTGGCTGTGCTTTCCCATGTAACCAGGCTAGGATCACAAGAATACATTGTGAAAAAAGGCAAGAAAGCCAGAGAAAGAACAGCATGATTTCCATCATTGCTGAAAATCACAATAATGAAGATTCTCTCTCACACACACAATATGCAATACATATATATATATATATATATATATATATATATATATATATATATATATATATATATGTAGGTCTTTGGTTATTCGGGTCTTCTCCCACGTAAAATTGGAAGTGTCTTGGCGATGTTTCGACGAAGTCTCATTCGTCATCTTCAGGCTGGTGTTCTCGGCTTCGTGCTTCCAGGAGCATTCCATTCCATTGCTCCTGGAAGCACGAAGCCGAGAACACCAGCCTGAAGATGACGAATGAGACTTCGTCAAAACGTCGCCAAGACACTTCCAATTTTACGTGGGAGAAGACCCGAATAACCAAAGACCTACATACAAACACCCGCGAAAACCTGAGAAAACACACACACACACACACACACACACACATATACATACATACATACATACATACATACATACATACATATATATATATATATATATATATATATATATATATATTTACATACAGAGAAAGGAAATCAAAGAAATGTACTCTGTGCTTAATATTAGCCACAGAGTGTCTTTTAGTAGAGGTTTGCACTGTCTTCTTTACACTATTGTATAGATGGAAAATGGCCATTGACTTGGTTAGCAACAGCAATGGCACTTAGAGTTATATACCACTTCACAGTGCTTTACACTCCTCTCTAAGCAGTTTACAGAGTCAGCATACTGCCCCCAACAATCTGGCTCCTCATTTTATTAACTTCAGAAGGATGGAAGGCTGAGTCAACCTTGAACCGGTCAGGATTGAACTGCTGGCTGTCAATAGAATTAGCCTGCAATTCTGCATTCTAACCACTGTGCCACCACAGCTCTACTAGTTCACACATTACTCACAGCTATACTGTGGCCCTTCTCTGTGGCTGCCCCAGCTCTCTGGAACCAGTTACCTCCTGAGATCCAGACCATCCCCCACCCTATTGGCCTTCCGAAAAGCGGTGAAGACCTGGCTTTTCCAGCAGGCCTGGGGCCATTGATCTCACTGTTGCGATCTAGCGAGATCCGGCCATGAATGGTGTGAATGGGTTTTAATTGTTTTTAATGTTTTAATTTTTAATGTTTTTATATATGGTTTTTAAATGCATTGTAAGCCACCTTGAGTCTTCAGAGAAAGGCGGCATACAAGTTGAACAAATAAATAAATAATACTGCATCCAGATTTGGTCACCACATATAAAAAAGATGTTGAGACTCTGAAAAAAATGCAGAGATGAGCAACAAAGATGATTAGGGGCTGGAAGCTTAAACTTATGAAAAACGGTAACAGGAATTGGGTATGTCTAGTCTAGTGAAAAGGAGGACTGGGTTGACATATAGCAGTGTTCCAATTTTTGAGGAGCTGCCTCAAATAGGGGTCAACCTATTTTCCAAAGCACTAGAAGGCAAGAGAAGAAACAATGGATAGAAAATAATCAAGGAGAAAAGCAACCTAGAACTAAGGAGAAATTTCCTAACAGCGAGAACAATTAACGAGGGGAACAGCTTGCCTTCAGAAATTGTGGGTTGCCAAGCAGTCAAATTATGATCACAGGATCATGAGGATACTGCAACGCTTGTAAGTGGGAGAAATGGTCATAAGTCATTATTTTTCCAATGCCATTGTAATTTTGAACAGTCACTAAATGAATGATTGTAAGTTGAGGACTATCTGTATAAGGTAGTTTGCCATGCCAGTGATGGTGAAGGTTTGTCCTTGATAGTTCCTTGAGTAGGTTATTGTTTTCTGCTTGATTGTTTGTCTGGAATAAATCTACTTATCAGGGTGTTGGCTGCTTGAGGGAATGGGTTCTGGTCTTTTTGTTTCCTTTTTAGCTTTTTGTTTAACTGATGATGTTACCTACTTGGCAGTGGTGAAATTCAAATTTTTTTACTACCGGTTCTGTAGGCGTGGCTTGGTGGACATGGTGTGGCTTGGTGGGCGTGGCAGGGGAAGAATACTGCAAAATCTCCATTCCCACCCCACTCCTGGAGGAAGGATATTGCAAAATCTCCATTCCCACCCCACTCTGGGGCCAGCCAGAGGTGTTATTTGCCAGTTCTCCGAACTGCTCAAAATTTCCACTACCGGTTTTCCAGAACCTGTCAGAACCTGCTGGATTTCACCCCTGCTACTTGGGTAATGAAATATCTGCAAGCCACCAAGCTTAGAGAGCACCAAGGATTTCTATAGGATTTGAAATCTAACATATCTACAGCATGGCAGATTGGAAAAGATAAGATTTTATAATAACAATAAAGAGAGCACAGGGGCTGGACATGTATATGGCTTAGTGACATGTGTGAAGCCAGACATTGTTGCTTAGCATTATTTCTGAACTTGGTTGATGTGGTTTATTCAGCAAACCATAATCTAAACATGCAAAATGACCATAGTGTTGACTGTCAGGAAATGGGACAGAAGACTTTATTCAGTTGAAGTACACTTCTAAAATTCAGGCTTCTTAGAATTGGTGTCAATTTGATGAGTCTCCATAGTCCAGATTACAGGAGAGATATGATCTGAGACCATGGCTCAAATCCATCTACTCTTCTTCAACATTTGAACTAACAAATCAAAGTAGGTAGACCTAATTTAGTTAGCCTTTTTGCTTCAGCAAAAAGCTTTTCTGCACAAGTGTGTGCATAAGTATTCATGCTCAGAAGGTCATGACAACCTCCAGATTGAAGCCTTCAGATCAAAGCTGGATGATTTTGATTTGGCAATCTGCTTCAAAAGCTGGTTTGATCAAAGCTCTGCACAACTCTAGTCCAATATATAGTTCAGATTTAAAGAATATGACAAGTTTCTTCATATTCTTGGACTTGGAAAATTGGACTGTCCAATGTTCATTGTCCCAAACCTATATCAACTAGGAGTCTTGTATGGTATTTAGTAGTCTTTCTCTCTAATCCCCACTTAACTGAAGTTTCAAAAAAGAAAAAAAAAAGCCACAGAATTCCAGACTATAAGTAGCATACAGTGGTTGTTTGTCCCAAAATACCACCAAGCTGACTACAGCAAACACAAATTACAAGCTTTGCCTAATCACAGATATGCTACCAAGTCATTTCTGGTTTGCACAAATGACAGTGAGCGGGTGCAGTCTTGCCACTGCCTGAATTTCTGTTTTGAGTTTTGCAGATACTGTATTTGAAGGACTCTGGTTCAGATTTAGAACAGGAATGTTGTTTGGAACGGATAGGAAGCATTATCTGGGATCCTTCATTATACCATTTGCTGCACATATAATGCCTTTAATTACAGCCATATTAATAATCACACTCTCAGAAAAACCTGACCTGCTGTTAAATCAATTAAGGATACTGCTCCAAAATTGATCTTGTGTATGTTATAAAGCAGCAATGTCATTATCACCACCACCACCACCATCATCATAATCCTATTTCAAAGAAGACACGATGAGATTTTCTCTTAAATCTGTCAAAATAATTTGATAAATTGGACATAGGGCACCTTGGTGGGAAGAGATTTATTATTTGCTTATTCTATTTTGTTGATCAAATTTTAAAACCACCCATCTCCCTCACAGAAGGACTCTGATCGGTGTACAAATAAAATATTAAAACACAAAAGTAGTATATACCATTTTAAAAGAGGCAAAGATCAATGTTAAAAATTAATTAAAAGGCAGGGAAGTGCTTTCAGGGCACTAACCAGCCTCATGGCTGTGTGTTTGCTATTTTATCAGGAGGAAAAAAAAAACCTTGGTCTGGCTTTACTCTTTTCTCAAGAATCTCTTGGGAACCATAAGCTGGACATGGGCCACTAACAGTGAATTCTTAGGACATATTGAGAATCCACAATTCCAGGATAAATTTGCAGGAAGTGGTAACAGTGCTTCTTGCCTGAAAGCAAAATGAGTTGTAGTACATAGTTGGCTGAAGGAATGCCATATTTTCTTTTTCTTTCTTTCTTTTTTCCTGGCAGGGTTCATGGGCCTATAAAAGTTATGGAGCTGGCAGGTGCTCCCAGCAGACAACATGCAATGGGAAAGCTCTAGTTTGATGTATTTCTGCCAGATAGACAGCTCTTAATAGCATGATAGCCCTGCCAGGAAAATAAAAAAAAAAAAAAAAAAACCGAGAGGGCAAATTCCTACATATCAATTCTTAGAAGCTAAGTAAAAAGAGGATAGCAAAACTGAAAGTCATCAGCATTTGATTTTAGTACCTCTTAAGTTATCTCTAACTTTTTTTATTCTGCTTTCTTTTCAGCAGCTGTACATTTTTAGGGCATGAAAGAATTATTGGTTGTATATATCACTTCCTGTTTCCTAGAAAATGATATGATGTGTCAAACTGCTATCACTAGCATTTATTTTTTAAAAAACAAAAAGATGAAAACATCTAGGATTAAATGTCAAGAGTTCACGAAGTCTTTTGAAAAGACAAAGAAAGAGAATAGAGATTGAAGACCTCACCATTTTATCTATGTATTGTGTGGCTGCCATCTTGACTTAACTTGACACCCCCCCCCCCAAATATCATTGACCCCACATATCTAGGATAGAAAAAATACAAATTGGCAAAAGAATTTAATGGGGCTTCTGTTATACTAGGAATCCTAGTATAGGATAGGAAATGATAGTGAAGGATGTAGGTACATTAACTGAAATAAGCAATACTGGTTTTTGGGCTGTTCCCTCTCGAAACTGAGGATAAAGGGACACAAGCAAGCAGATCATGAGAAAACAAGATGTACTCTCAGCAGGCATGCAAATGGAATTACAGAAATAGCTTTCAAAAATCATTGAAAATAGCTACAGAATTAATATATGGATCTCTCTCCCCCGTGTAAGAAGGTAGTTGCTTTAACACTTTGCCTACCACACCTCTCACCAGCAGACAGATTGAATGCATATGCTAATATTTCTATACATATAAAGCACAGATGAATGGAAACTTCCTAAGGAAACAGTAGAAACTCAATAATGCATTTACATAGAGAAGACAAGACATCTAAGTGTTCTTTTTAATTTGTTGCAATAGCCATGCTCACTAATATTTGAAAACTGCAAACTGTCAGGTTAGTTATTGATGGTCATTGATTTAAATTCTAAAACACTGCAGTCAGATGCATTGAAAATAAGTGCTGCATTGTGTGACTCTGAAACACTAAAGGAATCGTCATTTATTGCTATCTCTGAAGCTGAGTCTAGCTGGATGACCCATACGCAGGTGGATATTCTTTCAATTGTTACCATTTCAGGTTTGAGGCTGAACACTTGAGTGAATTTCTGTGAAAGATATTACATTAAGGCTAATATAAAGGGCCTCACCTCACTGAAAAGCTGTGCTGCCCTGAAAGTACTGCTATAGTTGAATGATTTTTGATGTTTCCTTCTTGTACATGAGTCCCTTAACATTATGCAAGCATATCAGTTACACTCTCCATTAAGAAAGGAATGATAGAGAGAATGAAGGAGAAAGACAGTGCAAGAGAGATCAGTTACCCCAGGAATGGTATCCTATCCTGTAACATGAAAAGATGACATCAGTTACAAAGCTATTTATCATAGGTGATTGTATTACTGCTGACATACAATGTGGGACATCAACACTCCAGATTGCTCATAACATTAGGGAATTTTAGGATTAGCTCTCTGTAACAGGACTCATTAATATTTATCCATTTACTATTAAAACAGTAAAAGAACACACAATAGTGAGTATCCAAAGGCATGGTCATAAAATTCTGGTGCAAAAATTAAAGTTCCTCCTTCTCTGTATTGAGATTCTCAGTCATCCGGGTCATGGTTGTCTCAAAGGTGCTTTTTCAAAAGGCAACTGGACTTTTTGTTTTTCCTTGAGGAAGAAGAAGAAAATGTTTCGCTTCTCATCCAAGAAGCTTCATCAGCTGACAGGATGGTGGTGGGGATGGAAGGATTCTATTTCTTTGCAGTCATCTAGTCATTAGCACTCTCTCTAAGACAGGGGTGTCAAACTGGCGACCTGCGGGCCAGATGCATCACGCACAGGCCACCCCCACCCCAGCTCCGAGAAGGGAAAAAAATCACGAAACATCACATGATGGCAACGTGACACCGCGAGTTTGACACCCGTGCTCTAAGAGCTGTTGAGGCCACCTGAATCCTGGTTCCCATTTGTGGCCTAAGGGTTTGTTCCTTTCAATCTGGGTATACAAGAGATTATATATAGACCTGTATTGTTGTATTGTATTGTATTGTATTGTATTGTATTGTATTGTATTGTATTGTATTGTATTGTATTGTATTGTATTGTATTGTATTGTATTGTATTGTATTGCTGTGTTGTGTTGCATTGCATTGCATTGCATTGCATTGTTTTTTGTTTTGTTTCTTATGTTTGGCAAAAGTACAATTCTCAACCATTTACCTGCATTAACCGAGAGGTGCACAGCATAAACAAAGAAACAAAGACCACTAAGTTACCTCTGTTAAATGATAATGTCTTGATAATCTTCTTGGTGCTTAAAAGAAACAGAAAGAGGGAGAAAGGAAATCATTATCAAATAGTCAAATCATTAGTCAATGGTCAATATTGATAGCATGTTCCTCAAAGTTCAAAATGCTAAATTTAAGCCTTATATAGCATCTTAGCTAATGGAAACACTACAATTACTAGCTGATTGGATGTTATTGCCTTTGTTTTGATATCTCCACTGAAAAATTGTCACAAACATTCAGTAGCACACTGACTCAGAATGAACTGAATCATTTTTTTTAGAAAGACTGAACATCTTCAAACATGCTTGCCTAGGCATTGTTGTTATATTGTTGTTGCTACATTTTTATCCCACTATTTTTAAAAACAAGTTCTAGATCAGGCCTGTCAAACTGGTGGCCCAAGGGCCGGATACGTCACGTACAGGCCACGCCCACCCCGGCTCCGCAAAGGCAAAAAAACGCCACAATCCAGCCTGTGACGCAATCAAGTTTGACACCATTGTTCTAGATGGACCACTATATAAGCTGTCCCTGAAAAACTATGAAAACAATCAAAAGTTATGTCAGCATTATTGCTTTCTCAGTATTAACTCAGTGCAGGGTATCTGCAGATCATAATCAAAATAATCAAGATGAAGCTTGTGATGATACAACCAAAAGTCTGCCTGGTTTTATATGCGACATATGCAATGTGCAAGTTTCAATCACGCTATCACCATTTTGATATTTTAGCAAAACCCTGTTGACACCTTGAATCAATGGCAGGAAGTGTGTAAGATAATCACTTTCCAAAAACAAAATTTGACCTTTCGATTTATTTCACACTCCAACCGGCACTTGATTCCATGCTAAAGAAAACAAAGATACTGCAGACTCTGCTTTGGGAATAATGAAGATTAGTCTCCTGGACACGAAAGCATGACCAATTATTTATTGTTTCATTTTATTTTACTCTGCTGCAATTTCAAGCAACTCCCAACAATTCAGATAATGAAAGATATATGGCAAATGAATGCAAAAATAAAATCAAACGTAGAAACAAAATATGATAAGCATAATGGTGAATTCTTAAGATGCTCTCGGTTTGGCTTATGCTATCTTAGCCATAGTAGTTGCAATTTGTTTTTGAAATATTCTAGAAAAATATCAGACTCACCATTCCCTAATTCACTTAATAATTAATTAATTAATTTCCTAGTTGAACCACTCATCTAACTATTATGGGCAATTAGGCTTCCTGACTGAATTGTGTTGCAATAAGTTAGAGAGATTCCTGATTTTACTGACATTATTCATTGGCGTGTCCCTTACAGATAAGACAATCTTCATCCCAACAGAAGAAATCTTTTGAAAATAGAAACATTCAGTGTGTGCATTAAAGTTTAGCATTTTCAGGAATACAGAACACTCACCTTCTGTCTCAAAGAAACAGACTCAGGTTGAAGATGTAACAGAGTTGAAAGCATCCTGATCTTGCTAAATCTGGGAAGTTATTTCACAATCTTGCAGTAATTTATCATTTTCTCTGGAATAGCAAGTTTTCATTTCACATAAAAATGCTTTCCTATGTGAAGTGATACACCTGCTATCCCAAAACCTTAACTTATCAAAAATACACAGTTATAGCTGTCCCCCTGAATCAGAAGTTTTACCCAGAAATTCATTTTTTCTGCACAGATTTGTATTATTTCTCTGGACAGCCTTTATCAGGTTTAGCTGAGATTTTTAGCAAACATTTATGTAGCATTAGCATAAAGTTAGGAAATGAGTTTCATTAAAAGGGCATAAATGGGGTTTGTTGGCTCAGGGAGAATTGCCATCTTTGATTTTGGATGGGAAGGCACTATCCCAGACTCTGTGTGTAATCTGGGGGTTCTCCTGGATTTACGACTCCTGCTTGAAGAGCAGGTGACGGTTGCGGCCAGGAGGGCCTTCGCACAACTGCGAGTTGTGCGCCAGTTACGCCCTTTCCTGGACCGGCAATCCCTACTCACAATCACTCATGCCTTAGTCACTTCCTGTCTTGACTATTGCAACACGCTCTACATGGGGCTCCCCTTGAAGAGCATCCAGAAGCTCCAGTTGGTGCAAAATGCAGCGGCCTGCATGGTTTTGTACAGACCCTGGTGTGCACATGTATCACCTCTCCTGTAGGAGCTGCATTGGTTGCTGATTTGCTTCCGGGTGCCGGTCACATCTACCCAACCCATCAGAGCAGAGGGAGAGTCATCTGGTGGGACCCAGAATAAGGGCCTTCTCCATGGTGGCTCCCTCTCTCTAGAACATCATTACCCCAGAGATTAGAATGGCCCCCACTCTAATTCTCTTCCGGAAGGGGCTGAAGACCTGGTTCTGCCAGTGGGCCTGGGGAACCCGGCGCAGGATTGAGCCCATTAAATGGCTTGTGTGATTGGCTGTCTCTGGGGCAGGAGATGGGGGGTGGGGCGATTTTATTACATTAATTTATTTGATATTTTATTAGTTTTACTGATTTTTAAAATGTTTTTATATTCTGTAAGCCTCCTTGAGTCACCATGGGCAAATAGGCAGCAATATAAATTTAATAATAAATAAATAAATAAATGTAAAAACCAGATTTGTATTCATTTTATCTGTTGTTTAGCATTATAGTCAACCCTACAAGGTTTCCCAGTCCAAGAAACCAACACCATATAGGAAGCAACTATTTTTATATATTCCTATAAAGCTATAGGAGTAGAATCTTGCACATCTGGATGTGTTTCCCGTTCTCTCCCTTTATGTGAACTAGGGACGGGCTTGACTGAGACATTTGTTCACATTACATTCCTGGTCCAAGCTCAAGCCCCATTTATCTAACCGCTGCCTTGGCAGCTTCTCTTTCACCTGTTCTTCAAGGCCATTCCTTATGCCCTCTACATCTACGGAAAGTTTAGCATCTATCTCAACAATGCCGAATAAATAAATAAATAAATAAATAAATAAATAAATAAATAAATAAATAAATAAAAATAATAATAATATTAAAGGCACATTGTTATTCCAAACAAGAAAATCATTAGGCAGTGAAATGCAATCAAACTTTTGTTCAATCAGATTAAATGAGGCCAATTGAGAAATTTATTCTTATCCGTCTGTCCACCCTTCTCCCCCCTCCCAACACCACCACACACACCGCTGGAAACCATTGTTCAGTTTTTTTTTGTTTTTTTTTTAATTTGATTTATATGCCGCCCTTCTCCGAAGACTCAGGGCGGCTTACAATGTGCTCAGCAATAGCCTTCATCCTTTTGTATATTTATACAAAGTCAGCTTATTGCCCCCACAACTGGGTCCTCATTTCACCTACCTTAGAAAGGATGGAAGGCTGAGTCAACCTTGAGCCTTGGCGAGATTCGAACCCTGCAGTAATTGCAGGCAGCTGGTCTTAATAACCAGCTTAATAACAGGGTGCCTTAAACCCCTGTACTACCAAGGCTCTTTTCATACAAATACACTGTTCTGACCAATTCATGTAGTGGAACACTATTGTATTTTGATATTCACCGGGAGCAGTTCTTAATTCACAAAAGTCATGCAGAAATACATATGAGGAGCAAAACATGTACCCAACACATAAATTAATGCAAATGACATCTCATGACCATACATGAGAAACTGCTTTCAAATGTGCAAGTCTAAAAAGTAGTGTGTAAAATGTGTATTTTGTAGAATAAAAATGATGATGATTTTCAGGTGGCATTTCAAAAAGATGTTGGATTCTCATGTGGAAGACGGATAAATAATTGTCATACTGGGAAAATGGGAAACAGTCTCCAGACTGTTTTACATTTTGATGTTAGCCATGCTGCTGTCTAGTTTGTATGGTCTCTTGGTTTTATTGTTATTTTATTTTATTCAATATGTTTTAGCTCAAATTGTATTTGTTTCTTTGGGTATGTTTATTATGAACTACCTAGAGAGCTTCAACTATAGGATGGTTTAAAACATTTAACAAATAATACACAAAAAAACTTGGGCAGATTTAACCACCCCTAAACTATAAAAGCAGGTTATTTAGATTGTTTAGAGCTGCCAAGTAGTGGAGAGCTGCTGATTAAACCCAAATAGGGTATGTGCATGAAATATTTTTTATCTGATTCCATTATTCCAACCCAAAATAACAATCATTGTATAAATAATTTATACAAATAAATGGTGTGCTTCCACCTTGTTGCAGAGAACATCCTGAAAAAGGCATAAAATGATCACAAAATAAGATATCCAGTCTAGGGTAGCTGTCATATTTTATCAATTTACTTAACTCAAAGAGACAAGAGTGTGATGGGGTTCATAAACTGAAAATATAAGGCACTTCATTCAAGAGGAATGGAACAGTGTCAAGAGATCAAAGGCCAAGTAAGTTCACATGGAGAAAGCCGACAACGGGTGCTAAAGAATAATGCTGGCTTTCCATTAATGGTGCAGAAATATGCGGTGAATACAACTGTGTCAAGAAGTTGAGAAAAAGAGAAGCAGCCTTTAAATATGGATTTAGTTCACCAGCTCAAAAAATTCTAAGATTTCTAAGATTTATGTCTATGGAGATTCTCAATCATCCAGGCAGGGGTGAAATGCTCCTGGTTCGGACCGGATCGCCCGATCCGGTAGCGATGGCAGCGGGTGGTTCAGAGAACCGATAGCAAAAATCCCTGCGCCCCCCCCCCCCAATGTCCAGCTGAGCCGCATGATCATCAGAGGCTTTTTTTTTTACTTTTAAAAGCATTTTTTCTACAACCTCTTCCGACGAAAAAATGCTTTTAAAAGTAAAAAAAAAGCCTCTGATGATCACGCGGCTCAACTGGGATCGTCAGAGGCTTTTCAAAGCATTTTTTTCTGCAACCTCTTGGCCAAAGAGGTGGTAAAAAAAATGCTTTGAAAAGTCTCTGATGATCCCAGCTGAGTTGCCTAATTGGCAGAGGCTTTTCAAAGCATTAGAAAAAATGCTTTGAAAAGTTAAAAAAAAAAAAAGAAAAGTTGGCCACGTCCACCCAGTCATATTACCCCCCCCCACACACACACACACCAAGTCACACCCACAGAACCGGTAGTAACAAATTTACATTTCACCCCTGCATCCAGGTCTTAGTCCCAACGGTGCTTTTTCAAGAGGCAACTGGACTTTCTGGTTTTTCTTTGAAGACGTTTCACTTCTCACCCAAGAAGCTTCTTCAGCTTCTTCAACTCTGACTGAATGGTGGGGAATGGAAGGATTTATACTCCTCCGAGACAGCTGGTCATCTGCATTCTTTTAGCAGGTCATTAAGATCACCTGGAGGTTTATCTGTGTCAAGATCACCTGACTAGTGCAAATGGGAGCCTTCTTGGAACTGTTGAAAGGCCTGTGTTGTAGACTGGAGATAGGTGATGTTGTATCCCACCCCCTCTGTTGAGAGAGGGCTGTTCAATTTTGACATAGATGGCTTCTTTGACCTCTCTTTCAAACCAGCAGTCCTCTCTGTCCAATATGTGGACGTTGTTGTCTTCAACAGAGTGGTCTGTGTCTTTTAAATGCAGATGGGCTGCTGAATCTAGTCCTGATGTGTTTGTTCTCCTATGTTGTGCCATACGTTCATGAAATGGTTGTTTTGTTTCCCCAATGTACAGATCTGCACCTGGTTTACTGCATTGTACTGCATATACCCACGTTGCTCAGTTTCTGTCTAGGTGTTTTATCCTTGGGGTGGACAAGCTTCTGCCTTAGTGTATTTTTGGGTTTGAAATGTGCACGTATGTTATGTTGGCTGAAGATCCTCCTGATTTTTTTTCTTTTTCTTTTTTTTTGGTTTTAAAAAACAAACTTTATTAGATTTAAAAAAAATAAAGTTGTATAAAACATTCACAACCTTAAAATACAATCAACAGTATCAACAAACAACAAACAAAGTATATAATATATATATAAGTACACATATATACAAAAACTTATTTTCCTTTTTTTCCTTAATGACGGTGTATAATTATTACTTTTAATTTCTTACTAAATTTTGACTTTACTTCTTTTCCATTGGTTTATCCACTCATACCAAGTGTCCCATATCTTAAAATACTGTGAGTCTTCCTTATCTTTCAATTTCAACGTTAGTCTATCCATTTCTGCACATGTGTAAATTTTTTGAATTATTT
Source organism: Arizona elegans (assembly GCA_022577455.1). NCBI lineage: Eukaryota > Metazoa > Chordata > Lepidosauria > Squamata > Colubridae > Arizona > Arizona elegans. The sequence continues at coordinate 5,754,971 of JAKOOJ010000008.1, read as the reverse complement.
GCTGTTCTGTTGGCAATTGATCTATTTTCCAGACTTGTGCTAGGGCTAACCTAGCTGCCATAATTATATGTAATATTAGGTACTTTTTTTCCTTTCTGATATGCCTACAACGTATGGAATGACAACATTGCTTTGATTATTATTCTCATCATTGTCTGTTACAGAGGAGCTCCTATAGATTCTTTTTTGTTTCAAAGATTTAGTACTCTTTGAGCCATATCCACTCAAACAAGGGCACGCGTAATTTTTCTATTAATAGACTCTGCTGTCAGGTGTAATTTCATCACTTAGTGAGAGAAGCTACAAATAATGATAGGAGAATCAGAGCTCAACAAGGATTAAACCATCATTTGCATTCTTTCAACCTTTTAGGCATCTTTTCTTTATTTTTCTTCGACTCCCCACTCTTCTTTTCTCAATCTCCCTTGTATCTTCTTCCTCTTCCCTTAGGAAACCATCAAGGGCATTGATATGGCCCTGATCACAAGGCTTATAATGTACAATTTGAATAAGAGAAGAGCAAATTGGCTTGCCAGCTGCAAAGCTTATATGGAACCTGACCGATCAGCTACTTTCAATGGGATTTAAGAGGAAAAAAATGAAATCTGAGGCTCTAGGTTAATGTATCTGATTTATATTCCACCTTTTATTCAGGAGTTCAAGACAATTTAGATTACATTCCTCCTCCCATTTTGTCCCCCATAATAAGAACCCTGAGCTGTAGGTTTTGCAGAGATAGAGTAAATAATCCAAAGGCATCCAGCAATCCTTTGCGGTTGTGGATGGAACTGGACTCTGGGGCTCACTAGTGCCAGTCCCACATCTTAACCGCTATACCAAAGTGCAGTTCTAGACCACCAGACTGCTGACAAATAAAGGTAATAGTGAGAAAACTGATTTTTTTTTCCTCCTGAAGTATTTGCCCAATTGGGAATCTACTCCCACCAGCTAACTGAGAGAGTTTAGCCATTCGACCAGGGTAAAATCCAAAATTTTTCTCTACTGGTTCTGTGGGTGTGGCTTGGTGGGTGTGGCAGGGGAAGGATACTGCAAAATCTCCATTCCCTCCCCTCCTGGGGGAAGGACATTGCAAAATCTCCATTGCTACCCCACTCTGGGGCCAGCCAGAGGTGGTATTTGCCAGTTCACCGAACTACTCAAAATTTCTGCTACTGGTTCTCCAGAACCTGTTAGAACCTGCTGGATTTCACCCCTGCATTCAACTGATTGTTTGGCATCGTAATGTTGGCTGGCAAGTTTCAACAGTACAACATTAGCCAGCAAAATGGCAGGAGGCAGGTTGAATTTTCAAAGAAGCTGAAAGTGAGAAAAAAGATTGAAAGACCAGCCCAGAAGTAACAACCAAGGAAAGCAATGGGAAGAAAACTGCTACAGTGCATGACATCCCAAGCAAAGGCAGTTTTAGTGACCAAGAAATGGGGAAGAGTTGAAATGTTTACGTTTGCAATAGTGGCAAATATCAGTAGCTCAAGTATAAGATGAGAATGGAGGTTCATTCTCTGAGCTTGTATGTTGGTTTCTGAACGTTTTATCACTAGGCTAGGTAACATCTAGGTAAGATGTTTAAGTATCTATTTTTAATTATCTATGGCTCTAAGCTCAGTCTATTATATAAGAAATGGACCGAGTGAGTTGAATAGTTTAGCACTGTTCGGAGTTCCTATATGTTATACTACTCATGGGTTTGTATCAGTGGTGGGTTGCCCCCGGTTCAGACCGGTTTGCAAGAACTGTTAGTAAGACTGGCGGGAGACTTATCATCAGCGATCTGCCCATGTGCAGAAGCAAGGCGTGCTCACTTCGCTCGATCCCATTGCAAACCGGTAGTAAAGATAAGTAGAACCCACTCCTGGTTTGTATGATGTTCCTTAACGATGGTAAAGCTATAAAACAAATCCACAACAAGAAGGGGCGTTGTCTTACCTGAACGCCCTTTCTGAGAGTGGAGAGGCCAGTGGTTATACTTGGGTAATACCACTGCGATCCAATCAGATCGAGTCTGTCAATTAAAAACTCCTCCTCCTTCTGCTGTGTCCCAGCTTTCGGACGAGATGTGGACAGACTGACGACGCTCCCACTGAGCTGAAATAAAGAAAGGAAGAATAAACCGGCGAGACGGACCGGCGGAGAAGGGTGGGGATAACCACTGGCCTCTCCACTCTCAGAAAGGGCGTTCAGGTAAGACAACGCCCCTTCTAAGCGAGGGAGAGGCCAGTGGTTATACTTGGGACATACCAAAGTCCCCCACTTATAGGGAGGGAGCCGCCCGGGACGTGGAGACACCCCCCGCACATACTTGTTGGAGAACCCGGCGGCCGAATGCCGCCTCCGCCGAAGCGAAGCTGTCAATTTTATAGTGGCGGATGAATGGGGTCGGAGACGTCCAAGTGGCGGCCCGACAGACCTCTAGCAGAGGGGCCTGAGTGGCCCAAGCCGCCGAGGTAGCCGCACTCCTGGTGGAGTGGGCCGTCAGGCGGCGAGGAACTGGCAAGGCTTGAGCCCCATAAGCCGTAGTAATTGTGGCCCTTATCCAGCGGCCCACCGTTTGCGAAGAAACCTTGAGCCCCAGGGTAGACGGTTGGAAGGAGACAAAGAGGCCCTCCGACCGACGGAACGAGGAAGTCCGTCGGAGGTAAATACGAAGAGCCCGACGGACATCTAGGTAGTGCCAGGAACGTTCCCGAGGGTGAGATGGGTTAGGGCAAAAATCGGGTAGGACTAGTTCCTGGGTTCGATGGTAAAGGGTATTTACTTTGGGAAGGAAGGTGGGATCCAGGCGGAGTACCACCCAGTCGGAGTGGAATATACATAGGTCAGCTCGTGCCGAGAGAGCGGCCAACTCCGAAATCCGCCTGGCGGAGGTGATGGCAACTAAAAATGAAACCTTGTATGAGAGGAAGCGTAAGGGCACCGTCCTAAGGGGCTCGAATGGGCCTTGTGTGAGAGCTGATAGGACCTTGGGCAGATCCCAGGACGGATATCGATGAATGGGAGGCGGACGGAGGTTGGTGGCGCCCCGGAGGAATAGGCGGATAAGGGGGCGGTCTGCTAATGAGCTTCGGGCACCAAAGCATAAGATGGAGGAAAGGGCGGCCACCTGCCTCCGCAGAGTATTGGGGGCCAACCCAGCATCCAACCCCTCCTGAAGAAAAAGCAGTACCTGTTTCGTAGATGCCAAACCTGGATCCTGGTTCTTTCTCAAGCACCAAAGCGCGAAGGCCTGCCAAGTGGCTCCGTAGATGCGCCTCGTTGCCGGTCGGCGAGCGGCCAGAATAGTATTGATGAGCTGGTCCGGCCGATGCGATGCCTTCAGGAGGCGCCGCTCAACCTCCAGGCGGTCAAGTGAAGCCACTGAGCGTCCGGGTGTAGAAGAGGACCTTGACGAAGGATGACCTCCGCCGGAGGGAGACGCCACGGTGGACGGGTTGACAGCATCTGGAGGTCGGCGAACCACGGGCGGCGAGGCCAGTGGGGCACGATCAGGATCAGTTCGGCTTCCTCCTCCAGGAGCTTCCGGATTACCTTGGGAAGAAGAGGGAGGGGGGGAAAGGCGTAGAGGAGGCCCGAGGGCCACCTGCAGTGCAGTGGGTCCGTCGCCTCCGCCCTCGGATTGTGGAACCTGGACACAAATCGAAGCGTCTGCCGATTGGAGTGAGTCGCAAACAGATCCACCGTCGGATGACCGAAATGATCTGCGATCCGTAGGAACAGGGCTGGGTCGAGTTGCCACTCGCCCTGATCGACGATGGACCTGCTGAGCCAGTCGGCCTGTGTGTTGGATTGTCCTGATATGTGAGAGGCTCGAAGAGACCTCAGGTGAGTCTCCGCCCAGGCTCCCAATCTCCCGGCTTCTTCCATGAGGTCCCGGGAGCGGGTCCCCCCTAGGCGGTTCACATGGGCCTTGGCGGCCACGTTGTCCGTCCGAATTACGACATGACGATCCAAGACTTGAGTCTGAAAGACGCGGAGAGCCAGGTGGATGGCTCGGAGCTCTAGCCAATTGATGTTGTGGCCCAGGTCCTCCTGGGTCCAGAGACCCTGGGCCATGGTGGAGTGGAGGTGAGCCCCCCAGCCGCGTAGGCTGGCATCCGTAGTCACTACAAGGGGATTGGGTTCCCGGAACTCCCTCCCTTTGAGAAGAGCAGGCGATAACCACCACCCCAGGGCTAATCGGACTTTGGGTGGGAGTGAGACCATCCGGCAGGATGCCGATAAGCGGCATTTCTGATACGGGAGGAGAAACCACTGCAGGTCCCTGCAGTGGAGACGGGTCCAAGGAACGATTCCTATGCAGGAAACCATCTTTCCCAGAAGTTGGGATAGAGTCGCCAGGGAGACACAGTGTCTCTGGATGACTGACCTGGCCAGAGACCGCAAACTGGCCAGGCGCTCCTGGGAAAGGAAGACCCTGCACTCGACCGTATCGATGACAGCTCCCAGATGTTGTATGCGGGTCGAGGGTACCAGGTGGCTCTTGGCTAAGTTGATGGAGAAGCCGTGAGCCGTCAGGACCTGAAGGGTGGAGTTCAGGTCCCGTCGCGCCGAGGCCTCCGAGCTCGACTGTATCAGGAGATCGTCCAGGTAACATTGGATCCTGACCGGAAGAGCCCGGAGATGTGCCGCAAGGGCGGCCATCAGTTTTGTGAACACTCGGGGAGCCGAGGACAGGCCGAAAGAGAGTGCGCGATACTGGTAATGTTGGCCCGCATAACAAAACCTGAGGAACTTGGAATATGCCGGATGGATGGGGACGTGAAGGTAAGCCTCTGTCAGATCTATAGACGAGAGGAGGTCCCCAACCCGAATACCATCCAGAATGGATAGTAAGGACTGCATTTTGAACCGCCGGTAGAGGACCCAGCGGTTCAAATTCTTGAGGTCCAGAATTTCCCTCCAGCCCCCCGACGATTTCTGTACGATGAACAGGCGTGAATAGTAGCCCTGTCCGAGCTGATCCTGTGGTACCGGCTCGATTGCCCGAATTTCTAATAAATGTTGGATGGCCGATACCACCAGAAGCCACTTCGACCGATCCCTCGAGAGGGGGCATCGGAGAAACCTGTCTGGGGGGGTGGAGAGGAATTCCAGGGAGAGGCCCCACCTGACCGTCTCCCTGACCCAAGAGTCTGATGTGGTGACCTCCCATTGGCTGGCAAAGAGAGCCAGGCGGCCTCCAATGGGAGAAGAGGACCTGCAGTCAGCGGGACCTGCGGGAGGGGCGCCCTCGGCCCCCTCTGAAAGAGCGCCTAAATTGGCTCCTCTGGGACGGGAGACCTTGGCGGTCTGGAGGACGAGAACGTGTTGGAAAGAATCTTTGGTATCTCGGGCCCGAGAAACCTGATTCTGCGTTACGAAAGGGACGAAAAGGGGCCGTCTGACGGGCGTCCGCCCGCCGGGAAATGTTGGGCAAGACGCGTCTCTTGTCCCTGGTTTCGATTAGCAGGGGCTCGAGAGGAGCCCCAAAAAGGGAAGGTCCCGTGAAAGGGGATGAAGCAAGACGCCACTTGGCCTTGGCGTCGGCCTGCCATTGGCGAAGCCAAAGCAGACGGCGGGAAGTCACTGTGGCCCCCATTGACTTAGCAGCGAATCGCGATGAATTCAAAGTTGCGTCCGCAGAGAATTCTAGGGCCACTATAATCTTATTTAGGTCCTGGAGGGACCGGGAATCTGAGACGGGGAGGCGGTCTTTCAACTGGCGGAGCCACAAAATGGAGGCTCTATTAAAGAAGGAAGACGCCATGGCTGCCTTGATCGCCCAGGCCGAGGCCATATGAGCTTTGACAAGAGAATTGTCAAGGCGTTTCTCCTCGGGGCGAAGGGCCTCCTCGGGGGGGGGGGCGGCCACGTTGGCAGGGCTCGAGAGAGCTACCACTGGAGGGTCTACCGTTGGAACCTGCAGTAAAGAAGCGATATCAGGCGCCAGGTTGTACAAGTGCCTATCCAAGGAATTGGGGTTGGGCCCCGAGACCGGGTTGGCCCATTGACGTTGCAGAACGTCTTTAAAAAATTTGGACCCTGGAATCTCTTCTACTTCCGAAATAGGCACCTCAAAGAGTGGAACCGCTGTCTCAGAGAGGTCCCCTGCTGGGGGGGGAGGTTTTACAATACCCAATCCAGTGGTGATCTTCGCCTTATGGAGGAGAGACCTAAATAGTTGTGGCTTCAATAAGCCTACAAATGAGGGTTGATCAGGGGCTAGATCCTCATCCTCCGATAGATCCTGCTCCCTAGTTTCCAGGTCCAGTGGTGAATGGAGTTCAGAGGCAGCCGAAGGGGCAGCAGCCCCGGAAGGATTAATTGGCTCCCCATATTGAGATCCCTCAATATCCACCAGGGAAGAGGCTGAGGCATCCACCCACGAGGCCGCGCGCCTCTGGAACTCTAATTGGATCCCTTTTTGGATGGCTTGATGGAGGAAGGATGCTAAATCCGGGGTTAGGATAGAGGCAGGTTGAGCCTCAGTAGATGTCTCTGGGGGTTGGGGTGGGGCCGTGGTAGGATTTTGTGAAGGTCCCCTTGGGGACTGATCTGAGGAAGGCCCGAATAGGGCCTCCTGGATCTCAGGCTGAATGGAAGGGTTGGCAATAGTGTCATCAGGGGACAATTGGGGGATGGGGGTTCCTTGAAGGGCCCTATCCCTAGAGGGGGTGGAAGAAGAGGGCGGGAGGGGTGAAGGGGACCCAGGGGGCTGTTCAGGTTGTGATGGGGTCTCCCTAAGAGATGCCTCCTTGAGGGCTTTCTGAATAGAACGTTCAATCGCTTCATGGAGCCGAAGCTCCTCCTTGGCCTTTGCAGCCTGGCGTTTTGCCTCCTTAGAGGTGTGAGTTCCTTTGGGCCTCTTTTGAGGCACTGCAGAGGAAGGCCCTGGTAAAACCTCCTCCTCAGCCCCTCTCTTGGTGGCCTTGGAGGAACGAGAAGCCATCAGGACCTGGTAATTAGCAGCGCTGTCCCTCGAAGCTCTGTGCAGGGGGCAGGAAAGCAGGAGCGTGTGGGGAAGAAAGCCCCAGGGACGCCAAAGGAGCGTTGCGAGAAGCGCAAACGCTGCCACTCCGTCTGTGAAGGTGGGGGTGGCTGCAATCCAATCCCCTGAAGATCGCCGGGGCCGTCAGCTGGGAGGCGCTGGGATGTGTATTGCGCTGAGGGACGAGGCAGCCGAGCAGGAAGAGACGGGCGGCTAGCTCAGATTGCTGAAGCCTGCTACCAGAGAAGCTGGGAGGCTTCGCAGCGTTACTAGACGTGAGCCTTTCGCGCTGCACAGGGGAGAGCCTGGAGAAATGGCTCAATCCCCTGCTGGACTGAGCGGCCTCCTGGGGCGCAGGGCGTGAAGCCCTACACGCTGAGGGATCTGCTCACGCTTTCAACGAGCAGAAGGAGGCAAGATAGTAATTTTGAAAGAGATAGGAATCAGCTAAGTTGAGAGAGAGACTCAGTGGAGCGTTAGACCTGATTCAGATCGAGTCTGAAAGCTGGGACACAGCAGAAGGAGGAGGAGTTTTTAATTGACAGACTCGATCTGATTGGATTGCAGTGGTATTACCCAAGTATAACCACTGGCCTCTCCCTCGCTTAGAAATGGAGGAACGTCTTCCATTCTTACCCAGAAGGAGAGAGAATTCACCCATATGAGACCTTTTAATGACAAAAAGAGTTGGAAGCAGGCTTGGTTGAAACAAGAACTGAAAGGGTTTGATTTAGAAAACAACCTCTAGAATTCTGTGCTCACAGAATTTACAGACTAGCATCTGTGCTCCAGCAAGTTCTACCTTTGTAAGACTTCAAGCAAGACTTCAATACTTCAAGCAAGCAATATTCCAAATATTGATTAAAAATTATAAAGTTCAAGCCCAATGGCTATACTTCACATCCTGTCATTAGCGATCACATTTTGTTTCCATGATCTCAGGCCAGCAAGCACGTCCTCTTTTATTATCCTCTTTTATTTTTAAAACAGCCGTATGAAGTTGATTAGACCAAAGGAAAATGAGTGACCCAGAGTTACCTCAAATGCAACAGGAACCACAGCTCTTCCATGTAAACTTGGCATGCTTCAATTTAAAGTTTCACTTCTTTGTGAGATCCTCCCCTCCACGCCACACACACACACATACTGTTCTTTTCCAAAGAGGGCTGGTTTACCTCTTTTTTTTTTAAACAAACACATACACACAAACCAAATTGTAACTTCAAAATAACATTGCTCCTCTTTTGCCTGTATCCAAAACTGGCTGAGAGCCAACCTTTGTCAGTTTCACTCCATACTAGAAACCTGTATACCCTGCTGTCATTTCAGGCAGATTATACCTTGGGGAGTGAGAAAAACTGGAGTTGTGCCAACTCCCTTCAGGAAACAGCTCCTGCCTTTTAAAAAGTAAGTTGGTACCTCCCATGAAGGGAAATTAAAAGCATAATCTTGCACATTGTTCAAAATATAAGACCCATTAAGTTCAACAGGACTGACACTTTGAGATGTGAACGTGGGATTGCAGTCTTAAGTAAATGGATGAGGATCTGAAGTCTGAGTTCCAGCAAAAAATTGGGTTACAAAACCCAGTTTCATTTGAATTTTTTTTTTTCCTTGCAGGGCAGAAGGAATGACTCCATTTTTAAGAAATCATTTTAATCAAAAGGTTTCCTTTATTTTTTAAAAAGAGAATAAGAATGTAAGACCGTCAAAGTTCTACAAAACAAAAGACAATGTTTTTTTCCTCCCGATAATATATTATCTTACATTCTTATTCTCTTTTTAAAAAAATAAAGGAGTCTGCATCCTAACTATAAGAAGAGGAATGGGTTATTCTCACTGGTATCACTACCTCACTTCTTACATACGAAATGAAATTTAATTAGATTTTACTTGTCTAAGTATATTTTTTTCATCTAATAGGTTAAAACTTTGTATATAAAATGTCTAAAACTCATTTCCACATTTCTAAAGAATCCTTCAGCAGGGATTACTTGATATCAATTTAATTCAATCAGCTGGATTTGTGTTTGTCTTTACTGGCATGAAAGCTGAAATAGCTTAAACCCTGTTTTTAAAAAGATTGGAAGATAGATGTATTTGTGCCATTTGATTTAACCAAATATGCTGACATGAAGACTATTTTGTAACATTACATACATGTAATATTATACTTTTCATATGCCTGAAAGGTATATCACAGATGTTTTAGTAGGTTTCATGTAGAAGATTTATACCCGTGGTGGGATTCAATTTTTTTTACTACTGGTTCTGTGGGCGTGGCTTGGTGGGCGTGGCATGGCTTGGTGGGTTGGCTTGGTGGGTATGGCACGGGAAGGATACTGTCTGATCTAATCCCTCTATAGTCCACTATAAGATCCTTGGTCTTATTGGTGTTAAGGACCAAATTATTGGTCCTTAACCGGTCCACCTCATCTCAATAGGCAGACTCATCCCCCCACCCCTGGAGATGAGTCCTACCACGGTTGTATCATCTGCAAATTTAATAATAGTATTACTGGCGTGACTAGGAATGCAGTCATGTACATAAAGAGTATAGTGTAAGGGACTCAAAACACAACCCTGTGGTGTACCACTGTTAAGAATAAGGGCCGAGGAGGTATGATTACCTAATCTGACCCTCTGAGAGCAGCCAGACAGGAAATCCATAATCCAAAGGCAGATTGAATGAGAAAGCCCAAGGTCCATAAGTTTAGACACTAGTCCATGTGCCGAGGTGTAATAATGTAGAGGGGAAACCCTGGTGGAGAAACAGGCAGCATCAAGAGTTTGAGCCGAAAAGTCCCATTCGCCTCCCCACTATTGCAGATCAGTCAGAGCAGTGTCAAGAGGGATGGCTATAGCATCCTCTGTAGATCTATTTGTTCTGTATGCAAACTGGTGTTTATCAAATGTATGTGGAAGACCAGAAGTGATTGCCAACCAACCAATTTTTCAAAGCACTTCATGATGATAGAGTAAGTGCCACTGGTCTGTAATCATTGAGGTTATTGATAGGGAACTTCTTTGGCAGCGGAACAATGGTGGAAGCCTTCAAACAAGATGGAATAGTGGACTGGGATAAAGACAATTGAAGAGCCTGGTAAAGACTCCAGCCAACTGATCAGCACAGTTTCTAAACACTCGGCCAGGGATACTATCAGGACCGGCAGCCTTTCTAAGGTCCACAGCCCTCAAAATGCTCCTCACCTCCTGTTCCTCCACCATGAGGTGGGGACTACAATGGTCTGGTAGCTGTGTTTTAGCTGTCTCTGATATCTCCACTTCAAAGTGAGCAAAGAAATTATTCAATTTCTCTGCCAATGAAGCATCCTCCTCAGTAAGGATGACCTTGGTCGGTTGATGGTTGGTGATTTGTTGAATCCCTTGCCATGCCTGTCTATGTTATTACTGTAAAAATTATCCTCAATCTTCCTCTTATAATCAGTCTTGGTCTTCCAAATACCTTTCTTCAAACTAGTTCAGGGGTAAATCCAGCAGGTTCTGACAGGTTCTGGAGAACCGATAGCGGAAATTTTGAGCAGTTCAGAGAACCAGCAAATACCACTTCTGGCTGGCCCCAGAGTGGGGTGGGAATAGAGATTTTGCAATATCCTTCCCCCAGAAGTGGGGAGGGAATGGGGATTTTGCACTATCCTTCCCCTGCCACGCCCACCAAGCCATGCCCACCAAGCCACACCACGCCCACCAAGCCACACCACACCACGCCCACCAAGCCATGCCCACAGAATTGGTAGTAAAAAAAATTGGATTTCACCACTGGACTAGCTCTAGCAGCAGTGTATCTTGCCCCGTCATCAGACCTAAAGGCCTTGGTCCTGTCACGCAAGAGGCGCTGGACTTCCTTAGTCATCCAGGGCTGATTGGGATAGATCCTAATACGTTTATCCACAGTGACAGTATCTGTGCAATGTTTGATATAGCACAGAACAGCTGCAGTGTACTCCTCTAAGTCAGGGTGGTAAAAGATGTCCCAATTTGTGTCCTCAAAACAGTCCGGAAGTTGTTGGGAAGCATCTTTTGGCCAAGATTTCACCGTCTTTATTATAAGCAGAGCCCGTCTCCTGAGAGGGATGTAGGCTGGTGCTAAAAGCAGTGATAAACGATCTGATTGTCCCAAATGTGGTAATTGGATAACCCTGTAGCTATGTTTAATGTTGGTATATACTTTGTCCAATATGTTTGCTTCAATGCCGTAGCACAATGCCGTATTGCAGGCTAACTCTGCCCACACTGGAGTTTGTCCTCATGGAATAAAGGTTGACTCACCTTCCATCCTTCTGAGGCTGGTAAAATGAGGACCCAGATTGTGGACGCAATATGCTGACCTTGTAAACTACTCAGAGAGTGCCGTAAGGCACTATGGAGCAGCATATGTCTAACGTGCCCCTCTCCTCCTCCTCCTCCTCCTCCTCCTCCTCCTCCTCCTCCTCCTCCTCTTCTTCTTCTTCTCTCCTCCTCCTCCTATTTTCTTTGTTCTCCTTCTCCCCCTTGTCTTCCTCCTTCTCCTCTTCCTCCTTCCCCCATGCCTTTGAATCAGTTGACTATGTCAACAAATTCCTATAGTTTTCTTGCCAGTTTTGGGGGAATGGTTTGGCTTGTCCTACTTCCTTGGGCTGACAGAAAACAATTCAACCAAGGTCACCCAGCTATCTTTATACCTAAGATGAGACCAGAACTCATGGTCTCCTGGGTCCTAGCCTGATGTCTTAACCACTACACCAACCTGACTCTCATTATCCTTCTCTATATAATGAATCAATCCATCATTTTATTGCCTTTATCTATTCCTGATTATTGTCCAGCCCTACCTATTTATTTGTCCTTCTCCATGTATTACCTTTTGTATTAAAGTCATGATTTCCTTCCCCATCTCTCCAATTCTTTATTTTAATTAACTTCATTGCTGTTGTTTACTCTGGTGTTTCCATTGTGCCTCTCTGGGTGGTACATATATGGTTACGAGGTTAAACCTTGTTCTTTAGCTCTTTATGGCTGGGCATTTTACAAAGGCTTTGAATAATGTGAACCCCAAGGGATTTGTAAAAACCTGCTCATTGCAGTAGACAGAAACAACAAAGAAAATTGACTTTGTCATGCTCATCACAGTAACTGAAATATCTGAACTGCTCTTTAGGGGGAGAAAATGCAAACATGTAGCTTGGAAACTATGATAAACAAACAAGTAATGAATCTCCTTCTCTAAATAAATAAATAAATATCCTTTCCCTGTTTCCAGTTGTTCAGCATTTCCAGCATATTTTTCAGTCTTAACACTCTACTCATTTGAGCTAGGGAAAAAAAGTATTTGTAAAAATAAGTCAAAGCAGAGTGACTAAGGATTGAATCAATATCCACAGGACTTTCACAAGCCTTGTATTACCCACCTTCTTTTTTTCACCTCCAAAACCAGTGGTGCAATACATTACATTTAATTAATTAAAAAGTAAAATCTATGCCAAAAAGGATTTTTTATTTATTTATTTATTTATTGCTACATTCACACTGTATGATGCCGGAAAAAAATCCTGAAGCAAATTTTGGCAGCATTGGACTTTGAATCATTTTCTTGAAATGTACTTTTAAGAATTTTTATCTGCTCTTGCTCTTTGCTGTCAACAAAACCTTCAATCTAAAACATGCAAGGAAAGCAGGAAGAGAAGAGTTCGTTGGTTTGCACATACATAGGTTTTATCAATTATTCAAAATGGTAGCCATTTTGATGTTCCATTCAAAACTGTATAAATGCACACAATTTTCTCTATCATCATATGTCAGTTCCCAGTGAATGTTGTGGGTGTCACCAGAAGTCTGGCTTCCTTTTCTACACATACCCCACACAACATAGTCTTTTTCTCTCTGCCTGTACCTTTCCTTATATTCCCTCTGCAGTACAGTTGCCACTCAGTGGTAATAAATTGAAACAATACTTTTGGGTATCCAAAATAATTAGGATAGACAGGGAGGAACTTGCAAGAACACAAGCAAGTGGTCAGACAAGGAGATCCAAACTCATTGGTAGCCTCACATTGCAATCAACAAGGATATACATTCAATTTTGCAGCTACTAAGATTGTTGGATGAGCAGGCACAAAACAGCCAGGGAAATGATTGAAGTCTGGAAACGAGCCCCTTGTCAGTCAACAGGAGTGCTGATTTACCACCAGCTAATCAGGTATTTAGAAGCCAAGGACTTGGCAGCACAACAAAATAACAGTCAATGATTTAATAGCCAGCCATCAACACCCCAATCAACAAAAAAAGCCATACACAACCAGGTACCACATAAATACTACACATATAATAACCCAAAGCACACTCTCTGCTAGAGAGAAGTTCCCTGAGGATGGGTTCCAGCACGAGTCCAAAAGCTCGGCAGACTAAACCTCTGATTCCGGCGACCAACCCAGATTGGATCCTACAACATTATTCTGGGTCACATACTGTATATTTGCTTTGATTCATGCAAAATAATTAACTTTGAATAAAATCATATCTAAATGTCTCTTATAGCAAAATTATTTTTCCCTTGTTGTTCTACATCCTGATATTATTTGTGATTTTCTAATATGATAACTCCTTGGCACCCATGAAAAACTCAGGGCTAATTCATAGTTGAGAAGCTTTAGAGTTTATGGGAAAAGAGGCCCATACAGTCACAATTCCACTTACTATAATCTTCCAAACATTTTAAACCTATAATAGAATAAAACAATGACATCAGAATAAAGAAGCAATGATAAAGATGGATAAAAAAATAAAATAAAGCGGGGGGGATTCACAGTATATTTTGGAAGAATACTGTAAATTTGTGAGATCATTCTAAGCTTTACTACTGTTGACTTTTTATATTCACTATTTATATCATGGATAGTTGCATTTGCCATTTTTCCAAAGAAAGCCTGCAGAGTCAGCTGCCAATTTTTCCTTCTTAACTCTTGTTGCAATTCTTCATAGGACATCAGGACGTCCTGATGCCTTTCTAAACTTTATGCTGCAGTCTAAGGATGGATCAGTCTCCATTGCTTCATTAACCAAACTGGTTAGAGTCTTTAAATATTAAAAAACTCAGATTTGTATTGGAATCTTCCTCCTGCTCTTCTTCATCCAAACTTGACACCATCGACTCTCAGAGAGCTTCACCTAGTTCCTGATAATGAGAATGCAAGTGCTGATGAACATCCTTTGCTTGGTTGTCTTCAAATTTCTCAGAAGCCTGTTGGTGAGCACAAACAAGAATTCATTTGACCTCAGTAAGCTCACACCTACTGGTACTAGTTCAACACTAACGGTAGAAAAACACCCCAGAGAAATAAATAAAAATCTCTGACTAAACTGTCCTGTGTTTGTTTTGTTTCGTCCAAAGGTTTCTTAATGGGAACCACCATCAGTGCATCATTTCCATGCATCATTTAAAGTTAGATTAAAGTCAGCAGTACAGTATGCTCAACTGTAGCATGTGCAAACTGGGTAGCATGTGCAACAGTTTTGAAATGATGCTTAGTTAGCAGAAATAATACAGTGTAGAGAATGGGTGTCAAACTGGTGGCCTGCAGGCTGGATGTGTCATGTGCAGGCTACGCCAACCCCAGCTCTGCGAATGGGAAAAACATTGCGAAACATCACAGGCTGGCAACATGATACAGCAAGTTTGACCCCCATGTTGTAGAGCTGTGATGGCGAACCTATGGCACAGGTGGCACGCGGAGCCATATTGGTGGGCACGTGAGCATTGCCATAGTTCAGCTGCAGCCCGCATGCATACACTGGCCAGCTGATTTTCGGGCCTTCCGGAAGTTAGGAAATAGGCTGTTTCTGGCCTCTGGAGGGCCTCCGGGGGTGGGGGTGGGGAAGGCCCGGTTTTCGCTCTCCCCAGGCTCAAGGCTTTCTAGGGGGTGGGGTGCATTGCATTACGGGCATGGGCACGCACATGCGCGACTCCCCCACGCTCCCCCCACTTTTGGTACGCGATGGCAAAAAGGTTAGCCATCACTGGTGTAGAGGATAAGACATCAGGCTAGAAACTGGGAGACTGAGTTCTAGTCCTACCTTAGGCACAAAACCAGCTGCTGGCCTTGGGCCAGTCACTCTCTCAGCTCTATGAAGGAGGCAAAGGCAACACTACTTCTGAAAAAACATGGCAAGCAAACTGCAGGGAGTAGCCCAGGCAATCATCAGGAGTCAAAAACTAAGTCGAAGGCATAAAAAAGAAAATAAGATATTGATAGCTAATTGATGATGTTAGTATCTTAAAGAAATTGTGGGAATAAGTTGTTTGCTGGTATGGGAAGGCATCTTCTTGGGAGATGTTTTTTTCTCTTTCTTTTTTATTCCTGATATTACATACAGTATACATGTATGCGTGCGTGGTATAATCATAATTTAGCAGGCATAATAAGCAATCATTCACTTTATTTTATTTATTTATTTTTATTTTATTGAATTTCTATACCGCCCTTCTCCCAAAGGACTCAGGGTGGTGTACATCCAAAAATAAAACCATGACAATATAAAAATTAAAAGCAATTTAAAACAATTAAATAAATTGGCCAAAAAACTCTAATAAAACAACCCATTAAAATAGTAAAATGTTATTATTATTTAGGCCAGCCCTGCTTGTTGGAATAATAATGTTTTTAGGGCGCGACAAAAGGTACGAAGGTCGTGAATCCTACAAATCTCCGGGGGCAGCTCATTCCAGAGGGTAGGGCCCCCCACAGAGAATGCTCTCCCCTTGGGGGTCGTCAGCCGACATTGCCTAGCCGACGGCACCCGGAGGAGCCCCTCTCTGTGGGAGCGTACCGGTCGATGGGAGGCTATCGGTGGCAGAAGGCAGTCTCGTAAATACCCAGGTCCCAAGCCATGGAGCTCTTTAAAGGTGGCAACCAATACCTTGAATCGCACCCGGAAGACCACCAGGAGCCAGTGCAGCTCACGCAGGAGCGGTGTTACATGGGAGCATCGAGTCGCTCCCGTAATTACCTGCACGGCCGCATTCTGGACCAGTTGGAGCCTCCGGGTGCTCTTCAAGGGGAGCTCCATGTAGAGAGTGTTACAATAGTCCAGATGGGAGGTGATGAGGGCGTGAGTGACTGTGCATAGGGAGTCCCGGTCCAGAAAGTGACGCAACTGGTAAATCAGGCGAACCTGATAAAAAGTCCCCCTGGCCACAGCCATCAGATGGTCTTCTAAAGACAGCTGTGAGTCCAGAAGGACACCCAAGTTGCGAGCCCTCTCTGAGGGGGTCAAGATCTCACCCCCAACAGTCAGTGATGGAGGCAACTGACTATGATGGGACGCCGGAAACCACAGCCACTCGGTCTTGGAGGGGTTGAGTCTGACCTTGTTCCTCCCCATCCAGATCCGTATGGCTTCCAGGCACCAGATCATCACTTCAAGGGCATCATTGGGGTGGCCCGGGGTGGAAATGTACAGCTGAGTATCATCAGCGTACTGATGGAAATCCACCCCGAAGCCACGGATGATCTTGTCCAGCGGCTTCACACTTCTCAGAGGCCTTCCAGAAATATTTAGTATTTGTTTCATAAAGATCAACAAAGATATCAGCCTCACCTTCATTAAGAGTGTGCCTTTATAAAAGCCTGCAAGTTGAAAAACATTTCCCTCAGCAATCATTGGGTCTCATCACAGATTTTTTTCCCATCCTCGTGGAAACTCAGTTTTTGGGGATTATGCTAGACAAATTGGTGTACTAAAAATTTCTGGCAACAAATCAAATTCACATAAGGTATCTTCAGATTCTGTTGAAGAAAGCTCTTGAACTGCAAGGAGATCAAATCAGTCAACTCTGTCTGTTCAAAAGGTCATTGATGTTGGGAAAGATTGAAAGCAAAAGGAGACAGGGACGGCAAAGGATGAGATGGTTAGATAGTGGTATCAATGTGGTGGGCATGGATTTACGGTTGAGGATTGGAGGGCTTAGCATGCTGTGATCCATAGAGTCACAGAGAGTTGGGCACAACAGAACAACGTACTCATGTACAGTTTGGGCCCTGCTGTATAAGTAGGAAGGTCTGACTGAAGTAGCTGAAATGAGTTGCATAGGATCTCTTACAAAGTTAAAATGAAAGCAATAACAATGTTGTAAATGCACAATAAGATTGCTCTGCACTGTAATATGCCAAACAAAACATATATGATTATTAAAAGGCAAAAAAACAGCCTGGATAAAGCACTAGAAATATAATACACATGTGCCAAAGATATCTACTGGAGTAGATTTGTGAGGTCAGCCAAAACAGATTCTGACACATGACCAAAATTAGTAGTGAGCAGATTCAGCTTTCTCCAGCCAAAGATGCGTATAATAAAAATATTTATTTATGAAAGATATATCTGAAAGTAACTTATTTCATGTTACAAAAATGTTTTCGGATAGCTGGGTTAAAAGAAAAAAGAAATTGATGCTGAGGAACTTGGGGAACAATTTTAAAGTCTGCATCATGGAAAATTTATATTTAAAAGATGGCCTTCAAGGAAATTGGAATTTGGGGGAGCAACTATGTTCAGACACCAATTCACAAAATTCTGCACATTATAGAATGTGGCGGACAATTAATTATAAATGGGGAGGGAGGTGCCTCACTAAAATAGGTAATTCCCTGAATGTTTGAAAATGCATTCTTTCTGGTATGTCATTGGAAATGTTGAGATTCAAAGGGACAGAGAAAGAAAGAGCAGGATGGGTAAGAAAAATCCTGCAGGCAAATGCTTTGTTCATGCTTTCAAGCCTTCTCCAAATTAGTTGTTTTTTACAAAATTCAGATGACATATTTTGTAAAGAGCAGTTATCAGTCATAGGCATTTAGGCTTTCTTCTGTCCTTAGGCCCTTAAGGAACATGGTCTATTGGCTTGATTAAACAGACTGAAAATTTATATGCTAAATAAAGGCTGCTATAATCAGACTATGATTAGACATTTATGTGGCCCTATGGGCTGTGAAATATAACCATCATATAAAGAGATAAATGTGGCTTCCACTCGAATTTGGCTGGAAAATGAATGAGCTCTTGTGTTGCTGGCATCTAGTTGAAATGCAGCATCCAAACCTCCAGACTAGGTCCAGATATCCCAAGGAAATTTGGATGCCTGTCTAGAGAATTCTTCATTCCTTGGTCCTATTTCTCTCTTTAAAGAGACCATTGTTTCTTTGCTAGTGAAGGGAGAAAATTTGCCTGCAAAATTGTGTGATGATGGCTGAAGGAGGACACACAGCTGCAACCGAATTTCCAAAGCCTTGGGGTAGCATTTACAAATTAGCTACCCTTGTCTATCCAGTTATTAATTTGCCATGTTTTCCCCTTGAGGTTTTGGACAGGGCTGACTTGTTTTGTGGTTAATTTTCTCTGTGATTGCTTGTCTTTTAAGATTAGGGCTACACTTTTTAAAAGTTACTAGAACTTCTCAGGTTTGTGGCCTGTTAGGGGAAGGCTAATACAACTTCTTCCATGATTCCCCATCACCCAGCAACTTCCAGAAAGCTTGTTCCACACAGTCAAAATGCCAAAATGAGAAAATCTCAACCAAATATAGAAGGTCTGGACAGTGCATGGTCACCTCCCACTCCATATATATATATATGGCTCTGTGTGTGTGTGTGTGTGTGTGTGTGTGTGTGTGTGTGTGTAGGGGGAGGTGTGTGTGTGTGTGTGTGTGTGTGTATGCAGCTGCCAGAGTTGCACAGTGTGAATAAGAATGTCATTGCTTTTATTTTTGACTGGATTCAAAAGAAGCCTTACCACAAGAACATTTTTTTAAAATGATTTTTCAAAAAGCAAAAGAGAACATTTTGGAATGCTGCTTAGTCATCCGGCAAATGACCACCCTTAGACTTCCGGGGATTTCCACTTTCCATTCTCTTTTAGACTCATTCCTGTTTTTCTATTATTGTCATTTTGCAGACATAGGTTCTAACTATCCTACAATAGAATGGAATGGCGCTGCAATAGCAAGACGATTGAATGATTGATTGATTGATTGATTGATTTTCTTTGATGCATTATTACTGTCATAGGCTGTAGAGACTAGACTACAATGTTACTTCAATAGCAAGATTGATTGATTTCCTTTGACTCATCACTACTGTCACATCAGAAAGAACAATCTGTGGAGACCAGATTAGCAATTGGCAGTTTCTCCCAGGCCCTGCATCCCTAAATTGTTTATTCGGTTAAGAATAATCAATTGAGTTACCAAGATTAGAATATGTAACCAAGTGGTCCACATTTCTTAAGAGCCCAACGTGAAGCATAAAGATTGAACAATAACTTAATAATTAATTTGCTCCTTTCTTAATGAGGAATAAAACTCTGAAGACTAAAATTGCAACTGTTTGCTTACATTACTGCTGACAAATGGTAGCATTTTCCCTAATTGGAGGATGTACCACAATATGAGTATCAGGGCCAGTTGAAAGATTTCAGCACTTCTGCTAGGTCGTAGATCAGCATGTAATCCTCAAGTTCTCTTTTGTGGCACTCAGACATTTCCTGATTAGGACTGTGGCATACTTCCTGTTTGAAGTGGAAACCAACAAAAAAATGTAGTGTTTTCTACGGTAGGATCATCACATTTAAAAATCAATATGCACTTGGCTCCAATCCTGTTGACCATTAGAAAAGCTCTAATAATCTGGTTCATTTCTGGGCAATGGGATAAAGTTGACTGGAGTTCTCACTTGGAGGAGTGTAATATAAATTTGGATTTATTCATTGTTTTTTAATTATATTGGGTTTCTTTGCTTTTTGTTGTTTGTGCATCACCCAGAGTTAAAATTATTAGTTTGAAAAGCCATATAAACTTAAGACAGTAAACAACAAAGAACACCATCTAAATCCCCTCTGAAAAATTCAGAATTTCACAGAGGTACAGCCCTCAAACTTTTTTAAAAATTCCTGATATAGTTCTTAATGACCAAAAGACTGGGGTTTTTTTCTTCTATTGGCCCACTTTCATTAGATCTGAGATTTCTAATAAATAATATTTTTTTAAAAATATTAATGGATAGAACTTTAATATTTATTTATTTATTGGTTCGATTTATAGGCCGCCCTTTTCTGGAGCCTCAGAGCGGCTTACAATGTGTTAAGCAATAGCCTTCCTACTTTTTGTATATACCTGCTTAGTAGGGCTTTCAGCCCCCCCAAGCAGTGTTCTTTTTTATACAAAGTCAGCTTATTGCCCCCACAATCCGGGTCTTCATTTTACCTACCTCGAAAGGATGGAAGGCTGAGTCAACCTTGAGCCTGGTGAGATTTGAACTTGCAGTAATTGCAGGCAGCTGGTGCTACTTAACAGCACTTTAGTCTGCTGCACCACCAAGGCTCTTATGGCTAAAATCCAACAAAACAGATACCCAAAAACATACAGAGAACTTAAAAAACAAAAACAAACCCAAGCAACAGCTGGAACTTGGTCTTTAGGAAGCATCTAAATTTTAGCTTTCATCATGCCACACATATGGAGATGCAGAGATATTAATTTCCCAGGTAGTGAGGAAAAATATGCTTTTGGCTGCTTAACTGGGTATAACTTTGTAGGTCATATCTTTCACCTTTCTGGATTTTTCTAAACCCAATAGCAAATGTGCTGCCCATCAGAAGAACAAGAACATCACAAAGGTTGATTGATGTGCTAAATCTATAGCACAGAGACACCCAAGAATGCCGGTGATGTTCAGTTTATAGTCAAGGTTTTCTTGATGAAGTTGGCCTCAGAATATCTAAGCTGCCTAATGAATGTTGGCATTTGGCTTAACTTGCTTGCTAGTGTGCCAGAACTAAGTCTGTCATTACTGTTTCTGTAAGGCTACATAAATGTAAACTAAAATGTGTTTATCTGAAATTGCATTGCCCCGTGACAAAATGAAAGTTACATTTGTTTTAGTTGTATTTTTCCCCAACTGCCGAATTAAATGAAAAACGGAGCAGAAATTCTGAGTCATCAGGAAAAGCCAACTAGCAGAGCCAAAATTCCACTGCTGGATCCCTTCTTGAAAAGACTCTTCAGCAATAGCAACAATTGCTAATTGGAAAATCTAGCAGAAAAAAAGTGTTCCCAACCCAAAGAAGAGAAATCGCTTTCTGACAAATTCCACTCTAAACCTGGAACAAGAAAATACTTATCCTTTTCACAAAAGCCATAGTATTTCTCTCCATAACACAGTTTAGACATAACCCACTTCTTCATGACAATTCTTCACTATCCCTTTTTTTTTAGCTTTCTGGAAGGTTGTGAAGACTTGTCCTTACCCCAAGCATTGGGTGAGGATGCGGGTGAACTGTAATGATGTTTGGGCTGCCTACTCCGAGAAAGATATTTTTTAAATTCTATTTTATGGAATGTTATGAGCCTCCTAGAATCATTATGTGAAGTAGATGGCTATATAATGTAAATAAATAAATAAATAATTCCAGGCCTTCCCATTTCATGTATGAAATAATTTTGTATGACATGACTTTATGTTCATTTCAAGCAATTGCTTCTAAATTAGAACTCAGGCAGTTTAGTGCACCATACATTAGAGGTAATCCTCAACTTACGATCACAATGGAGCCCAAAACATCTGTTGTTAAATGAGACATTTGTTAAGTGAGTTTTGCCCCATTTTATTACCTTTCTTGCCGCAGTTGTTAAGTGAATCACTGCAGGTGATAAATTAGTGACCCAGTTGTTAAATGAATTTGACTTTCCCACTGGCTTTGCTTGTCAGAAGGTCACAAAAGGTGATCACATGACCTTGGGACACAGCAATGGTCATAAGTATGGGCCAGTTACCAAGTATCTGAATTTTGATCACATGATCATGGGGATGGTACAAAAGTCATAACTGTGAAAAATGGTCCCAAAGCAGGACTAGAACTCACTGTGTCCTTCCAATTCCAATTCTAAAATTCTCTTCATGTCTCGTTAACACCCATTCTTTCATCCAAACTAAGCTGGCTACAAAACACAATTTCAAATCAGGCAGTCCCACTCTTCGTTGTTCCTTTGCACCTCACAGTATTTTGTATTTAGAAATTCAGAGCTGAAGAAGCTTCTTGGATGAGAAGCAAAACGTCTTCAAAGAAAAACCAGAAAGTCCAGTTGCCTCTTGAAAAAGCACATTTGGGATATTTTATATTTAATTTTGGTTTTTCCCCTTGATCTACAGTTGGATATAGCTTTCTGTCATTGTTTTAACAGTACTTTAGTTGTCATAATAGGCATTGCCTGATACAAATACATCATTCTAGGCAAAATGCTCATTTTTATCACAGAAATTCTCCACAAAAATGACAATGGTAATGACTCCAATCCTAACATGTCCTTACTGGTTTCATTCCAGCTCTTAACATAATTATTCTGATATAATTGAGTATCATAGTGAAGTAGAGTAGAGCCTTGGTGGCGCAGCAGACTAAAGTGCTGTTAAGTAGCACCAGCTGCCTGCAATTACTGCAAGTTCAAATCTCACCAGGCTCAAGGTTGACTCAGCCTTCCATTCTTTCAAGGTAGGTAAAATGAGGACCCAGATTGTAGGGGCAATAAGCTGACTTTGTATAAGAAAGAACACTGCTTGGGGGGGCCGAAAGCCCTACTAAGCAGGTATATACAAAAGTATGAAGGCAATTGCTTAATGCATTGTAAGCCGCCCTGAGTCTCCGGAGAAGGGCGGCATATAAATCAAACCAATAAATAAATAAATAAATACTCAAGTAGTCCACTTTTTTCTCAATCCTAAAACCAGGTTTTTTACTTCTATTGTTTTTCATATTGAGGAGTCTTTCCAAATAGAAATTATTAGACTTTTTGAATTATGTGCCCATCTGTGCCTCAATTGAGTCTGGCAAATCACTCTATTGTACTCAAAGGAAATTTGAGATTTGATTGCTTTTGCATTCCTAGTCTAAGCAAGCTTCAGAGTGTAGCTTTGTCATTGTAAATCATCACTCACCATCATTATCTGTTTATTTAAATACAACTTTTCCAAGTCTAAAGGAGTAAATACAACTTAAACATACTATGAATGATTGCCAAAAATCATCATGTCAATAAATAAATGCAAAACAAAAATAGCAATCTATCTGTAAAGTTTTATGTGGGAAAACATATTTACATTCATACTGTTCATGCTGTTCCCTTTTAGAGTAACCATCTTCATGCAGACCATAAGAAATAATAAGCTAAAGAAATTAAAGGGATGGGATAAGAAAAGGAAAAGATTTAAATCAAGTTTATACCAACACCATTCACCATTCCATACCTTGTATTCTTCCAATCCGTTGTTGCTCCCACCATCTCAATAAACTAATTCACATATTACTCTTCACCAAACTATTTTTGAGGATCTCACAAATGGCATTCAACCAGTAAGGGGTAGAAGGACTCAATCTGAGGAACTGGAGGTAGAGCCTATACCGATACAATGGCAATTTGAAGAAATTTGTTTAATGCCCATGTACATTAAATATATATATATAAACAATAATTGAAATCACTCTTGCTCCTGCCTCTTTTAACCTTAGCCAATCCTTGTTTTCCTTGACTACATTTTTCACAATTAATTGGTAGAAAATTGGTAGAGTTGCTTTGGTAGTCAATTATACAGCTGTGTAAACTCTGTGGTAGATTAAAAGGGACCAAATATCATCACCACCAAGGATGTATGTAATTGTAATGCCAGAATTTTCAGGTGATAAGGAGCCATCTGCATGCAGGTTTGATGACAAAAATCAGGTGACAGAAACATTGAAGGCTTGCTATAGCTAACGTTCATTTCATTTCTCTGAAAAATCACTCATATTTTTGAGAGCCAGTTTAGCCTACAGCAGAGGTGGGCACTGTGGCCCTTTTACAACCTGTGGACTTCAAGTCCACAAGTTGTAAAAGGGCCACAGTTGCCCACCCCTGGCCTACAGCATGCTATTGAGTGGGAAACTGTGAGTTCAAGTCCTGCCTTAGGCACAAAAGCCAGGTGAGTGACTTTAGGCCTCTTTCAGCCCAACTCACCTGTGAGGAAAATAGGAGGAGGAAGGTATATTGGATATGTTTGCCATCTTGGACTATTTTTAAAATAATAAAGATAAAACATAAAGTATTTGCTTATATTAACAGGATCGAACACAACCAAATCCATCCATAACGACTTTGATTTTTTTTCCCCAGCTTGTGCATCCTAAGGGTGTGGATAAGCTATTTTTCCTGAATATTAGAATTTTGCAAGCTTAGGATTTTTATCTGTATCAGAAATTCTGAAGGAATTTCTAGGGTATTATTGTTTCTGCTATAATTAAAAAGACAATAGTTAATGTGTTCTTAGGGTGTATACAGTTTCCCCTTGTCCCTTTGCTTCAATATCTACATGAACTCATAGAGGAAAACATATCCAGATGTCAACAGCATGTTGATGATACACAGTACTACTTCAGCAAATATTTGGGAGCCATTTGGATGAAGGCAGGCAAGGTGAGATAGGGTTAGTTAACTAGCTGGCCTGGGTTAAAATCAGTTTGTAGTTGGAATTCAGTCGTTCCAAAATGCCAAATCTGTTACTGAGGGAATGGGATGGGATGGAATGGAATGGAATAGAATAGAATAGAATAGAATAGAATAGAATAGAATAGAATAGAATAGAATAGAATAGAATAGAATAGAACAGAATAGAATAGAATGGACCTTGGAGGTCTTCTAATCCAACCCCCTGCTTAAACAGAAAACCCTACACCATTTCAGACAATGGTTATCCAGCATCAACTTGGTGGAGTTGCTGCTGCATTCTGTGAAAAAATGACTATAGAAATGGTGCTGTATCAGATGTTACCTCAGATACGCAGGTTCATATTACAGGCATAGATACATACAGCTGTTTAAAAAAGCTACTTGGGATACTGAATTTAATTCATGTTGTGTGCAGGAATTTAAACCATTGTTTTCCTGCCTCCCTTTGACTGTATCCAGCATTGGTATTACTCACTTTCTAGCACCTTCATATCCAGCACTGGGAGCCCTCATCTCTCACCTAAATATTTGGTTCTACTCTTGAATTGGTCTTACTATTAGAAAATGTTCCCCCACCCCCCAATACTCAGTCAGGCTCTGTCTTACTGTCATGTTAGTTATACTTAAGCAAGCATATTTTAAGGTAACCTTAAGTAGCATTCAAGTGAATGTTTTCAGGTGTTTTACTCCTCCGTAAGGCGTTGAATTTAAAAATGGTTTAAATGGGCCAGTTGCTAGAGAGCTCAGGTGTTCTGATCAGTGGTGAAATCTAAATTTTTTTACTACCGGTTCTGTGGGCGTGGCTTGGTGGGCGTGACAGGGGAAGGATACTGCAAAATCCCCATTCCCACCCCACTCCTGGGCAAAGGATACTGCAAAATCCCCATTCCCTCCCTACTCCAGGGGAAGGATACTGCAAAATCCCCATTCCCTCCCTACTCCAGGGGAAGGATACTGCAAAATCCCCATTCCTCCCCACTCCAGGGGAAGGATACTGCAAAATCTCCATTCCCACCCCACTCTGGGGCCAGCCAGAGTGGTATTTGCCGGTTCTCTGAACTTCTCAAAATTTCCGCTACCGGTTCTCCAGAACCTGTCAGAACCTGGTGGATTTCACCCCTGGTTCTGATGCTTCTGAGAAGCAATCTCATCACATTTATGTTAGGCATTATTTACCTATTTGAATAGCCAGTTTGGTTCAGTGGTTAAGGTATCAGACTAGGAACTAAGATAAAATGAATTCTAGTTCCATCTGAGACATGAAGCCATCTGGGTAACTTTGGACCAGTTTATTTATTTATATAAGAACATTTATATGGCCATCCATGTCACTGTGTGTGAGAGAGAGTAGTGGGGAGGGAGAGAGGGAGACAGGGGAGAGAGACAGAGACAGAGAGATGATCATTCTGGATCAGAAACTGATGCTGTTGCTTTACTCTTTAAAAATAATTTAGCTTTCATTATAATTTATAATACTTCATGACTTATTACCCCAACACCTTTGATTTTGGGGTGGGGGGTGCACCATAAAGACCCTTAAATATGAATTTACAAAATATCAATTAATTATCCTTCAACCCAAACATAAATCTAAGAATGGGAGGGGGGAAATGAAATATTACAGAAACCTTATATGCTGTATAAATACAAAATAATGCCTTCCACATTCTAACTATCCTCAGGTTATTTTAAAAAGAAGCAATATTTCCAGGTAAGCAATCCTGATTCCTTCCCTTCTAGCTCTCAGTATCAATGCCTTCACTGTATATGCCTGTTGCCATAACAAATAGAGATATGCTTACATGCAAAGAAAGGGGGCTGCAGTACTTACAAAATTTCCATGAGTTTTGTAAGATCTGGGAAAGTCCAGAATTGCAAAACTTGTGTTAAGTTAGAGAAAGTTACCTCACTGACTTAATGCTAGGCATTGAGGATTTTTCCTTGGTGGGGGGAAACTTTTCTTTTTTCTCCAGTCCTGATCCAGCATTAAAAACACCGTAATATCCTGCTAGTAAGAAATGACCAGGCTCTCCCTGGTCATTTCTTTAACTGTAAGCATTATCTAGCTTTACAAATGAGTTCAAGAATGGTCTCATGCTGTTTACACCATCAGCCTAGTCACTTTCTATGCTAGTAACCACCGCCTTTAAAAATGTCTACTAGATGTTGCTTGTGTTAGAGAGAGGGTGTGTTATTGCTATGTGTTACTCCTGCCACTAATAAATAATTAATGACGAAAGAGTTCAGCCTCATTTCTAGGAATTATCTAGACAGAAAACAGGAATGAAAAAATAAAGGGAGAACTTAGACCTCAAATACGTATCTACTATTCGAACAGCATTTTTTCTTTTTCTTTTCTTTTGTTTTTCTTTTTGGGAAGCAACAATGAATATTACAACTATATATTAGAGAGCTTAGTATGATGTATTGAGCTCAAAATAAAGACTTATTATGTTACAAAATGGGCTTTGACTTACCTGAAAGCCCCTTCTGATTGTGGTGGGTCCGGCGGTCAGGTTTGGGTTTACACCCCCTCCGATATGATGGATTGGGTCTGCTAGCTGGAAAGCTCCTCCTCCTGCTGTTGCCTTCCAGCTTTCTGAAGAAATACGATTTGGAGCAGACCGACACGGTGAGCTGAAAGAGAAGAAAGGAAACCCCAGGACCACGCTGGATCGGTCCGGGTCAGAACAGGGTGGGGCTGACCGTCGGACCCACCACAATCAGAAGGGGCTTTCAGGTAAGTCAAAGCCCATTCTCATTGATCGTGGGTCCGGCGGTAAGACATACCAAAGCAAACCTTATAGGGAGGGAGAAGCCCAGGCCGAACGTGTGGACCTTGTGCCGACCTGTTGTAACACCCTGCGGCCGAAGGCCGCATCCGCCGAAGCGAATCTATCTAGGCGATAATGCCGAATAAATGGGGTAGGAGTCGACCAGGCCGCAGCCCGGCAGATCTCCTCCAAGGAGGCTTGAGTGGCCCAAGCTGCCGAAGTGGCCACACTGCGAGTGGAGTGGGCCGTTATACGGGAAGGAACTGGAATAGCCTGTGACTCATAGGCTGTGGCTATTGTCGCCCTAATCCAACGCCCAACTGTGACTGATGATATTTTCTGGCCCATGGTGGAAGGTTGGAAGGAGACCAGGAGGGACTCCGTCCGCCTGAAGGAAGAAGTCCGACGGATGTATATCCGGAGGGCTCTCCTCACATCTAACGTATGCCACGCCCGTTCTAGGGGATGGGAAGGATGGGGACAAAAGTTAGGCAGGATAAGTTCCTGGGCCCGATGGAATGGGGAGTTTATCTTAGGGAGGAACGAGGGATCCAATCTAAGGATCACCGTATCGGCTTGGAAAATACATAAGTCGGCCCTGATGGAGAGGGCCGCCAACTCAGAGATACGCCTGGCCGAGGTAATGGCCAGGAGAAACGCTACCGTGTAGGATAAGAAGCGGAGAGCCACCTCCCTAAGGGGTTCAAAGGGACCCCGAGTTAGGGCGTCTAGAACGCAGGGCAAATCCCAGGAGGGATATCGGTGGATGGGCGCAGGACGGAGGTTGGAAGCTCCTTTGAGGAACAAGCGTATAAGGGGACGGCTTGAAAGGGAACCCTTAGACCCACAACACAGGATGGTAGAAAGGGCAGCCACTTGCCTGCGTAATGTGTTAGGAGCCAAACCTGCCTCGAAGCCATCGTGGAGGAACTCCAAGACATGCAATGTAGTGGCCGACGTGGAGACAATGGACCTCTGGACGCACCAGGATGAGAAGGATCTCCAAGTAGAGTCATAGATTCTCATGGTCGATGGGCGACGAGAGGCCTGGATAATGGTGACAATCCGGTCCGGAACCTTGGCCGCGCCTAGCAAGTGCCGCTCAACCGCCAGGCGGTTAGTTGTAGCCAAGCGGGGTCTGGATGGAGGAGGGACCCTTGGCGGAGAACCACGTCGCACTGAGGAAGATGCCACGGTTGACGGACTGACAGGGCTCGGAGGTCCGCGAACCAAGGGCGTCGCGGCCAATAAGGGGCGATCAACAGAAGCTCCGCACACAGTAGAAGCATCTTCCTGACTACTTTGGGTATCAGGGGCAGAGGAGGGAAGGCGTAGAGAAGGCCGGATGGCCAGTCACTGTAGAGAGTGTCCACGGCCTCTGCCCCTGGTTCCGGAAATCGAGAGAAGAACCTCTCTGTCTGGCAATTTGCCCAGGTAGCGAACAGGTCCAAGACTGGGTAGCCGAATCGGTCCGCAATCCTCTGGAACAGTTCCGGGTCCAGGCTCCACTCTCCCTGGTCCACCGCTGCTCGGCTGAGCCAGTCCGCTTGGACGTTTGCCACCCCCGAGATATGTGAGGCCCGGAGGGACCTCAGGTGTCTCTCTGCCCAGGCTCCCTGTCTCTCGGCCTCCGCCATGAGGCGGCGAGAGCGGGTCCCCCCAGGCGGTTTACATGGGCCTTGGCGGCCACATTGTCTGTCCGTACGAGGATGTGTCTGTCCTGTACTTTGTCCCGAAATACCCTGAGAGCTAGGTGGATGGCTCGGAGCTCCAACCAATTTATGTTGTGACCCAGGTCATCCTGGGTCCATTGACCTTGGGCCATGAAGGTGGCTAGATGGGCCCCCCAGCCCTGAAGGCTGGCGTCTGTGGTTAGAACTAAGCAGTGTGGTTCCCGAAATTCCCAGCCTTTGAGAACCGCCCCTGAAATCCACCACCTGAGGGACAGGAGGACCTTGTGTGGGAGGAGGACTGAGCGGTTGGAAGTCACCAGTCATTTCCTCTGGAATGGGAGCAGGAACCACTGGAGGTCCCTGCAATGCAAACGTGCCCACGGGATGATCCCTATACAGGAGACCATCTTTCCCAGGAGCTGAGACAGTGATGCCAGGGAAACGGGTCTCCCTGATAACACTGACTCAACCAGTGACCACAGACTGGAGAGACGGTCCTGAGAAAGATACACCTTGCTCTGGACAGAATCGATGATGGCCCCGAGGTGTTGTATGCAAGTCGTGGGTATCAGGTGGCTTTTGGCCAGGTTGACGGAAAACCCGTGGCTTTCCAGGGCCTGGAGGGTGGTGTCCAGGTCCTGGCGCGCTAGAACCTCCGAGCTGGACTGGACCAGAAGGTCGTCGAGATAGGACTGGATCCTGATGGGAAGCGTTCGGAGGTGGCCCACCAGCGCGGCCATTAATTTTGTAAAAACTCGGGGGGCCGAGGAGAGGCCGAATGGAAGGGCCCGATACTGATAATGACGACCCGCATAACAGAACCGGAGGTACTTGCAAAAAACGGGGTGGATGGGAACATGGAGATACGCCTCTGTTAGATCGATTGATACGAGGTAATCTCCTACCCTGATGCCCTCCAGGATGGATTGGAGGGACTGCATCTTGAATCAACGGTATACGACCCGTTGATTCAGAGACTTGAGATCCAAAATTGCCCTCCATCCCCCTGACGCCTTCTGAATCACGAACAGGCGTGAATAGAAGCCTTGTCCGTGCTGCCCCGGAGGTATCAGCTCTATGGCCTGAATTTCGATAAGATGTTGGATAGCTGACACCATCCGGAGCCGAGATGTCCGATCCCTGGAGACCGGGCACCGCAGAAATCACGTTGGAGGGGTGGAGAGGAATTCCAGGGAGAGGCCCACCCTGACCGTCTCCCTGACCCAAGCGTCCGAGGACGTGACCTCCCATTGGCTGGTGAAGAACGCCAGGTGGCCGCCAATGGGAGGATTGGACGTGTAGTCAGCGTGATCTGCGGGAGGGGCGCCCCCGACCCCCGCGAAAGGAATGCCTGAACTGGCCCCTCTGCGAAGGAAATCCCTGTCGGTCCTGGGGACGCGACTGACGGGTCTGAAAGGGTCGTTGGGACCTGGGACCTGAGTAAGTACTGTCGGGCTCCCGGAAGGGACAAAAGGAAGGATTGGTCCGGTGCACAGATCTACGGGACATGGAAGGTAGGATTTTGCGTTTGTCCCTGGACTCCACTAGGAGCGGTTCCAGGGGGGCACCGAACAGGAGAAGGCCCTGAAAGGGGGAAGTGGCAAGGCGCCACTTAGACTTGGCGTCGGCCTGCCATTGTCGAAGCCACAGCAACCTACGGGCAGAGACTGAAGCACCCATGGCCTTGGCAGCAAAGCGAAAGGAGTTAAGGGTTGCATCAGCCAAGTATTCTAAGGCCGCTAATACCTTATTGATGTCTTGATGTGAGCGTGTATCCGCCACTGGGAGCCGATCTTGGAGTTGTTGCAGCCAGAGTATGGAGGCTCTGTTGAAGAAAGAGGCCGCCATGGAGGCCTTGACTGACCATGCTGTGGCTTGGTGAGACTTGACGAGTGCGTGTTCAAGCCGACGTTCCTCTGGGCGGAGGCTCTCATCCGGAGGACCAGCGATGTTCGAGGTTGCGGCCACAGGGGCGTCAATCGAAGGAACCTGTAGTAGGGAGGAAAGCTCCGGGGCCACATTATAAATGCGTCAGTCTAAGGAGTTGGGAATAGGCCCGGAGGCAGGAGACACCCATTGTTTGGTAAGGACGTCTCGGAACAATTTTGGACCTGGAATTTCCTCTGTCTCCACGGTGGGTTCCTCAAACAAGGGGACAGCTGAGGAAGTCCCTTCTCCAGGGGAAGGGCCGGGTTGTGCAGCCGAAAGGCCAGTAGTGACCTTGGCCTTGTGCAAAAGGGACCTAAACATATGGGGCTTGAAAAGACCAACAAAGGATGGTTGGTCGGGGATAAATCATTGTCATCAGATAAATCTGGATCCCTTAAATCCTCTCCAGCCACAGAGGCTTGGGCGGAGGCGCCCAAAGAAGGGGCCCTACTTACAAGATGGCCTCTGTCGGTGTTAAAACCAGAGCCCTCTACATCGATGAGAGATGGGGATTTGGAGACCCCCGAAGCCGTGCGGCGTTGCCGGTCCACTGCTATGCCCTGTAAAATGGCCTGTTGGATATAAGCCGCAAGGGAAGGCGAAATGACAGGTGTCTGTGGTGTTTCTCCACCTTCTTGAGGGTCTAAATTGTGGATGACAGAGGCAGGAGCAGGAGGCTGTACCACTGGGGGAATCTCATCCTCTGGAGCTCCAAAGAGTTCCTTACTGACTTGCCCTTGAGTAGGTGGATTGGGGGGATCCCCATCTGGGGATAAGGCTGGGGCTTGGGTTGAGGGAGTTGCTATGGGGCCTGATGGGGTAGAGGTCTGGACTAAAGGAGGAGCAGGTTTTTCCACCTCCTTAATGGAGGCGTCTTGAATCGCTTTTTGTATTGAGCGTTCAATGGCTTGGTGAAGCCTCATCTCCTCTTTGGATCTAGAATCAGATGTTTTTGAGGATGATTTCTTAGAGCGCTTGGCCGGAACAGAGGAGGATGTCCCCGGTTGTTGGCCGTCTGACATGCCATGCTTCGAAGCTTTGGGCAGTCTAGAAGAAGCCATCCTAGGAATAAGCAATGGAAGCCTCAGTAAGGCCTAAATATCTAAACAAAATGGCGGCCGGGGGATGAGTAGGCAAAATGGAGGCTTGCCACGAGGTAACTGCCAGAAGAAGGCCTAAAGGGACAGGGCCCCCAATCCCCCAACGACCCGCAGGAAAACTTACTCTAGTTGCCAAGGTCCTGCTGCCACGTCTCCGGCTCGTCCGCTGTAGAATATGACGTCCAGGAGACTGTGGTCGCTGTGGCTGCCGTCCGGCAGTCAGGGAGCCTTCCGCGCTGCCGCTGAGGAGTTTGGAGGCGGCGGAGCGCGATGCTGAGAATGAGCGGTTTGTGGATTAGCCGAGAGGCACTCGTTAAGGGCAGCGCTCTCCAGCTCGAAGCCTGCAATCAGCGAGGTGCTCCTGATTAGCGCGAGGGAACTGGGATCACCGTTTGAAACGGCGCGAAAGCTGGCTGGAAGTCTTTGAAGAGTCTCGGCTCAGGCAGGCTCTAACGGCTCCGAAATGGCCGTTGGCAACGGTTTCAGGGGTGAAGCCTTTGCGTTGCCAGGGGAGGCTCTACCCAAGGGAGCCTACGACCCACACCGCAAGGAGATCCCCAGCGGTTTTGGGTGCGAAGCCCTTCTCGCTGGGAGTCAAACCGCAAGGGAGCTGGTGCCTGAAGATCAGACTAACTAAGCTAGGAAATTTGAGAAATAATGAAATTAAAGGACTAACTAAGCTAGGAAATCTGAAAAAAATAACAAAAATACCAAATTATTGAACGTGTGAATAACGATCAAGTCGCAGCTCAATTCTTCCGTGTCTATCCAAATCGGATTGAGTCTGAAAGCTGGAAGGCAACAGCAGGAGGAGGAGCTTTCCAGCTAGCAGACCCAATCCATCATATTGGAGGGGGTGTAAACCCAAACCTGACCGCCGGACCCACGATCAATGAGAATCACTGAACACATGTTGCCATTTATCAATACCACACTTAGGTTTAATTGCACAATTCAAGCAACAATGTTCATTGACATCTCTGAAATTATATTTATAATTGCTATAAACGTTTATTTAAACATTTATTACCACATGGGACAAAGTCACAAAGTGAAGATTTTGAAGAAGACAGTTTTCATTAAAAAAAGAGAGAGAGTTCTTGAATGAATGGCTTGCATATTAATGAGAATAGGCAATAGCACTGGAAAATTATCGGGAGGTGTGCAAAAAGTACCAAAGGTCTTGGGAAGTAATATAATATTGGGGGGGGGATGGGAGAATGATAATCAGGGGACATTATTTACAACCCATACAGTATTTTACAAATAAGACAGATGCCAGACAACCATCCTTACATTTTAATCCTGCTCTCCTTGAAACAAAATTTGAGATTTTCAAATATATCCCGCATTTAATTGCCGAGGATGCAAGAATATCTTAACAGGACAGGTCTCATAGATCATCTCACAGATCTTATTAATAGCAAAACTAAAATGCATCATTTGATACAATTCAATTAATATATATTATTTTAATTGTTTTTAATGTTTGTATTGTATGTTTTTATCTGGCTGTACACCGCCCTGAGTCCCTCGGGAGAAGGTGCGGTATATAAATGTGTATCAACTAATTGATTTCCATGCTTGTCTGTGACTTGATGGGTCATCACATTAGAATCCAATGCCGCTTCTCTCTTATTTATAGGTAATCCAACTGAGACATCTAAAGGATCCAAAGGCAATTCATCTACAAAGACCTCTGTAGCTCGATGTTTTTCCATTATTTCCAACTCCTTCTGCTTATCTTGTGTTGTGCATGAGAATGTTGAGCTCATTTTCAAAGTCTTATGATAAAATTCTTCCGCTTTTTCAACAGTATTTAATTGGTATCTTTCTCCTTGATATCTCAATATTATACCAACTGGAACATCCCACCTAAATAAAATATTTTGTTTTTTAAGCTCAGTCACCAGAAATCCAAATTTCTTTCTATCCAATAACATCTTGGGCGGTAACTCTTTATATATCCAGATCTTTCTTCCATACAGTTGTAAAGTAGAGTTAAAAGATTTTTGCACAATATTATTTCTTATTTCTTTATCTGTAAAATAAATGACCACATCTCTAGGCAGTTGCCTTTGCTTTGCAATCCAAGAATTTGCTCTGTAAACTCTGTCAATCCTGCAAAATACTTCCTCAGGATGAACCTTTAAAATCCCAGCCAGAATTTCAGCAGATATTTTCCTTAAATCATCTCTGTTATTTTCCTGTAATCCTCTCAATTTAATCGCAAATTCTGTGAAGCGGTGTTGCATCATTAAAACTTCTTTTTCAACCCGTTGTTTTATATTTTCTACATTGCAAGTCTTATGATCAGCTTCCATTTTAGATTTTTCTTCTAAGCTATTGTCTTGAGTATTTATCAAATCATTTTCAATTCTTTGTATTTTATTGTCCAAATTATAAATCTTTTCATCAATTTCCTCCATTTTTTTAAAATTTGATTTATATGCCGCCCTTCTCCAGAGACTCAGGGCGGCTTACAATGCACTAAGCAATAGCCTTCATTCTTTTGTATATTTATACAAAGTCAGTTTATTGCCCCCACAACTGGGTCCTCAATTTACCTACCTTAGAAAGGATGGAAGGCTGAGTCAACCTTGAGCCTTGGTGAGATTCGAACCTGCAGTAATTGCAGGCATCTGGTCTTAATAACCAGCTTAATAACAGGGTGCCTTAGACCACTGTACTACCAAGGCTCTTCTTCTTCTTCATTTTAGACTCTAATAAATTAATATTTGTATCCAACTTCATTGCAATTTCTGAAAAACCTTCCACGCAGACAAACTCTTTTTTAAGAAAAGAAAAGAAAAGAAAAGAAAGCTTCTTTCCAAACAAGATCAGTATCAGATCTCCAGGAAAAAGAAAACATAAAAATAGAGCTTTTTCTTCAATTGTAGCCAGCAGTATTTATTCCGCTACTTTGTGGCTTATTAAGAAATGGAAGGACTTTCCCTTTCAGCTTTCCCTTCTCAAGCCTCGGCAGTCGCCATTTTAAAATTCTTTTTTCCTTTCTTCAATATCTTTTATAAAGTAAATGAAAATACTTGCAATTTAGGGTCACAGGTCCAAATCTCATCCTCTTTAATTGAGCAATCTGTTAATTTTCTTCAAAAGGCTTGTTCTCGTCGCCTGGCTCTGCAAAAAGGCAGAGGTCTCCCAAAGCCCGGAGCGGCGGCGAGGGAAATAAGGAGCCTCATCTGCTTCGTCCCCAAGAGTAAAAAGAAACTCTGGGGACTTCGCAGAGAGCTCTACTTGCCCTCACCTGCTCTATCTCACATTTCCTTATGGAAATGGAGTTTTTCGAGCCACCTTTCCGTTGTAAAGGCGGCTCTTTACAGGCGATGGGGCTGGTGGTCCCAAGGGACCGTCTGGCAGCGACGGAGAGCAAACCGGAAGCCGTCCAGTCTCTTTTTTGAAAGCCTCCAGTGATGGAGCACCCACAACATCTGAAGGCAAACTATTCCATTAGTTGATTGCTCTCACTGTTAGGAAATTTCTCCTTAGTTCTAGGTAGCTTCTCTCCTTGATTACTTTCAACCATTGTTTCTTATCTAGCACTTTGGTGTTTTGGAAAACAGTTTGACACACACACACCCCTCGTCTTTGTAGGAGCCCCTCAAATATTGGAACACTACTATCATGTCACCTTCTTAAACTTCATTTCAAACGCTTCTGAAATTTATAAAGCAGCAGTATAAAAGTTTCAGAAAAGGGTCTTTTCTCCACTATTTAGAAATTCCCAGGTCTGAAGTCTTAAACCAGAGGAAAACTTCAGCTTTTCTATTGAACTATAACCTGCTACAGCCTACAAAGTAAATATAGCATTGATTGCATTGAT
The DNA here is from genome assembly GCA_022577455.1 of Arizona elegans. Classification (NCBI taxonomy): domain Eukaryota; kingdom Metazoa; phylum Chordata; class Lepidosauria; order Squamata; family Colubridae; genus Arizona; species Arizona elegans. The sequence continues at coordinate 5,719,151 of JAKOOJ010000008.1, read as the reverse complement.
AGCATCCAAAATTAGTATTCAAGGCTATCATAACTGAAGAGCAAGTTACTTTAGAGGGAAAAAAAGGTTCATTCAAAGATTGATTGGGTGACACTAATCCTTGGCCTTAAACTGCCTTCTAAATTATTGGCTGAAATCCTAACTTCACTTGAACAGGCAGAGTTTTCCTGCTGCCAGAATGAAAGAAAACTCCATTACTCTAAATCAAGAGCAGGATAGATGACAAACAATATGGTGCTTGCCCCAGGGAAACAAAACAGAGACATGACACAAAGATACCTGACACCAGTTTAAAGTAATGACTAACGGGCATGGCTCAAGTCCCATATATTGTAACAGTGCCAGAACTTTCTGTCCTTTCCTAGTCCAGTGAGGCTTCTATATTTTGTCATAATAGTAAAGAATTGATGGGTCACATCCACATTAAATACGATGCAGCCATTACAAATTTGAATGTTTATTTATTAGTGTTATGTATGGGTCATTCGTCGCTTCAGTTTGACCACAGCTTTCTTACTTCTCTTAGCAGCAATTGCTGATATGTACAGTATATTTATATTCCAAATACAATCATATATAAGAAATTGCAAATACAGATGTTTTCCATTTTTTATTAGTTAAGTATAACCAACAAAAGAATAACATATAGGAGATAATAAAATATAGAATACAGTCTCTCCAAAATACTCTTCCATAATATAGTATAGCACTATTATTTATATATCATCATATATTATCATAAGACTATGAGCAATATCAGGGTTTTTTTTGTATTGTTAATATACACTGCTCAAAAAAATAAAGGGAACACAAGCAGAAGACATCCGAGATCTGAATGAATGAAATAGCCTTATTAAATACTTTGTTCGTTACATACAGTAGTTTTGTGTTCCCTTTAGTTGTTTGAGCAGTGTATAAACTACTGTATGTAAAGAACAAACTATTTAATAAGGCTATTTCATTCATTCAGATCTCGGATGTCTTCTGCTTGTGTTCCCTTTATTTTTTTGAGCAATATATTTCATGGGCATCTACATATACAATTACAATTTGTAATTGATAGGATAGGATAGGATAGGATAGGATAGGATAGAATAGAATAGAATAGAATAGAATAGAATAGAATAGAATAGAATTCTTTATTGGCCAAGTGTGATTGGACACACAAGGAATTTGTCTTGGTTCATACGTTCTCAGTGTACATAAAAGAAAATATACATTCGTCAAGAATCGTAAGGTACAACACTTAATGATAGTCATAGGGTGCAAATAAGCAATCAAATCATATTAGGAAATAGTCAATATAAATCATAAGGATGCAAGCAACAAAGTTACAGTCATACAGTCATTAGTGGAAGGAGAGGGGTGATAGGAACAATGAGAAGATTAATAGTAGTGCAGACTTAGTAAATAGTTTGACAGTGTTGAGAGAATTATTTGTTTAGCAGAGTGATGGCGTTGGGGAAAAACCGTTCTTGTGTCTAGTTGTTCTGATGTGCAGTGCTCTATAATGTTGTTTTGAGGGTAGGAGTTGAAACAGTTTATGTCCAGGATGTGAGGGATCTGTAAATATTTTCACAGCCCTCTTTTTTACTTGTGCAGTATACAGGTCCTCAATTGAAGGCAGGTTGGTAGCAATTGTTTTTTCTGCAGTTCTAATTATCCTCTGAAGTCTGTGTCTGTCTTGTTGACAGTTATAGAGGTGCAGATGACAGACTCAATAATTCCCCTGTAGAACTGTATCAGCAGCTCCTTGGGCAGTTTGAGCTTTCTGAGTTGGCGCAGAAAGAACAGTCTTTGTTGTACTTTTTTGATGACGTTTTTGATGTTAGGTGTCCATTTTAGATCTTGTGATACAGTAGAACCTAGAAATTTGAAGGTCTCTACTGTTGATACTGTGTTGTCTTATATTGTAAGAGGTGGAAGTAGGAAGGGTTTCTCCTAAAGTCTACCACCATTTCTAGGGTTTTGAGTGTGTTCAGTTCTAGATTGTTTCGGTCGCACCATGAGGCTAGTTGTTCAATCGCCCATCTGTATGTGGATTCATCATTGTCTCGAATGAGACCAATCACTGTTGTGTCATCTATGAACTTTAGTAGTTTAACAGATGGATCGTTTGAGATACAGTCATTGGTATAGAGAGAGAAGTGGGGAGAGCACACAGCCGTGTGGGGCCCCTGTGCTAATTGTACAGGTATCTGATGTGATTCTGCTTAGCTTCACCTGCTGCTTCCTGTTCATTAGGAAGCTTATGATCCACTTACAAGTGTGTTCAGGTACCTATAGCTGCTTTAGCTTAGTTAGTCTGGAATGATGTTATTGAATACTGAACTAAAGTGTACAAAGAGGACCCTTGCGTAGGTCTGTTGTAGGATATAGTGCAGAGCCATATTAACAGCATCATCTGTTGATCTATTTGCTCAGTATGCAAATTGCACGGGGTCTAACAGCGGATCCGTGACGGTTTTCAAGTGGGACAGCACTAGCCTTTCAAAGGTTTTCATGACTACAGATGTTAGAACAACTGGTCTGTAGTCATTCAGTTCCTTGATGGTGGGCTTCTTCGGCACTGGGATAATAGTAGAGCATTTGAAGCAAGAAGGAACATAGCACATCTCTAACGATTTATTGAGGTTAGGGTTAGGGTTAGAGTTTTAAGCAAGAAGGCGTTATCTTGTCTGGGCCTGGAGCTTTTCCTGGCTTTTGTCTGTGATACAGGTCTTGCACTTCCTTTTCTGTGATCACTAGAGGTGGTAGTGGTTGTAGACCCAATGGGATGGGGTTTGTAGGAGGCTTGGCTGTTTTTGGTGTGTCTGAGATGGGGGTTGTGGAGACAGGTGGCTGTAGTTTCCTTTCAAACCTGCAGTAAAACATGTTCAGGTCATCTGCCAGTTGTTGATTTCCTTCAGCCTGGGAAAGAGGTTTGCTGTAGCAGGTTATATTTTTAAAGGTTTTCAACAATTATCAAAAATTATCAAAATTAATTGATAATTTTGAAAAACATTTAATGAATGACAAACATTTCAGTGTTTAGTTATGGTTTGATGGTTTTCAGCCTTCTTCCAGTGCTGAACAATTTAAACAACAAGTTTAAAGTGTGATGTGAGATGTGTGTGTGCATGTACCACACACACACACACACACACACACACACATCCACAGCATATCTCCCAATACAATGATCAGTTTTATGTTTTAACTGTATATGTAGCTGTAAGTCACCCAAAGTTACCTTATGGTAAGATGGGCAGCAAATAAATATTATCAATCAATCAATCAATCAATCATACAACGGGAAATATATTTTGATAATGCTTCAGACAAAATGGATCTTCTCAATACTTTTCTTTTTTTAAAAAAAATAATTTTTATTAAACATTTTTTCAAAAAACAAAAAAGACTCTTTAAACAATAGTTTCTTTTCAACTGTTTCGCAACGGTTAAACATTTCTTACTTATCCATTTTTTCTCCCTTATTCTCAATACTTTTCATGTTTGAAGTTGGCTTTCCTTGATGGAACAAAATTCAGAATACCTCAGGAAATTCTATACGAAAAATAGTTATTGTTTCAGCCTTTGATAGGAAAAAAATAAGAATACGCTATTTACTCTCTTGGTTTGTGCTCCCAGACATAAAAATAGAGTGGTAATCCATACTGAATGTTACCTCTTACTCAACCTACAGATAAATTGCCCCAATGGATTCATTTAAAAAAAAAGTAAATCATTTTTAAATTCCTCACAATAAACAATGAAAGCAACTGTTTGAGCATGTTTGGGTGAGGGGTGGGGATGAGGTAATTTGCCAAAGAATGTCATTAATGACTGCAAAATATCCCACTAACCTGCCAAGTAGGAACATTCAACAAATGAACAGAACCAACATAGACTTTGCAAGTTTAGAATGTCTTCTGAAAACTCAACATAAACAAAGCACCCTTCATATTATAAAGGACTACCATTTCTCGGTTATAAAAATCTGGACACGGACAACAATCTTTTCTATATCTCTTTTCTGCATTTAGTGATTGCCCAGACTTTTGCAGTCAGATATAACGTTGCATACTCGGTCCACATATTCAAAATTCAACAAACCAACAGGATGAACATAGCCTTTGCCTGCCCTATGATAAGCATCAATAGCATTAGCAATTCATATGGAATGCACAATAAACACAGCACTGATTGTACAGCATATGTCTAATGTCTACCTAACTACTCACATACATACACACACACACACACACACACCAAATTGCAACACAAAACACAATGTGCAGATGCAGCACAGTCAAAGAACTCTCCTTTTTCCAGGCTAAAGGTTGCATTTAAAAAATCAGTAAATATATTGAGAAAGTGGTCAGGCTTAGAATAATCTTCATCCTTGTTTCTGTTTGGAATTAGTTACCTACTAGGCATCTTGCCTTCCCCAGATGTGTTCAACAGCACCAACATCCACCACATAGAATATGGTACTGCAGGCTAACTCACTGCTCACCGCCAGCAGTTTGATCCTGACCAGCTCAAGGTTAACTCAGCCTTCCATTCTTCCAAGATGGGTAAAATGAGGACCCAGATTTTGGGGGGTAATATGCTGACTCTGTAAACCACTTAGAGAGGGCTGTAAATCATTGTGAAACAGTATATCAGTCTAAGTGCTACTGCTATAACTGCTGCTTTCTTTTCACCATCTCCACTCTCTTGTCGCTTCATCCAGTCTCAGACAATACTGATAAAATATTTTTTAAAAAATAATAACAATCAATCAATCATCATCATGATCCAATCCAGTTTACAAAACAGCAAGTCAATTGAAGTACTTTGAATAGCTACAGTGATTCACTCAACAATTATGGCAAGATAGGACATAAAATGTGGCAAAATTCACTTTACAAATGTCTCACCTAGCAACAAAAAATTTGGGCTCAATTATGGTCATAAATCAAAGATTTCCTGTAGATGTTTCTTAGAGCATATCTTCCTTTAGCTGACTTATTTTAGTATTTACAGTCTGACTATTACTACTACAAATTATAGAAAGCCGAAAGCCACAGTACAGATTTATTTCAATTTGGAATGCTTCTAAACATTCAACAATGGGCATCTTGACTGCAGACTTTGGATCTGTTATCTAGAGGACTTGGGAAAATGTAGGAGAGAACTCTGTCAGAGGCCTATACCAACTTTTCCCAATGAAGGAAGACATTTCAAACTGAAGCAGGACTCAAACATTGTAAGGTGGGTTCATAATATCCATCTCTGTCTATACTGTATGTGCATGTGTGCACGCACACACACCTGCACTTTTATGCTTGTCGTCATTACATTTTCAGAGTGCAAAAAGTGGCTCTCAATCCAGATTACACTGAGTGCAAAAATCCCACCAGTTCAACCCTTAACCCAAATTTAGCCTTCTGACTACATGATAAGATTGTATTGTGTGCTTGGCCTGCTCCTCAACAAAATGTTGCTTTTATCTATGCATCAGACAAACAGAGACTGATTTAGGCATGGAGAAAAATACTCATACTCTACTTTCCATCAAATCAGGCAAATAACAAGAGTTTACCAATAGGATAGTCTCGGTACATGTTGCCGGATCCTTGAGACTGCAGTGTCCAAATGAGGGGAATGGGTCTCACTCTCAACCATATTTCCTAGATGAATCGACTTGGTGGGTCACATTATTCAGTATGGACAGTGAGATATGAATATAAAATAATAAAAATTACAGCTACAAATTTTTCCTTGGCTTAAATGAACACAGTTTATCAGTGCTGGTTCCCCTCTCCCCCATCAAATCCATTCAGGAACATTCATCCATAAAACTATCAGCATTGTTTTGCTTGGCCAACTGTTTAATCAGTCACAGTTTCAAAGGAGCAATGTCCAACACTGAAATTTATACCATCTGACAATATTTTAGCAGAAAATACAATTATGTGAATGCACAACTCTGTGGATGTAGGATTCCAGCAGAAGAATTTATCAGGGAATGTAATGGGCAGCTGAGTCATGTATTTCAATTGCTCTTAACTCCCATAGATATGCTGAAGCTTTGTTGACAATACACATCCCTGAGCATTGGTCAAATATGCATTTATCAATTGTGGTTAGGGTTGTTATTTTTTTTTACTTTGTAACTATGATGCCAAATCAAATGCTAGTCAAAATTGCATCCAACAGTTTTATCTGTAAAATTATTGGAAACACGATTGATGAATTTGAGAGAACGCAACATTAATATTGAATTAAATTACTTGATTTAAGTCATTATGTGAAATATCATTAATACATAACAACACAATCCTGACTTCTATAATTATTGGCTGGAGGGGGTTAGGATGAGGAACAAATCACTACCTCTATTATCATTATCATCATCTCTATTTTTGGCAGAAATCCCATTATTGAACTCAGGTGAGATTAATTTTGAGTGAAAAGATATAGGACTTTTACTGCAGAGTTGAGTGTAAGTGTCCTTGAAAAGAATAGGACTGCTCGGTAGCCTCTTCAAATTATTTTGAAAATGGATGAAACAATTGCACTTTGGAAGGAAGACTGGTATAAAGAGTGAGCGTAAGGAGGCAGAGCTAGGATAAACATTTATCCGTTCCGCATTTCCCATTACCCTCTACATGTAAATAAAGCCCATGTTCTTCAAATTTCAGTGATGGATTAGGAAAAACAGAAATAATGTGCTGAAAGCCTCATTCACTCTTCAACTGAACCTTGGGACACTATAATCCCAAAAGTGAGCAAGGCTCACATGACTTGAGTTTGTTTTTTTTTAAACCTCATAGCCAGGGGTGGGATTCAGCCAGTTCGGAACAGTTTGGTGAACTGGATGCTAATTTTACATTTGGTTCACCGAACCAGTAGTTGCAAGGACTTGCTGGCCCCACCCAGCCCACCCAGCCCCTCCCAGGAGTCTCCACACTGCCCGTTTTGGATGCCAGGTAAGTGCAGGGCCCGCACGGAGGCTCTGGGAGGGCAAAAAACAGTCTGTTTCCGGCCTCCGGCCTCTGGAGGGCCTCTGAAGCCCAGGAGAGGCTGTTTTCACCCTCCCGGAGGCTCGACAAAAGCCTCCATAGCCTGGGGAGGGTGAAAATGCCCCCCTCCTGTGGTGCAGGAGGCCGAGTAGGCCACGACCACCTAGCAACTGGGCAGAGAACTGGTTGCTAAAATTTTTGAATCCCACCCCTCTCATAGCATTTGATTGCTAAGGGTAAAACTCTTTGAATGAACTTTGACCCCCTAGGGTATATTTCTAGGCAATAATGTGGAACTACTGTAATTTACTTTTACCTACATTTAAAATCAGTATGCTACTCTAACCTAGTCCATAGCCCCTAGTTTTCTGGGTGTGCCCCATCCAAGGCCTGATTCTGTTTAGCAAGATAATTCAGTGTTAGATTAAGGTTGGACAACCTATTATAGATTCTGTTCTTCAGCCACCAAAGGTCGGTGAGTGCCTTTGAACCTGTCACTGTCTCTCAACTTAACCACCAATATGGATGCTGTGAGAAAAAAAAAGTGCTGTGTGGAAACTACGTATGTTGGTATTTAGCTTCTAGAGAAAAAGCTAAGATATAAAGCTAGCAAATGCATCACTATTCTTTATGAAAAAAATTGTTGGAAAGACAACAGCATTTGAACCATGAAACATAGCATTCAGATCTGAGGTGGACCAAGGTGCTTTGAATTTGGCCTACACAACTTGTAGTATCTGTTGACATTCCTTAAAGAAGTGGTGCCTCTACTGGTAGCTATGTAGGCACAGAAAAATACTTGTTTTCAGTTCAGACAGCATTAAGGAGGTAGCAACAGAGTGCAACATTACCCTGTTCCTGCTTCCTTCCCTCCACTGCATACACTGCCTCTACATGCAACCACCATCCTGAAAGACTGAAGTTTTACTCTAATTATGGTAGTATTGTTCTTTGGAATCCTGTGCAATCAAAAATATATTCATTTATTTATTAGATATTATATCCCACCTTTTTTTTTTCATGAGCTCAAGGCAGCATTCATAACACTCGCTCTTCCTATTTTTATTTTCCCATCAAAATATCCTTTGGAAGTATATTGGACTGACAGATAATAACTAACCCAAGATCACCTAATGATCTTCATGACTGAGAGTAGACTAGAACCTGGGTCTTTCTATTCTTAGTGCAACACCTTAACCACCTTGGCTGATTTCCCATAGAAAAGAACTGCCAGGACACATTGTCTCTTCAGAATTTCTCTGTTGTCTCAGGAGGTCCTTTTTGCTTTTAGAATATAAATACAAGCAATCAATCAGCCAGCTAGCTAGCCAGCCAGGAAGGGATTAAAAATTATAAAGAGCCATGCTGAAACAGATCAAAGCCTGTTTCTTCCTTTTTGGTGGACAAATACCAACAAGAAGTTCTTGAATAGGACATGCATGCAACAGCATTTTTTCATTCATATTCTGTGACAATTTATATTGAGAAACCTGCAATATTAAAGATACTATATAGTCATAATGACAAGCTGTCCTTGTTCATTTTATCTTTGGCAAGATAAAGTATGTGTCTTTCCAAGTTCAAATGATTTACATGGTTTAAGATATGGGTGGAAATCCTGGACATTAGCATTAATTTGTCAGTTCTACAAACAAGTTGTATCAAAAGTCATGTCCTACAGTATAGGCCAAATAATATGTAATAATATGTATTATTAATTTTTTTCAAATGAAATATTACTGTACTTAGGAACATTCAAATGCCACGTGTCAAATAAGTAAGGAAGTGTTCAGAAGAAAATGGCAACTAATTTGAACATTTAATGCAATTTATATAATAAACTGTGTATGGGAGCTAACTTTGTCTATGGAGGGTGACTATATGTGATAATTTGGTGCAAACCAATAAAAAGACTCTAGATTACTTGGATTAAAATATGTGCCCCAATATGCAAATCAAAGTAATCTTATAAATCAGATTAGCAAGACTGACATTTATGGCACTGTTTCTCTACCCAAAAATAGATCACACTAAATTCAAGAAGAAATTCAAGGAGCATAGACTTATACTAAGATAAGTATACAGTAGTACCTTGGTACTTGATTGCTTCAAAACTAGTTGAGTGTAGTATTCAATGTACTTTGCTGTAAAAATATTGTCCCAGTACTCAGCATTTGTTTAGTACTCAAAGTGCTGCAATAGGAAGAGGGGGACAGCTGCGGAGAATGGACAGGAAGTCAGCCATGCTGAGAAGGTTGACAGCCAGGAAGTTTTTCCTGACCAAAACAAAGAGTTATGTGATAAGTCACATGGTTTGTTTGGGACTTTTCCTTTTTGGAACTTGTTACTTCTCCCAGAACCAATTAATGTCAAATACAAGGTACCACTGTATATAAGTATATATCTTATCCAATATACACATACATCTTAGTATGTTTATATCATTTCAGAATTTAGACATATCAAATATTTTATTATTTATTGAAAAGATTTATATGGGTGCCCACCTTGTATATGACTTTTGGATAGCTAATAACAATGTAGCAAATCAACAATAAGTGAAATAAAATAACAATACTCAAAAAATAATAATGGTTTTGAGGTCTGAGTCATACACTGTATGTGTATGTGGGTGGGTGTTCAGTATAATGCAGCTTCAAAAACAGCGTGATTTTTAAAAACATATTTTCAATCAATCAAGTATCAAATCATATAAATACACAATTTGAGGACAATCATTTATGTTATAGCACATTTCTGTAACATTTTTCCTGCTTCCACTGAATTACCATTTTCCAGGATCATGGTTTTTCTTATTATTGAAATCCAAGGAGAGCACTTTTCTCTTTAAACCCTACAGTTCCAAATTCAACAACAATGACTGTATAGGGTTGAAAATAGGAAATGTTGCTGGAAGATTCAGAACTTTTTGAACGACCAAATGGGACTTTCAGTCAGATTGTTCATGCAGAGTCCAAAGGACATAATTCTTTTGATAATATACAGTAGGTTGGAAGAAAATCCAGTGAAGAAGTGAAGAAAGAAGAGAATGAACATTATCTAGAACAAAATACTCATTTTCTTTCCTAAACTCAATACAGTTTTTCCTCATAAATTGATTCTCCCCATCCACTTGTCACCTTAAAGCACTTAAAACTGAACAATAAAAATTGTAATATCCTTCCCTCACTTAGGAAACATGCTACTTTACAAGCATGTTGGCTTCCTAGACTGTCCACTGAAATTGTAAGAAGAATTTCTCTGAAAGATACACACAAATGGTCCTTTTAATTATCCCAGTTATCCTGAAGTAACATCACATTGAACATGGCAGATACTTTTCCAACTTCTATTATAGCTCTCCTGTCAGAACTGCAAATCAAAAGTGACTCCTGGTTGAATATTTTGTTTGCCTTCAGATACTAGACTTCTGTAGTTTCATTAAAAAGATTTGCATGTTTGATTGTATTGTTGTTGTTGTTTGGTATATAGCAATTCTTTGCAAAACTCAGTAAATAAAGTGAGCCTCACCGAATGGACATGAAGAGAAAGTGTTAAAAATTGGTGAACAGGAAAGAGACAGATATGCTACTTCTGCTTCGACATGTGAGGTATTCAGGCCTGAATGTCCATTCTTGTAATGTGGGCTTGCTTGGGCTCTGGGCAACTTGGTCGGTCTATATCCATTCAGTTCAGAATATCCAGTTTGCCATTCAGTTAGACAAGATATACTTCAAAATCACTCCATTGAATTGAATGATGATGATGATGATGATGATGATGTTATCCATTCAATCGAGTCCACCTCATGCCAATTCTGTGGACCAGGTCTCTCCACCTCTTCCAATCTTTCACTATTTCTTTGAGTTGTTCTGTGTTGTGGCTGGTGTCCAGCCCCCATTTTCTTTAGTGGCCGGGTTTCCTTTTACTGCTAATTCTTCCAAACATGATTGCTTTCTCCAGTGAATTCCATAAAGAGAAGCTTTTTGATGTTTGTTTTCTCATGTGTAATAGCAAAGGCCTTCATGCTTCAGAAAAGCACCTATTGTCAGTTATGTTACTAGAATTGACTTGGCTTGGTAGAAGTTCCAGAGGAATCCATGGGCTATTTGCCTTGATCAAGTAATAACCACACTCCAGATGCAACAGTCCAGAACATGTTTCCAGAGATGGTAGGTAGAGTGATGTTTATTCCTCCTCCAAATTATCTGTGTTAGGCAACAACTTTCTCCCATCTTTCACCCTAAAGAATAGCAGACAGTATTTTTACCGCAGAAGAGGAACACAGAATTCAAGACCATCAAGTATTTTTTTAAGAGAAGGAATTGTGTATGATACAATTCCAGATCAGAAAAAAGCAGGATATAATACTGGGCGTAAACCTGATAATCTCAGCTTTCGTTTTAAAAAGAAAACACATTTCCAGAATTATTTTGGCTACAAATACATATCTGAATGTGTGCTATTTCAGACGTCAGAAGAGGTCTAAAAAGATTTTTTTCTCCCAATGGATAAAAGCACTGCTTTCTTTCCATAATCTCAATATTAAAAATAAAGCTCTTTTGAGCTGAGCACAACTCCTGGCGGTTTCATGAGCATATCCATATAGTTTTCTTGCCAACAATGTGCAAGTGGTTTTCTATTGTCTTTTTCAGTGCTTTTTTCCCAACTTCCCAATCTAGCTTACAACCCTGGTATTTGCTGGTTATCTCCCATCTTAATACTAATCCATCTGGCTTAGTTTTTCAAACCAGCCAATCAAAATGATGCATTTTTGCTCAGTGTTAAGTAACTGTGCTCAATTTGCACAGTGAATCCTGCTACACCACAACCTGCTTTATTGGCAAGCTATCTTCAACCCGCTATAAATCCAGACTGTTTTTCTTTCATCAAATGTAGATTGCAAATGCTCTCAAGAGTTTGCTTCCACCAGACAAGAGGGAAAGGAACAAGCAAAGCACAGGAAAAATGCACGTTGTGTATTAACGCTTGATACGAAACATAGGAAATAAGAGAAAAGGATATCTTCTAAGGTTGCAGAGTGTTTTCCTATTTGCAGTGTGCCAGTCCTGGTTTCCAATTCATGCCCAGTGATTGATTGGAACGTGTCCAGTAGCAGAAACAAGATCTAACACTTCTATGAAAAACACCCCAACGTTCATGGGTTGTGGATTCGGACTTTCTTTAATTCAAAATTTGTTACTTTGACAGCTGGGAGACAACCATGTTTAAGAGTACAAGAACGTTAGCAGCAGAGGGAGCTGAGAATGAATGAAGAACCATCCAGTTCCTTTTCTTCCTCAATTGTTTCAATTATGTAAAAGAGGAATGGACAATGTTATGACTAGGTGGTGTGATGTCAATGATGATGATGTATTTCTTTTGTGATGAATGAAGGTGAATATATGTGTCCCAGGATAATGTTTCAGGATCCAATCTGGGTCGGTCACCAGGACTGGAGGTTTTGTCTTCTGACCTTTCAGACTCGTGATAGAGCCCATCCCCAGGGAACTTCTCTCTAGCAGAGTGTATGTTTTGGGCTGTTCTATGTGTGGTATTTATATGGCACCTGTTGTGTGTGGCTTTTTAGTTGTTGATTGGGGTGTTGATGGCTGGCTATTAAGTCGTTGGCTGTTGTTTCCTTGTGTTGCCAAACCCTCGCTCCTGATAAGCTGGTGGCAAATCAGCACTCCTGTTGAATTATTTCTTCTATTTCTTTTATGTTTGTTTGCTCATTTGTTTTATTTTGGTCATTAATCAAAATAAAGTTGAGGAGGAGGAGCAGGAGGAGAAGGAGCAGGATGGTGATGATGATGATGGTATGCTGGTGCTGCAAGAGATGGGGCTGAAATATCATTTTTCAACAGGAAGTTGGTCTATTTTAAAAAGAGAAATATTGTATGAAGTTCTGAGGCAGCTGAATGCACTTATTGCCAATGTTTTGTTTTTGCCTTTTAAAAAAAAACCAAATGTGAAGCCATTAATTGCAAAATCTGGGGAATCCCTAGCAACTACTGAAATGACACTGGGGGCTCCCTATAACCCGGAGGCCATTATCATCCTGGTCTTGATTTAAAAGCTAGCATTTAACTTTAGGAATAGGCACCTGAGCAACTTTGTTTTCCTTTCCCTCCCCATCATATTTCATAGTCTGCAAGCCTGCAGGCAAAATACTATCTTTTTCCACTCATTCAGATACACTGACAACATTTTTGGTGATTGGTGGGATAAAAAAAAGTTGTAAAAAAAATAAATATGAAAAATATGTAACATGTGGAAGGGAATCAGAGACTTGCCTGGCCGAAAAAGAGCAAAAACTATATTTTGAAACAAGTCCTAACAGGTGAAGGTGATATGTTTTTTTTTTCCCTTACTGTTCTCCTGTTGTATTCCTAGCTTTACAGGCTGCATTTGCCAACATTTATCTTGTTATCTCATGTATACATCTTTTGCTTCTGGTATTTAAACTTCTGTTCATGTATTTGTACAGTATCTACCACTCAACTCTCACGCTCAGTGTTATCAAGGCATTCAGAACCAAAATACTAGTGCTGGAAAATGAAATAGTTGAAGTTTTACTTAAGGTTTCTTTTTCTTAGAATTTTTTTCTAATCAATACTCTATGATACCATTTCTATTCTAATAAGTTTTTTTTAAAAAAAAGTTAACCTACTTGTGTTTGCATAAAATTAATTCCATTGTATTTTTTTTTGTTTTCATTCAGTATAATGAATGTATATATTTTTTGTTTTCATTAAGTAAAAATGTACCAATATCAGTAGTAATTATTATTACAAGTCACACAATTGGTTCATTTTTTTATGTTGCAAACCACCCAGAGTCTCTTTGAAACGAGATGGGAGGCAAATAAATTTCATAATAAATAAATAAATATTTTTACATGTGTCTTTGGAAAACTAAGGATTTTTAAACTTCAATATTGTGAGTTATTGATAGCAGATGTGAGTAAGCTTTAGTTTGCAAGATATACTTTGATTATCAACAGAATGCTAAGTTCCACCAGTACAAATAAATAAAATAACAAGTTAGTTTAAATGTTGAAGGAGGGCAGGGCCAATCACTTTATGCAGCATGTGAGTCACAACCTGAAACTACTGATCTGAGTACCTATAGATTACAAATTCTGACTGCGCAATTCGGGAAGCTGAAAATAAACCAGTTGCTTCTATCCATAAATGAAGAACTACAGACAACTTATTGCAAATTTTCCATGGAACTTTTGAATCCCAATCTAAATGGTTTCATCTCTGATACACAAAGGAATCCTGACCTAGAAAGCCCGTAGAAAAAAATTAACCATGCCAATTTATGTTATCAAAGGTCTGGAAGGAACAGAATGTTTCATTTTCTCTCACATTGTCCTAAACTAGACAGAAATTATTTCAATCTTGGCATGGTTCATTAACATTTACAGTTCTCTGATTCTTACCATTCAGTTCACCAACAATAATTTATAAAAAATATAAGGAAAAAACCTATATATTGTAAATACATAGATATTTAAAATTCACATTTGAGAAAACTGTTTGCAAAACTGTATGTATCTGACTGAATGTCAAACAAAAGCACATCTGTTTGAAGAAAGGGGCACCAAAGTACGAACGTTAGGCCATGGCTTAAAGAAAGATCAAAAATCTCAAGCCTGAGAAAGTGAAACTGAAAAATTTTCATAAATGAGAAACTGAAGGAAACAAAATGAACTGATTCACCCAGCTCTAATTAAAGGAGCTTCTAAATTACTGAAAAGCAATCGTTTCAGCCTCTTTGCTTTGAGTTTCCTAGACTCCAGCACCAGTATGCATTTGGTGACCTCTAACATCACAATAAAACTTTTAAAGCTGCATCACCTTTAAAGCTGCACATTGCTCAGGATCTCGATCTCTCTCTAGGACGGTTTACATCCCCCATCATCATTGGCATCTGAATCATTGGATATGATCTGAAAGAGGGAATCTCCTCCGGACCTCTTCACCTCAGCCAGTGTTTTTCTCAACCTAAACATCAAGATGTTTGGCTTTCAGCTCTCAGAATTATTCCAATCAGCATAAAGTTTTATGCACAGGGACTAGGGCAAAACTTCATGGTCACAATTCCCCTTCTTTGTAGTAATTTCCTTGAGATCCGAAAGTTATTAGGACCAGATTTTTTTCATATGTTATGGAATGGCCTGCTGGGATTTTCAGTCTCTCCTACTATGGGAATGCCTTTTTTCATTGGTTCCTGGTTATACCTTGAGCCTTGGTAGTACAGTGGTCTAAAGCACCCTGTTATTAAGACCAGCTGCCTGCAATTACTGCAGGTTCGAATCTCGCCAGGCTCAAGGTTGACTCAGCCTTCCATCCTTTCTAAGGTAGGTAAATTGAGGGCCCAGTTGTGGGGGCAATAAGCAGACTTTGTATAAATATACAAAAAGGATGAAGGTTATTGCTTAGCGCATTGTAAGCCGCTCTGGGTCTCCGGAGAAGGGCGGCATATAAATCAAATTTTAAAAAAAATATGTAAAATGACTATTATATTGTTATTGTACACTATTGTCTGTTTCAACTTTGTTGTGCATATGAATAAGCTGAAGTTCTATGTAATTAGAACAGCCTATGACCTTTATTAATAAATAAATAAAAATTAATGGTTGGTTGGTTGGTCAGTCGGTGGGAGGACAGTGCTTAATACACTCAATTTGACTCCCAATTTCTGTAAATTGATTTTTTTTAAAGGTTTGGTAGAGTTTCTTGATTATCTCAAGGTATCTATAATTGAGGAACATTGAAGTAGGTTTCTGAATGTCCTTACACTGAACATTATAAGACAGAAATACTCCTTAAGTATGTAGGAGACTTATGGCTAGACATCTTTTCTTTTCATTCAGTAGCTATGGAGGGCATCCCATTTCTGTGGTTTATGTACAGAAAAGTTTAACGCTTTTCTTCCAGATTGTTTTTCTCATAAAGGCAACACGAAGATTTTTGATTTTACCATAGGAGTAAATGAGTTAAATGTTTCTTTACTGGTCAAACAGAATTAGCAGACTGCCATGATTGGTTATATTTTTTGGGGGGAGGAAATAACATGACATAAACGACATATAAATTTCCACTATTGAAATAAATGGGATTTAAAAATACTTGATTTAGCATAGAAAGTGTCTTAGCTTTTAAAAAATATCTGCTTGTCGAGATTGTCTGCTCTGTCTTCAATAAAAAGGGGGAAGGAAAGTAGAACTACTAATTTAGTTCCTTTAGAAGGCATCTATTTTCAAACACATCAAATCCATCTGTCTCTGAAATGTAGGCCTTCATTCAGTATGTAATTTGATAAAGCATAAAAGAAAAGCCATGAAGTCGTCAGTAGAAAGAGAAGAAAAATTGGGGATGTATGTGCAGCAAATCAATGATTAAATGATTGGAGCAGTGAGTGGCTATCCCTCAATCAATGAGAAATGATGAGGATTTATCTGTTTAGAAAAAGGGGCTCAACAATAGAAACAGGCAATGGAAGCAACTGTCCAAAAGTAAAGCAAAAAGAGAAGCAAACCTAAGGAATGATGACCAGGAGCAAGTATGTCACCAATGTGCTTTGAAAAATCCCAGAATGAAGCTCGAGATCCCAGAGGATCAGATGATATTCTCATCCATTCTTCTATTCTCCAAATCACTAGCTACAGAAGTAATATTGAGGAAAAATGTATTTTATTGAAACATATCTGAAGCAGTGGTGGGTTGCCCCCAGTTTGCACCGGTTCTATAGAACCAGCAATAAAACCGGCGGGAGGTTCCACCCACCGACCCCAACGTCATCAAAACGCTTCTGTGCATGCGTGGCCCCGCTGCGAACCGGTAGTAAAGGTAAGTAGAACCCACCCCTGATCTGAAGTATCACTATGATGAACTACTGGCACAAGAAGGGTTGTGCTTCAGAAGCTGTGGCAGAAATGTGTTTGGCCAAAGCATGACAAAATTGATTTGAAGGACTTTAAATTGGATCCTGTTGAGGGTGGAAATGAAACTCCGAAGTAAGAAGGTTGGATAAAAAATTGTGGCAAGCAGGAGTACAAGTGGAGCCTCTTAAACTGTATTCAGAAAAATCAGAAAGAACATTGACTCATCAAGCTTCATAGCCTTCATTGTCTATATGCTAACAATCACAGTACGGAAAATAAATTAAATCAGTAGTAGCAATACCACTTAGATTTATATACCATTTCACAGTGCTTTATAGCCCTAAGCAGTTTACAAAATCAGCATATTCCCCCCAACAATCTGGGTCCTCATTTTACTAACCTCTAAAGGATGGAAGGCTGAGTCAACCTTGAACCAGTCAGAATCGAGCTCCTGGCAGTGAGCAGTGAATTAGCCTGCAATATTGCATTGCGTCACCACGGCTCAGTAATTATAGTGATGCTATGTAAAAGTGTATCTTATGGCATATAGAGACAGAAACTGAACTGTGCTTTCTCCATTCCCGTGATTCCCACTTATCTCCTAAATCACATTAGGTATATTGTTTAGCATCTTCATCAGCCACGGAGATCCAGACAGACATTACAGGACAAACTTTCTCTTAGAATGTTGAGTTACAGAGTGACTCAATTTGCAACTTTTGTCCTAATTTCATATACCATCCATGAGACATCATTTCAGACTCTGCAGCTTGAAAAATATAAGAAACTGTCAAGAGAGAGAAAACAGATGTCAGAGGGAGAATGGGAATCTCTGCCAAGTTTTGATCATCTTTACCTCTGTTCCCTTCAGCTCTACCTATGAGGGGAAGAAGTTGTCTAGTCCTGATCTATGGAGCAAGGAAGAAAGAAATATCTCCTTTCTTCGCTGTAGGGCTTGTGTACGTGTTTAAATACTCAGAGTTAATTCCTCGTTTTAGCATCGGACTTGGGTTGATAGAGATTCATTTCAGTCCCAAAATGCCATGCACTCTTTTTGATATGAAGCACAGACAGATTTTTCTTTTTTTGCTAGCACCTCCAACATTCACTAAACAGAGCCAAATGCAAATTTGGCACGAATTTAAAATTGCAGCATTTTGAGCCCAGGAATTTGTTTTATGTACAAGAAGTAAATAAAGTTTACAATCTTCTGACATTTTTTCCCTTCTTTTTCATTACCCTAAACTAATTTCTTCTAGTGATAAAATCCAGAGGTGCTTAAATTTCCTATTGTTGAAGGAATGGGAACCAGAAATCTTTGTTGATTTATTACAAATCACTCAAAAGTCTACCAGCAGGGCTTCATCTTCTTTCTTCCAATTTCTTATTTATTTATTTGCTTGCTTGCTTGTTTAATACATGTTTATACCGTAATCATATGTTAAAACATTTGAAAGAATGTACACAATTAAAACGGAAAAGTAGAAAACAATGTTAGAATGCAACAAAGGGTATAAAAAGTAAACAGCCTCCCTATCATATCTAATTTGGTCTTAAAATCAGATATTTTAGCCACAAATGCACATTTTGCAAGGAGAAAAAAAATATCAGCTGTTTAACACTAAAGCAAATATACTTCTGCTTTCAATAAATATTAAGGTTTCTTTTTTGCAGAATGCATTGAAAAAGAAAATTGGAGACAAAGAAAGCTGGTTAATATCAACTGAGGCCATGGTTGGATTAAACCTGGAACCGTTGGGTCTACCACCGACCTACAGCTTCTCTCTAAAAACCTTGAAGGAAGTATAAATTAACCCTACAGAATTTATTACAGGGTATCCAGTCGCATTCTTAATAATTACAGTCTGACAGCAAAAAGACAGCACCATATGGTAAGAATTCAAGGATACAAACTTTATTTCTCTGACTCTTTCCACTGAACAGTGTTTTAAGGAGCTGTCTGCTTGAAATATGACTATTACTTGCATTATATTATTGATGCATTTGTTACATCAACAATAGCAATAGCACTTAAACTTGTATGCTTCACAGTGCTTTACAGCCCTCTATAAGCAGTTTACAGAGTTAGCATATTGTCCCCAACAATTTAGATCTGCATTTTACCGACCTCAGAAGGATGAAAGTCTGAGTCAGCCTTGAGCCAGTGAGAATCGAACTGCCGAACTGCTGGCAGTTGGCAGTCAATAGAATTAGCCTGCAATACTGCATTCTAACCATTGCGCCACCACAGCACTTCACAATACTGTACTCTATAGCAGTGGTGACAAAGTGGCGGTCTGTGGGCCGGATGTGTCACATGCAGGCCGCGCCTATCCCAGCTCTGCAAATGGGAAAAACATAGCGAAACATCATGTGACAGCAACATGACACCACGAGTTTGACACTCGTGCTCTATAGTATAGGTTTAAACAGATCTATTATGACTTATTCCTCTCATAAGAACATTTGACACCATTTTAGATGTTGTCCCTTTCTGCTGGTCAGACAAAAGTCTCCTAAGCTAGCAGACCTTTTCTGCTGCTTATTTACGGAAACCTAAATTGCAGTCACATGACTGTGGGATGCTGCAAATGGCCATAAATGTGGGCCAGTTGCCATGTTACGGGGTGCACCCAATTTCAAAACTGGATCACAAGTATCTCTGCAACTCTGTATGTCGCTGTAAACTTATTCACATTTGCTTTCTTCTCTGACTACAGTTCTACAGTAGATCAAGCAGCATTTTCCATGCCTATACCCACCTTTTAAATATTAAATTCACCTGTTTTAAATATATTTTAAAGAAAAAAATGATTATTTCAGAATTCTGTACACACTAGGCAGTCTTTCAATGAAACATTTAGCCTTTTACCAATGTGCAGGGCTAATGTTCCAACACTTGCTCCCCTTTTTAAGACAAGCTGCATATGTTGCTCTTCCTCTGTCTGCATTTATGAAAGCTGAAAAGCTCTGTGCTCAGTAATTGTGGTACAAAATGTTTGTGCATTATATTCATCACTTCTGCCAAGCTGAAACAACCAGATTTTGGGGGAGCAACTAAGCTGCCCAATAAGATACATGTTTTGCTTCCCATAACATTTTTTTCAGAAAATCATTTATATCAAAAAAAGTTAAATGTTTCTTTTTAAATGTTCATTGTTTGCAACACTACTGAGCACATTTATATTCCCAATACAGGAATATTAAAACCGTCCAGCCTATGGTGCTGTTTTTTCCATTATCATTACATATCACTGTGATGACTGATTTCTGTTGATCAAACAAAAAACATGTGGTTCAACACGCCTGCTTGTTTTCCTGAAGCCTCTGGAAAAATTAATTCAAGGTAATTTGCAAGAACTATAATATGTACAGGCAGTGCAAAGTAATCAAATAAGGATATAAGCTCATAGGCATACATAATTAAACACTAATCATAATAACCGATTATACTGTATTGTACTAAATGTCTATAGTCACAAACTGAGAACAGAGATTATAATACAATCCTCTGTACTTCCAGTTAGGTTTGACTTCGTTTATTCAATGTACTCTTCCAAATATCACTTATTTTTTTTTAATATATTGGAAGTTTATCCTAAAAGTTTATTTGTGTTTTGAAGTCTAAAAAGCACGCTGCAGATTATTAATGAAGTTTTATGATGAGAAGGAAGCAATTATGTTCCTGTAACAAGATATACAGTAGAAGAATTTCCTGTTACACTATTAGAGGACAAATGTGTTTGGCAGGTTTATACTGGCAATAAATAAGTGGACTAGTGGGTATAACTCCAATTAGCAAAGTATCAACTTATAAAAATAAACGGCCCTGCCTGGTTCTAAATGAGAAATCTATTCTATCTACTCTATTGATCAAAATCACATGCATGACTATGCACATGTGTCTCTGTGTGTTCTAATAAAAATATATGATTTTTTTTTTATTTATATGCCACCCTTCTCCAGAGACTCAGGCCGGCTTACAAGGAGTTAAGCAATAGCCTTCATACTTTTGTATATTTTATACAAAGTCAGTTTATTGCCCCCACAAACCGGGTCCTCATTTTACCTACCTTAGAAAAGATGGAAAGCTGAGTCAACCTTGAGCCTGGTGAGAATTGAACTCGCAGTAATTGCAGGCAGCTGGAAGCAAAATACTACCTTTTAACAGTAGCATTAGTCTGCTGCGCACTCAGGCTAAATAGAACACAAATTCTATTGAAATGCAGAAACAATGACATAACGAGAAATATAGCTTGAGAATTGTGGAAATATTTCTATAGGCAAAATTAAAATAAAGCGAAGATCAAGCAATTTCTAAATAAAATTTCTAGCTTGGGTGTGAGCTTTCATTAATCTTCCTAGAATCTTGTCTACCTAAAACTCAAAATAAATACAACAAGCTGCTAGAAATTTCACCATCAATAATAATACTAAGGCCTGTGTTATGGTGTAAGGGTGTTGAAGCAATATGATAGAAACCTTCAAGGCTGAGAAATAAACAATAAAGAGAGAGAGAGACAGACAGAGAGACAGAGAGAGACAGAGACAGTGACATAGATACATACATACAATATATAGAAGTCAGGATTCTAGAGTACCGTGAGAGAGACTATGTCCTAATCTCTTCAATAAACCTTTTAACCAGTGGTGAAATCCAATTTTTTTTACTACCAGTTCTGTGGGCGTGGCTTGGTGGGCGTGGTGTGGTTTGGTGGGTATGGCAAGGGAAGGCTATTGCAAAATCTCCATTCCCACCCCACTCCATGGGAAGGCTATTGCAAAATCCCTATTTCCTCCCCACTCCTGGGGGAAGGATATTGCAAAATCTCCATTCCCATCCCACTCTAGGGCCAACCAGAGGTAGTATTTGCTGGTTCTCCGAACTACTCAAAATTTCTGCTGCCGGTTCTCCAGAACCTGTCAGAACCTGCTGGATTTCACCCCTGCTTTTAACCTGATGTCCACTACTGCCTTTGGAACAGACAGATACTGCCTTTGGAACCACAATACTGTTTGTACCATTGTCGTAATCTCCATATTGAGGATGAGGGTTAAAATCAGTCTACTAAGTCCATTATCTGAATTAATAGTGCAATTTCTCCAAGCAGCCCATTCTTAATTCAGAATTTAGAGTGAATAATAAATTCAGAATGCATCTCTTAAACAACCTATGACTGAAGTCCCAAAACACAAGGAAGCATGATTAACATTCAGTTCCTATTAAACAATCACAAGGAAGATTCCTCTAATCACAGTGAGTACATTTTTCAAAAATAAAAGAGAAATCTGAAAAAAAGAGGTTAAAAATCCACATTGTCCTCCGTGAATAAATTCTTCAACAATGATTTTCAGTCTATATTTCAAAATCGCTTCATGATTTACTCTTTACCAGCTAATTTTGATGAAGCACTTTCTTCCTCTTTAATACACTGTGTGGGTAGTATAACTTTTTGCTGGAGTTGTGTGCAGTTAACATTAGGCTGTTCCCAAATACCATGTGGATTCACTACAGATTCTTAAATGAATAACAAATAATTCTAGCCTGTTGCCCATGTGTCTCCCTCCCCCTCAATTCCTATCCAAAAGAGTTAAAGGATTAATGTGTTTCTTTGATGTCATTTTAAATCAACTCCTATGGACATTGAGAAGAAAGAAGTATTATTTTCCTCATAGTTAACAAATTAGCCAAAGCTAATTCTGTTTTGGCATCGCTAATAATACTTATTGAGGAGACTTTTGACTGTTATTTGATTTTCAGGTGTTATATAGATACATGTTGTTTGATTTAGGCTTGTAAATGGAAATTATATTTGCTGATAGGATGACTTATATGGGGTCCTGCTAACCAACTTGCTCAAACTGAAAAAGCTACTTGGATAAGCAGTGAAATGTTTCAATCCAACAAAAAAAGAAGTTCACTTGCATTGACTCAACTTCCAGATGAGCAGGTGGCAGTTGAGACAGGTGACCCTAGGCATTGGAGGTTGAAGAAAGAAAGAGGATTTAGAAATAATGCAAATAGAAACAGAATAGAGGTAGAGGTGGCACACTTATTTTAGGTTCCATAGATGTAGCTTCTTTTCTTTTCTTGATTTCCTCTTGTTTAATATTATTTGAAGAGGTAAGCAGCCAGGTAGAGTGGAGAGAAATAGGCTTTGAGATATGAGGAATATGGATGAAAATAAAGAACTGTTTTGGAAGTGAGTGAACAGGATTAAATAAGGAGGTTCAAGAGAGTGGAGTGAATTGAGATATGGGAAATATCTCAAATTCTTAGCCATTTCAATAGAATTTCAGGTTCCTAGAAAACGAACTATTTTTCCACTCATTCTAGAATTATTTGAAAATTTACCATATTTTTCGGAGTATAAGACGCACCTTTTTCCCCCAAAAAAGAGGGTGAAAATCTCGCTGTGTCTTATACTCTAAATGTAGCCCCACCCAGCTTCTCAAGCGGAGGTGTCAGAGGCTGAAAAAAGCATCAGAAATGAAGCTTCAGAAAAGAAGCCCCCAAACAGAACTTCAGAGGCTTTTTTTCTGATGCTCTGTTTCGGAGGCTTTCAGAGACAGGAAAAAAAGATTTTTCTGAAACAGAGTTTCAGATGTTTCAGAGGCAGGAAAAAAAAAGCAAAAAAAAAAGCAAGGCATGGAGCTCACAACCAAGGAACGAACCTGTTGCTAAAATTCACCTCTGGGAACAGCTGATTGGGGTATTCCGGGATCTACCCGATCTACCTGCCAATCAGCTTTTTTCTTATTTTCCTCTCTAAAAACCAAGGACTGTCTTATACTCTGGTGCGTCTTATACTCCGAAAATACAGTAAGTTGTTTAATTAATAAGACAAAAAATAGAAAATAGAAGACATAGCCAATTACAAGAGCAAGATTGTGTCATGCATAATCATTCAGCAAGCATAAACTTGAGCAAGTGACTTGAAACCTTTGTGAAATAGTTTGCGCACTGAGTATGACCCAAAATGGGGATGTTGGATTAGTATTCCATTTTGTAGCTGAACAAGGAAAAGTAATTATGTGTAAGAATGTACACAATTATGTGTAATTATGTGTAAGATATACATGATGTTCTGTTTGAAAATAGCACATGAACTTGTTAGACATGCTTTGGATCAATTAATTGTATGCCTCGAATGAAGAATATTATTTTGATGGCAGAGTCCATGGGCATTTGGGATTTAAGCAAGGTTTGGATGGTTAACTTCTAAGAAAATCACCCAAAACCTTAGATTGCTGATTCATATTCATATTTCCACATCATGACCCAGATAAGAAGCTCCTTCAGTTAACTGAAGAAGCTTCTTGGATGAGAAGCGAAACAGTTTCAAGGAAAAAACAACGTAAACTCCATTTGCCTTATGAAAAAGCCTCTTTCGGATCACCTGAGCATAAATCTGTGTGGCTTTCCTGGCACTTCAGGTAGATCCCATGGAATCCACACTGACTAAATACCACTAAAAGGTTAGCATTCCCTTCTGAGTTGAAAGGGGGAAGGGGAATCCAAGGGAGGGAGTGGGCAAAGGTTGTGTAGAAAGAAAAGTATTTTGACCTCTTTAGGTTACCTGGATACAGTTTCTTCAGTTGGTATCTTTTCCTTTGAAGTATTTGTGGGCGGAGCCTTGGAGGGTATAAAAGCTTGAGTGGATCAAGTCTTTATTGAGATGGAGCCTTGTGGAGAGAAAGATAGGAGCTTTGTGTGAAGTCAGGGAGAGAGAGATCGCTCACTTAAGAGAGATATTTTTAGGTGACCAGGACTTGGTTTCTTCTCTTGGTTTTGTTTTCCTGCTTTGAGTTTTTACCTGGTTGGCCTTGGAGGGTATAAAAACAGAGTGGCTCAAGGAGTAGTCAAAAGGAAAACTGGGAATAGGGTGAAGGAAGAAGTATTGAATTCTATTTAAGTTACAGGATATATTGTATAATTAAGCAAGGGTTATGTTCTATTTTAGGTCACGGGGCTTTCCCTAGCTGTGATATAACAATTTTTTTTTCCTTTCTTCTTGTTGGGTGGATACACAGGATACACATTTTGAATGATGGTTAAATGACCGATCATGGATAGGAGGACATTTATGATCGGTTGTTTAACCACCATTTAACCCACAATAAAGGTACTTAGGACCTGAATTCAAAATTATGGCTGCTGCAGTTCCCCTGCCATTGTTCACCATTATGACCAACTTCAGGGACGCTGCAGTATTCCCCCCTCCCCACCTCATCCTGCTGGGTCCCATCAGGCCTCGGCCATTCAGCCACGCAAGGGAGTCTAAAGAAGCTACCGGAACATGGAGGACAATTACAGCCTGTAGGCCGAGGCCTACTTCCCATCCAGCCACCCAAGGCACTTTTAGGCCTCGGCCTGTTGCTCAGTCAACACCAGGGCCCAACACCAAACACCCGACTCAACTTACCTTTTGCAGAAACACCCATCTGATGCGGTGCAATAAGTGGCTCAGTTTTCTTTACAGAGGCCTCCCGCCTCATGGCAACTCCTGCTGTTCTCCTAGCAAGCAGTACTTCTTGCGAGACTGTAGGAGGTTCTAGGGAGGCTCTGTTTGTGGCGTTTGTGGAGCCTCCTTGGGTTGGGTTGGGTTGGGATGAGAAGTAGGCCGAGGCCCACAGTCTGCAACTGATGTGCCAGTTGGTGCTTTAAGCTCCCATGTGTGACTGAGCAGGACGAAGCCTGGGGAAACGTGAAGGACAGTGGGAGGGCTTGGCAGGCCCTGAGTTTATAACTATTTACAGATCCATAAGGGGAGGAGAATTTATCAGATTTTTTAACAATTATTTTTCTTTTCAGAATCCAGCCAGGGTGGATTTTTTTATATGTTTAATGTTGCATGTTTGGGTCATTTTTTTCCCTTTTTCACGTACATATTTTCTTTCTTTCTTTTCTTTTTCATTGTTTTTATTGTTACTGTTGGATATATGTCTATTTCTGTTTTGTTTTCTTGTCTTGTATTTTATTCCTATTGATAAAACATAATAAATATATATACTTGGGAAGTAGGCCTGAGGCCTACAGCTGTAACTGTCCTCTGGGTACCGGTTGCTTCTGCTGACTGGCTTTAGGTTGCTTTGCCTGACTGAATCAGGCAAAGATCAGGCAAAGATTGGGATCAGGACGAGGCCTGAGGAACCTCAAGAAACAGGAAGCAGATCACTGGGTACTATGAACCTGCACTAGGCCTCCAAGGCTTCCACCACCTCTGAGGCACCCGGTGCTTCACTTAATAACCTGCATGATCATTTAGTGATTGCATTGGGGAGAGCAGGGATGAGGGCGGTTATTAGGTGAGACACTTCACTTAACGGCCATTTTGACATTGACCGTAATGGGCAGTCATATCTCTAGGGCTACTTGTAAAGAAAATATAAAGGAAAGATGGGGTAGAAATGGAGCAAAAGCAAAATTAGAGCCACTTGTTTCTGTACTGCTCCAAGGGAAAAATGTTCAAAGTATGATGGCCAACAACTAATAGCTGCAAGTATGATCAAATCATTTCTGTTAAAGTGATTTACATTTTTCCTTACTTCCCCCACCCTTTTTCCATTTCAGAAATGGATGAAACTGAGCTCATAAGACCAACAAGAGCCACTGATAACATTAACTTTCTTTCGAGGCCATGGGTGGTCACCTTGCTTATCGTAGGACTCTATGTCTCCATTGGCACTTTTATTGGTTTGCGCCAGTGCTGGTAAGTTCTTCATTGTGGAAAAGATTCATTTTGTGGACAAATACATTCTTCAAGTCAGCATCTTTCTCAAGGGGGCTTCTGTCTGAGTCAAAATGGTCCTGCTAATTTCTAAGGGAATAGTATCACCAAGAATCAGAAGCCCTGGGGCAATGAAAACTCTAGGTCCACTATTTATTACAAATAATAATAACTCTTATTATTAGTGTTAAGAAAATAATATATGCACTAGTTATATTTTACTTTCTTTTTGTTTTTCAATCCCCAGCAGAAGGTACTGCCAGAATAGTGTGGCACCAGGGCAGCCAGACACTTCTGACAAAACCACCCGCATGGAGGACTTGGAGGCTGCAGACCTCCCCTATAACCTGCCAGATAACTGGAACACAAACATAAATATTCTAAATGACATGAGTATCAGTTTCAGAAGAATGTCAGATATACTTCCATCCTCACCTCTCTAATATCTGGTAATCGTTTAAATTAATTTGATTGCCAGGTTTTCTTAATTTTTTGTCCCTTGATTATTTTAAGATATTAAATTATTATTTAAATATTAGATGTGCTCCTGTGTTATGGTGCAGAACACAGATGACCCAGACGGTGGGAGTGAGTACTTTGTCCTAAAATATTAATTTATTTTTTCTCATGGTGGATATAAAGGAAAGGTGGAATAGAAATGGAGCATTTAGTTTAAGATCTACTATTTTATTACAAATAATAATAACCCTTATTATTATTGTTAAAAAATAATGTATAAGTTAATAGTATTTTATTCACTGTTTGTTCTTAGATACCCAGGAAAAGCTGTTGCATTGGGAGAGTGTTGCCACAACAGTAATTCACCTCCCACAAGACCACCAAGACAGAAGACAGTATGGCTGAAATAAAAATTGGAAATTAAATAAGATTTGATTTGACAAAAACTTCAAAACTTCTCTCAATATCTACATAGTATTTGGTAATTTTTAATATTAATTCAGTTGCCAGATTTTGTTAGTTTTTGTTTCTTGCTTATTTATGTTGTTGTTGTTGTTGTTGTTGTTATTGTTATTATTATTATTATTATTAAAATACTAAATTAGAGGTGGGTTTCAGCGGGTTCTGACCAGTTCTGGAGAAGCGGTAGTAGAAATTTTCAGTAGTTCAGAGAACCGGTAAATACCACCTCTGACTGGCCCCACCCCCATCTATTCTCTGCCTCCCGAGTCCCAGCTAATTGGGAGGAAATGGGGATTTTGTAGTAATCTTCCCCTGGAGTGGGGAGGGAATAGAGATTTTACGGTATCCTTCCCCTGCCACATTCACCAAGGCATGCCCACCAAGCCATGCCACGCCCACCAAGCCACACCCACAGTACTGGTAGTAAAAAAATTTAAAACCTACCACTGTACTAAATGTGTTCCTGTTATGGTCTAGGATTCAAGACAACTCAACTTCCTTGAGGAAGAAGTCCTAGCAGAACTGTGGAATGTCAGCCTCAGGAGACACAAAGCTAAGAATGAGGCTGATCAAAGAACAGCAACAACTGCAGCAGTCAGTTGATGTTGATGTCAGCACTCCTAGCTGTTGTACTCTGTGAGTAGAGTGAAGACTGAGCAACGTTGTTCTAATAGGCTTCTCTCCAAGAAATCTTTCTAGTAATTGTACATAGGCGAACCATTGCCCATTCATAAAGTATCTCCTTATTGAAATTTCAAAATTATTTTTTTGGTCTTTTCTTAATTTATATGCTTTCTGGTTTACTCACAAATTCAAAATTCTTTTGCTTGGTATAGTTCTTGGTTTCTATTCCTTTTACTGCTGACATAGATAACTGACCTTCTAAAAGTTTAATCTGACTTGAAATACTTTCCTAGCAATTATTTCTTTTTTCTTAAATGTCAAAATAGTTTGCACCATCCCCTTTTTAGTTCAGCATTTTATTGTATGTAATATCTTCAGAAAAATTTAAAGATTAATATACAATTAAGATCATGTTTTTTCTTTTGGGATTGATAAACAGTTGAAAAAAAAATTCCTGGAACTTTATTTTCATATAAGATAACTGCAACAAGATTATTGTACAGGTAGCCTGCCATTTAAAACTATGATTGGCCTCAAATCTCAGTTGTTGAGTGAAGTGGCCATTAAGTGAGATGCCACATTGCCATTTTACCCTAATCCTACCAGAGAGAACAATCATGAGAGCAATGGAATTTGCTGATGTTAAGGCTGGTTAACATCACTGACAGATTTCTGGAAAGGAAATCCCTTGGCGCCCTGGAGGAATGGATCTCAAATCAGGCAAAAATACTGGTGAACAACATTATTCCAGAAGGCACAGAACACTGGCATTTGCCAGCATTTTCTTCTCCAGAAGAGGGTAGACAGGGTTCACTAATATGCTAGCAAATGTCAGCATTATAAAAGGTCCAGAACTTTGACTTTTGCTGATGTTTTCCTCTCCAGATTAGCAGAAACATGGTGTTCATTAAAACATTAACAAATATCAGTGTTCTGAAAAAAACCCCAGAATGCTAGTGTTCATTAGCTTTTCTCCAGATTTGAGGTCTGTTCCACCAACACGTGGATGGATTTCCCATTGCACCGTGGAGGTGAGGGGAAATCCCTCAGCCTGCTGAGATAAAAGATCTCAAATCCAACATCCTCTCCACTCATAACATTCCTTGCCTATTTCCCCATTGATTTTCTGGAGAAGCCAGTAGAGAAGATTATAAATGGTAATCACATGATTGCAGGGTACTTGGCAACCAATCGTAAATGTAAACAGGTTGCCACCTGAAATGAAGTAATGTGACTGTGGAATCTGCCAAGATGTTTTATGGTGGTTGGAAGTGCTTTATGGGCCATAAAACAACTGTTCTAAGTTCTATCAGAACTGCAAATGGTTGTTGGAAAATCAGTCATAAATTGAGGATTACCTGCACATATAAGGATGGAAGGATTCAGCACTACCCACAGTTTGGTTGACAGAGGTGATGGAAATGCTGAGATGGCTAAATTGTCCTCTGATCAGAGAAAAGACAAAATCTACTTTCTTGCTGACTTATAAACAACAATATACTAGAGAATTTGGCATTAAGTTCAAATATTATACTTTTTTATGATAAAAACAATTTAATACTCTCTGTGTGGTATCTTTTACTAAGGTTCTATCGAATAATAATTTTATAGGCTCATTAATTATCAGTTCATTTCTACTTACAATTTTCTGGAAATATATGTATTTAAAATAAAATAAGTATAAAAAAACTAAAAAACAAAAACAAGCACAAAGTATTGTTCATGTACTTCTTAAAATAAGAAAATGAATATCAATATTTGTATCTTTATATATACTGCACTATTACTAAATAAACCTTTAAATGTTAAAAAAATCATTTGTTCAATGGAAAAAAAGGAGCTGGGTGGATGGAGAGATATTTGGGTCTAGTTAAATGGATGTGCTTTCTTCAATTGGTTTTATTTTAATTTTGGGGGTTTGTTTCCCATTGGAATTATGGGCTGGGACATTTAGTTAATTAATTAAATTTATATGCCTCCCATCTCACTGTCAAGCAACTCTATGCAGGAAGGAAGGATTAAACATCTCATGCTTTCATAAATTCATCTCAAGGCATCCAGGTACTGAGACTATAAATCATGTATTTTGAGACATGTACTTTGGTCCCTATCATCCCCAATGTTATACCTGCTTGGGAGATAATGGCTTGGAGTCCAGCCAGGTGCACAGTCACATCTGCATTCTGCTGGTGAGTCCTGTTCAAAGTGAAGTGGAGTAGCCAGTATGCCCAGTTATAACCTGCCTCTTGCCAGGTATCCTTTGGAACCAAAGTTCCTGCATCAGCATCCCAAACATAAACATATAATGGAATAGAAAGATCTACTGAAATCACAAAGCAAGTTTTCAGTCAAGGTTCACCAGCTTTAAGAACTGAAGTTATTTTTTTTAAAGTTTATGGAAAGGGGTGGGGGAGGTATCCATTGGAAAAAAGACAGTGTCAAAATCCCAAAATAAAACAAAAGTTACACATTTATAACAAGTGAAATGAAGAAATGACTGGCATTGAATGTGTCTGATTCTAAAAAAAAATGATTCTCAAAAAGTTACAAAATAACTACAGTGACCATATTTTCTTGAAAAAAATTAAAGGACAAGCCAGGAAAAGGGGCACATGTAAAAGAGCTTCATATGGATAATAATTTTTTGTCTATGTTTATAACTTTGTTTTACAAAGGAAAACTCAAGAGCATATATTTTAAAATAAGTGTTATTTTAGATACAAATATATAAAATCAAATGTGTAAATTTATTTTTAAAAGAATTCAGTGTCCATATTTTTCACATGAACTTGAAAGAGTGCACTGAATGACCCACAGCCAGGTATTTGATCCTGACCAGCTCAGGTTTGACTTAGCCTTTCCACCTTCCAAGGTCAATAAAATGAAGACCCAGATTGTTGGGGGAAATGTGCTGACATTGTAAACTGCTCAGAGAGTGCTGTAAAATCACTGTGGAGTAGTAGTATATAGGCCTAAGTGCTATTGCTATTGCTACTGCTACTGCAACCCAGGGATCCTTGTTTTCAAACCTTGTGAAAAAAGACCACATTTTCTCATTGCCCCAAGCACAGCCTATTGATAATACCTCTCAATGGAAGTAAAATTTTCACATGAGATGAAAACAAATCTGGTATCAAATGTCATCTTGAAACGAAATTTTTAAACTTTAATCAACATGCCAAAAAAAACCCTACTATTTTTCTAACAATGCAGATTAAAGTCAAACAGGACAATTACAAAAAAAATCCAACTAAGGTGGAATGTGGCAAAGAATGATGTAAGGGCATGATAGCTGTTGGGGAGGGGGGGTTCTGTGATGCCCTCTTTCTTTGGTGCCTGAAGCTTATTTTGCTTAATAGTTTCAGCCTTTCAAGGTAGTCCAAACTAGCTTGAAGTCACAATATCAGTTTCTTTATAAAGTTATTGTCAGACAAATACTCCCAGATCTGTAGATGAAGTGTATGAAGTGTTCAACTCAGGGCTGAAATCCAGCAGGTTCTGACAAGTTTTGGAGAACCAGTAGCAGAAATTTTGAGTAGTTCAGAGAACTGGCAAATATCACCTCTGGCTGGCCCCAGAGTGGGATGGGACTGGAGATTTTCCAATATCCTTCCCCCAGGACTGGGGAGGGAATGGGGATTTTGCAGTATCCTTCCCCTGGAGTGGGGTGGGAATGGAGATTTTGCAGTATCCTTCCACCAGGACTGGGGAGGGAATGGGGATTTTGCAGTATCCTTCCCCTGGAGTGGGATGGGGCTGGAGATTTTGCAATATCCTTCCACCAGGACTGGGGAGGGAATGGGGATTTTGCAGTATCCTTCCCCTGGAGTGGGGTGGGAATGGAGATTTTGCAGTATTCTTCCCCTGCCGTGCTCACCAAGCCAAGCCCACAGAACCGGTATTAAAAAAAATTGGATTTCACCATTGGTTCAAATAGCTTTTATTGCTCAAGCCTATACACAGGAATCTTCTCACACTGACAGTTTGCACCTGGAGTAAGACTAAATAAGGGTCAACAATGTGCAAGGAGGGGGGCAGACTTCACCCTCATGTGACCATATAGGTACGGGTGTCAAACTCAATTGCATCATGTGACATCACATGACATATCATGACATTTTTTTGCTTTTGTGGAGCCAGGATGGGCGTGGCTTGCATATGATCCATCCGGCCCATGGGCCATCAGTTTGAAACCCCTGATGTAGGGATTCCAGACTAATACCCCATTTAACTTCTTCCCCCAGCTCAGCACTCTCTCAGTCTTCCATCCTTCTGAGGTGGGTAAAATGAGGACCCAGACTGTTGCAGGCAATATGCTGACTCTGTAAATCACTTAGAGAGGGCTATAAAAGCACTGTGAAGCGGTATATAAGTCTAAATGCCATTGCTACAGTGACAATACTCTACAATGTATCTCTCCCCTTCCTCCGTGTGAATTAGAATTGTCTAAGACATTTACATACATTACAGTTCTGGGTCAGATGCAGCTTTCTTTTATCTGACCATTGCCTTGGCATTGGCTCTTTCTCCCGTCTCTCAAAGCCATTCCTCTCACCCTCTACAATAGCTGTTAATCCAGGCCTGGGGTCATCTTGAATTTGGGAATAAAAGGCAGGATTCAAATCCAATAAATTAAGTACACAAAAGAGGAGGAAATAACATGAATCTGTAACTCACCATAGTTCCAAGGAAAGAACCATAAAGGGAGAGGAATACCCAGGTAAGGAAACCCAGTCTAAGCATGTAACTGGAAGCTTTTCCAAATTAATCTTCTCATGATTATGACCACCACTGAGGCACCTATGTTTTGTCATCTAAAGGGTCCCACACGTTTGAACCACAGCATGAAACAAACCTAAAACACAATTCCCCTCCAGAGAGCATGTACAATAAATCTAACTCATCTTACTCCAAATAAACTCCATGGAAATCTAGCCAGCTGTCATGTCTAGCAGCATTTCTAGTGGTGGTCCTGAATGTTAGCTCCAAATCAGTTTATATCCTGGAGAGATCATGTTGATGCAGTTTACTTCCATAAGGCTGAGAAACAAGCAGACAAATAAATAAATAAGCAAACAGCCTTTACCTTCATCATATAAAGAGAAAGGATTTGCTACACGGAAGAGCAGGCTGTATAATTACATCCCCCATTCTCCTCTTAATTACAATGCTGTCTCTCAGAAGGCCTGTCACTATCACACTGCCTTCTAATTGAGCACATCTGGAAAATCCTTTTTCTGCAACAATGTTAACCAATGGCATGTAATTAATAATAATAACAACAACTAGCTGTGATACAGCTCCATGCATCCAAGGCTCTTGTACTGCTTTGCATTAAAATAAAAGGCTCAGGCCAAGATTTTTGCCATATGGCTTTAAAGAAACAGATGACTATAAGGGGAAAAAAATCTATCTCCCAATGGCAATTTTTACTGGGGCTTGCAAAAAGCAAAGAAGGAAGCTCAAGTTGGCATTAATAACACTGCCTAGTCAAAAGCAATTGCTGACTTGAATTAGACAGACATTAGGTTCCCAACAGGCAGATGCTAAGATGGAGTTGGTCACCATTCTCTGCGCCATTCATTAATATGGCAGACTTTTCCTTCCTTCAGCCACATGGTGGGGCCTTGTACAAGACAAGAGGGATAACTACGTAACTTCATTTTAGCATCAGTCGTACTGATTTGTTCTTTGCTTACTTAAAATATTTATAACCCACCACTTCGCTTATAGCCCCAGCTATTTTAAACCATCTGTTAAAATTTCCATAAAAGCAGTGTTTTAAAAGACATGGCAAATAAAAAGACTGAAACAGCAAAAATGACAATAAAAGATCTGGGCTCAGAATATCTCGTAGTATTCATGCTATTAACAGATTTGTACCAGCAAATTCCTCCAGAGCAGGGCTGAGCAACTGTGGCCCCTTTACAAGCATAGCTGGCTCAGGAATTCTGGGAATTGAAGTCCATAGGTCATAAAGTGACCATAGTTGCCCATCTGTGCTCCAGAGAATGAGAGTGCAACTATGCATATTTTTGGCAGTGCCAGTTAATAGTGGAGACAATTCAGATGTTGAATCCATCTAATTTTCCTCTGAGAGAAATTGGTTCTCTAACCTTGTGTGTGTTTATATGCATATAGGTGCACAAGCACTTTAAATATCAATTCAGAGCACACTAGGTTCAACATATATTCAACGTGCTATCAGGAATTAAAACAGGATTAAGTTTCAATACTTTCAAAGCTAAACCGGGATCTGACAATAAACAACAAACTAGGTTATAAAGGAAACTACAGGTAGTCCTCAATTTACAACAGTTTATGGACTTCCGGTTTGCTGCTGGCCGCCGCCAGACGTTCCTTTGGGATCGTCAGCTTCCACTGCCTGTTAGAGCCGCCTTCACAGCGGAATGGCGGCTCGAAAAAACTCCGTTTCCATGAGGAAACGGAGATAGAGCCGGCAGGGGTGGGTAGAACTCTCTGCAGAGTCCCAAAAGTTTTTTTTTTACTTTTGGGACAGAGCGGATGAGAAGCCCCATATCCCCTGCCGCTGCTCCGGGCTTTGGGAGACCTCTGCTAATGCAGAGCCAGGCGTCAAGAGCAAGCCTGCGAATTTAACAGAATACTCAAAGAAAATGTGAGCTGGACCTTTAATACTGAATTGCAAGTATTTTACTTATTCTTTAAAAAATTACTTAAGAGAAAAGAGGAGAGGAAAGGGGGAAAAGAGCCTTTTAAAATGGCGTCTGCCGTGGCTGGAGAAGAGGCTGAAAGGGAAAGTCCTTCCGTTTTCTATTACTACAATGTAGCGGAATAAATATCACTGGCTACATTTGTAGACAAAACTTCGCTCCTGTGTTTTCTTCTCTTTTTTTTTCTCTGGAGACTTGATATTGTTTTTGATCAGAAAGAAGTTTTTTTTTCTTGTTTTTTTAAGGGAAAGTCCTTCCGTTTTCTATTTTTTCTCTCTTTTTTACTAAATCTTGTCTGTGTGGGAAATGGCATCGGGACTCACACAGCTAGACAAACGGGGGGGGGGGAATTCCCCCATTAATAAATTACACCAACAAATTGTAACT
Source organism: Arizona elegans (assembly GCA_022577455.1). NCBI lineage: Eukaryota > Metazoa > Chordata > Lepidosauria > Squamata > Colubridae > Arizona > Arizona elegans. Next base: position 5,683,906 of record JAKOOJ010000008.1, on the reverse strand, counting down.
CTCCAGTGTCAGAAACCTGATTTTAATATAATAGAATTTCTTCTTGAAGAGATTGTAAGAAGGGATGAGATTGTGAACCAGCAACTCGAAAAATTTAAGCAGGAAATTAAAGAAATTGGTGAATTGGTGAAATCAAATTTTGACTTTTTGAATCGAAAGATTTTGAATACAGCTAATGGTTTATCAGACTTTCTGATTCGGGTGGATGCAAAGACTAAATTATTAGAGTCTAAAATGAAGGAAACTGAGGAGAATTTGGATGACAAGATTCAAAAAATTAAAAAGGATTTGGTAAACATTCAGGATAATAGCTCAGAAGACAAACCTAAAATGGAGGTTGACCAAAAGACTGGTAATGGAGAAAATGTGCAACAGAGGATTGAAAGAGAAGTTTTAATGATTCAATATAATTTTACAGAATACGCAATTAGACTGAGAGGCTTGCAGGAAAATAATAGAGATGACTTAAGGAAAATATCTTCTGAAATTCTGGCTGGGATTTTAAAGGTTCAACCTGATGAAGTGTTTTGCAGGATTGATAGAATTTACAGAATAAACTCCTGGTTGGCAAAGCAAAGGCAATTGCCTAGAGATGTGGTGATCTATTTTACAGATAAAGAAATTAGGAATAATATTGTGCAGAACTCTTTTAATTCTACTTTGCAATTTCATGGAAGAAAGATTTGGATTTTTAAGGAGCTCCCGACTAAGATGCTAATGGAGAGGAAGAAATTTGGCTTTCTAGTGACTGAGTTAAAAAAAAAGAAATATCCTATTTAGGTGGGATGCCCCAGTTGGTTTAATATTGAGACATCAAGGAGTAAGATATCAACTGAACACTGTTGAAAAAGCGGAAGAATTTTATCAAAAAATTTTAAAAATGAACTTAACATCTTTAGGCATAATACAGGATACGCAAAAGGAGTTGGAAACAAAAGGAAAATATCAAATTACAGAGGCTGTGGTGGATAAATTGTCTTTGGACTCCCTGGATACCCCAGCTGGACTGTCTATAAATAAGAGAGCAGTGTCATCCGACTCCAATGTGATGAACCATCAAGTCACAGACAAGTGCGCAAATCAACCAGTTGATATACAAGTGATGGAGAAGAAAGATGAGATGACAAAACTAACCCAACAAGAACAACACATAAAGCAGAATGAAAATCGACCAGCCGACACACAATTGGTAGGCACGAAACGAGGATGGAAATTCAACCCGCAAAAGAAAAAGAAAAGAAATAGATCTCATAGAAACAGCAGTTTCTAAACCAAGCAACAGTGAAGCCAGAGACTTTAAAAAATGAATGAATATCTGAAAAGATAGTGGAGGCGAACAACTGTTTAATACTATCCTGAGGATTGTGGCAGATCTCTGTAATGCCGTGATATTGGGATGTGAAAAGAGTCTTACCTTGTTGGATCTGAATCATCTACTCTGGATCTCTTTTACTGGTATATTATAATTATTTTGAGTTATAAGGCAAGAGAGTGACGTTGGGGCATGCAGAAGATCTGGATGTTACTCATTAGGATGATGGGAATCAACAATCCTGATGAATACCACAACTATAACTATATGGATATAATTATAATGTCACTCGGGTGGTTGTTTTTACTTTTATATATATACGAGGATATTTACTACTGATGGGGGCAGAAGATGATTGAAGATTTTGAACAAACTGTTGCACCAGCATGTTATTTTACCCTATTATGGGTGATGGATTTAACAATCCAGCGGAAAGACACCAAAGAAGATATTATATGGATTATAAATTTAAAGTTATTGTCTTTTTTCTTTTTATAAAATGGAATGCATATATAGATATGTGTATATTTTAGTAAAGTGGGCAGTGGATTATATTTAGAATTGTATTGCATGATTTTGTAGGAATTGAAGGGTTGAAATAGGTTAGTTTACTGATTGATTAGTCTAAGAAAAAGGATCTTAAGTCATATATTTAGGGGAGTGGAGGAAATGGATAGAACTGAATAAATGTTAAATGTGGATGTAGGGAGAAGGCCGCTCTAAATTGTTATATTAATATATATAAAAGATTAAATGTTAAATTGTAATAATAGATTATAAGTTTAGGGGAGGAGAAAAAGGGCAGATTATTGTAAAAATGGGAGTTATAAGAATAATATGCTAAGGGTCAGTGTTCTGAGGAGGGAGTAAGGGAAAGGAAAGATATTATGTATGTAATTAGTTATGAAATAGCCTATTGTGAAGAAGTCACAGGGGGGGATGGGTGGTGAGGGGGGGTTAGGGAAGAGGGGGGGAGGGGGAAAAACTTGTATTTGAAAACTTTTTCAATAAAAAAAAATTTACAACAGTTTATTTAATGGCTATTTGAAGTTACAATGGCACTAAAAAAGGAATTTATAACCATTTTCACACAACCATAACAGCATCCCTATGGTCACATGATCAAAATTCAGATACTTGGCAACTGGTTCGTATTTATGAATGCAGTGTCCTGGGGTCATGTGATCACCTTTTGTGACCTTCTTACAAGCAAAGTCAATGAGGAAGCCACTTAACAATCCTGTGACTAATTTAACAAGTGCAGTGATTCACTTAACAACTCTGGCAAGAAAGGTTGTAAAATGGGGCAAAACTCACTTAACAAATGTCTCACTTATCAACAGAAATTTTGGGCTCAATTGTGGCTCTAGGTTAAGAACTACCTGTATAGTTATTACTTCAGCAATGGTCATATGTCAATCCCTGACACCTTTAAACAAGATTCTCGTGTGTTCATTGCATTTGTATCCCTTGGCACTTTAAAATCTTCAGTCCTCTCTATCCCACAACACGGACTAGACTGCTGCTCATTTGAGAAATTGCTGGAGTACAGTATACAAAATTGTAACATGAACAGGTTTTACAAAGATGGCTGAGTATTAGTGAAAGAAAAAGGACTCAGCTTAAAAAAAACACAGAATAAATCAGGGAACATCGGATATAAGAGCTGGGGTTATGAAAGAATCAAAATAAAAAACAAAGAATAGCAAAACAGTCCTGGAGATCCAGTTGCCTCAAGGCAAATTAAGAAAGTGAGAGGAAAGATCTGAAGATTACAGGAAAACAGTAAGTGCAGACCTGTTGGCTCTAGCTCATGATTGTTTATTTTTGCAATAAACACACTAACTCATGGAAGCATGGGGTTCCCCAAAAGACAACTGGAAATAATTAACAAGAAATACTATATGAAAGACTACCAACTCCATCCAAAGTACGTGCACACATACCACACATGCACGCAAATATATAAAAAAGGATAGATGATCATTGACTTCTTAGTTTTCTTTAGAAGTCAACTTCTTTGCTAAATGTCACTCATATCAAAACTTAAAGAAAGTGAGGGGGGAGCAAAATGAAAAAGAAAACCATCTTCTCTCCACTTCCAGTAGCAGTGTAAGTTTAAACTGATCTGAGCACTTTCGCTGTAAACCGCGATAATGGCCCAAGGTCTGTAATCATGCCTAAATATCATCAGTCCCATATGGAGGAGATGGCTTAGCAGGCCACACAGCTATCCAAGTAATCTACCATTACCCCAACTTTTCAGTCACGGCAAAGCTCTGAATAAAATCCATTACTGTAAAGGAAAGAAATGAAACATTTAAAGATGGTGGCTGAACTTTCAACAAGCATAAACACAAAATTCAGATATATGCCCTTTTATTCTTTAGAAAATATATCTTTAATTAGGTGAAAAAACAGCTGTATTTAGGTGTCACAAAAAGCAAGAATTCTTTGGAATCTACACTAGTAATACATAGGCGATATTTTCAGGCACATACCCATTGCTTCCTCTTGATGCTTCTTACTAGCAGAACTGGTTAAGTGTGCCTATTGTTAGGTTGTTTAGAAATATGTGTGAACACTGCAACTTGTTTTTCTTCCAATGAATAAGAATTTTTAAAAAGTCATAAATTGTTTAAACCATATGATTTACAAAGTTTTAAGACTTATAATGCATTTAAGAATAATCTTAACTACAAATCTCAAGAGTGGCTAAATAGGAATAGACAATTCAAATATCAAGGACTGGTTTAGGCACTGAGGTCCAGTTTCTTAGACCTTTATGGTTTGCTGTCTCATATCATGTAGGAAAATTCCTAATTCCTAATTCTATCTATCTATCTATCTATCTATCTATCTATCTATCTATCTATCTATCTATCATCAACCCTCTTTCCCTCTCGTTCTCTCACTCTAGCTCGCTCTATCTATCTATCTATCTATTCACCCTTACACATATGTACCCTTACACATATGTACGTAAGCCCTGGAGTTTATTTTTACAAAACAATTGATTATTGTAATGGATTAGAATGGAAAAATGTGTTACTTATACAAGTGGTTTGATTTAATATTTAACATATAAATTTGCTTAGTTAAGATATTTCTCAGGGTCGTGCAAATGATTTTGTTGATAAAAAGCAATCTGTTTTATACAACTTTGATTTTTGCACAGATTCTTTGACATTGTTTCTAAAATATCACACTCTTTTTTCCTTTTGTAATAGAACTGTAGTCTCAGTACCTTGGCAGCATTGTGTACCAAAGCTGTCTTCTTCTTCAAGTAGTAACAATCAAAGTAGTAGGTGGCATCTCTCTCAGACTCTTTCCATCATTCACTGCAAATCATGATGCTGTCCTGAGTTCTTTGTTCCTCTAGAGGATTCCCTTTCCCCAAAATTACAGTAAGCACCCCAAAGAAGCAGAAATTTTAAAGATGGGAGAACAAAATTAATAATTTCCCTGCCTGTTCAGACATTAGGCTTTTCAAGTTTGCACTTGTCAAGAACTTCCTTCTACAATAGAAACCTCAATCTGACCTTTAAGAGTGTTTTCTGGTGAAGAAGGTGTCACAGTATTACTATTATATATATATATATATATATATATATATATATATATATATATATATATATATGTATGTATGTATGTATGTATGTATGTATGTATGTATATGTATATGTATATGTGTGTGTGTATGTATATATATATATATATATATATATATATATATATATATATATATATATATATATATATATATTGCATGATTCTGATGAAAGGAGGACATCTACTCTCCCAGCTCCAAGTCAACAGAGTTTCAACACATCACAACGGTTAAAGCAATGTGTTGGATTCACTGACTGTGCCTATATCTGGTGCTTCTTAATCAGTGTGCTTATGATTTTACTTGCATCAGAACTGAAAGGCACAGAAACATCTTGGACAACTTAACTTTTGACAAACAAAGCAGGGAATGTCCTCTTTACTGCAGAAAAGAGCACATGAGGAAAAGGGGAGGGAAGCATTTTCTTACTGAAAGGTATTTACTTCTACTTGTCGACTAATACAAGAAAAATGAAGATTTCATCATCCAACAGTGATTTATTGCAGTGCACTTATCTTACTTAGCAGAACATAAACTTTTCATTCCATATTAAATCTTCTGGTTTCTATTATATTAAAATGACTAAGCCCCAATCTCTAGAAGTGTCCAGATGGATTTTGCAAGTTTCATTCCGGTCATTTCAATATGAACCAATTCAGCAGCTGCATGCCCCATATAGATCATTGGGCATTAGCTAAATTGTGCATTGTGCCCCAGATGCATAACATAGTTTGGCAAGGTCAGCTTTATCCTTAGCACCAAAATTCCTGCCTGCTCTCGACAAGCAGCCCATTTATCCCCTGTAATTTTAGCCTGGGAAGGAAGACTGTCATGTACTATAAAAATAGTCTAACCACCCTAATTATGGAGCAGATTAAAACAAACAGCAAGCATACGACATGCTGCCATCTTCACAGAGCTTGGGAGACTGCAATAGCCTCAGCCTCTTAAGAACATCAAATGACAAACATTTGAAATATTTTTCAAAGGAATCGTCACTGTGACAAAAGGCAGCTTGGCTAATGGACAATGCTTGAGTGTAACCATTGCCAGAAATTGATTAAAAAATTGCCCTTTGCACTTTTGTGGCTGCCTTTTCATCCCTCCACCCCTGTGTAAGGTCAAGATTGCTTCAGAAACCATAACACCACAATAAAATTTCCAAATTGGCTTAAATAAAAGACTAGCAACTTTATTGGGCCAATTCTGAGGAAGCCAATTCTGAAGAACTTTGCAATGTTCTGAGCTCTCCAAAGCTCTATATCAGGGGCATTAATACTTCCCAATTCTTTTTTTAAAATTATATTTTACCTACAGTAATATATCACCCAAATTATGTCCAACTTTGTAAATATATGTCCACCTTTTCTTAATTAAATATCTACCCAAGAATGAAAATTATCCCCTAACAGGCAGGACATAGTTAAATGTTGAGATGGGAGGGGGTGGGAACGACTCTGCCTTTTGTGTCAATGGAAACTTTCTCCAATCACCTCCCTGCTACATGTAACTGCTGAACAGATAGATATTATTTTTATCAGAATCATGACTGGAGAAGAAAAAAAAATCAATCTTCTTTTTCACATACTTTAGTCCTAAAAGAATTTTCCACCCTCTTCATTCCTCAGATAAATTTGCTACAGGGGTGGGCTGCTGGAGGTTCTCAGGTGTTAGGGAGAACCTCAAGCTAAGATTCTGTGCAGTTCCGAGAAGCCCCAAATCCCACTCCTGGCTGGTCTCGCCCACCCCACCCCTCCCAGGATTCCCCACGCGGTCTGTTTTGGATGCAGGTAAGTGCAGGGCACGTGCAGAGTGCTCAGAGAGGGCAAAAAACAGACCTACTGGAAGTTTGGGAAGGCCAGAAACAGGCCCAATACCTGGGGAGGCTGTTTTCACCCTCCTGGAGGATCGAAGAAAGCCTCTGGAGCACAGGGTGGGCAAAAACGCCCACTCCCCACCGCCATGGTGCAGGAGACCAACTAGGCCATGCCCACCATGGCCACATCTACCCAGCAATCAGGCAGAGAATCCCTTGCTAAAATTTTTGAAGCCCACCCGATTTGCTATAAAAACTCTGAGATGGGTAAAAGCCAAACAATTAGATTGACATTAGGAGATAACTCTAATGCTTACAGATTAATTATTGTAAATGTGCTTTCTATTGGAGAATGGAGATTTATATATACATGCATATCAACATGCAGCTTATCATAGGCATATGGGATGTCCCAAAGGTACTTTTTCATAAGGCAACTGGACTTTTGTTTTTCCTTGAAGAGAAGAGATTTTGCTTCTCATCCAAGAAGCTTCTTCAGTTCATCAGAACTTGGATAAGAAGTGAAACGTCTTCTAGGAAAAACAAAGTTCAGCTGCTTTTTGAAAAAGCAACTTTGGGACAACCGTGACCTGGATGACTGAAAATCTTTATAGGCATTTATGTGTATGGGATATATATGAATTTATCTTAGGTAGGATCCGTACTAGTTAATTATGGCATCTTCTAGAATCATTCAACCACTGTGGTACCAATGCAACAGTAATAAGGATAGACTTTATATTGCCTCAGTGATAGCCAGATGACATCTGAAAATGCTTTTAGTTCTTATTGGGGAAACAGCCCTAGGCAAATTTCAGTATTTATGTATAGATATGCAGACATGCATGCACATAGTTTCGCATATTGACGATGGTATTTCAAAGCAGTGCACAAAATTTAAAATTATAACGCATGATGCAAAAAACCCACCACATTTTAAATCATTTAAATATTCAGAAGTTCATGCACATGAATATTCAGATAGGAACACTGGTGTCTGCTCCTAATTACAATGACATCCAGATGAAATCTGCATCATATCCATGTCATGACATAGTTCACAAGATCTTAAGGGACAGAGTTTGTACTCAGGGTTATCGGGAGTGAGGGAGGAGAAGGTATGAAAAAGTAAAGATACAGAAGAAGAAATATGTCTTAAACAAGCACTTTTATCACATCACATTTAGTACCTGTCAAAGAGTTGAATACTATTCTGATTTTATAATTTGATTGACCCTCATTGCATTTGTAAATGAAATGCCCATAAGTGAATTGGGCAGTTGTATTCCTTATTCTGATTGGTGTACCTGATCCTGAATCATAGTTGCTGGCTCTTTATTCACAGCTGTGGAGTTGGAAGTGTGGATATTTTAGCTATTTCCTACAAAATAAATGGCTAAATTAACACAATACATCATTTAACAAAGCCCAATACCACAAACAGGAACAGTTTTAAATGCAGAAACCAAGTTCTTGGCCTACATCCATTTCTATTTTCTTTGAGGAATTTGAGTATGTTTGCTATTCCAAAGATAAACCTATTTGGGTTTACCTTCATTTTGGAAAGCATGGATAAATTCATAATTCCTTGGCAATTTCCTGAGTATATAAGTGCATAATTAAACCTAAGCACATTAGCCTCTAGCCTAACATACGATCCTTCTGGAAACTCCCTCTATCAGACACGAAACCCTACAACCTTATATCATGCCAGTTCCTTTTCTTTTCTTTTCCTTTCCTTTCTTTTCTTTTCTTTTCTTTCTTCCATTTGCCATCAATGGCTTTCTCTGAACAATTTTTGGAATTTCATATACTATGATCAAACAATTCTCTGCCTTCAATCTCTGTATATGCTGGCATTGTTAGAAGAAAGTCTGATTTACTTCATAATTCATGGAAAATAAAAGGCATTCTGAGGGAGGGAGGGAGGGAGGGAGGGAGGGAGGAAGGAAGGAAGGAAGGAAGGAAGGAAGGAAGGAAGGGAGTCAATTATTTAGGGAATTCTATCCCTTTCCTTAGAGGTGAGACTAAATGATTAGAAGCATTTACAGAGCTTTATTTTATGATTACTGCTTTTGCTGCTGAACTTAAATAATATCCCCAGACCACTTAAGGGATCACTGGAATCTTAATTACATCCATCTTCTTCTATGTGAAACCAAAGGCATATCGCTAAAATCAGATGCCGCTCAAGTTATTTCTCTGCCTGACTCCAAAACAAGACAACCACCCTTTCCCATAGCAGCTGAACAATACTTCATCATAAGCAATAGGGAATTCCTCTCCCCACAGTTAGAGAGCCAGCTGGTTTACATGACACACAACAGGCTGCATGACATTCCGTATTGCCATTTACAATTGTGCTGCTACTTCCTTGCTTCTGACGCCAGAATATACCACCGCATTCTGTTAATAGCAAGGCTAATCCATATTATGAAGCCACCAGACTCTATGCAATTCTACAGACTGGATAATCTAGTCTTTAGGAATTAAGTGTTACCTGAGGGAATTTGCAGAGTTCAGCACAAAATTGTGTGTGTGTGTGTGTGTGTGTGTGTGTGTGTGTGCACTGATTATTTTAAATGACACATATTTCTCTTTGAATAAAAGATGTAACCAAGTACAGCAAATTCCAGAGATTGGAAATGAATGCAAAGACTCAGTGTATTAAAATGCTATTAATCATAACTGGGGGAAGGGGAGAAATTCCTCTCCGTTCTGTATAAAATTACTTGTATAAACTATTACAACTTTATTAAACGTCCAGGGCTGAGAAGCAAAGAGGCAAAGAAATCTTGAAACAGTACCTCTCTTTCAGCCCCTGAATCATGCTGAGGAATGCTTACTTACTCCAAGATATTTTACACAAATACCCTCACATACACTCATATTGTAATTGTTTCTAAATAAATGGTTCCGAGTAGTTCTCTTGTATGTTAAAACAAAAATATTGTCGTAACCTTTTCTTTGAAAATGGAGGAGGAAAAATAATCACTTTGTGATTTCTGAAGAGCACCACTTGGCAAAAGCGATCTGAAGAGCTGTTTTTGTTTATGCAAGAGTTCAGCTATGTGTGAATAAAGTGAGCTTCAAGGCACATGGCAGGTCGCCATTTTGAAAGCATTTTCGCCTATTGAACAGTCGAAATGATAACAATGTTTTGGTGTCTGTATACATTTTGAGAAGCAAGATCCCTTTGATTAATGTTTCTAATTTATTCTCTCTCTCTCTCTCTCTCTCTCTCTCTCTCTCTCTCTCTCTCTCTCTCTCTCTCTCTCTCTCTCTCTTTAGGCTATCAGAACTTTCTTTCCAATGAGTAAGAGTGCCTTTTGTCTTGTTTCGAAAACATTTTTTCCCCCAAAAGTGTTTTCACAACTAAAGAACTTTCTTAGACTCTCTAATCTTTAAACGCTGGTCTGAATGTTTGGGTGCAACTTTCAACTTAAAAACATTGAATACAAAATGGATGGATTAGGGAAAGCTTTCTAGAAAAATAGGTGTGAATGTTGTTTTTAATTTTAAAAATTCAGAATGACAAAGTAAACTGGCCCAATGGAAATGGACCATAGATGGATTGACATATCCAATTCACCATAATCTCCAATCAATTATTACTATTTGTCCTTTCACAGCATAGCATGGGACAATTCCTTCTGTAATATCTTGGACTTGTTAAGAGTTGGATTTGTTAAGAGTTCACATGTTAGCATTAACTCGCATTCTGGAAATCTGCTCCAAGCCACTTCAATGATTGAAAGCAGGAAAAGTAGCAAATAGAGATAGTCATATATTACTCTTCAATAAACCCATCATCACTTTTGTAATGTATAATTCATCTGGGAAGTCTTCCAAAAATAGAATACAACTTCCGGTTGTGGTGACATTTGTCAACAACTTGAAAAGATCAGTTTTATCCTAGTTTTATCCTAGTCAGCTATAAACGAGATAAGTGGCACACAAATCTAATAAATAAATATAGATGAATAAATAAAAAACACGAGAAGATCATTTGAGTTGAAAGCCTCTTATACTATATGCCAAGTGCTCTACTCCTTACATTATGGCTTGAGAAGGAAGGTTCTCTTGATTCTTTCCTCCCATAGGATCATCAATTGTAGATATTATTGGATTTGAAACACTTCAATAAAATTCAAGTTGAACAATAACCAAAATATTTAACTCAGTTCCTCATTTCCTAGCTTGAACCTTGTAATTCCTACACCTATGAAAGGAAAGCTCTGATTCATATAAACCATTACATTTACTTCATCTCCTTCCCTGATAGGTATGAATCCTAACAGTTTTCTCGGGCCATAAACCTTACTGTACCCCATGACATTTTAGTGCCTAGTCTAAAATTGAAACCTTATGCACAGGACTGCAGGCGTTAACTTAACCGTTTAAGGCTGTAATACTATTATTGCTTCTCCTTCTCTCAACTGCTGCTGCTCATTCATCACTTCTGGGCCAAAAGAGAAAATAGGAGATTTCTCATACAGCAACAGCAACATTAGTAGCCCAGGTGCCAAAAGGCAGAAGGGAAGAGGCCGTCTTTCATTCCCTCTCTTTACTTTTTGCTCCTAATGTGACATTGTCACAGCACTGGGCTGCGTTAGTAGGACAGAAGTCCGTTAGTGGGAAGAATGGCTTTTTAAAAAAATGACTATTGGTACAGAAAAGTGATTTTATTTTTGGACTTAGGAATTTAAATCAGGCAGCAGAACCCAAAAACTTTATTTCTCTTTTATTTGCTACCAGAACATTACTCCGTCTGAAATCAAATCACCCCCATTGTTATTATTTTGCAGCCATTTCCATCTGGAGTTGCAATTATTGAGTGACTTGAGGAATCAACTGTGATTTGCAGTTCTTGCCTTATGCAACTTGCTTTAAGTAGTTACAGCAGCAGATTCTTGGCACCTTGTAGATAACCTAAGCTCTATCCCAGGACTGTCAAACTCATGCCCTGCAGGCCGGATGCATCACACGTTGGCCATGCCCATGCCTGGTTTAGCAAAGGGGAAAAAAGTCCCGTGACGCCACCGTGACAATGTGAGTTTGACACCCCTGCTCTATCCTATCTTTAGCTCTTCTTTGATCATTCTCTGCCCGGTTTAATATCTGTTCATCATCCCATCTTTTAACACAGCAGCTTCTGCCTCGCTTTGTGTTTGCTCATCACTTGAGCCCAGGGATGCAATTCAGCAGGTTCTGACAGATTCTGGAGAACCAGTAGTGGAAATTTTGAGTAGTTTGGAGAACCAGAAAATCCCACCTCTGGCTGGCCCCAGAGTGAGGAGGGAATTGGTATTTTGCAGTATCCTTCCCCTGGAGTGGGGTGGGAATGGAGATTTTGCAGTATTCTTCCCCTGGAGTGGGGTGGGAATGGAGATTTTGCAGTATCCTTCCCCTGCCATGCCCACCAAGCCACACCACATCCACAAAGCCATGCCCACAGAACCGGTAGTAAAAATATTGAATTCCATCACTGCTTGAGCCCTAAACTTGCTAACTGCATTTTAGCAAAATACATTATGCAAACTCAACCCATGTGGTCAATTTAATATTCACAGTTATAAAATCCATAAAATTGGGCTAATTGACGGCACTTCCACAGAGGGAGAGCATACCAGTTCAAAAGCCGGTCCAGACCTCTGCAATCCCACAACAGCAGTTCAATTCACGAGCTGAACCAATATATTTTAGCACGTTCGTTCTTTGCAGTGGGGAGGCTCTGCAGAATTTGTAGATGGTCTGTTTCTCCATTGGAGGGAACTCTTGTCATTCTGCCTTCCTCCAGCTATTGAGGTTCAGGGCCCTTCCTGCCTTCCTTTCACCTGGAAAGTAGGCAGCTGGTCAAATGCCAAGGAGCTTGATTTCCTTTTATGTGTAGAAAGACGGTTGAGGGAATATTGGTCATTCTGATTGCGGGAGAAAAAAAACACACCCCATAGCAGTGTAGAATTACCTTTAAAATTGTTCTGTCTTCTGCAGCTTCAAAGTATACATTTTTGTTGGAACTTCTTGCTTTCAGTGATCTTTCAGTGATGGCCCAAAGTATTTATAGGTTTTGAGAAAAGGCCCTGGTTACAAAGTGGATAGCATGATAACGCATCACCTTCCCAGATCTCAATGGGATTTGTAGCATAGGAGGAATGACAGCTTTGGAATAAGGCTTCACCCTATCACAAATGCTCAGTGATTTTATTCCATTTCAGTTCATTTTAAGGTGGAGTTAAGGAAAGAAGAATCCTTGTTACTTCTGCAACCCAGGAAATGAATAATATTGGTTGTGAGGAGAAATTTCCTCACAGTGAGAACAATTAACCAGTGGAATAGTTTGCCTTCAGAAGCTGTGGATGCTCCATCACTGGAGGCTTTTAAGATGAGACTGGACAGCCAGTCCTGCTTGAGCAAGGGGTTGGACTAGAAGACCTCCAAGGTCCTTTCCAACTCTGTTATTCTGTTAAACCTCCTGTTGGTCAAGTAGAGGAACCAGCATCTTCTTTTTTCATCCCACCATCATCAATGTTCTGGGATTACACAATGTTTTGTGTTAACCAAATCCTAAGAACACAGTTTTGTCTCTCTGTCTTCCTTTCGGAGGCAAAGTGAAACTGTAACTCCTAGAGATTCTGTCCCATGACTCTCATAAATAGCTTTCAAAAGGATATTCCAAGAATCAATCTTATTTATTTATTTATAAAATGTATTGGCCACCCATCTTGTCTTATATTTTTTTGAACCCCGAAATAAGCGCTTGGCCTTATTTTCGAGGAAGTCTTATTATTTTGGGGCACGTGGAGCAAGACGGGGCTCCTCTTGCCATCTTACCTGATTTCTAACTCTGTCTCCCTAACTCTAACCAGAGGAAATGGCGGGGACTGGCTGCGTATGCATTTAAATATTTTTGGAGAGGGCTTATTTTGGGAAGGGCTTATTTTAGCGCATGCACTCAAAAGCCCGATTGGGTTTATTATCCAGGAAGGTCTTATTTTCGGGAAAACAGGGTAAATAAAATACTATAATGATCTTCTGTTACTATGTTAATACAATTCTTACGGGATGTGTGTGTGATAAATCTAAGATATTACTTGGTGTAAAATAAAAATAAAAACCACATATCCCCTGAAGTTAACAGTTAAAATGTATATCGAATCAAGTAGTATTTTACAACAGAAAAAATATATCTTTGAGCTTTGATCTGTGTCTTGCTTTTATCGCAACAACACAAAATATGGCTACTGAACACATAATGAATAGTTTTAAATCCTGAAGGAAAAAGTTTGTGTAACATTTATCTGGCCTTCTAAGGAATGTATCTATTAGAAGGATGATGTAGATTGACCTAATGTCTCTGTAAAATTTACAATGTAGTAATACCCGTAAGAGGGCTAGTAGTAATACCCGTAACAATGGCTTTTTGAATAAACCACTGTTGACTAGATTCACACAAGTCCTTCAGTCTAAATCAGGCCAAACGTCTCATGAGGTAATGCTGTGAGTAAACCAGAGAGACTCAACCCATGCCTCGTAGTATGGCTGAAGTAAGTAAATCAAAATACGTCACGTAGCAAGCCCTGCACTGTGTCTCCTGAGGAAAAGAATAAATTGTACAGATAAAACATAAGAGGTTTTTAAATCACACACCCTGGACTGGAGAATATTAAACACTTCAGGAGGGAGGGGAAATATTCAGTATGGAAAGCAGAGTCTTTAAATTGACCCTTGGAACTTCTGTTAGATCCAAGCAGGATGGCTTTTATCTAATTACGAGTATAAATATCTCGCTGGCCAATTTTTCCCCAGACCCCACACTGTTCTTGCTCACTTCTGATGTCACTGCGATCGTCAACGCTTCTCAGTTTGGCAGAGGATGAAGCCAAGAAACCAAGAGCTGGTTTCAAAAGTGATTCTGTCCCTCTGCAACTCCACCGTGGAGGAAGAAAAGTCTGCCAGCAGCCTTGAGCTCAGGGCCAAAGGAGACAGTGAAGAGCTGGGCTGAACTGGTACCTCTAAGAGAGCCAATGGGAGAATCTGGCTATTTGGTTTGGAGTTTAATTTTTATATAAACAGAGGGATTTGAGAGAGTATTTTTTTTTTTTTGCCTGTCTGTTTTCAGTCAATCACAAGATGTTCCTTCATTCTCACAACAGTAAATCTGGCACCAAGATCATGGCTATAAATTGAGACTTCTCCACATAGTTTGCAAGGCTCCTTCCTCCATCCTGCTCTTTGTGGCAAGGGTTTAGCTCCAACCAACATCACTTGGCATCTGAAATCCAAAAGGACATCTGTGCTTCAGAGTGACTCCCAACGAGAGCTTCTTTGTGCCATTCCTATTGCACTCATTACAGTTTAAGTATTAGAGCAGACTCAGGCCCAGAAAACAGAGAAAGAGAAAGCTCAAGACAGAAAGACCTAATCAGGGTTTTTTTTTTCCCCTGAAGTTGCAGCTTTTTCTGTCTGTAGCACCATCAACCGTATGAAGCTAAACAGCTCTGAAACATTGCAGCCTCTCCCTATGTCGGAAACTTCATTGCTAATAAATCAAAGTAGCTCTCAGTTAAACCTTCATTTATTTATGGTCGAGCAAGCAGTTTTGGTTTCTGTATTTTTGTTTTCTTTGTATTCTTGCAAATGTATAAGAGTCTGAAGGTGATTGGGACAATAGCTTTTAAACAGTGTTGGTTTCTGAAAGGATCCCTGTGCGCCCCACTAGACAAGAGTGAAAAAATGACACTTTTAAGAATATTCTCATGACGAATAGCCCTTCCAGCAATTCTGAACAAGGCTGACAGCCATCTCATTTGAAACACAGCTATCCTTTGCAATTTGAATCCTTCTTTGGCCCAGACTGTGCTGAATGATCTGCATTTGGAGAAAAAATGCTAGGTTATTTCAGCAAGATTTTGAATATTTGCCTTTGGAAAGGCACATTGGGAGTGGGTTTCCCATTAATGGTGGAATAATAGCATTCCTGCTTTTGGTCTCTCTCATTTATTCTTTCCCTCCTTTTCAAACAAAAGCATGAGGGAATTCTAAAATCCTTGGAAATAAACATTTCAACCCCACAATCGATTGTTGGAGTACACTTCTAACACAGAAATCCCTGGATTGGCCAGAGTCACTTCTAGTGAGATGAACAGCTATATTTTTATTTAGATTTTTTTATACTGCTTTATTGTTTTTATAAATAACTCAAAGCAGCGAATGCTCCTTCCTTCTCCTATTTTCCTCACAACAACCACCTGTGAGGTGGGTTCAGCTGAGAGAAAGTGGCTGGCCCAAAGTCACCCGCCCACTATGGTAGATTAGAACTCACAGTTTCAAACTAGTTTCTGGGCCAGCCCCTTAACCACTGGACCAAACTGGCTGTATAAATAAATTTGATAAGTACATTTAATAAATAAAATTCCACATTTATCACGCTAAACACACTCAGCTCTACGCAACACGCAGATGTCTGGAAGCAAGTAGATGTGGCTAAAAGTTGTCCCCTCTTTTATTAAGACATATGCAAAAGAAAAGAAAAAATCCTGTATATCTCCAACAGCCTGTTTGTCCTTTTATTATGTCTTTCAAATGATGGGCTTGCAGACAAAGACAGTGCTTTTATTCCTTGGTTAACCTGCACTTTTCTAGCCTCCCTCGGAGTTGCAGGGCCAGTAATAATTCATGTAAATGATAGGTTTATCCCTTAAAGTTTTATGTATTGCTCTGTATTTGTTTGGGTTGCATACACAAACTCTGACATTACATTAGCTTTGGGGGACAGCTTGCTCCCCTTGCCCATTGCCTTTTATTATGCTGGTGCACTGAACTGATTAAACAGCAAACAGATTTGAAAAAATGCTTAATGCATTGTAAGCCGCCCTGAGTCTCTGGAGAAGGGCGGCATATAAATCATTTTTTTAAAAAAAATGGGGTGCTTTAACCGTTTGTGAAGTGTTTCCCACTGCACCAATGGACAGCTACTCTCTGAGGATTATAGGTCTGACCTGAGGTGGTAGCTGACTTAATCTTACTCAAACAAGACAACCACTCATACAAAGTTACTATGAAGAGTAGATATAATGACCTCACACTGAATCATAATTTGCCTGCTTATAATTTTTAAAAGACCGCAGTTACGGTAAATGATCCTTTCCAGACCCGCTTCTCTGGTTTGCCAAGGAATTTAACCTTTTTGTGAGTGCAATTTTTTTTATATATAGTACTTACTTATTTGGGGTTTGATTTTGTGGGGCTCTTCAGCCTTAGTAAAATAAAATGAAAATTCTGTTGCATAAACGGACTTTATTTTTCTGCGCTTTTCTCAATTACTTCTCATAGATCTGTTTGGGTTTTATTTGCTTTCATTTTTAAATGCGAAGGCTTGGATAATTGGTGTGTTTTTCTCAATATTATGATCCTCTGTGAGAATTTGATTCAAACAGGTTAATTTTTTTAAAAAACTCAAGGGGGGGGGATTTTTCTGGCAACCAAATGGTTAGCAATGTGTATGACTATTCTATTTTTTTTTCCCTCCGAGTTCCTGAACAGATCATATGAAAAAAGAATGAATCACTTTTCTGCTTAAATATAGGGCTATGTGACTGTTGCAACTATGAGCTTTTTCAATAAAGTGTACACCAAGGACAAAAAAAATGGGATCATTGGACTAAATTTGTTCCTAGCATAAGGAACATGGATCTGTATTTATGATGAAGAGTAAAAAAAATAATACAACACTTCCAAGCTATTGATAATCTCTGAAAAGCACAGTTTAGAAAACCAACTGTCATTGCTGAGCTGTATTTCAGAAGCTGTATGCAAGTATGATAAGAATATGCTTAAAATTAGGAGCTGAGCCTTAGACTGCTTTAAAAGATTGACCTTATGCTATACTGAATTTGCTCATTAAGTATAACCTTGTTTTCATTTGTTCACATTTCTCTTTAAGTGCTTTTCTGAAAAACATATCGGCACTATTTTTTGAGGTTAAAAGCATTGTCCATTGTAAGTGATTGACATAATGTATCTAAAGAGGGGAGACTGGATGTTTAGTTGATCCCCAACTATCAGTTGTTGTTGTTGTTGTTTGTTGTTTTTAACCATTTAGTTATGTCTGACATTTGGTGACTTTATAGGCAAGTGCTCTATCAATAGTGAAGCAAAAAGTCCCAAGTGTGGATAATATTGCATATTCCCCCTGTTGTACCTATGGTCCTCTGGTTAGGTTTCAAAGTATCTAAAGTTCCTTTTTTTTTAAAAAAAAAATAGATTGTTCCCCAGACCCTGAGTATGGCCTGCATCTTGTGTATTGATAATGTTTATTGGGAACTGGGATAATATCCTAGAAAAAAAGACCTCTTAAATTCAGAAAGGCTGACTCTTAAATAAGTAATCAAGGGGCTTGGGATCCAAAGACTGACCCCTGGGTAGTAGTCCATTGCCTCTGTAATAATTTGCTTCTGTCCCAAGGTGAAGTCAGATCCTTCCTTGATGATGTTTCAGAAGAAAATAAAATCTGCCCTTTATTAAGGCATATAAATTTCGGTTATCAATAAATAAATCCATGCTTATAACAGACTTGGGGCACATTAGACCTAGATCTCTGAAGAAGGGTCTAATGTTGGGAAGAGTGAAAGGAAAGAGAAGAAGAAGACAACCAAGAACAAGATGGATGGACTCAGTTACAATGGCGAAGAGCGCACCATTGGTAGACTTGAAAAGATCAAGTTAGGGACAAATTGTCTTGGAGAACATCAATGTGGTCACTAAAAATTGTCACCAATTTAATAACACATAATTAATCAAGTACTGTTCATTTGTTGAGAATATTACATTTAAATATGTACTTAACACTAATATTAAATATTTCAGTACTGGCTTCAAGGAAATTGTACCCTCAATGGGGAAATATATTATTTATTTGTTTATATTTCACTTTGTTCTCTGGAATTTGAGACGATGCACATAAAATCCAGTCCTCCAGTTTTTCCCAGTACAGCAGTCCATTGAGCTGGTTGAGTTGAAAGACCTTACCAAAAAAATAAGCAATGAAATACTTTATTGAATTTGAAAATGTTTCTCCTAGACATTAATAGAATTTGAAAGTGTCTGGATGGTGCCCATGTTCCCAACACATATTCATGCAAAGACATATTAAACACTGACAAACTTGCTAAAAATAAGGCAGTACTCTTTAAATCAAATGATCACTTGTAACAGCAAATTCATCAAGATCAAAGTCTGTTTCAAGTACTCATTTCAACACTGTGTTTAATTAGGTGGTATTCTTTTCATAAATGTGGCCACAAAATTAGAATGGCTGTACAGCAGGAACTCATTATAAGTCCAGGACCAGGGCAGATTTTTCTCCTTTTCTGTTTTAATGAGATGGTTGGGAAGCGCTTTAAGAAGCACTTGTTTGGAAAGAAAAATAAAAATCGAAGGAAATATAAAAAGAGAGCTTCAACTTCAATAGCAAAAATTGTGTTTTGTTTGGTTGGTTGGTTGGTTCTTTTCTAAAAATGGAGACCTCATTTAGGTAGGAAGCAGTTCTTGGTCTTTTAATAGAGAAAACTGAAAGAGTGCAAAGTTAGTCATGCCATCATTTATACGCTTTATCTGCACTTTTCCACAAGTGTGAAAACTAGGATAATCCTGTTGTTTCCCCGCTGCCATATTGGAAAACTGAAAAGGGGCAAGCCGAGAGGTCCCCAACCTTCCTGGCTCCACAAACCTGCAGCAATAATGGCAGTGGGGAGGGGGAATGGTTTCTCATGCATAACCTAGCTCCTGTGCACATGCAAATGAAGCTTCATACTCTCGCCCACCGCTTGCACAACTGGCCGGGTTCCCAATAGGCCACGGACTAGTACTGGTCTGCAGCCTGGGAGTTGGGGACCCCTGGCTTGGATCTTACTAAATCCAGCCAATTGTGGCTTATTAAGCAAAACATAAACAATTATACTAATGTGACATAATGATGCCATAATGATAGATATATTTTATTTTCAAAATCATATTTGGTCATTTTAGATACATCTTTTTTTAAAATTCTCTTTTCCTAATTTTCAATTCCCTTATATAACTATCATTTTTAATAAAGATATTTTATTGACAGATTTGAAAGTCCTAAGAAACCACTATTGGATCAAAGCAGACAACAATTTTGCCTGAGAACAGCCCCTCTGGACCAAAAAAATAAATAAATAGAGAACAAAGACTTATTTTTAACTCCAGCTCATTGATTTCTTTACTATCCAAAGTAGTTTGTATTCACAAGACTCATTGATTTAATAGTAGTTTTCACATAATGAGCAGAATCGCATGATTCAGTGGCATTGATGCTAGAATAAAATAAGTAGTAAGAACAGTTCAATTAGACTTTAATTACAATCTTCTATCTACTTATAGGGAAGGAAGCTCCATGAAACCCAGTGGAACTTAATTTGGGAATAGACACACATAAGTTTTTATTATTAGACATGCAGACATCTTTAAGAACAAATAAATAAATTCTTCCTCTGGCTGAAGAGAAGAAAGAAAGAGAGGAAGGAAGGAAGGAAGGAAGGAAAGAAGGAAAGAAGGAAGGAAGGAAGGAAGGAAGGAAGGAAGGAAGGAAGGAAGGAAGGAAGGAAGGAAGGAAGAAGGAAGACTTGTGTCAGGATTATAACTCCCAAAATTCCCAATCAATTGTAATCCTAGTTTATTTGAAAGAAACTAGTTTAAATCAGGTTGCTCTAGCTATCATGAAATTGTTTACATATGTCCATTGGAGAAGTCCATTAGTTTCCCTTAAAACAGAATGGCATTTATTTAAGCAATGAAGATTTTTTTAAAAATTGGTTGAAGTCTCAGGTTGAAAGGAATTTAGCTTATGGGAATTCTGTCAGAAAAGTATTTATCCTCTGTTTCATGCAGCCAGATGCTGGGATTATTATAGGAATTAATCAAGGAAAGAAGCATGTTATTAAGTCATAATGCAATCGTTAACCCTTAGGATAGCAACATGATAGGACTGGCAAAAAAAAAAAGGCAAATTCTGGCTCTGATTAGTGCATTAAAAATTTTTTTAAAAGTAAATCATTTCAATCAAGCAGGCAGCCAAAGATAGAAAACACTGAACTTTACAAGGCAGAAGAAGTCTCCTGAATATGGCAAATGAAAGGAGAACAAGAGATAAAGCCATCTCATTCTGGAATCCCATTGGTGATGTTCTTCAAATATTGAGGCCAACCTCCTAATATTTACTTACCCTTACATTCTCAGCAAAATCACAAAACTGGGTCTCACTTACTTTGATCATGTCGTATCGGGCAATTCACTGGAGAAAACAATTATGTTGGGAAGAGTTAGCGGTAAAAAGGAAACCAGGCCACCGAAGAGCACAATGGCTGAACTCAAAGAGTAGAAAAGCTGACCTCATAGAGTAGAAAAGAGTAGAAAGACTCTAAGAAGCAATGCAAGATCACAGGATGTAGAGTCTCCTGGCCAGGGGTGAAATGCTACCAGTTCGGTGAGGATAAGCTGTGACATGTGATTTATATTAGCTAGAATCGTGGGATTTCCTGCTTTCTAGCTAATCTAAATCGTGTGCCAGAGCAGATTCCCCCACCCCCACTGTTCTACTTACCTTTGCACACTCGGAAGGCTTCCTTTTTTAGCGCTGTGCGGGCATGCCTCAGGTAGCAGTCTCACAGAACTGGTAGCAGACTTCAGAGGATTTCACCGCTGGTCCTGGCCTGTAGAATTGCCAAGTCGGACACAACTGAATGGTTAATGTCATCATCATCACATTCCCAGCAGCCTATTTTGGAATGAATGAAAATGAAGGTTTCATCCTCCCTTCTCTCTTTTCAGCAGCAATTCAGTCGGGAGTTAGAAAGAGAAGACAATGAATTTTTTCCCCATCCAATGAACCAGCAGATATAAAGCTGCTGTAAGGAATATAGGTGTGCAGCAATTGTGGTGCATCATGGTGACTCCAAAAATAACAATACATGCAATGATACCATAACATTGATGTGATTCTCATGATATACGATACATGATGCCATGATACTCACTTGCTATCCTGAGGATATTCCATGAATATGGATCCAAAAGGCTATTCGGCAATTCTATTGTCAGAGGGTATGTGGTATGGAGTAAACAGTACTCTATGTAAATCATCCATTGTGTATTAATTACTCAAATGTTGAAAGAAACCAGCCCTTGAAAACAGGTTTTGATATTCAACTTCATCTCAAATTAAGCCCTACCAGAGGTTTTTTTTAAAAAAAAGTTACATCTGGGATGGCCCCATGCAACCAGAATATCAAAAATTGCATCTCATATTCCTCTATGCTTGTTTGTTTATTACTTACTCATCTCACCACTGAGAGAAATGGGTGACTTCAATGCATTTTCAATGCATTTCATCAGGATGTCTTTGAATTGATGGGAAATGATCTGTTGAGAAAGGAAAATATAAAAAACAAGAGAGATAAATCATAAATTAAAAAAAATCAGTGGCTTTTATGCTACAATCACTGTCAGCTGCATAATCAACAAGCAGAAATAGCTCAGGACAATGGATTGAAGTAAGCTGGGGTTTGTTTGTTTTTTGTTTGTTTGTTTTTTGGAGTGCTGAAACAGGAAGAATGGAATTAGTAGGTATAATTCTATCATATCAGTGATCAGTCACACTGTACCAGTGGTGGGTTGCCCCCGGTTCAGACCTGTTCGCAAGAACCGGTAGTAAAACTAGCGGGAGACTCCACCCACTAACCCTGATGTCATTAGGAAGTTTCTGCGCAGAAGAAGTGGTCCTGTTGCGAACCGGTAGTAAAGGTAAGTAGAACCCACCCCTGAACTGTACTGCCTACCGGTCCATTTCAAGATCTCATACAAGACTTGGATGATAATTTTCAAGTCTTGAATTGCTCAGGCCTAGAATATTTCCAGAAATGCCTTCTCCAGATATGTGTATTTATATGGGTGTGTGCATGTGCGCACACAGGCATAGTAAGGTAAAGGTTTCCCTGTCCAGGGAAACCTTTGTGTCTGACTCTAGGGCCTGATGTTCATCTCCATTTCTTGGCCGAGGGAGCCAGGGTTTTCTGAAGACATTTTCCATGATCATGGCTATATGCCAAGGTGCTTGTAATGTTGTTACCTTCCCACCAAAATGGGATTAATCTACTCGCTTGCTTTCAAACTGCTAGCTGGGCAGGAGCTGGGCAAGGAATGGGAGCTCACCCCATCACGAAGAACCAGGGTCTCGAACCGGAGCTCTCAGTTTTCCAGCTGACAAACTCAGCATCTTTAACCACTGAGCCATTGCACAGTATGTACATATATATTTTCCAGGGCCATCAGTCCTTTCCTCTATATTTGCCAAATAATGTTAGGCATGTACCTTCATATGAAAGGGCTGCATTTTCAGTGGCTTCTCACAAGGTTTACTGGTGCTTGTGTTAATATATTTTCAACGTAAGCAAAGACATACCTCTTCACCAAGGCTTTCTATAATTCTGTCCTTAATTTTAAGTGCAAACACCACATCAGAGTAGGTACAATTAATGTTTTATTTAGCATTCACTAGGATTCTGTATATTAGGAGAGGAAAGGAAATTGCCTCTGGCTATACTGTAGGTCCATCAACCAATGACCTTTGTTCAGACAGAGATTGTACTCCTGTCATAGAAGACAACCAGGTCATTCCAGGTCAAAGATGACCACCACTGATTTTAGGTGTGTCCAGTGTTTCAAATGACATTGTAATCTGCCCAGATATAACTTTGATCACAGGTGGATTGAAAATAATTATTGTCATAATAATTGTAGAGTGTTAGGTTACTATTGTTATCACCTTGATCTAACCTGCTTATGTGGTTAATTCTTGCAGACTCACCAGCATTAGTTCCCCTATAAGGCTTAATACTGTAAGCAGCAAAGAGAAAAATCTTACTCCTAACTCTAGTATCTTTTGATCACTAGGAAATTAAAAAACAAAAACAAAACACTCTTATAATAATAAGAGGAAGAAGCTTGGTGTTACTTTTTTTTTAAAGTTACATCACCACAACCCTGGAAGACCCAACTGATATATTTTTTGAGCTGTATCCAATTCCTTCCTTGGAAAATGAAATATTTATTTCATTTGTTTAAAAGATTTATATGGCTGACTTGGGCATTTCTGGGATGCTCACACAATGTCAATCAAAATCTGACTCTAGCCGATCCTTATCCTTTGAATGCCACAGTCTATAGCCAGGAAATGAAATTTCTGTCAGGGTTCCAAGTAACAGACCCAACACAATCAAAACTCTGAAGCCTAGGTGTTCCTCAAAGTACAGATTTATTAGGCATGTCATATTGGCACATCTGGTGAAAACCCGACTCCAAAAATCCAGAGGTTTCCCCACCCAAATTAAAAATCAAAGTTCTTTCCCCCAGTCCACCTGTCCATCACATGGTCCAATCTGGTCACAGTCCAAACTCCAGTTGGTTTCAGTCCATGCCTCCCCAGTACCTGGTGAGAACGTCTTTGGTTCCCAAGAGAAAGAATTTTAATTGGACTATAGGTCCCCAGCTATCTCTACCTCCCACCCTCCCGTTCGCACAGCTCTAGCCGACCCTGCTGTGGCAGCCCTGAAGATGCTCCAAAATGGCTTCAGGGTTGACAATTTCTCTGTGTGTATGCCCTAAAAGCATCCTTTGATTTTGATTTAAGATCATGAAAACAAAAACACTTATGGAATTATTTTTTGATGTAGTTCATTACTGACTGGTTGAGGAACTATGATTTCAAATACAGGCCCAAAAGGTAGATATGTATGGAGATTCTCAGTCATCCTGGTCATGGTTGTCTCAAAGGTGCTTCAGCCCCCCCCCCCATCTTCTACTAAAACGCAATTGAACTATGTTTTTTCTTGAGGAAGAAATGTTTCTTCCTTGAAAAAGGAGATGTTTCACTTTTCATTCAAGACATTTTTTCAGTTCTGACAGGGTGGGGAGCATGGAAGAATCATATCTCTTTGCAATCATCTGGTCATTAGCACCAGATGACTACAACAGCTCTCAGAGAGAGTGCTAATGACCAGATGACTGCAAAGAAATATGATCCTTCCATCCATCTCCCCCCCACCCCACTCCATCTTATCAGAACTGATGAAGCTTCTTGGATGAGAAGACAAACATCTGATTCATCAAGGAAAAAATATTTCTTCCTCAAGGAAAAACATAGTCCAGTTGCCTTTTGTGGGGTGGGGAAGCAACTTTGAGACCTAAAATTTAGACATTTCTGCTTTTTTTTTTTTTTTACTGGTTATTCCAAATCTCTAAGGGATGTCACAAATGACAATTGAGCAATTAGCTATGTTTCTCAAATAATATACTGTAGAAGAAGGACCATTTTGCCTGTCTTCAACACAGCCTGAGAGTAGCTTCCCGCCACATTGCCAATTGTATCAATCGTATAAGCCACAGCCACCTGTATTTACCATAGGCCAACCTTATTTGTTAATATGAGTTCTGATGTTGTCTAGTTTGCATTTAAATATGTTGTCGAGCTTTTTTGTAATGTCATTCTTTTGCATTTTTTAAGAATTCAGTTCCATTGTCTGCCTCTCCAGAACTATAAATTCATAAATAATGGATAAATGGCATTCAGATTCCAATGTACATATAGATAAATGCATGCTTGACTTAAAACTTGAATACTATTTCCATCTCTTCCATTACTAGCTAGCCAAATGTAGTCTATACTGCTCAATGTGTTTTGAGTTGTAGTTCGTCTAGAATAAATACAACCAAATGTATGCCTAGTGAGATTAAACAGTCTGTAAAATAGACCTAATTAATTAAATTGGCCAGAAGTTATTTCGACGCCTTAGCAATATGGAATGGGAAAATATTTTTGGTTCATTTGTTTTATTTTTGGATTGTGCCTCTTTATATGAAAATAAGCATTAAATAGTACAAGCATTACAATCTTGCAGACATCCCTAAGCTTCGTTCTGAAAAACCTTAAAACCAGTGCTCTATCATCTGGATGATACAGAAGAAGTTCTTCAGATGATAACGAAATGATAATAATGAACCACATTCTTGGACTTGCCTATATGCTTCCTGTATCAAAGCATTTCATGAGAAAACACAGCAAAGTAACTCCATCACTGCAACCGATGATGTATAAACCTGTTAATTGATGATGTGCACAATATGCTAAGCCATATTTTGTTTGGATTTAATACGGCTGACACCAGATCGTGAACAAGATCACAAAACCGTACACTTGAAAGTTATCTTAAGGCCTCTGAAGACTGTAATTAACAACTTCATTAATAGTAAATCTTATTACTAGCAACCAGGGGAATGGAAAGGGCTTCAGAACCCTGTTGACCGGACTTAATCATGATTCTTATAATTAATAGAATTTAGAATAACTTTATTGTCATTTTGAATGTACCCCAATTGGCATACATTAAAATGAAATTTCATTGCATACAGCTCTCAAAGGATCACCACCTCCAATATACACTACATAAACATGACTAAATATGTCTAATCCAGATGTATACGTGTACGTGGCGAGAAAAACGAATCTTGCCAATTTACCAGATGGATGGCATAGGGAACAAAGCTGTTACAGAATCTGGTAGTCCTGCTACAAATACTTTGAAACCTCCTCCCAGAGGGGAGCAACAGAAACAGACCGTGAAATGGGTGTGTGGGGTCTCTAACAATGCTTTGAGCTCTAAGCACATAGCGCTTATAAACAGTATCCTGAATAACAGGAAGCGAGCTTTCTATAATCTTCTCAGCTGTCCTTACCACTCCCTGTATGGACCTTCTATCTGAGGCACTGCTGCCACCAAACCAAAAAGTGATGCAGTTTATTAAAACTCTCTCAATCGTGCCTCTGTAAAAAGTGGCTAGGACACAGGAAGAAAGATGTACTCTCCTCATCTGATGCAGGAAATGCAGACACTGGTCTGCGTGTTTCGCTAAGGATGACGTGTGGAGAAACCAATTCAGATTGTTAGTTATCTGCACCCCCAGATGTAAAATAGATTTACTCATATCTGCAAACACACTTTAAACATCCACTTTTCAAAGATACAGGGAGTCCTTAATTTAAAAGCATTTTTTTAGTGACCAATGCAGCATCCCCACCAGTGATGGGATTCAAATTATTTTACTACCAGTTCTGTGAGCATGGTTTGGTGGGCGTGGCTTGGTGGGCATGGCAGGGGAAGGATACTCTAAAATCTCCATTCCCACCCCAATCCAGGGGAAGGTTACTGCAAAATCCCCATTTCCTCCCGATCATCTGGGACTCAGGAAGCAGAGAATAGATGGGGGCGGGGCCAGTCAGAGGTGGTATTTACCGGTTCTCCGAACTACACAAAATTTCCACTACCAGTTCTCCAGAACTGGTCAGAACCTGCTGAATACTACCTCTGACCCCCACAGTAAAATGATCAAAATTTGGGCTCTTGACCAGCCATCATTTATTTCTGACAATTGCAAGTGATCCCGGAACATGTGATCACCACTTGCAACCTTCGCAGCTGGCTTCTCACAAGCAAAGTTCATTGGGAACTAGATTCACTTAACATGATTCACTTAAGAACTGTAGGGATTCACTTAACAACTGTGGCAAAAAAAAAGCTTGTAAAATCAGGCAGGACTCACTTAACAACTGCCTTGCTTAGCAACATAAATTCTGGTCATAACTTGAGGACTATCTGTACTCACTTTGAGAAACAATTTATTTACCGCTGCTAGTTTACCAACAAATGCCTGATTTTACACTGGAGGTTATACCCTAAGCCCGTGATGGCGAACGTGTGGCACACGGAGCCATATTGGTGGGCACGCAAGAATTGTCCTAGTTCAGCTGCAGTGCGCATGCGTGCACTGGCCAGCTAATTTTCAGGCCTTCTGGGCCCACCGGAAGTCGGGAAACAGGCTGTTTCTGGCCTCTGGAGGGCCTCTGGGGTAGGGGTGGGGAAGGCCCGTTTTTCGCTCTCCCCAGGCTCAAGGCTTTCTAGGGGGCTGGGTGCATTGCATTATGGGTGTGGGCACGCACACGCGCAATTCCCCTGTGCTCCCCCTGCTTTTGGCACGCGATGGCAAAAAGGTTAGCCATCACTGCCCTAAGCAGTAAACTGTTGTGATAATGCAATATCACAATTTCATTGGTGACACTTCTGAAAAGATTTTATCTTTTCTTCTTATAATAATTTTTAAAGAAATTATTCTTATTTCTTTATGTTGGTATCCATGGATCCCTTTGTAGCAATGCAGGATTTTAGCAAGTGGCATCGCTTCCCCAGCTGTGCCTTTCTCAAATCTCATGCTGTCAATTTTTTATCTTTTTCGGAGACACCTGCGTGGACCCTGAGCGCTGGTCCGTATACATTAACTGCACCAACTTCATTTGTCAGTTGCATAGGCCTGTCTGCCCTCCGAACTGGTTTTCATTATAGGCCCCTGACATTTATTTTCTGATGTTCCTCTGTTCTATTCTTCTCTGCTCTTTGAAGTGCTTTTGTGTTAGAAAAAACCCTAACAATATAAATAAAATGATGACACTCATTATTAGCATGAAAAAGACATTCTGTTCCAATTATGTTTATGTTCTCCCTCTCCGCTTCAACTCCTTCATTTGAAACAATAAGGTTTACGAATAAATAAACAAGGAGAGAAGTTGAAAATTAAGGGCTTGAAAACCAAAGTACATGTGTATACATACATACATACATATGCATATGCATATGCATATACAGTATACATATACATATACATATACATATACATATACATATACATATACTATACATATACATATACATATACATATACTTATACATATCAGTGGTGAAATCCAAATTTTTTTACTATCGGTTCTGTGGGCATGGCTTGGTGGGTGTGGTGTGGCTTGGTTGCATGGCAGGGGAAGGATACTGCAAAATCCCCATTCTCTCCCCAATCCTGGGTGAAGGATATTGCAAAATCTCCATTCCCACCCCATTCTGGGGCCAGGCAGAGGTGGTATTTGCCAGTTCTTGAACTGCTCAAAATTTCCACTACTGGTTCTCCAGAACCTGTCAGAACCTGCTGGATTTCACCCCGATACAAAGAGAAAGAGAGAGATGATACGTATAATGCATAGTCAGATGAATATTATTATTCATGGACATCCAAAACTACTTTTTTGCTAGCCCATAAAACATTTCTATCAAATGAAAAGGTCATTGCTCAGATGTATCCATTTCACAGATTTTCACATGAGGAAATGTGTAAACTGCCAAAATAATTAATTAATAGTGATTTAGACAGAGGCTGTTTGACATCTGCTTCCAGCAAATTGCTTCAAATTGAAGCAAATTATGACCAATACCTCTCACAAACTCATTTGCAGACCTTGCTGCTGAACAGCAGATTGTTATGTACATTTGATATGCTCTGAAAGTACATATTTAATATACAATTAGGTCCAAGAAATGGCTAGATGGCTAATCTAAAATTATATCAATGAAAAATATTTCCGAAGCCTTACCAAAAGTAGACATTTTATAGGTGGTTTTTGGCCTGTCTGCAATTAAGGTAACAGTAGTTTTATCTAGAGGAAAAGTATGTCAGTTGTCTTTTTGGTTTTTTTGGACTATTATCATTTGCTTGTTAAGCCAACTTCACTGATACTGAAATTCCCTCTTCTCTGTGCAACAATAAAAAGGAATCCTGTTCTCTTTGGCTTTTGACTACCTTGGATAGCAAGGATCAAAGTACTTTACAATGAGAAAAATAGGGAGGGAGGGAGGGAGGGAGGGAGGACAGACTGATTTAAGATTAAGACACAGGTCACATGATTTGCATGCAACCTGTTAGAAATACAGGTTTTGGATCTCTTAAAACAAACCCCAGGAAAAAATGACACAAAAAATTGATGGCTGAATAATTCTTTTATTATTCATTTGATTGATTGATTGATTGATTGATTGAAAGACTCACATACTACAGGTAATCCTCTACTTACAACTCCAATTGAGCCCAAAACTTCTATTGTTAAGTGAAACATTTGTTAAGTGATTTTTGCCCCATTTTACAACCTTTCTTGCTAGAGTTGCAAAGTGAATCACTGCAGTTGATAATTTAGTAATCCGGTTGTTAAGTGAGTCCGGCTTTCTCATTGACTTTGCTTGTCAGAAGGTCGCAAAAGGAGATCACATGACGGTGGGACAGAGCAACGGTCATAAGTATGAACCAGTTGCCAAGCATCTGAATTTTGATCACATGATCATGGGGATGCTACAAACTGTGAAAAATGGTCATGAGTCATTTTTTTCAGTGCCGTTGTGACTTTAAATGGTCACTAAATGAACTGTTGTAAGTCAAGGACTACCTGTATTCAAAACTAAAGATTCCCAGAGAAATTGAGTATTTTAAAATTGGAATAACTGTTTATTAAAGAATGTGGGGCGGGGAGAGGGATGGAAATGGTAAAACAAAGCATTTACAACTATGGAAACACAGAAAAAAAAAAGTAAATTATAAAGCTCTGTTACCATAGACAAGTTATTAATAATATATGTTAACAAAATGCTTATGTGTACAGAAAATCCTTGGGTGCTGGAAAGATAACAAAGAAGTGATCAGGCTTGCCACCATGCAGAGAAAGAAGCAATTCAAAGCTGGGACCACCATTAAGAAGTCCCATTCCTGGGCAGCATCCCACAATGCTTCTCTGTGGGAGGCATGCCGAGCAGACCCTCTGATGTTGATGTGAGGGTTTGAATAAGGACACCGTGAAAAAGACATTATTTGAAATACAGAACTATTGTTCCAAACTGTGGAGGGCATTATTAGTTAAAACCAGCCTCATGAATTGGGATCATAAATCAACAGAGAGAACATGAAGATCATGTCAGCTGGCACGGAATTAGGCATAACGGCTCGATCCTGTCAGTATTTCTCCTGCTACAATTTCGAGCAGGTAAAGCATCCAGTCCTTCAAGGAGAGCTCCACAGGCAACGCAATGCTATCATCCAGGCAGAAAGTTGGTTGTAAGGATGTAGTTTATTGAAGCAAGGTTAATTGAGGGACCGTCTCACCCCACTTGTGTCGGCAGAGGAGGCAGGCTGCGGGTCCTGTGAGTCCAATTATTCCACCTGGTGGGGTCCAGGAGGAGGGCCTTCTCTGCTGTTGCTCCTGCCTTCTGAAACATCCTGCCCCCCTCCCCCCGATGTGAGTTTGACCTCAACCATCCTATCTTTTTTTAAGGTCCTAGAGCAGTAGTGGGTTTCAATTTAGTTTGCTACTGTTTTGCTCGTGCACGCACAAAAGCGTCTGGGTGAGTGGGCAGAGCATCCTGCCGCTGCCACTACCAGTTCGCCCAATCCGGGGTGAACCGGTAGCAACCAATCACTGGCCTAGAGATGTGGCTCTTTCAGTCAGCTTGGAGCCCCAGTGGGGGAACAGTGCAATGCAGCTGGTTGATTGAGTAATAACAGATCCTACCTCCCCACCCCCCGCATTCCACCCCCGCCTTCCCAGTGTGTCATTGATTTTAATGTCTGATTTTAACTTTTTCTGTTTTAACCGTAGATGTTAACTGTAAGCAGCCCAGGGTTACCTTATGGTAGGATGGGAAGCCAATACATTTTATAAATAGATAAATAAATCACTAGCCAAACTGGAACATAGATGACATCTAGTAAAACATATATTTTGGGATACCCTCGGGTTGTTTAACTGATTCTTCAGCTATACTGCAAAAACTTTCAGAACAAGTTGAAATGCCACTCCCTGGACAGATAACCAGCCCATTAAGAACACTTCTGTCTTGTCCAACTGGAGATTCAATTTATTGACTGGCATTGTTATAAACAGATTCACTATCATAAACAGGTGTTGAATGATTAAACACTTCCACTGCTTCACTTAGATCTGATCAAAACCTGCAGACTAATGACAATATACTCTCAATCTCCAGATGGTCTCATTTAGCATTTTATGTAGCTGTACAGTGGATAATGTAGGAAAATGAAATATACCATGAGATGGATGAGTTGGGTAAGAAATCCCTCAACATTACCTTTTAAAAAACAGTCTTCCAAGTATGACTGGAACCACTGTAAAGTTCTGAAAGATTTTCCAAAAAGTAAATCAGATCGCGATTGAAAAGTCCAGGAACGCAATGTAATGAAACATTTTCCAGAAAGAACAGAAAATACCGATTTACTTGGACTCATGGTCTGCTTCTACATCTGTTCAGTTTGTTTCATTATTAAGCAATAAAAAGTTTGAACAAAATAACTGTCTTGTGCTAACTAGACCACAGACACTGTTTGATTAAAAGAAAGAACCCATTACCAGAATAATACTGGTTGTAACCTACAGCTAATACTTTAATCCACTCAAACATAAATTGTAGCTTGTAATGGACAATGGCATTGCATTTTCTCAGAGACTGGATGGAAGAACCTTACTTTCATATAGACAACCACCCAAACATCCAACTTAACGCAGACTTTCACAAGCAACAACAACCAATAGGGCAATTATGTCACCATGCAGACCAGACTCTTCAACAAACCCAGAAGTTTACCAACAGCAATAAATCCACATCTACACCACCAGCGCCATTCTATAATGGCCCCAACAAATTCACATACAGGATTGGAAGTTCCTTCAGATGCACTTCTTCTAATGTGATAGATGCCATCACCTGCTGACTGGATTCCTTGTAAGAGAAATGGGAAAAACTTTGCACAAAAGAGTTTATGAACACAAATGTGACATAAGGATAAGGTAAAATCAGAATATTTCAATTTCTGAGGACACTCCATTGCAGCCTTTTGAAAAACAAACTTTAACAGCACTATGAAAGATTGCTGAACTCACATCAAAAAGTTTCAGGCAATTTGAAAAGCCCTCAACATCAAAGAAAAAGAAGACAGTTGATCAGAAGATAGAACAACAGCAACAAAGAGGCTCTACCACCATCCCAATCCAAGACCTTGGCCTACAAGTTTGTCTTCTAGGTTACATACAATACCATAATCATTCTTGAGGTAATATGTATGAGAAAATCAGTGTGGTGACTCTTTTTAGGCACTGAAACTCGTTGGGTGATTTGCACCAATTATTCTCTTTCAGCCCTAGAGTGAGAAAACAAAAAACCTCTATTTACCAGGGCCACCTTGCCTGATGACAGATAGACAGAGAGCTTGCTTAAAGATCAATCATCTATATAATTACAAAACAATCTCATGTTAGACTGGGTTCATACATTGTCCTAACCATTTCTACTAAATACACGTACAATTAGTACATTCCCATCTTATTATAAGCAGAAGTCATTATTTATAAACCAAAATGGCTGTGCTCATTTTGCACTTCAGGATATATCAAAACCAAACATTTACAGTTCAAGGCGACGTGCAAATCTAGCCATCAAATCCTTAAAAAAAAAGAAGATAAATTTTAGGAAATATCTTATAACAACCACTCTTAATCTTAGGCCTGGAAGCCATTGTTCTCAGGACAGCTGTGAAAATGGCAAAACTTCACACTTCATACATATCTGTCATGCATAGACTGAAAGTATTATTGAAATAAAATTGGTCCAAGTGTGCTCTACAATGGACTTAATTTTGTTTAATTAATTTTATATCTTGCCTTCCACTTGGAATACATTAATTTAAATGTACTTCAAATAAATCCATTCGTCATTTATTTATTTTATTTTATTTCTTTGGGATGAATGCCATCCTCTCAAAGCAAATGGTAATTTAGGACATTTGTTAAAACTTGCAGCCTTAACAATAAGCCCACACAGAGAGGGAGTGCCTGACAAACATAGCAGACACACAAAAGATGCAGTTTTGTGTCTTTTTTTCTTTCTCCCAAATACACCATGTTTTTCCATAAAAATGTATTTAGTTGCTCTTTGTACAGATACCACTGTTGATGCATTACCCAATTATGGTAAAAAAAACTTACTGAGAAGCAAAAGATCACTGTTTTAATTGTGTGCTTTGCCAATTACAACAGGCAGAGTACACATACTCATACTTCAAAGACTCCCCAAAACATGTTCTACCAGGTTTTCATGAAGAAAATGCATTTCACCTTAACTAGATAATCTGCAAAAACTTCTCTTTATTCATCCATTTCTGTTGACTCTTCCTATTTCCCATGAATACAGGACATCACACAATCCGGGGAAGAAGTCCGCAGTAGCTACGATTTTCAGTTTCACCAGAAGATTCTTCTTTTGATATTTTATTTAGCTAGATAGTTTATAGATATATAAGACAGCCTCCTTCAAAGCAACTGTGGCTTGTCTGGATAGCAAGGCTGAAGAAAAGTGAATATCATTAGGTACTGAAGTAGATACGAAGAGACACATGTTGGCGTAATCAAAAAAGGTTCATTGATACAGGTAGTCCTTGACTTATGACCACAATTGAGCCCAAAATTTCTGTTGTTAAGTGAGACATAACAAAATTTGCCCAATTTTACAACCTTTCTTGCTAGAGTTGTTAAGTGACTCACTGCAGTTAAGTGTTAAGTGCATCTGGCTTCTCCATTGTCTTTCTTTGTCAGAAGGTCACAAAAGGTGATCACACAACCCCAGGAGACTGCAATGGTCATAAATAAACCACCTGAATTTTTTTTTTTTAATTGAAAAAGTTTTCAAATACAAGTTTTTCCCCCTTTCCCCCCCCCCCTCTTCCCTAACCCACCCTTTCCACCCAACCCCCCCTGTGACTTCTTCACAACAATAGGCTATTTCATAACTAGTTACATACATAATATCTTTCCTTTCCCTTAATCCCTTCTCGAAATAATGACCCTTAACATGTTAAGCTTATTGAGTATTATTACAATTTAACCTTTAGTCTTTTATATATATTAATATAACATTTTAAATCAACCTTCTCCCTGCATCCAAATTTAACATTTATTCAATTCTGTCCAATTCCTCCACTCCTCTAAATATATGACTTAAAATCATACAGTACAATACAATTCTAGATATAATCCACTACCCACTTTACTAAAATATACACATATCTATATATGCATCCCATTTTATAAAAAGAAGAAAAAAAAAAGAGAAAAAAATATATCTTCTTTAGTATCTTTCCACTGAATTATTAAGTCCTCCACTCCCCTAAATATATGACTTAAGAATCCTTTTTCTTAGACTAATCAATCAGTAAGCTAACCTATTTCAACCCTTCAATTCCTACAAAATCATGCAGTACAATTCTAGATATAATCCACTGCCCACATTACTAAGATATACACATATCTATATATGCATTCCATTTTGTAAAAAAGGAAAAAACAATAACTTTAAATTTATAATCCATATAGTATCTTCTTTGATGTCTTTCCTCTAGATTGTTAAATCCATCACCCATAATAGGGTAAAATAACATGCTAGTGCAACAGTTTGTTCAAAATCTCCAGTCATCTTCTGCCCCCATCAGTAGTAAATATCCTCGCATCTGTATAAAAGCAAAAACAACCACCCGAGTGACATTATAATTATAATTATATCCATATGGTATAGTTGTGGTATTCATCAGGATTATTAATTCCCATCATCCTACTGAGTAACATCCAGATCTTCTGCATGCCCCGGCGAAACTCTCCTGCCTTATAACTCAAAATAGTTATAATATATTTACAAAAAAAAAAAAAAAAAAAAAAAAAAAAATTTAGATGATTCAAATCCAACAAAGTGAGGCTCTTTTCACATCCCAAAACCATGGCCTTGCAGAGATCTGCCACAATCCTCAGGATAGTATCAAACAATTGTTCGCCTCCACTATCTTTTCAAATATTCATTCATTTTTTAATGTCCCTGGCATCACTGTTGCATAATTTAGAAATTGCTGTTTCTATGCGATCTATTTCTTTTCTTTTTCTTTTCCGGGTTGAATTTCCATCCTCGTTTCTTGCCTACCAATTCTGTGTCTGCTAGTTGATTTTCATTCTGCTTTATGTAATGTTCTTGTTGGGTTAGTTTTATCATCTCATCTTTCTTCTCCGTCACTTGTATATCAACTGATTGATTTGCGCACTTGTCTGTGACTTGATGGTTCATCACATTGGAGTCGGATGACACTGCTCTCTTATTTATAGACAGTCCAGCTGGGGTATCCAGGGAGTCCAAAGACAATTTATCCATCACAACCTCTGTAATTTGATGTTTTCCTTTTGTTTCCAACTCCTTTTGCTTATCCTGTATTATGCCTAAAGGTGTTAAATTCAATTTTAAAATTTTTTGATAAAAATCTTCCGCTTTTTCAACAGTATGCAATTGATATCTTATTCCTTGATATCTCAATATTAGGCCAACTGGGGTGTCCCACCTGAATAGGATATTTCTTTTTTTTAATTCAGTCACTAGAAAGCCAAATTTCTTCCTCTCCATTAACATCTTGGGCGGGAGCTCCTTAAAAATCCAAATCTTTCTTCCATGAAATTGCAAGGTAGAATTAAAAGAGTTCTGCACAATATTATTCCTAATTTCTTTATCTGTAAAATAGATCACCACATCTCTAGGCAATTGCCTTTGCTTTGCCAACCAGGAGTTTATTCTGTAAATTCTATCAATCCTGCAATACACTTCATCAGGTTGAACCTTTAAGATCCCAGCCAGAATTTCAGAAGATATTTTCCTTAAATCATCTCTATTATTTTCCTGCAAACCTCTCAGTCTAATTGCATATTCTGTAAAATTATATTGAATCATTAAAACTTCTCTTTCAATCCTCTGTTGTACATTTTCTCCATTACCAGTCTTTTGGTCAGTCTCCATTTTAGATTTGTCTTCCGAGCTATTATCCTGAGTGTTTATCAAATCCTTTTTAATTTTTTGAGTCATGTCATCCAAATTCTCCTCAATTTCCTTCATTTTAGACTCTAATAATTTAGTCTTTGCATCCACCCGAATCAGAAAGCCTGATAAACCATTAGTAGCTTTTAAAATCTTTTGATTCAAAAAGTCAAACTTTGATTTCACCAATTCACCAATTTCTTTAATTTCCTGCTTAAATTTTTCAAGTTGCTGGTTCACAATCTCATCCCTTCTTACAATCTCTTCAAGGATAAATTCTAATATATTAAAATCGGGTTTCTGACGCTGGAGAGTTGAAATTTGTTGGCGTAATTTCTTGAGAGGGGAAGTTCCCCCCCCATTTGTCCAGCTGTATAAGTCCCGATGCCATTTCCCACACAGACAAGATTTAGCAAAAAAGAGAGAATAGAAAACGAAAGGACTTTCCCTTAGAAAGAGAAAAAAAAACTTCTTTTCAATCAACAGCACAGGAGCGAGGTTTTATCTACAAATGTAGCCAGCGATATTTATTCCGCTACATTGTAGTAAGGAGAAACGGAAGGACTTTCCCTTTTAGCCCTTCTCCAGCCACAGCAGACGCCATTTTAAAAGGTTCTTTTTCCCTCTTTTCCTCTCCTCTTTTCTCTTAAATAGATTTTGGAAGGGTGAAATACTTGCAGTTCAGTATTAAGGGTCCAGCTCGTCATTTCTTTAATTATTCTGTTGAATTCGCAGGCTTGCTCTTGACGCCTGGCTCTGCATAAGCAGAGGTCTCCCAAAGCCCGGAGCAGCGGCAGGGGATATGGGGCTTCTCATCCGCTCCGTCCCAAAAGTAAAAAAAAAACCTTTGGGACACTGCGGAGAGTTCTACCCACCCCTGCCGGCTCTATCTCCGTTTCCTCTTGGGAACGGAGTTTTTTCGAGCCGCCATCCGCTGTAACGGCGGCTCTATACAGGCAAAGGAAGCTGACGATCCCAAAGGAACGTCTGGCGGCGGCCAGCAGCAAACCGGAAGCCAAACCACCTGAATTTTGATTACATGACCATTGAGCCGTGGTGGCACAGTGGTTAGAATGCAATACTGCAGGGTACTTCTGCTGACTGCCAGCTGCTTGCAATTTGGCAGTTTGAATCTCACCAGGCTCAAGGTTGACTCAGCCTTCCATCCTTCCGAGGTAGGTAAAATGAGGACCCAGATTGTTGGGGGAAATATGCTGATTCTGTAAACCACTTAGAGAGGGCTGTAAAAGCACTATGAAGCAGTATATAAGTCTAAGTGCTATTGCTATCGGGATGCCACAATGGTCGTAAGTCAGGGGTGAAATCTAAAATTTTCCCTACCGGTTCTGTGGGCGTGGCTTGGTGGGGGTGTGTGTCCTGTGACTGAGTGGGCGTGGCCAACTCAATGTCACTCACAGCCACGCCCACTCTGTCACAAGACCCCCTCCCATCAAGCCACGCCCACAGACCCCGGTAGGAAAATTTTTAAATTTCTTTCTCCTGCAGCTCCGCCCACCCGCCCCATTCCCCGGACTCCTACTGCTCACCTTTCTCTCGCGGCTGGCTGTCAGGGAAGGCAAGTGCCTGAAAGGTACCAGAGTCGCTCACTCTCCTTCTTGAATGAGCCGCTTTGGTCCATGCGCTGGCTGCGCAAGCGCACACCATTTATTTAATTCAGCGGCAGGTTGGGTGTGCACTTGTGCAGCTGGCGCGTGGACCAGAGCGGCTCATTCAAGAAGGAGTGAGCGACTCCAGTACCTTTCGGGCGCTTGCCTTCCCTGATAGCTAGCCGCGGTGGAAAGGTGAGCAGTAGGAGTCCAGGGAATGCACCATTCCCCGACTCCAGGGAATGGGGTGGGTGGGCGGAGCTGCGTGGCGAAGAGCGAGCAGGCAGTGGCTCTGCAGCAAGGCTGGAGTTGAGAAATGGTGCATTCCCCGGACTCCTACTGCTCACCTTTCTCCCGCGGCTGGCTGTCAGGGGAGGCAAGCACCCAAAAGGTACCGGAGTCGGTCACTCTCCTTCTTGAATGAGCCGCTCTGGTCCACACGCTGGCTGCGCAAGCGCACACCCAACCTGCCGCTGAATTAAATAAATGGTGTGCACTTGCGCAGCTGGCACATGGACCAGAGCAGCTCATTCAAGGAGAGTGAGCGACTCCAGTACCTTTCGGGTGCTTGCCTTCCCTGACAGCCAGCTGCGGGAGAAAGGTGAGCAGTAGGAGTCCGGGGAATGGTGCATTCCCCGACTCCAGGGAATGGGGCGGGTGGGCAGAGCCTCCAGCTGCCATTGCTACCAGTTCTCCGAACCACCGGCCATCATTGCTACCTATTCGCCCGAGCCGGTCCGAACCGGGAGCATTTCACCCCTGGTCGTAAGTGTGAAAAAAGTTCAAAAGTCACTTTTTTCAGTGCCATTGCAACTTCAAATGGTCACTAAAGGTAGTGTTGTAAATCGAGGACTACCTGTAATATCTTGATGGTGAATCTAAGGCTGGAGAGCTGACCGGTGACTTTAAGATAACGTATGAGTCTACATCACAAGAGACATCTGGATTACAGCATTGTGCTTCATGTGGGGATGTGCTTGAAGGACATTAGAAAGCTACAATTGGACCAGAATGTGGACAGTTTTGGAGGCCCCCAGGATGGCACATGTAACACCACTCTTACGCAAGCTGTACTGGCTGCTGATCTGCTTCTGGATACAAGTCAAGTTGTTGGTTATTACCTTTGAAACCCTTTATGGCCTGAGTCCAGGATATCTGCAGAATCCAATGGGCTTGGCCTGCCCCACTCTTGCTAGCAGAAAGAACCTTTTGCAGATCCGATCAGCTGAGGAATTTCAGCTGGTGGGATCCCAGAGAAAAGCCTTCTTCTTTGCCATAGCTCCTGCCCTTTGGAACATTTTGCCTCAGGAGATAAAATCTTCCTTTCTCTCTTTTAGCCTTCAGGAAAGTCCTTAAAACCTTGCTATGCTGACTACCATGGGATCTTGAAGGAGAAGCTGCTGTCTAGAGATGTTTGATACACCAACAGAGAAGACACTTCATTTCTCCCCTCCAAAACCTTGTTTTTTAGCTTTGTAATTTTAATCCATTTCTATACTGATAATTGTTGAATGTTTCACTATATCTTGATGTAAGCCGCTCAGAGTTGCCTGAACTTTGAGATGGCGGCAAATAAATTTGATAAATAAACAGGGGGTCCTTGACTTACAACAGTTTGTTTAGTGACCATTCAAAGTTACAACAGTACTGAAAAAAGTGACTTATGGCCATTTTTCATACTTATGACCGGTCATGTGATTTTACATTCAGATGCTTGACAACTGACTCAAATTTATGATGGTTGCAGTGTCTCGGAGTGATGTGATTCCCTTTTGCAACCTTCTGACAAGCAAAGTCCATGGGGGCAGCCAGATTCACTTAACAGCCACGTTACTATTTTATTTAACAACTGCAGTGATTCACTTAAGAAATGTGGCAAAAAAAAGTCATAAAATGGGCCAAAACTCAGTTAACAAATTTCTCACTTAACAACATAAAGTTTGGGCTTGATTGTGGTCTTAAGTCAAGGTCTACCTGTAAAAATCAGGACAACTTTTGGATGGGTGAAGATTACACTTTTATGCAGTGGTGAAATCCAATTTTTTTTACTACCAGTTTTGTGGGCGTGGCTTGGTGGGCGTGGTGTGTCTTGGGCGTGGCTTGGTAGGCGTGACAGGGGAAGAATATTGCAAAATCCCCATTCCCTCCCCACTCCTGGGGGAAGGATATTGCAAAATCTCCATTCCCACCCCACTTTGGGGCCAGCCAGAGATGGCATTTGCCGGTTCTCCGAACTACTCAAAATTTCCGCTACCGGTTCTCTGAACTACTCATCTTATTATTTTTATTTATTTCCCTATCTAAAACCAGTAGAATACAATGCCTCTGATGTCCAGGAGGCTGCTTCCAAATTTAAGCAATGCAATCAGGAACATGGTTGGAAACCATCAAAAACAATTTCTGGAGCCACAAGGAATAAGCAGTCATCTAAAACAAGCATAGCCTTTCCTTATGGTCATCTTTTCTTTATTGTCCTCTGTTTTTTTTTATCAATTCCAGTTTAGAAACAAGAAGGAATAGGACAACTGCTCCTTCCCAGGCAAGGAATATTACCAAACTAGCCCATAGTTCATCTCTTATTGTTCCTTGAAAGAAAATGCACATTTCATTCAATCATATAGTTAATGTGCTCTAAAGAGGAGAGAAAAGTTTATTATAGGATTATTTCTTCACTCTGACAGTGACAGCACTGAGGGTGGGAGGGAATCTTTGAGTAGGGAGGTTCCTAATGAAATCATCCTCCATTTTAAACCATTCTATAGAGCCAGTGTGGTGCAGTGGTTAAATACATAAAGCTAGAAAGCTGGAGATTGTAAATGCTAGTTCTGCTTTAGGCAGAAAGCCAGCTGATTGGCTTGGGCTAGTCACTCTCTCTCTCCCTCTCCCAAAAAAGCAGGCAATGACAAACCACTTCTGAAATCTTGCCAAAAAAAAAAAAATCCTTCAGGGACTTGTCCAGGTAGTTGCAAGGAGTCAGCACTGTCTCAAAAGCACAACAAAAATAGTTTCATGTGCTTTTTCTTATCATGATGTCTTGTTAGGGAAGGAATTGCTGCATTATGATATCAGCCAGTTCCTACCTGGAAGTATCTTACCTTATTAAGAGTGTTATTTATATCTATTTTAGAAAGTTCTGAGAAAGGGAGAACCCATGATAAATCATATACCAGTATAAATAGCCACAGACTGGAGGGGAAAAGGGAAAAACAAGGCAGCAAGATGAGGACAAAATGAATACTTATAAAAAGAGATGGCTCATTGGAATATTTTGCAGCACCTAAATATGAAGGGGAATCAAATGTTTATAAGTGAATAATACATAAATCAAAGCAAGGACCCAAAGATGCTTCTAAACAATGAATCACATAATGGATGACTGGAGAAACAGGAATAAAATTTGGGTACCAAAGTAACACAGCAGGTTTTGTCCAAAGTATCTTTAAGCCTTTAGGCTAAACAGAAAGAGAATTAAGGCCATGCAATTTAATATGTTTCTAATCTGGTGATGTTACGTAGATGATTCAAAAGTACTTGCCTTAAATATATAATGCCCATAGATATGGAAAAGCTTTTAAACAAACTTGGAAACTGCGTGCAAACACCTTTTTTGATGTACAAATCATGTAGATGAAATACTGAGGCATTTAAAAAGCTCAA
This sequence comes from Arizona elegans, assembly GCA_022577455.1. Lineage (NCBI taxonomy): Eukaryota > Metazoa > Chordata > Lepidosauria > Squamata > Colubridae > Arizona > Arizona elegans. The sequence goes on along the minus strand of JAKOOJ010000008.1, from coordinate 5,642,058 downwards.
TTACATATGAGGTAGTAAAGGCCGGATCAAGAATGTAGTTTTCCAGGTGCTTCCAGATAGAAAGCATCTACTCAAACTGGCTGAATATCATAATACAGCAATTCCTTCCTTAACAAGATGTCAAACTGGGATCCCTGGTCTAGAGACAAGCTTACAAATCAACATGTTGCTGCCTGCAATTCATTAACTTGGAAGTAGATAGAGAGTAGCAGCACAAATATATGAAGAAAGAGTGAATGCATTGAGAGGAAGGAAAAGATCAAGAAATGTCATGTTCAGATGGAACTGTGAGGTCCTCAGAAAAGGAAGAGGAGGGAGAGGCAGAAGAAGTTAGAAACAAGGATGTTTTTCAAGAGAGATCAGTGAACTTCATGTCAAGTAGATTTAGATAGTTTTGCTTCTATTTTTAATTTCTTTTTCTTTGGGCATTTTGCAGGCTGTTCTTCACTCCATAAGACCATGAATAGGTATGTGTGTAGATATCAGTAAATAAATGAACATTCAAGACTTTTTTTTTCCTCTAAACATTGCTAAATGGCCATTTCTCTCCCATTGCACAACTCTTTGAGTTGGTCCCAAGCCTGAAAATGCACCTATTTAACAGTTGACAAATTAAATATATAATAACAAACTATGCAAGTAAAATTTTAAGTAACTGGGCAGGAAATCTTTCTTTTTCCCTTATGGAAGTGTGTAGAGACTGGAGGAAGAAAGAAATACAGATGCTCAGACCTTAGAAATCCAGAGGGAACCATTTAGCAGCGTGCCACCCTCTTCTCTAAACTTGCTTCCTGATGTACTGAAAGACGTCATTAACCTTCCTCTCATGCTTCTCTCTTTCTCCGGTCGTTCTTTTACATCTAAGCATTACTTAAAAAGTACCCAAAAGGGGTAGAAGCCAAAGTTCTCATAACGGCACTTACTTCATTAAAGGCTTTGGAGCACATGTATTTTAGAACAATAGTTTCATAAGCCAACAGCATTGGTTTACAAATCTAAACTTTCCAACCTTGGAGATTTGGATGACAGAGAAAAAATTCACAAGAAGCTGCGGGTGTCTGTGCTTTTCACTGACAAGCAATTCAGCTTGTCCTTGCCCAGGTTGGCCATGACAGACACAAAGTGTCTTAGAAGTCCCGCCACAAAATTCCTATTGAATAAAACACTGTTCCAATCTTTGATGATAACAGGTCCCTGTCCTCCTTTAGCAGAACAGCCTGACTTTTCCCTTCAATATAAACATTTATGACGGGTTTTTAATTCTAAAGCCCTATCAGAGCCAAGAGGAATTTCTCTCTGTCTGAAAATCCCTAGTGGGGATTTTCTCCAGGGCTGCTCACATCCAACCAATTACAGCCCTTATTTGTGACCCAAAGTGAGGATGTGTCAGCATGAAATGCACTTAAAGCTGAACCCAACCAAATTAAACAGCTGCTGCTCTTTAACCCAAACCAGGTCGTTTTTAATGACTTGGCACATTGCAGCACTTACCACCAGAAGGAAGACTTTATTGCTGTTTTGGGCTGACAGCCTGCCAAAAGTAGGGAGTGGGCGGGATGCTCAGTGACAATGCTAGCAAGAAGCAAGAAGACCTTTGTATTTATTTGAAATAAATTTAAGGCTGCACTTCCGTAATCCAATTAAAGGGAGTTAGATCCATTAAACCCCCTATTTCTGAGTACAGCGTGCACAGATTCTACATTATGAAGTCAAAAATTCCTCGCATAGAAATATATAAACTTTTTGCAGTTCATATATCCCATACTAGAAAAACAAATATAATAGGTTACTGTTGCTGTTGTTATTGGCTTCATTGCCGCTCCTGTAATTTTCCCTTTTCTTATAACAGTTCTTGTTTCCGGGGAACACTCTGCAAAATTACAGTTAGTGCCTAGATGAAACGAATCAGACAGTGAAGGTGCAAAGATTGCAGAAGAAAGAGAAATGCAGAAAATATCAAAGCTAAAATGAGCAGAAAGAATTTATAAAATGTTCAGACAGATTTCAGTGTGCTGAATTAAATGTTGATTGTTCTGGAGTTTAGCATTGTTTTTCTGGGTTCAGAAACTAACACATCTTCAGACTGCCAAAGCTGAGAAAAATTGGGCTAATGTCAGGGTTCCAAATAGCATCCTCAATTAAATAAGAATCTGAGGCTAGAGATTCCTCAACATTCCAATTTATTATAAGAGCCATGTTGACACATCTTGGAAAACCCGAATCTGAAAGCTTCCAGGTTTTCCCCACCCAGTTGAAAGTTCAAGACCTTGTCCCAGCATCCTCATGCCCATCACATTGTCCAATCAGTCAATGTCCCAAAAGAAGATTCCTCCCAGTGATGTCCCTCCAGGTGCCGGGGTAAGATGACCTTGACTCTCTGAGAAAGAATGTTATTTTGACTACAAATCTCCCATGCTCCATACAATCCCCACTCCCAGTTTCCCACAGTAGAATATGTAGCAGCCTTGAGGCCCACTGTAAAAAATGGTTTCCAAGCCTGACAGCTAGACTGTTGAAAAAGAAGGTACTGACTCACTTCTTTGCTGTTACCAAGAAAATGATGTGAAGGAGATGTTATCTTTTTCAACATCACTGACAAGGACTGTGAATGCAGACGTCTTTAATAGATATTTCAATGCACTGATTTGGTCCTGGTTTTCCCCTGATTACATCTTGCCTAGGATTGTCCTGTACTTATTTCGTACCTCCTGTTCTCATTTTATTTATTTACCATTTGTTTGTATGCTAGTTTATTTGACGATGCTTCTTTGAGGAAGGAGTTATTTGGATGGGGAGAAACTTCTACATTTTATGACTGGAGAAAATTCTTCACCAAGGAAAAGCAATTCTTCCATTTCTGAGCAACACCTTATATCTTTAATAAGTGAAAGTATTTCATTCCAGAATTACCATGCCTAGTTACAGCAGTGTTAATCCAGTCATGCATTAAGTTTTCCCCACATCATGTCTTTCTTGTTGTTTTCATTTATAATGATAATGATCCAGTCCAGTGTCAAAGTATTGTAATAGCCAGGAAAATTCTATTGTCAACTGTTGATATAACATATTATCTTCTGGTCCACATCACCACATTCATGTTTCAGTTATCAAAAAGATTTATGTGAGATTGAAGAGCACAATGGATTTTTGGAGAATGATAGCCCATCAGCTATAATCCATTTTTTAAAAATGCATCACACAGTTCAGGGCAAACAAACAAATCTTACCTATTGAGATGCTGTTAATTTTCACTGTATGTGAATTTTCTGTCCAAATGTGGACCAGCATGATGGTTGAGGAATTGTGGGGACTGAAGTCCACCTGTCAGACTGCCCACAACCTTAACCTCTAAATAGAAATGATCCGTGGCTCCATTTGTTGAGAAAGGTATGGTTTTATTAGTGGTCAAGTGTATTGCAGCATTGCATAGCCAGAACTGAGAACTGAGCACCAAAATCCCTAAGCTCTACTTTTCCCTCTCCTAACTGTCCCTAAGCTCTACCTTTCCCCCTCCTAACTGTCTCCCTCACATCATTTTCTCCCTCACATCATTGCCTGCCCCACTGTAACCAATCAATTCATGCAAGATGTTTATGTAACGGTTACTCCAAGCGCAGCTTGGTATGTGGCTCCCTCCTTCTTCCAGCTGGATGACCTTGGGGCAGCGTCTCAAGGCAGTACAGTCTCTACTTTCGATTCCCCAAGCATCCTCCCTCCCCAGAGTTCATGGCAGTCTGTCACCGCACAACAGCAAACCATAGAAAGTTTAAGGTGACAGCTGATAGCACTCATGTTAAAGTTGCCAAGTTTGAAAAACACCATTCTAGAAATTCCCTTCATGACGGGGTGTCTGCAAGGGGGGGGGGGTGTCAAGGTAGGAGGTGCAGCCATACATTTGAAGCCAGTCCTTTTTTTAACATATGTGTAATTCATATAAAGTGGGTTGGGGTTTACAATATCATTTTTATTTATACTTCCACACCTAGACCCAAAACTATGATTGAGAAACTCCCCAAAGCTATCCTGAAGTTTTGAGCATCCATTCTTTGCAAACACCCCTGGCCTGGAACCCCTATCTCCAAAGTACTGGGAGAAGCTGGTATGGAGTTCTTCAAAGAGACAATGATTTCATCAACTTTTGAAATAATAATAATAATCGCACTGATTATAAGCGACAACATAACACAAACACCAAAATGATTCACTGGAACACCTGTAAAAATTACCTTGTGTCAGTAATAAAAAACTGGTGGGATCACATAATTAAAAACATAGTCGAAAATGAGCAACTTAAAGTATTGTGGGATTTCCAAATACAAACGGTTAAACTCTTGGCTCATAACACGCCAGTTTTAACTGTGGTTGAAAAGAAGAATGTTGGCAATTGATGTGGCAATATCAGGGGGAAAATAGAACAGAAGATAAAAGAATTGGAGAAGATCACAAAGTATTAAGATCTGAAAAATCAAAGTTGAAAGATTATAAACTGGTTGCAGTGGTCCCAATAGTTTTCGATTCACTGGATGCCATACCAAAAAATATTGGATGAAACTTAGAAAAGCTATACACTCACAAAATTTCCATCTGTCAATTACAAAAGGAAACACTGCTTAGATCCACACATATACTGCACCAATATACTGTATTACAACATCCTAATTCTTAAGAACCCAATGCATATGAAGCTAACATCAGCTGACAAACTGAAGCTGTGATTTCACACTGCTGTGAAAAATAATAATAACACCCCAGATTTAACAATGGTTGAAAAGAAGGACAAAAATTCTGGATAGTGGACACTGTAGTACCTGGACACAGCAGATGAGAAGAGAACTGGAGAAAATCACAAAATACGAAGATCTGCAAACAGAAGTAGAATGACTGTGGCAAAAGAAAGCAATAGGTGCCTTGGAAGTAATCCCAAAACATCTGGAGCACCACTTGAACACCATCGGCATTGACAAAATCACCACCGGCCAATTGCAAAAGGCAGCTTTACTTGGAACAGCTTACAGTACATGCTGCGATGATACTATCAAAAATTAACATTTGCCTATCCTACAATAGGTCTTCGAGAAGGTCTAAACTTCTGGCTGACTATGCAACCAACCATAATAATAATTCTAATAGAGATTTTTTTAAAAAAAAATTGTCCCACAACACTGCAGAAGGATAGATCTGCAAGCAGACTCAGTATTCCATCCCTGTGTTAAGTTGTGGATGAGTAGCTTCAACCACCTACTTTCTGTTGGTTCTTTATCAGTTGCTACTGAACAATAGGAGGTTGACAGAAAAACCCATAAATATTAGGGATATTCATATCAACTACTCTCAACTTAATTTTAAATTAGGTAATCAATTTAGCTCCCCACTCCCATTTTGATTAGTCCCTGATCTTGGTCCTAATAATAATAATACTTTATTGTCATTGTATGTGTATACACAGTACACCCATACAACAAAATTCACTTAACACCCAAAGACCAGGTCCAACACACATAATAATCCCTAAACACACGCCCACCCACCACAATTCCCCACCCCTAAACCACCCAAACATCCACACAACAGACCAAGTAATATTGCCCAACAGCTCACTGATGGTGGCCCTTTAGTTCATTGTTGAGTGCAATTATAGTCCTATCTATTCTATCAAGCATGGCCTTGACAAGAAATTTATAGGCATTTGTAGACTGAGCCCCAAACATTAATGCACCCATGATCTAATAAGAAGGATGAGTGTCTCTAATATTAGATGAGATCTTTGAAGAATAAAATGCAGATTAAGAAAATAGGTTGGGAAGTGATTGTTTGTAGCCTTCCACAGCATCACAAGTAATTCAAATAGGAGTCATCAATAGCTGCTTTCCATCTTTTAAAATATACACATTAACTTTGTGCATGTACTGTAACTCAGGGGTCCCCAACTCCTAGGTTGCAGCTCACAACTGGGCCATGGCCTATTCACAATTGGGCCACGTGAATGGTGGGCTGGTGTGCACACACACAGCGCGACTTGCATGAGCCGCGGGCAGCTCAATTTGTGCAGGTTGAGCTGTGCATGTATGTTCGTGCATGTTGGCCCGCCACGTGCATGGCCCAATCCCCCCTCTCCCCTGCCAGGCCAGCAAGCCACAAAGGTTGGGGACTGTTGCTGTAACTCATTATCACATCTAGAGGAGAATATTTGTAGCTCAGGGTTGAAATGAGGGGTTATTGGTGCTCTCTGAGTTTCGTTGTTTTCTTGCAGACATATCATTACCCAAACTAGATAACATCATTAGTGCTAATTTGGCTGATGAAAGGTCTGTAAGAAAACAGCAAAGCTCAGAGAGCACCAAGGACCCCTCATTGTCACATTTGTTTTGGTAGCCTTCTCTACCTAAGAGAGGTTAGACAGCCCTGCCTGGGGTAGTGCAGTTTCCCTTAACTCCTCCCTTAGGAAATGGTAAACTATGTTGCAGTGCATGAGGATAACAAGGAAGAATTATACATGGACTACCTTCAACTAAAATTGTAAAAGCTCAGAGGAATCCTTCACCTCAGCAACACTTCTTTCAAAGTTCCCCTCCAAAGCACATTGATGCAGTGAAGTGTCTTTCTTCCAGCTTCAAAACACAGGCATAAAGCAGCCATAACACTTCACTCCAATGGGGCTTCTGTACATGCACAAAATCTCTTTGTCAAGGAGTAAAAAAAGACACAATATTTCATCAAGCCAGAAAGCTTTACTGCACAGAGATAGGATCCCTACCAAAGTAGAATAGGGCTATTTCACACACTCCCTCTTCAAAGTATTTTTCAATATCAGAGGTTGTTCTGGAACATCTCCTGAAAACATTTGACTCATAGCAAAGAAAAGAACGGTCATTTTTCAAAAATCAAGTATAGTTTCTTACGAGAAGAAAGGTTTTTTCTCAAGTTGACAGCAGAATCAGTTAGAAGCCAACAAAATTGTAAAATAGAATAGAAAATTGTGCAATGCTGACAGCTGCGGTTGCAGATGGATCCCTATCTAACCAAGTCACTAGTTTCATTTCCATTGTCTAGAATGTAATATTTCTTCTGAAACCGAGATCTTTCCACATCAATTGCTACAGCTTCCTTAGCTTGAGCATCATGCTAAGGCTTACTTAGTAGTGGCAAAGAATGTGAACAAAAATCAGAAAAATCCCAGGTGTATTTGACATTTATCTTGCATACCAATAAACTGAGAGCAAATTTCACTGGGACAAAAGTGTTCATCTTTTATTATTGAAGTCATTTCTTGGAAGAATTCAGTCTGGGGATTGCCTTCTGCTTGCATTTCACATTAAATGTCAAATAGCAGAAGTATTTTCCATTCAAAATCTAGTTCAGAACCCTTTGACTTTCTGTTTTTTGTTCTGGTCCCACCCATTTTTCCCCCCATTTGGGTCCTACCAATTATTTCACCCTGTCTCAATGTGCTTTTTGACCTACTGCCCTAGAACAGAACTCAAAGCCACTTAGTTTGACAAAAATGGGGTCATGAGAATACACCCAGTTGGGTCAAGTCTAGACTCATTTAGCCAGGATTCCATCTCATATATTGGCCAACCAGATGTATCTGGGAAGTCCACAACTAGGGAAATCAAGACAGCCTTCTTCCACATGGTTGATCTCATCTACTTAGTATTCAGTGGCAAACTGCCTCCATGCCTGGGACCAGCACCTAGGCACGTGATGAGTATAGGTAGTCATGATATAATTGCCCTCTGGGAATTTGTCTACATTCTCTTTGAAGTCAACACCACATCTAGTGGAACTAAATCTACTAGACATGGTTTTTGACCCTGAGAATCTTGTTCCAAGTTAAGTGGCAGACTGCTTTTGCATTTTGAAAACAAAACAAAACTTTATTTATTTACTTATTTATTTGTTTGTTTGTTTGTTTGTTTGTTTATTTATTTATTTATTTATTTATTTATTTTATATGCCGCCCCTCTCCGGAGACTCAGGGCAGCTCACAATACGTTTTTTTTTTAAAAAAACCATTCTAAAAACATTTAAAAGATTAAAAAACATTAAAAACCTTAGAACACATTCACACCATTCATGGCTGGATCTTGTGATCGCAAAGCGAGATCAACGGCCCCAGCCCTACTGGAAAAGCCAGGTCTTCACAGCTTTTCGGAAGGCCAGTAGGGTGGGGATGGTCCGGACCTCAGGAGGTAACTGGTTCCAGAGAGCTGGGGCAGCCACAGAGAAGGCCCTCCCCCACGAGGTCATTATGATGACCATCACAATGTTTTGTTTTGTTTTCAAAAGGCAAAAGAAGTCTGCCACTTAACTTGGAACAAGATTCCCAGGGTCAAAAACCACATCTAGTAGATTTATAAGGTCACTACTTTTAAGACAGAATCAATCAACCTTAGTGTATCAGTCTGGGAATATATACATATAGAAAAGGTAAAATGCAGAAATGCATGAACATATATGTTATTATAATTGCATGAATATATAAATTGTTATTAGCATCTGCTGATTGTATGTCATGGTTGTTTTCTTCACATTCTGGCCTAAGATTGGAAGCTGCATTACACATATATGGTACCCCATTGTAATTCTTCCAAATCATATAGATCCAAAAGAGATAAGGGGATGCCTTGTGTTCTTTGCAGTATCCAAAAGAGATATCTAGAGTTTACAATTGCATGTGTCCCCCAGACAGAATAATAGCAAGTGATTCAGCTAAGTGCAGTTTAATCTGTTGGGAATATTTCAAAAGAACAGTTTTCTAACCTTACAACATATATAAGTTGGCATTATGGTTTATGGAACATCTTTCAAAGATATATTTTTTGTATAATACGTGGCATGGCAAACTTCTTCCAGAATTATGTATGTACTATTGCTACCTATTTGATTATCATGTATCATTGTAAAGATCTGAATGAACATTCCAAGTTCTTTTCACCCATTTGAGGACTAAAATGATACATTAAGCCACTGTTAAGATGAGCAAACCTATTTATACTGACAGCTATTAACACTAGTCTTTAACAAAAACTGTCTCTCAAATGGAATAAAAAGCAATTAAAACATTTAGTCTTTCTCCTAGTGACAGCTGTGTTAATTCTCTATAGTACTCCCATGGAGGTTTAAAAAACATAAACAAATTTCTAAAATGTTAAAAGTGCTATATTTCTGATTATGAGGAACACTTGAATATACCTAAATCATGGTTAGTGATCCATCTTTATTTTATGGTGAAAAAAATAATCCTCTTGTAATTCCTTATAGTTCTGACGTTAGTTACAATTTCAATAGGTTGTTATTTTTAATACTTTTTATCTGCTTTTATCCAATTTTATATCATTTTATGATGCTATCGTTATTCTCTATTTAAATCTTAATGTTATCAACTGTCTTTGAGAATTTGTTTTTGGCATGCTGAGTAAAACTGTAGAAAATAAATACATAATAAATTAGAAAGCGATGGAAGCAATAATAATATATATCCCTTATTCTTAATGTATGCCATTTGGTGGCTTCATCTCAAATATGGGAAGGGGATAATTTTAAAACATTCTTTGGCCATTACAAATCAATTATTTCTTTTGACACTGACTTGTAATGGCAAAATATAATTTAAAATTTCAAAAGAAAAGTGAGAAAGCACACCTCTTGTTAACAATGATAAATACTTGTAAATTATTTCAGAAATGTTCCATTATAAAACATCAGTAGATTGTAGATTGGTTCAAACATCTGATTCAACAGAGTGCAGAGAGTTCAATTCTGCAAAATTTAAAGAAATTTACTTTTAAACTAATTTACAATAATCAGTGTGTTGCTCTTATTGAATGCAGTAATACAGTTGTCAGTTCTTTTCCAAATTAAACAAGCACAAACCTATTTGAAACATTTCTGTTTCTAGACACAGTTTAAAAAATCTGAGGGGAAAAAAGTCAAGTTAAGTTATAACAGAGAAAGTTTAAACAGGCCTGGAGTAAGTTTTCTGTGCAGGAAAAAAAAAACATAATTCAGTATAATATAGTAGAGTTTATCCTTTTCATTTCAGCATCTTCCACTACCATAATGTTCATGATTGTCTTTAGAATTTGTGCAACAAACTGCGAGCAAGTCCTCATTTCAGGCAAAAATATCTAATTCCATTATCAAGTGTAACTTCAGGGCAGTTAGGTTTTTAGAAGTATTGGAAAAATACTGCTAGACAGCAGAAACTCTTGATTGCAAAAGTTCATAGCTTAAATGCTTTCATAATCATCCAGTTACAAAGCTGCAAAAAAAAAAGGGGGGGGGGAGGCAGCTTCAAAATTATTTTAAAAAGAAAACGTCCGGAAATGCTAGTTGGGTTAGCTCTGACCCAAGCTGAAGACAATGAACTTGGTGTAATTGGAAGTGCTGACCGATGATAAATTTAGGTGTTATATCATACAAGATTTATGTACCATATAACAAAAGGGGAACCAGTGCATTCAAAAAGCCTTCCTTTCACAAGATCAAGATGTGTGTTTTTAAAGCTAGAAACAAAGAACAGTGATTTAGATGACTGAGGTCATTTCCAGTTATGAAAATGAAGCAGTGGATAAAAGAAGAAAAAGAAGAAAAAGGGGAAAAAATAATAATACCACGAAGACGAAGACAAAAACAAAAAGCAGCCACTTAAGATGTTCAGGATAAAATAAAACGAAAGAGTTTTCATTTTTCTAACAATGCTTGCAGATGTAATTGTTAAGATTCCATTTCTAAAACTGCTTTTGAGGTAAATTAAGTTGTATAACCAAAAATAGTAAATTTTCCTGCGGATATTAACTATAAACTAGAGATGATTTCACCCTCTTCCACGACACTCCATAAAGAGGAATGTGAGCATATAATAAAGAGGTTGAGTGGACATATTTTAAAAACATATATTTTTATTTCTTCCAGTCAGCTCAAGGTCCATTTTGGAGTGTGGAATCTGAGAACCATCTGACAAATTGGACTGTAGAAGAGAATATTTGTAGCTTGGGGTTGAACTGTGGGGTCCATTGTGCTCTCTGAGCTTGGTTGTTTTCTTTCAAACATTTCATTACCAAACTAGGTAACATCATCAGTGCATCATCAAATTGGAATGTATCACCATTATTCCTTAACATTTACTCTTCTTCCTGTGACTGGTCAGAATTAGGGACCACAACATATGAAACATTCCTTATTCAAGCCAATCTGTCATCTCCATGTGACATCATATCAAATGACTCAGGAAGGTTCTCCTTTCATTATGGACATATGATGTCTCCACCAATAGTTTGCCATAGCTATTAATATGTGATTATTCCCTCAATCTTATTTTTGTTATTTGGGGGTTGTTTTTCCTTAATGGAAGGCTCTATTTGTTTAACAGTAGCCAAAGGCAATAGCATTCTATTTATGGCTAAATTCCATCCTGTGAACTGACATATTAGAGAAGAATTAAATGCCACACTGCTACATTTTATTTCCATAGGATCAGGGGGAAATTTTGACTCTCTTCCCAAAATAACTCTCCTGGATAGTGCCAGGAAATTTATTGGACTCATTCATATTATTGTATACAAAATGGGATTATTTTGTGGCAAACCCTCATATAAATATACACTGAATTTCATGATACATTTTCTTACTTACTACAGAGAGGAGGTTAAGCTGCCTTCCATTGAGGACCTGTATACTGCACGAGTCAAAAAGAGGCCTGTGAAAATATTTACAGACGCCTCACATCCTGGACATAAATTGTTTCAACTTCTACCCTCAAAAAGATGCTATAGAGCACTGCACATAAGAACTAGACATTTTTCCCCAAATGCCATCACTCTGCTAAACAAATAATTCCCTCAACACTGTCAAATAAGTGATGAATGTATTTTATTCTCCTTATATACCCTGAGATGTGCACCTAAGACAAATTCCTTGTTTGTCCAATCACACTTGGCCAATAAAGAATTCTATTCTATTCTATTCTATTCTATTCTATTCTATTCTATTCTATTCTATTCTATTCTATTCTACTACTCAACCAAAAAAATGGAGAGACCCATACTCAGCCATGGAAGTGGGTACTCAGTGGGTGTTTGACTAGTTAACTTCTCCTTGCCAAGCCCCACTTATCTTATAGGATTGTTGTGCAAATAAGATTGGAGGGGTACTGATGAATATCGCTCTGAACCTCTGGAAGAAACACGGGGTTTACATTTAATGTATTATATGTGAACATTATATCAGTTCTGGATTTGTATGTTTTGATTCCACCAACATAAATGGTAATTTTGAATGCAACCAATGTATTATTCTAGATTATACAGAATATAATGTCGGCTGGCGACTTCCAGGGGTAGCCTTCTCTGTGAGTGCCCCCACCCTTTGGAACCAACTTCCCTTGGGGCTGCGGTTGGCCCCTGACCTTCGCAACTTCCGCCGTGAATTGAAAACCTGGCTATTTATGTCCCCCGGCCTGGACTGATGGGGTAGTATATTTTAAATTTTTTAAAAAACTTTGATTTTTATGTATATTCGTTGTTTTTAACAGTCACCTGGTCGACTGTCGTTGTGAGCCGCCCTGAGTCCCTGGAGATAGGGCGGAATACAAATTTTATAAATAAATAAATAAATAAAATATATTATTCTAGGTTACAGACATATGACCACAATTGAGCCCAAGATTTCCATTGCTAACCAAGGCAGTTTTTAAGTGAGGTATGCCCCATTTTAGGACCTTCTTTGCCACAGTTGTTAAGTGAATCATGTGGTCGTTAAGCAAAACTGGCTTTCCCCATTGACTCTGCTTGTCGGAAATCGGCTGGGAAGATTACACCTGGTGATCACATGACCCCACAACAGGGCAGCTGTCATAAATATATGCCAGTTGCCAAGTGCCCAAATTTTGATCATGTGACCATGGGGATGCCGCAATCTTTGTTAAGTGTGAAAACTGGGCATAAGTCACTTTTTTCAATGCTGCTATATCAAACAGTCACTAAGTGAATGGTTATAAGTCTAGGACTACCTGTATATGTTGCATTCTTGGATTAGACTACCATGCGGCTAAAAATTTTTTTAATATTATCCTGCCTGTACTGCTGCCCTAAACAGAGTTTTATACAAACAAGCCCACACACCATGTCCTTCAGAGTCCACTACCAGAAAACCATGCTCTGTAGTTAGTCATTCCAGATGGTTGGCAAATGCCTACTCATTTTCCTATCAACCTTTCTCAGTCTGGAGCAGCATTTTTCCAGCCACAACGCTTTTTAAAATGTGTAGATTTCAGTTCAGAGAATTCCACACTGGCTGGGGAATTCTGGGAGTTGAAGTCCACTCAAGAGGTTGAGAAAAACTGGTCTGGAGTATAATACACAATGCCCTTTCTTGCCCAACATCTGCCCAGTACAGTTAGCACAGGATGGTACAGAAAGTGTATATTATTTCATATACATGTGTCCCTTACAGACATTCCTGTCCTACGTAGCATTAATCACCAATCAAAGATTACACAATAGGCCACGACACTTATGACTGGAAAGGTCACTGAGAACCGAGCCAGGCAATGACTCAGATACTCTGGTAAAGAGGTAAGAAACTTTTCTATATTTGCGAGCGAAGTTTGGAATTCTGAGAATATGAGAAGTGGATGCTCAAAGCGGTAATAAATTTCCATTTACCAGAAGATAAACCATGACACTGAGGATAGGTTTGTTGTTGGTTTGTTGTGGGGTGGGGTGGGGGGTTTGCATTTTTTTAACTCCCCTGCAAGATGTTTCTACCATCCCATTTCATTTTTGTTTTTCTTCAGGTGGACAAATTTCCATTGGATTGCAGCAACCCCCTTTTTTTATTTAATAAGAATCATCATGGTGATTTTTGGACCCCAAGGCATACCTCAAATCAATGGTGAAATCCATTTTTTTTTACTACCGGTCCTGTGGGCGTGGCTTGGTGGGCGTAGCAGGGGAAGGATACTGCAAAATCCCCATTCCCTCCCCATTCCAAGAGGAAGGATATTGCAAAAATCTCAATTCCTACCCCACTCTGGGGGCCAGCCAGAGATGGTATTTGCCAGTTCTCTGAACTACTCAAAATTTCCGCTACCAGTTCTCCAGAACCTGTCAGAACCTGCTGGATTTCACCCCTGCCTTAAATGTAATGCAAGAATTGCCACAGAAAGGCCACATTTATTGGGATCGTGCATACCGGCTTACACATGTATTCACAGACACTGATTAAATCTTAATACAGATAGTTCTTGTTAAGCTGCCATGGTTGGGCTCAACAACTTGGTCGTTAAATGAAGTGGTCACTAAGTGAAACCATGAATGTCCTTAAAAATCTTACTTCAGCCCTGCAAAGGTCATAAATATGAGGATTGGTCACAAAGTTCCTTTTTCATCCCCATTGTTAACTGTGAATGGTCCCTAAATGAAGAAGTTGCTAAATGAGGACTACCTGTAGTATTTTATTCTTTCCATGGGAAAAAAATGGTTGTTTTTTCTTTGATTTGGTCTAGTAACGTTGGCATGCAAACCAATCCCCTGCCAAGGCCTATTTTTATATGAAGAACCTCTAGTCTTTGTCCAGTTTCTTCTCCCTTTTTATTGAAACAAGGATGGTGCTCAACTTTTGGGGATTGAGGACCCAGTTTGTGGGGGCAATAAGCTGACTTTGTATAAATATACAAAAATATGAAGACTATTGCTTAACGCATTGTAAGCCGCTCTGAGTCTCCAGAGAAGGGCGGCATATAAATCAAATTTAAAAAAAACAAACTTCATAATCTGCAGTTTTGGGTTTCTGTCAACTTATACATATAAGAGAACAACAAGGATGGCGTGACAAGGATCCAAATGTCTTAGGTGTACTTAAGTTTGCTGAAGTTTTCCCAATTCCTATTTGAGACTGCTAAGGATCTGAGCAGAGTAAATCAGGGGCAGGGAACCATGGCCCTGTTATGACTTGTGGACTTCAACTTCCAGAACTCCTGAGCCAGGAATTCTGGGAGTTGAAGTCCACAAGTCATAAAAGGGCCTGCAGTACATGATCAGGTCAGTTGAAATCAGTTGAAGAGGAAGACTGCAGATTTCATCTGTTGCTCAATCAGGACTTTGAATGCTTCTATAAAAATGTATTTTGCAAGTCATTTGACCCAGACATATAAAAATGCGAAGACTGGTCCATGTATTTTTGTCAACTGAACCTTTTTTCAGTGAGGAATCCTATTTTGTTAGGAAGCCAAAACATGGATCGGAAGTAGGGTTCTGTTTCCATAATAAAAATACTAGAAAAAGGAAAAGTAAATTTTCTGTCACCCTATGATCGGTCTTAAGATATTATAGTTCAAAGCGTGCTTTGATAAAACATTACTTACAACTAACTTTTGGGGTTTACTTCTCACAGTGACAAATTAGGTGGATGCACAATCAGATACATCCTCTTTTAGTGTGTGTGTGTGTGTGTGTCTGTGAGTCAGTGTTGACTCTTGATAACTACATGGATGCAGATTTATTGGGAAGATTTCATAAATGGTTTGCCATTGCCTGCTTCCTAGGGCTGAGATGGAAGGACTTGCCCAAGATTACCCAATTGGCTTTGTGGCTAAGGCCACAATCTCCCAGTTTGTGGCCTGGCTCTATATGTCTCTACAAACACATATGTATGCTATTAAGACAAAACACAGCTATACAAACATACAATCTAAAACAGCTATTGCAGATGCTTTCATAAAATCTGGTTCATGGACAATTCATGAGCACCTATCAAGAGCCCTGGTGGCGCAGTGGTTAGAATGCAGTATTGCAGGCTAACTCTGCCGACTGCCAGCAGTTCGATCCTGACCGGCTCAAGGTTGACTCAGCCTTCCAAGGTCGGTAAAAAAACGAGGACCCAGATTGCTGACTCTGTAAACCACTTAGAGAGGGCTGTAAAGTACTGTGAAGCAGTATGTAAGTCTAAGCGCTGTTGCTATCACTCTACAATACTTGAACTAAAGAAACCTGTTTTCAAATAATCCTAACCTGCTTTTATACTATATGCTATTACATTCTTCAACACAAAAACATTGGCCAGAGCATAAAGCAAGGTGAAAACTATCTTTGGAATTTTTTTAAAAATGACAAAAAAAGGAGATTTAATTGTTTCTACTCGTTTAAAACCATTTCAATTGGGATTTATGTTTCTGAATATACCCAAACCCCAGTTGGCCTGCTTTTTACTATAGCCTTGTTTGGAATTAGTTTAAAAGAAAAAATCTTTTTAAAAAATTCTACCTAAAATTAAAAAAAAAAAAAAACAGTTCTACAATATTGTAACAGCGTGCTGGACTACCAGTATGGCCCGGTTAAAAATTTTAATTGTGAATTATAAGGGGGACTATTTACAAACAGTACCACTTGTGTCTTAAGTAGAGTTAATTCTCCTGATAACGGATTATACATCGTACCAGCGGGGCACACACCCGTGTTTAGTCGCATCTTTCCACAGTGTTGTTTACCAAAAATAAAAAACCCCAAAAACCTCGCGTTTTCAGAAAGATCTGGCCTTCCTCCGATCCCTGAATACAAAAGCTCGGCTGCTTCTCTCTGTCCTTACTACGCAGGCTGAAAAAGCTCTTCCTTTCTGCAGGGCAGCTCAGAGCAGCTCGGCTTTTAAGGGCTTCTAATTCTGGACGAGCGTCTGACATCACCCCGTTTCTTGTCTGCTGATGTTTCGTACAAGCCTCGCGTTTCCTTCGCCTTTTCCAAGCCTTCAATTACCACGGCCAGCTTGTGTTTATAGAGGGACCCCCCTCCCTCCTCTCCTCCTTCCCCCCCCCTCCTCCTCCTCCCACCAAAGGATGGTTTTTCTGGGCTTTCATCCTTAAAGCAGGCAGCCTTCCCTTAAGATTCCCCCCAACGCCAAGGGTTAAGCCGGACCAAGGCTATTGGACGAGGATTTGGAAGGGAGGAAAGCGCATAAATTAAACAGCCGGAGAAACTCCCCTTCTCTCTTCCCTCTCTCTCTCTCTCTCGCCCCCCCTCCCGTTCCCCCCGCGCTTTTCATTGACTTCAGCGCCATGTGATCAAAGTCCGCCTGGCCTTTTTCCATTTCCCCTCCGACTAAAAGGGAAATATTGTGTAGCTCTCTCGGCTGTTGGTGGGCCGGTCTTTCGGCATGTTACGTAGCAGGATAAAAATAACCATCATATTTAAGAGCGGCGGTGGAATCCCAAACCGTTCAGTTTACGCTTGGTCAGTCTCTAGCGCGGATCCGCTCCGGCGAGCGAGCGAGCGAGGGCGCGCGCTCTTACACACACGCACACGCAAGTACACGGCTGTGATGCAACTTCGCGCGCGAGCCATCGGACATGTTTGGCAGACCGACCAGATTTCATCAGCCCCCGGGAAGGACCTCAAGAATATCGTTTCCAATCTTTTCCTAAGAACACGCCAGTGCTGTCCAAAATGCGGAGATCTTGCAAGAAGATCTTGCTTGGGAAAGGCTTCCATAAAAGACCCTCAGAGTCTTTTCTCCTCTGAAGGCAGCTCTCAGTAGTTTTTTTTTTTTTTGTTTTTGTTTTTGCATGTCATAGGTTTTCAAAGTTTTCAAATTCAGAATAGAGCTGGAAGGGACCTTGGAGGTCTTCTAGTCCAGCCCCCTTCTCCCTGCTTAAGCAGGAGAATCTATACCATTCCAGACAAGTGCCTGTCCAGTCTCTTCTTAAAAGCTTCCAGTAATGAAGCACCTACAACTTCTGAATGCAAGCCTTTTCACTGGTTAATTGTTCTCACTGTTAGGAAGTTTCTCCTTAATTCCAGATTGCTTCTCTCCTTGATTAATTTCCACCCATTGTTTGTTGTCCTGCCCTCCAGTGCTTTGGAAAATAAGTCCCCCCACACTTTGATGAACAGTCTCAATTTTCTCCTTCAAATCACATTTGGCCCTGGGATGGGTGGGAGATCAACATCAAAAAAAAGGGGGAGTAAGGATGTTAAAGGCGATCCCCAAAGCCTAAAAGATAGAAGGTGAAAAAAGGGAGTCTTGTGTTTTCAATTAATGAAAGTTGAAGCCAGTTGAAAAATCTTTTGGAAATGAATAAAAATGGGGTGGGGAGGGACGGGGATCGGTGATAAAACTGCTGGAATTTTGGCAGGGTTGGCTCTTAAGTGGTTAATTGTTTTTTTTATATATATAGTAATAGTATAGAAGGCCTAGGATTGGAAAATTGGTACCATTTTAAAAATACAAGGATGCCTGTTTAGCCGTGAATAATTTTGTGATGCCATAGTTTGCAGCGGTTTCTTGTCTAGGCCACCCACAGTCCAAACAACAAAGGGGAAAAAGAAATCCACCCCACATTTTATAGTTACTGATAAACAGTGGGGAATTTCTCCCCTTCCCTCTTCACTGCCACTTACACCTTACCAGTGTTCACTAAATGACAATTATACAGAGTAGTCAATGGATCAGTGAATTCACATTTGCATTTGGTTTATTGCAAGTGTGATTTATAGATACGTGCCCATGGGCAAATACACATCACCTTGCTCATAAAGTGAATATATTTGCTGACCAAGAGAGTTGTCATCTGTCTCTTTGAAGCTGTATTTTCCCTTTTAAGAGTCAAGCTGCTCAAATAAGCTGACAGCAAGGATGAATTCCTATTTAAAATAGCAACTTCAAGTTCTCTTTAATTTGGCTATAAGCAGCACTTTTCCCCTGGTCATGAACCAAAGGCTAAGACCAGGTTGTTGTTGTTTTTTCAAACTTGGATAGGTGAATTTAATTCCCAGAATTCTGCTGGCTGAGGAACTCTGGGAGTTGAAGTCTACACATCCTAAAGTTGCCAAGTGTAAAAACTGTCTAAAATCCTGCTTTGGATTCTTTCACAAAATGGCTGCCATGGGAACGCTTTCTTTTTATAATTACAAAATACCCACTTATCGCAAAACATTCAAAAGGTTGCTTCCTCCCAGCACCCCACGTTTTTCTACCTTTACATATTTCTATCTACACAAGAAGAGGCAGTTCTGAGCAGCAGCCAAGTTAAATGACCTAGAAGCCATAGTTATTGATGTCTTCAAAGATGGTGCCAGAACTTGATACGTGACTGCCTGCCACACCATCATTATCGTAAGTGTAGATTTGAAGCAATCTTAATATATATATATATATATATAGGTGTGGAATAAAACCTGACCATGCCAAGTAAGGTGACTGTAAACACTGATATCACTTCACTTGCCATCTGGATCAGCAAAATGCTCATAGTGAAGAATTCTCAAGTTGCAGTTTGGAAGAGTTCATCTTCCAAAGTTTGTTAAACTGTTAGCACAATTCCACATGCACGTATATCTATTATGGAACTTGTCTCTTAGGGACGAAATCCAAAGATGAGTAATCATAGATAAATGTTAAGTCATAGATCAGCATCAGATAACATAAAACTGGAGAATTAACTGCAAGTAAGCATATTAATCTGGAACACAAAAGATAAAAAAAATAACTTAGAGCGTTACTATCACAAATGTCAGACATTATTTAAAATTAATAAAGCCATCCCCGAGAAAAGGTGCAAGATAAAATAGCGATGCAGGCACTGTAAATATTAAAGTGTAGGTTAAAACTAAAATAAGCTACAGATGAACAGAAGCTACCAGTATGTATAGCTGTAATTTATAGCTATAAATTATAGAAAGGTAACTGAGCATTATTAGCCTAAAACTCTGAACATTTTAATATGTAAGAATCATATTATTAAGATTCAGATTGTAACGGTGGTGGTATATAGTAGTACAGAGTGATCACAATGAAAATTAAAACCTAGTATGGTTGTAGCCTTCCTATAATCTACAAATTGTCTACTTGTTCTTTGTAGTGAGCAGTTTGAAGTAAATTTTGTATACTGCAGTGCTAAACAATATATCAGGAAAGGATTATACTCTGAGAGTAATAAAAATAGTTCTGAGTTCTATAACCAGTAAATTTTTGAAGTGGCGGGGAGATAAAGAGCTTTTCAAATGTGTTATTAGAATGAATGCTGAAGGAGAGAATATTCAATAAATTCAGTTTCCTCAGACTCAAATACACAGAGAAACAGGCAGAAGCGAAATGAGGAGAAAACTGATTTTTCATGCTTACAATGGGTTGAGGGCTGGAGAATATGCCACAGTCAAAAAAGTGATTTCACTGTCTAAAGCAGAACTGCAGAAAAATAGGCTCAAGTCTAAAGGATTACAGTAAATGGGAGCTATAAATCCCAGAGAGTGGGAATCAGAGCAATGGACTTGGTGAACTGAGATAGGCTTGTGGAATGGTGTGATTGTAGGTAAACGGCAGACAGTAAACCTGATCAGAACTGGGAGAAGTGTTAAAGTTCAAGGTGTAAACTAGCTCTGAATAAGAAGGCAACAGGACATCAGTAGATGAGACCATATTGAAACGGCAAATTTGTCCCCTTTAGCACATAGTCCCCAATACACATCTCTGGTTTTCCAGGGTTTAAAAAGGGAGGCAAGAAAATAATTTAAGAAAAGGGCCCCATAGAAAGAAAATGACAAGGACACAGAAGCTATCATGTAAGAAGGATCAGCTAACTAGGAAGGGCTGTCCACTTTTAACAACTTCTCTTCCTAAGCAGCATCAGTGACAGGGAGATTCAGAGCAATGTTGGAAAAAGAAAATCGTTCATGCCAGACGTATGTGGTACTAGAAAATATTTTAAATAGCCAGACAGGCCACAAAACAATTAGAACATTGTAGCTAACATTATGTTATGATTGCTGTGGCGCTGCTTTTCTTTTTTTAATGGATCGCTAGGATCTACACCTTCTCTTGAAAGTACTATTTCAGTTTTCCCAGGAGATATAGCATATAGCAACAAAATGCAGAACTTTCTTATCAAAGGTACCAGTGAGAATAATAGAGGATCTAGGGAGAAGCTAACATAGTCAATTTCACCCCCACCACAAAAAGAGAAACAAAGCTGCCAATTCAGCATGCCCCTTAGAGGACCCATGAAGAGGTTTAAAGCTCAGAACGCATGAAGACAAGTGAAAGAAGAGTTACTTCCAACAAGAAAACTCCAGACTCCACAGAACTTTCAGCTGAAAGCAAACATCAAAGTTCCTCTCGTACACATCTAAGCTGCGAGTAAATCAGCTTGGCTCCCCAAAACAGAGAACGCCATGGGATGACCAAAGTGCTGAGCCAATCCTGAGACCTCATATGGAAATAGAAAGGTTTTTGTACCCATGACTAACGTTCTGGGTCACTTCCTGAAGAAACATGACTAGCTTAGATGATTGTGACAAGTTGTTTGATGGAGACTCTAATCAGTTCCTATATCAGTGTTAATTACACATAATTTCTGGACAAGGACAAAGGACAATGGAAAGGAAAATAATTTGAACAGCTTAGTCTTAGTCATTCATTTCTCTCACAACTGCAGAAATCAGTTCTCTTCAAATTAAAAAAAAAAGTGATTTGTTATGATTATACTCATACTGCTCATTTGCTTGTTCTGAATCAGGTTTCATAGGACTCCTTTAAATGGGGCGTCAGATCCAGCAATTCCAATCTCTTGTTTTTCACAAGCATTTTCTTTGCTCTGATGAAAATCAGCTGTTTCACACAAGTCACTTCTCACCTCGAGAAACACCCAACTGGTTTGAATTCCTATGCCATCAGGATCATTCTACAAAACTGGAAATGTTTCCATGGTTGAATTTCAATGTTTGCTGGAAGTGAACAACATGTAATGTTATAAACAACTTCCTATCCAAAAATGCTTCGTTAGATTTTGAGTAATTTCTCTATGGCATATTACATGATAATTCAACAGGACATTCCTTGGCTACCTAAAAGAATCATTTTTATTTGTAGTTGCGGCTACAAAATATCTATGCTATGATTTTTGGCTTGTGATATTCTCCAGGAAACGGAACTGTAGAAAAGATGCTTGCTGTGGCTCCTTGTTTTCAAATGCGCACAGACAGGAAGGACACCATTTTCAAGCAAAAAGCATGTGGCAAACGTACTTCCCTGCAAACATTCTGGCAGCTTTGCACTGGATTCAACCCAGAGTTTTTATTAAAACAGCCTCATAAGCTTGCAGCAGTGCTCAAAAACAATACAATAACTGATCAAATGTTAATGACTTCAGCGTGTTTCCAATGAAAGAATCCCATCCCCTTTCTATCAGAATCAGAAACAACAGAAAAACAAGAGTTGAGTATTTTCAGCTGCCGCTGGAAAAATTAGAAAATGGAATAAATGCTTGCTATGCAGTGTGAACGCAGAGAAGAAGTTTCACACATTTTAATTCAGCCCACATTATGCTTCTATTAGCTAGCAAGAGGGCAAAGAATACTATCCCTGAAAAACGTACGAGATTTTTCTCCATTTCTTTCTCTTAAATATGCCCCAGAGAAACACTCAGGTGGAAATTGGGATGCAAGGTAAATGTATGGGGTTCTGTGATCCTGAAATGGAACAAGCCAGGGTTTGGTTTTGTGCATGCATCCCAAGCAGGCAGCCACCTAACAAAAGGAGGCTCTGGCTTTGTGTGTGGGGGAGGCTACATTATATCTAAATTATGCAAGCTGTTTCACAATTAAACCAAGTGAACATGCAATGCAGAAAAATGATTCAGAACTGAAGAGTTGCCTCCTTAGAATACAGGAACCGTCCCGTACAACTGCAAATCAGAAGCGTTCCAAAGATAGCAATGAACCGGATTTATTCTCTTTTTTTAAAAAAAAGCTATTACTACTGATACGAAACTCAAATGGGCAATCAAAAGTAGAAATATCCATAGAAAGAAAGCTCCATTTTGTTTATTCCGCATCGAATATATAACTTGCTCACTGATTATATGCTTATTGGATTAAACAGTTTAATCAAGCAGCTAAGCTTCAAAGTATGGCTATGGAATGTAACTGGTGTGCCTGGAGTCAATTATCTATGCTCCTTCTTGGATTAGCGCACTGCTTTGTACATGGAACTACATTTGAAAGCAGTTCAGAAACCTCATCCAGGATTAGATGAGTGGACTTCCATTTGGAAACAGGATTTCCCAATGCTCCACTCCAAAGCAGCTTGTCCAACCCCTAATCTTCTGGAGAAGATTAGGGGTTGGACAAGGGAAGGCCCATTCCAGTAGAAGAATGACACCTCCAATACAATTCACTCTTTATTGATTATAGTTATTAGAAATGCCTATTAGCTTCTACTGAGGAGTTATAGAAAAGCATCAGAAACCAATATCATTCAGATTCTTATATGAAGCTTTTAGAATTGTTCCCATTTAGATGTGTTTCAATATTCTATATTCATTTCGGGTTCTGCTCTTACTGTATACATGTCATTCATTTATAGGGTCCAAGTAAAATTGCTGTTGAATCCATTTGGCAATTTACATGTAATTATAGAGAACAATTTGTGACCATGCCACCTCATTTGCTATTTCAATTGTGTCGCCTTTTCTCTTATATGATTAATAAAGTCGGGGAATTCAGCCTTCACTTGAAATGCAAATTGGAATCTCCTTACTACTGAACTTTGAAATATGATCTATTATATATTTTAGCCTTTGCTTGGAACAGAGTTGTGCTAAAAGAGGCACTTACCATGGGTTTCCCCCCCCCTCTAAAACCAACTAAACATTCTAAACAGTGGATGCAATTGAGATGTACCCAAATTCAAACCATTACATGCGTCCCTCCACAAGTTATTTTTACCTCTGGAGTTAGCAAAGCTACACTGGCTTTAAGTAATCTACAGACTGGAGGCTTTAAAGAAGAAAAGATTCTTCAAGTCCCCCAACAGAAATTCTCTTTATTAGTCTATGAAACCTTCTGGAGGCACGGATAGCAATTAGCCATTTCTAATTAGAACCATGTGGAGGAGAAGGACGAGAATGTTGGCTTTTTCTTTTTCCAAACTACAAACTCCTTGTGCGTGCTGCTTGCATTGATAGTAATTATTCAGGCCAAGTCCTCATTGAAGTCAATGGGAAGGATGTGATTACTTGGGGCATTAAACTTTGGATGTTTGGAATCACATGCTTGCAAAAGGCACATACCACCCAGTAGACTCCACGATCCCGGAGGCATCTATTTCTTCCACATTCATTAGAGTTCTTTAAACTTTAGAGCTTAACTGCCAAGTATGTTTCTGTGTGTGTGTGTGTGTGTGTGCGTGCTTGTTCATTTTGTTATTTTCTACAACTTGTGTGCCCCTCAGGCTGAAATCTTCCTGCATGAAGTCTGCGTATGTAGCACTTCCTTATTAATAAAGAACAAGTGACAGCTGCAACATTACTAAAAAAAAAAAAGAGTTCCTGTAGAAATTTCAACTAGCCTGAAGGGGCTGCTTGGACCTGTACAAAATCCAGGTTCTGGTCCCAGATCCAAAATCTAGTGGTTTTGAGATCTCCCGTGTGACTCTCAAAAGAGCAGTAATGGTAGCAGGTTAGTAGCAGCCAAGAAGGGGAAGGAAAAGAAGGAATTAAGTTATTGCAAAACAGTTGGAATAGGAAAGGTGAAATGGCAAGATGGCTATGAAGGTCCAGAAAGTACTTTGCATGATTTATGACTGTTTTTCACACCTAGAACTGTTGCAGCATTCCATGGTCATGTGATCAAAATTTGGATGTTTGACAACTTGTTCGTATTTATGACAATTGCTGTGTCCCAGGGTTCTGTGATCATGAGACCTTCTGACAAGCAAAGTCAATGGAAAAGCCAGATTCACTTAACAACCATGTTACTAACTTAACAACTGCAGTGATTCACTTAACAACTGTGACAAGAAAGGTCATAAAGTGGGGCAAAACTCACTTAACAAATGTCTCAATTAACGAGAAATTTTGAGCTCAGTTGTGGTCATAAAGCAAGAACTACCTATATGTGGGAGAGGCCCTGTTAATACTTTGTCCCTAACTTACACCATTATTAGTCTACTTCTGTTAAAAAGAAATGTTGATGTCTGAAAAGAAATGCAAGCTAATGTGTATTTATTCAGTTAGTTGTGCTTCTATGCTTCCAATTTCCATAGAGAAAAGCAGCTTACAGAATGCCATTCATAAACTTGAAAACACTGCTCATTCTGAAGATGAACTGAAGAAGCATCTTGGATGAGAAATGAAACATCTTCAAGGAAATACAAAGCCCAGTTGCCTTTTGAAAAAGCACCTTTGGGACAACCATGACCTGGATGACTGAGAATCTTCATAGACTGGTCCTTTTGATCATCATCTAATGACAGTACCACCCCTGGGGTTAGATTGAATTTCCACAACCCCCAAAACCTTCCTGAAGAGTCAGGTCTTCAAGGCTTTTTGGAAGCCAATGAAAGTTGTTGGAAGGTGGAACAGTCCTTGGAAAAGCAGATGAATGAAAAAAGACTATTGTAATAGAGACACCTCAGCCCAAGGGATGGAGGAAATATGAGAAAGAGACTAAGAGCAACCTTGCCTCAATTCTATTAGATGTAAATTAACAGGGAAATTGTTTTGATGGACTTCCAAAATTCTGTTACATTATTCTACTAGCAATAGGGACCTTTCCAGAAATCCAAGATTCTTGTTTCAGAGTTTGCCAGAGTAGCTGAGCTTTGACATAAGGTGAGAGAGGACTGGATATCCAGAGCTAAGTTATTTCACAGAAGTGGGACCATCACTAAGATGTCTCACTTCCCTGTGGAGCAAGCCCCTCTCCTGACTGGTGAGGTAGATTCATTTCAGAGAAGGCAGTCTCATAGGTATCCAGGCTCTGAGCCATGAAGGTTTTAACTGTGACAACCAGCAGTTTGACTTTGTATCTAAAATGAAAAGAAGGACATGTCACCCCTAGACATGTTAGCAGTGTTCCAATATCTAAGGGGCTGCCACAAAGAAGAGGGGTCAACCTATTCTGTAAAGCAGGGGTGTCAAACTCACGTCGTCACGGCGGCATCACATGACAAATCGGGACTTTTCCCCCATTTGCTAAACCGGGTGTGGGCATGGCCAGCACATGACATATCCGGCCCATGGGCCAGGAGTTTGACAGCCCTGTTCTAAAGCATCTGAAGCAGTGGTGGAACTACCGGTTCTTGCTCCCGGTTCGCAAGAACCGGTAGTAAAAATTTGTAGTAGTTCGGAGAACCGGTAATAACATTGGCTGGCAACGCCCCCAAACCAGTCCCTGGCCTGGTCGCCGCTCGCTGACCCCACCCACCTCATCAGAGGCTTTTTTTTTTTACTTTTAAAAGCATTTTTTCGACAACCTCTTCGGCCGAAAAAATGCTTTTAAAAGTAAAAAAAAAGCCTCTGATGATCACGCAGCTCAGCTGGGATCGTCAGAGGCTTTTAAAAGCATTTTTTTCTACAACCTCTTCAGCCAAAGAGGTTGTAGGGAAAAAAAATGCCTTTAAAAGTCTCTGACGATCCCAGCTGAGTTGCCTAAAAAAAGTTGGCCACGCCCACCCAGTCACATTACCAGCCCATCAAGCTACGCTCACAAAATAAGCCATGCCCACAGAACCGGTAGTAAAAAAATTTAGAACCCACCCCTGATCTGAAGGCAGGGTGAGAAGCAATGAATGGAAACTAATCAAGAAGAGAACCAACCTCGAATTAAGGAGCAAATTGCTGACAGAACAAATAATCAGTGGAATAACTTCCCTCCAGAAGTTGTGAATGCTCCAACACTGGAGGTTTGTAAGAGGAAATTGGATTCCCATTTGTCTGAAATGGTGTTGGGTTTCCTGCTTGAGCAGGGGGTTTCCCTAGAGGACCTCCAAGATCCCTTCCAATTCTGTTAGTTTGTTATTCTGTTATTCTAACCTGTAGTCCTATAGTAAATGTGTTATGTCTTCATTCTGCCCCTAGTTGCATTGTATCAGCTTGAAGCTTCCAAATGCTCTTGAAGGATAGCCCCACATAATTGCAGTAGTCGAATCAGAAGCATGAATGATTATTTATAAAGTTTCAGGAATATCCCACAATTGATGCACAAAATTGTTTGTAATTTTACAATTATAGCTGTAATTGTGCAAAGGCTGTCTTAGCCATGGCATCCATCTACTGTTCCAGCGAGAGCTGTTAGTCCAGAAGAACCTCCATATTGTAAGCAAATGGGGCAGTATGACCCCATCTCTAGATGATCTAGAGATGGGGTCTCTAGATCTCTAGATGGGGTCATACTGGGTTTTTCTGGATTCTGTAGGCTTTCAACTCTACAGCCATCCCATAGGGTTGATAGGATTCAAGCTAAGCCTGTTTTTCTGCATCCAGGCTCTCAGGTTAGTAATACCACATCTGATGTTTGGCCAGAGGTGAAATGCATAACTGAGCATCATCTGCATGTGGGTGATATCTCACCTCCTGTGCCAATTGATGAGCTTTCCCAGGAATTCCATATAGTTACTACACAGCACATTTGTTTTCTTCACTTTGCCTTTCTACATTTCATAAAATAACTGGAGGATTTTGACTAATGGAATTTCTCATCAATTAAACAGTGCTTGTTGCGTGGTAAAATACCACCCATGACTCAGAGCCCAGTATTGCCAGCTCTTTTGGTAAATACTGTCCTGGTGGGAAATATTAACTGCTGGATTCCAGTTTCATCATAACTTTGAAGTAGCTAGTTGGCCTTGGATAAGCAGTAGTAACAACATGTTTATAACTGCTGTACTTTTACAAACATTCACTTGCATTTTTACTTTTTATGTGGTGTGACATCTGCCCTCATTATTAAATAACAAACAAACAAACAAACAAACAAATGTGGAAAGGTGAAACTAATGAATTTTCTCCACCTTAAAATGAAGATTAAACAGGATTACTGAAACTGATTCATGGGTTTACAGGACTTAAGAGTCAAATAGGATAAGAGAAAGCATCATCTCAAATATTCAACCAGTGTATTATGAAGACAATAGTTCTCACCTTTTGTTGTCCTACATTTTCACACGGATAGTGCTTTTAATTCTGAAGATAGTATTAGCCATCATACTGAATGGCAATTGATACATTTATCTTTGAATCATATCAATTGGCAGTCAACAACAATCTCATATCAAATAAGCCCATACCAGTGGTGAAATCCAAATTTTTTTACTTCTGTGGGCATGGCTTGGTGGGCGTGGTGGGTTGGTGGGCGTGGCAGGGAAAGGATACTGCAAAAACTCCATTCCCATCTCACTCTGGGGCCAGTCAGAGGTGGTGCTTGCCAGTTCTCCGAACTACTCAAAATTTCTGCTACTAGTTCTCCAGAACCTGTCAGAATCTGCTGAATTTCATTCCTGGCCCATAGGGTTACCTTTCATCAACTCTAGGCATTATTCAACATTTAAGCATGATGCCAAGTTCAAGTATTATGGAACATAGAGTAAGTACATCATTCAATCCACTTGAATTCACTAAGACTCTTCCCCAAATGCTGAAATTCCAAGCTTTGTAACATTTTGTGACCAAGGGTCGTTCCATCTCCAGGATTATTTTGGTTTGTCTTTCCTTTATTTTCAGATGTGGCATGACCGGATTGGTGGGAATTACTTTTGATCTCTTTCCTTTTGGAAATGCATTTTTTTTTCATAACTGCCACGTGCTGAGTTGCATTTTCAGAGTTATCTACTTTGATTCCAAGCTGCGTGCTTAGCCAATCGCTTTTTAGCTCAAGTCCCATCAGTGTACCTGTAAAGTAAGGATTATTTTATTTTATTTATGGCTGCGCGTGGGACTGTGCTTTACTTTTAATTAAACAGTTGTCCACGTAGGAGAGCATTTTTGAAAGTTTTGTTTCCTTCAATATTGAATTAAACAATGTCACATAACTTGTGATTCATAGTTAATTACAAATCATTTATAAGGAAAAAAAATCAGTCCTAATAGAGATCCTGTTCATTTATTCTGTGAAGGGGCAGCAATGTTTATCCAAGATTTCAGATGGGAGCTTTCACCAACCTTGTCTGTAGGTGCTAGAAATTAAATCAATCCAAAGTTGTTATTATACCATTTAATGTATATGCTTCACCAAGTTGTTCCACACATTCTGTGGGGAGGAGAGGGGATTCTGCTATTTTAATGTATCTCTTGAAAAATACAAGTAACTCCTAGACTTACAAGCTCAATTGTTGCTAAATGATATAATCATTAAGTGAATCATCACATGACTTTATCCAATTTGACAACACTTTTTATCATGTTCATTAAGTGAATTAGGTGGTCATTAAATGAATCCAGCTTCCCAAATTGTCTTTGCTTGTAAAACCCAGCTGGGAAGGCAAATGACTCAGGGATGTTGCCAACATCAAAAATACATGCCGGTTGCCCAAATAATGATCACATGACTACAGAGCCGCTATGAAATCATAAGGGCCAATCATAAGTCATATTTTTTCAGCGCTATCGTAATTTTAAACAATCACTAACCGAATGGTCATAAGTTGAAGACCACCTCTATTGCTATGTACCTAATATGTATTTGTCTCTTTCTCTCACAAACACAGAGTTGGAAGGGGCCTTGGAAGTCTTCTAGTCCAACACCCTGGCCAGGCAGGAGACCCTATACTAGTGATGGCTAACTTTTTTGCCGTTGTGTGCCAAAAGCGGTGGAAGTGCAGGGAGGTCACCCACGTGCGTGCCCACATGCATAGTTCAATGTGCCCCGCCCCCGTGCCTCCCCCCACCGCTTTTAGCATATGATGGCACAGTGGGCCTAGTAGGCCCGTTTTTCACCCTCTCCAGGCTCCAGATGCTTTTTGGAAGCCTGAGGAGGGCGAAAGCAGCCTTCCCCACCCCCCTGGAGGCCCTCCAGAGGCCGGAAACAGCCCATTTCCCAACTTCTGGTGGGACCGGAAGGCCCCAAAATAAGCTGGCCAGCACACTCATGCACGCTGCAGCTGAGCTATGGCAATGCTCATGTGCCCACTGATATGGCTCCGTGTGCCACCTGTGGCACCCGTGCCATAGGTTCACCATCACGGCCCTACACTATTTCAGACAAATGGTTGTCCAGTCTCTTCTTAAAAACCTCCAGCACCCACAACTTCTGAAGGCAAGCCCTTCCACTGGTTCCAACTGTTAGGAAGTTTCTCCTTAGTTCTAGGTTTCTTCTCTCCTTGATTACTGTCCATCCATTATTTCTTGTCTTGCCTTCTGGTGCTTTGGAATATAAATTGACACCGCCCCCCCTCTTCTTTGTGGCAGCCCCTCAAATATTGGATAACCCACAGAGAGAGTGAAATTGAAAGGACTGTACAATTTAAAAGCTATGCTAAGTGATTATTTTATAGTATCCTTGAAGGAGTGGGGAAAGAGAGAGAGAGAATGAGAGATAAGGTCTGGGTTTCCATGGGAATAATTATGGATTAGGTCTCCTTGAAGTGAATGAAAGCCGAATGCCGTTCACTTGGACAGAATTACTCATATGCATAATTGTTTGCAGAAAGGGGTTTTCTGGTCGGACTTTAAAATATACTTGGTGAATCAAAAGCACCACTGTAATTGGAAGTCAGTCCATAATTGCTCCCAATATGACATTCTTTTAAACTTCTGAAAATTCATATTTTTATTAAGATGGACACTACCAAAAAAAGACCGCCAGGTTCGTAAATGGAAACCAACAGATTGGTTACATTATACATCTACCCTAAAATGAAATCCAATAAATATCAGTGCTTTGATGACTCAAAGTTCCAGAAATGACAGGCTTTTTTTTTTAAAAAAGCTGCTTTTCAGCCTTGTGAAAATAAACTTCCACTAAAATATTTCATACTAAAATATGTATCTCTCTCAGTTATTTTACAAGGCAGCTTGCCCCAACCACTTCCATTACTTTCGGGTAGGAATTTAGCATGACTGGTGCTGCATGAGGGTTACAAATATTTGCATTCAACCCGTGATGTCTGCAAGGACTAGATTGGGGCGTGGGGGAAGAGTTAAGATGGCCGCCAATTAAAGTCATGCCTTCTTTTATGTGGGTTTGATGCAATTAAAAAAACAGTTCTTCAGCTGCATGGTATGTGGGTGCCATCTTGGCTTTCTTGAGCACCTCCCCATGCACGTGACATTTAAACAAGAGATTTTACTCGGTCCTACTTCCTGGAAGATTTTACCTAAGTCAGACTTTTGTTACTAGTCAATTAAATTGTTATTGTATTTTCTTCATCACTTTCAATGAAGAACAGAAACACTACAGTAGAAAGAAAACAGCTTTCTACTGAAAAACAGTAGAAAGAAGTCATCTACCTGGCTTGTGCGATTTCCAGATTTTAAAAAAGCACAAAACAACGATCCAATATGTTCTACACGTTTTAAATCCACGTGCTTGTCGTTGGATTTCACCCTTTTAGACGGGTTCAAATCTTACCCTTTGATGGATTTTCTTTTCAGCGAAGTGCCATGTGTTCCAGTTCTGTGGGCAAAAATCCACTCAATGGTTTATTATTATGAGCTTTGTTTTGCTTGACGTGTATTATTCTTTCTCTGCGTATTGTTGTTATTAGATTGTTTGTTTTCTTAACAGGGATTTTTTTTTTCAAAGCAAGATAGTTTAACTGACTCTCTGGCTGCTGCTATCCCATGGTACATGTTGTTTTGATGAGGTACAATTTGAATGTTTGTTTTAATGTGGTTTCGATTTACGTTTTGTTAGAAACTGCCTGGTAACTTGAAAGGGATATTTATACATTCAGAATGAAATGAAACTAAAAGACAAAATAGCAGCACAATGGCTTGGCCATTTAAGGCCATCCAACCTTAAATTCAAAATTCCCAAATATTCTGGAGCTAGATGCAAAGTAATCCAAACTTTCTGGAGTTCCTAAATCCTAAATCCATTTGCAAAGATTCCAAAAGAACGAGCAACATTAGGTTCACACAAGGACCTCTATTCATTTTAGCATTTAGTATTCATTTAAGTATGATAATACTATCAAGTGTTCAGTTTTCATTCCTGCAATTGATGATTACATGCCCTTGAGTCATGTGGACTACTGAATTACTACATAGATGGATGTTCTCCAGATTGAGGTCCCTAATCAGGACCCTCAGATCCTCCAACAGTGAACTTCTCACCGTTAAAGCTGAGTCTATCCATCTTGCTGTTGGTCAATTCTTATTCTCTTTTTTTCCATCCTTTTCCAGCATACAGCCTTCTCCAGAAAGCTAGAGTCTTCCCATAACATGTCCAAAGTAGTATCATTTATGTCTCAAGTGAGAACTCTGGATTGATTTGTCTGATGGTCTATTGGTTGGTTGATTTTCTTAGCTAATCAGGAACAATTAAACATTTTTTCCTTCAAGCATACAGGGTTGTCCTTACCAAAATGATGTGGGGTGGGGGTGGGGGGAGAATGCAAAATGGGTTTCTTGCAGGGGTGAAATGCTCTCGGTTCGGACTGGATCGCCCAATCAGGTAGCAATGGAGGCGGGTGGTTCGGAGAACTGGTAGCAAATATCCCTCCCCCCCCCCAATGCCCAGCTGAGCCGCACAATCATCAGAGGCTTTTTTTTAACTTTTAAAGCATTTTTTCTACAACCTCTTCAGCCGAAAAAATGCTTTTAAAAGAAAAAAATAAATAAAAGCCTCTGATGATTGTATGGCTCAGCTGGTATCGTCAAAGGCTTTTAAAAGAAAAAAACCTCTGATGATCAGGCAACTCAGCTAGGATTGTCAGAGCCTTTTGAAAGCATTTTTTTACAACCTCTTCACCAAAGAGGTTGTAGAAAAAATGGTTTTAAAAGTTAAAAAAAAATGGCCACGCCCACCCAGTCACATTACCCCCACACACCAAGCCACGCCCACAGAACAAGTAGTAACAAATTTTAGATTTCACCACTGGTTTCTTGTCATGATGTTGCCAATCCCCACCTTTCACATGTGCATCCTGATGCTGGTTCGTGTCCAAAGAGCCAAAGTTTACTGGTTGTATTTGTTGCAATATTTTCAGGATCAGACTCAATAATTAAAGTAAGAATAGTATGTTTAAATAAAGCTCTGTTTAATCACAGATGGCATTCTATATTCACTGAATATTCACAAATAGAAGCACTGAAAAATGGCATACAGCTCCTTATATATACAAGGGGAGGAGCTAGATATGGGGGTGGTTAGACATACATACATTAAGCAATGGAAATAAGTTAACTCTTGATATGCTGTACAGATACTATTTACATGATGGAGAATAAAGCATTTACTTGTGACAAATCCCCCTCTAAATGCTGATTCGACATATGACAATAATTACATTCAGATTCAGAACAATATAAAACTTGTAGCTTGGTAGTTAAGTATTTGTGTTGTTTAGTAGGTAAAGGTTTTGTCAAGATGTCAGCTATTTGCTCTGATGTTTCACAATGAATAGCTTTAATAAATCCGTCTTGTGATAATTGCCTTACATGTTTGAATTTTATATCTATATGTCTAGATCGCTGTCCAATAGCATCAGATCTAGATATTTCGATGGCAGCTTTGTTATCTTCATGTATGATATAAGGCAATGAAGGTTTTTTCCAAATATTAGACAATAAATCATTAAACCATACTGTTATTTGATGCTTTAGACAGACAAACATATTCTGCCTCAGTAGTTGATGTAGCTACCAAATCTTGCTTACCAGTGTACCAGTAAACTGGGCAGCCATTAAGGAAAAATATATAGCCAGATGTACTTTTTCTACAAGTGACATCACCAGCCCAATCTGCATCTGCATAACATGTGAGAATGGGTTCATTTGTATTATTGGGTTCTAATAACAAGCAGAAGTCTAAGCTATTTTTTAAGTATCTTAATATCCTCTTGACAGCTTCCCAATGGTATGATAATGGTTTACTGACATGTCTGGATAATAAGTTAAGGGGTAAAGCAATATCAGGTCTAGTCCAGTTAGAGATATAGAGAAGAGAGCCGATAACAGACATATACAATGTGTTATCTTTAAATTCTGGAGATGATTCATCAGTGTTTCTTAGAAAATCAGTCTGCATGGGAGTATCACATGGTTTGGCATCATTTAGGTTACATTTGTTTAAGAGTTCTATAATTTTATCCCTTTGGGAAAGTTTGAATCCCTTCTTTGTTTTGCTGATTTGAACACCAAGATATTTGTTTACTTTCCCTAATGATTTTAAGGAAAAGTGTTCATTGAGTTTTGTTACAAAAGTTTCTCTCCTTTTTGTATCTTTGCCTATATATAGAATATCATCAACATAAATCAATACAAATTCTGGAGAATCACCTTCACTCTTAACAAAGAAACAATAGTCAGCAGTAGTGGCAACAAAGTTCATAGTTTTAAGTACTTTGACTAAACATTCATACCATCGCTTGCCAGATTGTTTCAATCCGTATAGACTTTTGTTTAATAGCCATATATCATTTTTGTTTGTATATTGACTATGAGGAGCTCTTACATATATATCTTTATCTAATTTGGCATGTAAATATGCAGTTTGTATATCATATTGAAATACCTCGAGATTAAGTGCTGATGCTATAACTAGAGCTGTTTTAACACTCCCAGTTCTTACAGTAGGAGAGTGTCTGTATAATCCTCAGGATATTTTTGAGCATAACCTTGTGCGACTAGTCTGGCTTTATACAGTGTGTTACCTCCTTCCAAATTCTTAATTTTATATATCCACCTGGTACCAATAATAGTCTTATCCCTTGGGGCTTGTGTGGGTGTAAAAACATTCAATTCTTGTAAGCTATTCATCTCCTTGGTCATTGCTGATTCCCACTTTTCTCTTTCTTTGGGGGGAAGTTTCAGCACTTCTTCATAAGTGTTTGGTGTTACTATTTCTCCATTCATACACATTACATAATCTTTGTATTTATTAGGCACCTGATTTCTGTTACTTCTGATTGTTCTCACTGGTATACTATCATTGTCATGTAAATACCTTGCTTCCTTTTTTGTTACTGAATCAGTTTTTATTTTGTGTTGACTATTTGTCCATGTTCTAACTTTGTTTTTGTGTGTGCTGTTATTGTTTTTCTTTTCAATATTCTTATTTTGATGTTCAGTGTCTGAATTGGTGTTTGGGAATATTTCATTAAGGTGTATTTTGGACCAATTGGCCTGTTCATGAAATACTGCTGTTCTTGAAATTATGAATCTGTTATTGTTATCAATAAATCTGTATCCTTTTGTGCCTGTTTCGTATCCCATGAATTTAAGTCTTCTGGATACGTTTTCACCTTTACGCCTTAATTGTTTAGGTATATGTACGTCTGCAGTGACTCCAAATATATGCATGTGTGTTAACTTAGGTTTCCTACCGTACATCACTTCATATGGTGTTTTATTCACTATGCTGGACCAAGTCCTATTTTGGGTGTAATTGGAAAATTGTAAAGCTTCTGACCAGAATTGTTTACCTAAACCAGCATCTTCTAATGTGGATCTAATCATGGTTTGTAGTGTCGAGTTCTTTCTCTCTGCCACTCCGTTCTGGAATGCAGAGAAAGGACTAGATGTGTAATGCAACATCCCTTTATCTTTTAGCCATCGTGAGAATTCGTTTGACATGAACTCACATCCTCTATCTGTCATAATTTGTTTTATTTTAATGTTGTGTTGTGTCTCTATGCGTTTGTAAAATTCTTTGAATTTCTGAAATGTTTCATCCTTATGTCTTAATGTGTAGACAAACCCATAACGACTATAGTCATCCACAATGGTTAGAAAATAGCGTTTTTTATATGTGATTGATGGTGTCAATGGGCCAACTAAGTCCATGTATACTAATTCAAAGATTTGTTTGGTTGACCTGGTTGATTTTTTGGGCCTGGGGCTAGTTTTGAGTTTTGTGGATTTACACACTGAGCATTCTAGATAGTTTTTACAGTTTTTTATTTTAACACCATCAGCATGTTCAATCATTTTTTGTACTACAGGAAAACTAGCATGTCCTAATTTTCTATGTAAGATATGAGCACATTCATCATGAATAGGTTTGCCTATATTAGGTCTTTTATCATTGGATGAGTTTTTGTTGTTATGAACTACCTCATGTTCCTCATTATCACTATTACTGTTTTCTTCGTTATTTATGTCATTGTCATCCTCTATGTTGGAATCAATATTGTGTAAACATCTTTCATTTGTTATTAAGTAAGGTAAGCCTCCTTTTATAATGACAGTACCTACGCTTGTTTCATTTTTCTTTAAAGCCGCATTCCCTTTTGAAAAGACTATGTTTATGCCAGATTCTCTGCTTAGTTTTATTGCACTAAGTATGTTATGAGGTACTTCAGGTATTAACAATACCCCCTCTATTTTTCCTAGGCCAGGTAAGATTATATTTCCTCTACCTATGACTTGGACCTTCTCTTGATTAGCTACTTTGATTACAAATTTATCTTCAACAAACGAAGATAATATATTTTTGTTGTGTGTAGTGTGATTTGTTGCACCAGAGACAATGAGCCAATCGTTATCTTCTGGTATATGTATGTTGTTGTTGTTGTGTTTGTCCAGTCCATTCAATGAACTAGATTTTCTATCTCTTGAATCATCTCTACCCCCTCTATGTTCCTTATAGATGGGTGGACTTCTATATCTATGTCTGTCAGTGGATGACTGTCTGTTGTGATATCTATCTCTATGATCTGTCCTATGTTTATCTCTGAGGAATTTAGGACAATCTCTTCTATTATGCTCCTTGGACCCACAATTATGGCATTTGATTGGTTCATGGTACCTTTCTTGAAATGCCACTTTCTTATATTGCTTATGCTCTATGTGATTATTATAACGATTTCTTCTTGAATTGTCTTCAGTTATCAACCTATTAGAAAGGTTTTCTATGGATAAATACCCTAAATTGATTGTATCTAAATGGGATATATAATTATTCCAAGATGGGTCTAATGAATTGATAATAACACTTTTCATTGTTTGATCTGAAATTATTTCTCCTCTTAGTTGTAATTCTGCTCTGACTTTGTTTAAGTATATTAAATGTTCACTTATGGTGACCCCAGATTTTAACCTGGCTGAAAAGAAATCCTTAGACATTCTTGTTGTAGTGGCTACACTATCACTGTGAAACAGCTTAAACATGCATTGAACAATTTCTGATACAGTTAGATTTGACTTAATACTATGATATATAGCAGGAGATATACTGGATATTAGTAAGAAAAATGCTCTATGGTGTAGGCAGTCCAATCTTAAAGTCCAATGTCTTTTTGGAGGGTTAGTAATGAAAAACAATAAATTTTCTTTCATAAAGACAACTTGGAGCTGTTGGCACCACTCTTGTAAATTAACACCATCTACCCTCAGTTTTGGGAAATCATTGGGTAAATTCCCAATGTTGTTAGCTCCATTACTTACAACTGGAGGAAGTCCATGGTCTTCTAAGTGTTGGTAACCGCAGAATGGCATGGGGATGCTAGCGACGACTTTAAATGGCAGTCTCTGTCTTTCTCTTGCTTCGAAGCTGTCTGTGTAGCTTTGCACATGCACATTGTCCA
This sequence comes from Arizona elegans, assembly GCA_022577455.1. Taxonomy (NCBI): domain Eukaryota; kingdom Metazoa; phylum Chordata; class Lepidosauria; order Squamata; family Colubridae; genus Arizona; species Arizona elegans. The sequence continues at coordinate 5,604,603 of JAKOOJ010000008.1, read as the reverse complement.
TTTCGCTCCTGAAGTCATGGTGAAAGGTTCTCGTTGCTGCAGCTCCCTCGCATTGTTCTTCTTCGGAAGACTCGGTCTCTGGTTCAGCCTTGGGAGTCCTGGTGGCGATGGGAGTCTTTTTATTGAGAGCGCTGGTCTCTGGAATTGTTTGCGGCGTAGGTTGGTATCTGCAGGGCTCTCTGGGTTCAGGCGTCGATGCTTTCGCTGTTTGCATAGAGGCGTACGATCTTCGGGAAGTTCGTTTATTCACTGTTCTTCCTTTTGTTTTTTTACTGCAGTTTTTCGCTGATTCTTTAGTTATTTTCAATTTTGACCCAAAAGTTGCAAAAAGCGTTTTCATTGCAGACTCTACTTGATTTTCTATTGATTCTTCTTCAGTCTCTGTGTCAGACTCTTCTGATATATGGATCTTTTCTCTTTTGTTTTTTGCATCAAGTAAGTCCTTTCGCGCCAGATATTTTGAATCTTGTCTTCTGATTGGCTCTTCATCGCTTAGACTGAAGGTTCATTGAAACCAAGATGGCTGCCATTCAAAATTTTGCGCGGGACCGTTGTTCTTCTCCTTCGTTGCATTTTTGTCTGTAGACAAATCGCTCACCTTTTTTGAGGCTTTATTTTCATCTGTAACGATGTGCTTTTCTCTCGCTGCTCCGCCTTTTTTCAGTAAGTCTTGGAGGTTCGCGATGAGGTTTTCATCGTTCTTTTGATCTTTTAAAAGTTTTAGTATTTCTGACCTGAGTTTGTTATTTTCTATTTCGTTTTCTTTTTGATCATTGTTCTCATCTATTATTTCTTCGTTGTCTGTAGTACAGTCTTCAGATTCTCTCGATATTTCAGTTGCGTATTCATCAATTATTTCTTGTTCTGCTTCCATTTCTTTAGTATATGCCCTGGTGTTGGGTCTTATTTTTTTGCTTTTTGATTTTTCTCTCTCAGACATTGTTGAATTTTTTATTGAGTCAATTAACCATCCTCTGCTACCAAAATTGTTGCAATATTTTCAGGATCAGACTCAATAATTAAAGTAAGAATAGTATGTTTAAATAAAGCTCTGTTTAATCACAGATGGCATTCTATATTCACTGAATATTCACAAATAGAAGCACTGAAAAATGGCATACAGCTCCTTATATATACAAGGGGAGGAGCTAGATATGGGGGTGGTTAGACATACATACATTAAGCAATGGAAATAAGTTAACTCTTGATATACTGTACAGATACTATTTATATGATGGAGAATAAAGCATTTACTTGTGACAGTATTTCCAACATCAGATCAACAATCAGGTAAACAATGCCCGAAACAAGAAATTGCCAAACAGGCAACAGTAAACAGCCCAACAAAAGAATCTCTAAGGCCACTCCCACTAACACTGACAGGCAAGCCATTAGAATATAAACTGATAGCAAATCACTCTCCTTACTAGCACTGATGATGTTACCTACTTTGGGAAATGAAAAGTCTGCAAGAAAATAAGCAAGCTCAGAGAGCATCAAGGACCCCTCATTTCCAAGAATCACTCTAGGCCCCATTCTGGCCCAAAGAAAACAAAAATGGTGGAAAGTCATCACCCATTTAAATATATCTTCTGTGTCTTGTTCCTTGCATTAGTCTGTAAAAAATGTAGCTTGTTGTCAGCCAAGAGAATATTCATTCTAATATATTTTCTATACTCGTCTCATTGGTTTATGATAATGATTTTGTTTAGGTTCTTTAAAAAAAAAGATATCAAAACATAGTGTAAACTTCATGAATGTTAGAGAAAGAACTTGATTTCTTTCTCTTTTTTTAATTTTTAAAAAGTTGACAAATTCAAGTTGAAGGCATTGATCTCTTGACTCTTAAATGTCTAGGTATGAATCACTAAGCCTTTGGGAGCATTCCCAGCAAGAGTGGGGGAAAAAAATCAAGATGGCTGCTGCAATCATGTGACCAAAACCCTACCTTGTTTTATGCAACACATATAAAAGGGGTGGGGCTTTATTTTCACTATCTTGACTTTTTTTGACCTCTCCTCTGCAGATACCCCAGTATATTTAACTACTTGTAGCCACCTTCCTCACCCCCAAATCAGGGGTGAAATCCAACAGGTTCTGACAGGTTCTGGAGAACCAGTAGTGGAAATTTTGAGTAGTTCAGAGAACTGGCAAACATCACCTCTGGCTGGTCCCATAGTGGGGTGGGAATGGAGATTTTGCAGTATCCTTCCCCTGCCACGTCTACCAAACTACGCCCGCCAAGCCACACCACGCCCACAGAACTGGTAGTAAAAAATGTGGATTTCACCACTGCCCCAAACAGACTCTTCTTTTCAAGCACAGATAAAACGAATGGTTTTTTTTTTTCTTATCAATTAACATTGGAAAGCAGAAGTTGGGAAACATTATAATTGGGTTGCTTGTTAGAAGTACTGATCAGCATTTGGAAATGTAGACGTTCTATAAATATAAACAGAACAGAGAAAGTTGGAGGGTGTTTTTTTTTTAATTAAAAAAAGTGTGGGAGAAAACAAAACAAGAGATATTTTTATCCAAGATCCCCACAGCCAAAATCTCAAATAACTGTCAGCAGAATGTTATCTGAGGATAAAATTTGGGGAGACACAAAGAAAAACTAGTTGTCTCAAATGATTATGAGTCATCTTTAATCATGAATTAAGAGGCCCTAACCCACTTCTTATATGACAATGACAATTTCATAGCTAGTTTTTCCAGTGAACCCGCAAAAAGAATTTGAGCTCAACTCTCCCCATATCTCATTCTGACTAAAACCTCTGGATTTTTTTTTGTTCTGGTTCCCCACCCCCACCCCCCAAAAACAAAACCAAACTAAAGCACCAGCGAAACTTTATCACTGGAAAAAAGAAGCAAAGAAACTTACTTTTTGTTTTTCCAGCTGGCCAAGAAACAGTGCTCAAACTTTACTCTGCAATAGTGCTTTCATCAGTGGATCTCTTTGCTCTACCATGTTCATGCTGCAGCTTTTTCTTGGAGGTTCTGCTGCATTCAATCAATCAAGCAATCAGAAGAGGGCTGGAAGGGACCTTGGAGGTCTTCTAGTCCAACCTCAAGCTCAAGCAGGAGACCTTATACCATTTCAGATAGATGGCTGTTCAGTCTTTTTTTAAAAAAAATCTCTAGTGATGAAGCACCTACAACTTCTGAAGGCAAGCTGGTTAATTATTCTCACTGTTGGGAAGTTTCTCCTTGATTCCAGGTTGCCTCTCTTCTTACTCTCAGCCACTCTTTCAGGCCACTCTACAGTGTAGTCTTAAAAAGTACGATTAATATGAAAATCAAGAATATGCTTTATTATTTGTTTGGTGTATAGCATATATACATGGACCAGCAATATATATTACCATTTCATCTAGATTAGTACAAGCCAATAAAATATAAATGTTAAAAAGAAAGAAGAGCCTGTAGTACACTGGACTAAAGCACTGTTATTAACAACTGCTGCTTGCAATTACAGCAAGTTCAAATCCCACCAGGCTCAAGGTTGACTCAGCCTTCCATCCTTTCAAAGGTAGGTGAAATGAGGACCCAGATTGTGGGGGCAATAAGCTGACTTTGTATAAATATACAAAAGTATGAAGGCTATTGCTTAATGCATTGTAAGCTGCCCTGAGTCTCTGGAGAAGGGTGGCATATAAATTAAAGAGAAAAAGAAAAAGAAAAAAAAAGATCTATGTTCAAATAACAATGTCTAGGCCATCTAACTATTGAAGTGCAGCATTGTTTATATTTTAAAAAGATCAGATACTGGACCGGTATATGCCCTAAGCTTACAGCAGGTCATGATGTGATCTACAGTTTGATGTGTCCCCCACAATTACAGTAACTGAGGGGAGGATACTATGCCCCATTTATACCGAGAGTCCCAAAAGACGCCATGTGAGGAACGAATCCTATTCAGGATAGTCCATTGTTGACATGTTAGTTCAAAGTCGGGCACCTTTTTTTTGTGGGGTCATTTATATGTCTTCCTATATCTGGGTGTTCAGCAACCCATTTGGCTTTCCATTGGGAAATGATGTTAAAGTTGTTGGGTAGAGGTTGTGTGATGCCGGTGCGGATTTCCTGAATTTGAATCTTCCTACTGATAAATGAAGAAGGTCAACATACACAGTAGGAGTTGTTCATAATTTTTCTTTATTCTCTCACTAGTGCATCTTGCCTTTGTGAACCTGGAATATGCTAATATATGTCTATGGAGATTTTCAGTCATCCAGGTCATTTCTTTTTCAAGAAAGAACCTGGACTTTCTGGGGTTTTTTTTTTCTTTGAAGATGTTCCCCTTCTCATCCCAGAGCTGAAGAAGCTTCTTGGCTGAAAAGAAAAACGTCTTCAAAGAAAAAACCAGAAAGTCCAGTGGCCTCTTGAAAAAGCACCTTGGGGATGCTCAGGGGTGGGATTCTATGGTTCAAGCCAGTTTGGGCGAACCAGTAGCTCTGATAATCAGCTGGGAGCGAACCGGTTCGCTCCGACTATCAGGTGGGCCCGCCCACCCCTGCACTTTACTGACCTATATCTTCTCAGCAGATTCGCGTGGCACAGTGGATTGCCATGCCTCAGCTGTGTTACTCCCTAGCAGTAACGCGGAAGGTAAGTTTTTGTAAAACTGTGCATTAGGCACGCGCGCAATCACCAAACTGGTTGTTAAACCTGCAGGATCCCACCACTGGGGATGCTAATATATGCATTCCCAGAGAGACTCTTTCTTTATGAAAAAAAAAAACAAAACCCAGCTCTCTCAGCACTGTCACTATTTATTGATAAACAAGTTCTTAACTGAAAAAAAAAACACGCACAATCTGAAATTGATAAGAAGTCCACTGTTATAAATGTCATACCCTTTTAAATTCCGGTAGCTCAGAGATCTTTAGTTACTACTACGACTGTTAAAAGCTTCTGCCATTGTTCTGTTGTAGAACATATGGAGAGCCACAGGTAGTGGGGAATATGATACACATATATAATTAGTATGTAATGGGAGAAGGTTATATATATATGTATGTATGTATGTATGTATATGTGTGTGTGTGTGTGTGTGTGTGTGTGTGTATATATATATATATATATATATATATATATATATATATATATATTGCTAATTCTGGATATAATTATTTTTTTAAATATGCATTCACTTACCTGCCATCCAGGAATAACTACCTAAATTAAGGCTGATAATAATTCAGCCAGATTGTCAACAGCTCTCTTCAAGAAGTTCGTGCATTATTATCCTGAAGTGCTTTTATCAACATATTAACACTCGAACTTAAATTCTAGCTGAATTGTTTCTATATTAAGTGGTACACCATTGCCCACCATTGACTTCTCTTTTGTAATTCTAAGCAGAGTGTTTCACCTGTAACAACCACTTATTCTCGGCAAATTTTAATAGGATTCAGAGTCCCCAATTCCATCCGGTAAACATTCCTTACCAATATGTAAAAAAAGAATGAGGAAAAAAGAATTGGCAACAAAGTGCAGCTGTGCTTTAACTGGACATCTAAACAACTGCAAAAATGCTTTTATTCAATGATTCAGAAGGAACTGTGGAATGGGGTTAGGACCAAAATAAGTCGGATGATTTAACTGCTTTCCTATTTTTCCAGGACTCTTTTCTATTACTAATTTTCCTGCCTTCTCCTTTTCTCTTTCCTAATTCTGTACCCTTGCATAGTAAGTAACTAAGTTCCCGTAATAGATACCAATGACTATCTTTGCCAAATGTTTTTAAGATAAAAGTGAAATTGGGCTGATTTCTCACTAATCCTTGCTATTTGTTTGTTGGCACCTGAGCAGTCAAAGTATTCCTTTTTTTAAGCTCAACACACGCTATAAGACATACTTCCTTTATACTCGCTCAGCATGCAATACTTGTATGTCAGCACCTAGTTATTAAAGAAGGTGTAAATATTCATTATCTCTAAAATGTAGAGGTGCAGCTGTTTTCATTATCCTGATGTTTAACCTCAGTATAGATAGTCCTCAACCTACGACCACAATTGAGCCCAACAGTTCTGTTGCTAAGCAAGACAGCTTTGCCCCATTTTGCGACCTTTCTTGCCATAGTTGTTAAGTGAATCAGTCATTAGCATTGACTTTGCTTGTCAGAAACTCTCTGGGAAGATTACAGATGATGAGCACATGACCTCAGGTTGCTGCAACTGTTGTAGATACCTGCCAGTTGCCAAGTGCCCATCGTTTGATCACATGACCATGGCGATGCCACAATGGTTGTAAGTGTGAAAAACGATCATAAGACACTTTTTTCAGGGCTTTTGTAACTTCAAATGGCCACTAAACAAACGGTTGTAAGTTAAGAACTACCTGTATCACGGCTTCATTTTGGTCCATAAAGCCACCTAGTATTTTCATCAAGCCCTTTTCATTCTCAACTCTAGCTACGCCAGAAAAAGTGGGCTATTTGACATATTATGACTCCCATGTAATTCTACTGATGTTTTGATACGAATATTGTTTCTTGACTGTGTTAACAGATGAAAAATTTACCACATGGGTTGGTATCTCCACACAGCCCAGAAGATCCATAAATATTCACCATACTCTGCAGCAGAGGACTGGAGGCCAGGAGAATCCTCTCTTACTTCATGGCATGGGCTTTGTGACGTGGCAGCATCCTTACTATCAATCATACCTTTATTAATGAGCAATTCTGGGAAAAAAGTGCCCCTTCTGTGTCTCAGGAAATTCATATGGTGAAGAAGACTTGCAGTGTCTCACCTGAAGCAAAAAGTTGTGGAAAACTCTGCTTAGTTAATTGAGCAACAAAAAAAAAGGGCATGTTTACTCATGACCACAGTGAATATATTTTTGTTTTTATTTTCCTAAGACAGTGTCTTAAAAATCTTATTCTTCTCCTTTTGACTTGGTCCTTTTCTTTTTTTTTAAATCATGCAATCTTTTTTCAGTGGGTTGAATTTTAGGGCCATGGAGAAGCTAATTCCAGCAAGTGCGTCTGCACTTTCTTTGTTTAAAAGTAGTGTGGTTTGTGGTCATTCTGATGTTTGTGAATACCACATAACTGAGAGAGCTGTAGTCCTCAGACTTACAAGTTTTGCTCTGGCCTGACAGTTAATTTGTTCCAATTGAATGTCACCATGATGCATTGTCATTGTAAATTTCGACAGAGTGAAACAGCAGAATGAAACAACGTATTTCCACTTCAATGGATCTGGAGTAATAGGTTTGTGGCTCCCAGTAATATAAACTGGCCCCTTTCCAATGAGGTTTCTGAACATCTGTTATTAATCTGAGCTTTCGCTTCACAGTAGTTTGTCAAAACCACAGAAATGGATCCCGATTAGTAAAAATTTAAGAGTATTGATAGTGATCATTCATCATTGTTGGAAACATTGATAATCTTTAACACCGTATCATCAATACAAAAGAGCTACGTTTATGGATATTGTGTGGTATAGCAACCATAATAGTTCTACAAAAATATGGTTCTTAGCATGATCTGTAAATGTTAAATTATAACAATCTAGAATTGTTCAAAATGCAAACAAATGGGGCCTTCATATCCAATTGCCAACAACCACTGCTACCATTTTATGAAAACTGCAGGTGCTTGAAGACAAAGCAATGGTTCAGATGACTGCTCAAGCATGAAAATGAATGTTGAGATCACCCGCTGATTTGCCTTAAAATCCTCCAAAACGCCTTGGGCAGACAATTCCATGAAAAGAAGCCCACAATATATCTGAAAAATGCTGTTTCTCATAATGGTCGATTTTTGGACAGGAGAAGTACGTGATGTAGTGCCATACTTGCAGATGCCAATGTTCAGACTGGAGAATTTTTGGCATGGGATTACCAAGTGTAATATTAATACAGCGGATGAATTCAAGCATTATATTAGGCCAGGATTTTTGACCACGATTTCTTGAGGAAGTGCTGATCCTCTCTTTCACACAGAAAATTAATACATCCCTAGAAGGGACCTGGGAAGCTAAGATAATATTTTTCAAAGTGGAGGCTACAGTCAGGGGTGAAATTCACTTACCTTCCCTACCAGTTTGCAAATGTGTGCACGCCACACGTGCTCACTTCGCTTGCAAGTGCCATTGTCCACGCATGCACAAAGTCTTCTGCGCTTGTGCAGAGGCTTAAAATTGTCGCAAAAAGCAACGTCATGACATCCACGTGGGTGGATGGAGCCTCCCACAGCCGCCGCTACCGGTTCGCCCGAGCCGGATAGAACTGGCTGAATTTCACCCCTGGCTACAGTCCCTAGGTGGATCATGAAATAATAGAGGGTGACTGAACAAATTGTGTTTATTGGAACAGGCTTAGCAATTGGATGCAAAAAGAAAAAAGAAAAACCCCACTAAATGTAAAGGTACACAATGGTTCCAGAACAGTGGTGGGGTTCAAAAAATTTTACTACCGGTTCTGTGGGCGTGGCTTGGTGGGCATGGCATGGCTTGGTGGGTGGGGCTTGGTAGGCGTGGCAGGAGGATACTGTAAAATTTCCATCCCCCCCCCCCATTCCAGTGGACGGTTACTGCAGAATCCCCATTTCCTCCCAATCAGCTGGGATTTGGGAGGCAGAGAATAGATGGGGGTGGGGCCAGCCAGAATTTTTACTACCGGTTCTCCAAGCTACTCAAAATTTCTACCGGTTCTCCAGAACTGGTCAGGACCTGCTGAAAACCACCTCTGTTCCAGAACTCTGTATGAAGCCTAGCAGTTCATTTTGTATTTTTTAAGCCATTGCATTGTCTTTTCAAAGGGACGTGATTATGTCTGGAGGACACAAGGTTTTTATGCTCTAACCAACTAACCTTCTTCCCTGCAGAGGAAATAAACCAGACTGACTCCCTGGGATACTCCAGCCACCCACTGGCTATTAAGTTTTTGAAGAGTGGTAGATGTATGGATGTTTTGCAGAGTATTGGGCAATGAAAAGGAAAAATCATACTATTCCAGACAGCCACTGCACCAGTTGAACAGTATGAGTTGGTTTGTGGTTTGTTTATTTGTTAAGTGTTTACGTCCATGTTTTACTTTAAATGATGTTTTATTTGTTTTAATTGTGGCATTATACTATTCTTTTGTCAATTGTTTTATTGCACATATACACAATACATGTATATGTGCACATATACACATATATTCTATATATATTGTATAGAGCCACATCGGTGAGATTGGATTTGGCAGCTATATACAGGTAGCTTCCCACTGCTAAGCAAGGCAATTGTTAAGGGAGTTTAGCCGCATTTTATGACATTTCTTGCCACAGTTGTTAAGTGAATCATGTGGTCATTAAGTGAATCTGGCTTGTCCCAATTGACTTTGCTTGTCGGAAGCCATCTGGGAATTACAAATGGTGATCATATGACCTCATGACAATGCAAAATGTCATAAATACATGCCAGTTGCCAAGCACCTGAATTTTGATCACATGACCATAGGGATGCTGCAACAATCGATAAGTGTGAAAACTTAAGTCACTTAAGTCAATTGTAACTTTGAACGGTCACTAAATGATGGTTTAGTGCAGAGGTCTTCAAACTTGGCAGCTTTAAGACTTGTGGACTTCAACTCCCAGAATTCTCCAGTCAGCTATGCTGGAGAATTCTGGGAGTTGAAGTCCACAAGTCTTAAAGCTGCCAAGTTTGAAGATCTCTGGTTTAGTGTAATGTAAGTCAAGGACTATCTGTACATTTAATAAATAGAAAATAAATCCTTTCTTATCTTTTCTTCAGTAAGTCATTCAGCACCTCCAAACTGGAATAAAATCCATCTAAGCAACCAACTAGGTAAGTTGGCAGGCAAAAAGACAGACAGACAGAGGTGGGGAAAGAAAAGGATTGTTGTCTCAATGCAGCTACACTGGGAGAGCGAGAGGCCAAAAGCCTCTTTTGAAAAGTTTTTCAAGATGTAACATTTTAAGAGCTGTTCATGAGAAGCTGAATTAAGTCGAGAATAACTTTCCTTCCTTCCTTCCTTCCTTCCTTCCTTCCTTCCTTCCTTCCTTCCTTCCTTCCTTCCTTCCTTCCTTCCTTTTTTAAATTTATTTTTTATTTTATTTCAAATTTATATACCGCACCTTCTCCCAAGGGACTCAGGGCGGTGTACAGCCAGATAAAAACATACAATACAAACATTAAGAACAATTAAAAGAATATATATTAATTTGGCCCCAGTTTAAAATGACAAACCAACTAAAAATTTAAAATTTAAAAATATGTTAAGCCAGCCCAGCTTGATGAAAAAAGAAAGTTTTAAGGGCACGGCAGAAGGCACCAAGGTCTTGGATTCTCCTTATCTCCAGGGGCAGCTGGTTCCATAGGGTAGGTGCCCCCACAGAGAAGGCCCTCTCCCTGGGGGTCACCAGCCTACATTGTTTGGCTGATGGCACCCCAAGGAGGCCCTCTCTGTGGGAGCGCATGGGTCGATGGGAGGTTGTCGGTAGCACCTTTCTTCCTTCCTTCCCTCCTTCCCTCCTTCCTTCCTTCCTTCCCTCCCTCCCTTCCTCCCTCCGTCCCTCCCTCCTTCCTAGCTGTCTTCAAAAGGAACCCCAGCTGTCATGAAAATTAAACAAACATAATATAATTTAATTGTTAAGGTGGTACTTCTGGCCCAATATTAGTTGTACTCAAGGCAGGGAGAGAGAGCAAGGTGAGTCAAGAGATGAAAAATGAATTATGGTATTGTGGTAGATCCTTATCATGACTGTATGCGGTGTCCCCTTTGGCCAAAGTACAAAAGAACAGAGCTTGCATTATGGTGTTGAGACACATGGTATTTGTCTTTTTGGCATCATCCCCATTTGCTACAGATGCTTCTGCAGAAGCAAATGACCACTGGGCACTTTTCAACAGTTATTCTCATTGGAGATTGGCAGCTTAGATTGGCTTCATCAATTGTGTTTGTTTGTTTGTTTGTTCATCCATTTGTTTTTAATCTGCTCTCTTATTACAGGAATCAGTTGTATTATTTCCATCATTCTCTTTCCAAATAATTTCAATTTTATAAATGTATAATTATTATTTTTCTGAGCTGGAGACAGGAATCAGGATGCCTGCGAAATTAAATATTATCTCCTTTCATCCACAATATTTGGCAATGAAGAAACTCTTTGGAATCTGGAAGTCTTCAATCAAATTGCCATTTTACCTGCAACTTGCTTGTGCACAAATGATAATTAAATTGTCCAAATTTTGAAGCGCCTACTTGGTTTCCACCTCTCCAGATACACATACGTTACGTTTGAAATTCCGTGAATTTCTGACTTAAAAAATAAAATAGAACCATCTCCCCTTCCAAGACAGAGTATGATTCCATTATTTAAATCCCTTAAAAGTAACCTCAGCCACCTCACCCAAATCTTAATTTCCTGGAGCACACACAACAAAAGACCACACTTTTCACTCCCTCTGGAACTAGGATTCAAAAACAAGTATAACGTTTACCAATTTGGGGATGGATTTGTGCCATGTCAGGAAAGAATATCAGTTCTCCCTTCTGCAAGGCAGCCAAATGCCTTGTCTTATTTGGGAAGCTGTTATCAAAAATAATGAACTGCAGATTCTTTCAATTTTTGATATACTGAGTGGGATTAAGCAGGAGAGTTGGAGCTGAAGGAAAATTGTGGGGAACAGGAGCCTTATTAGAATAGAACAGCAATTATAAAAGGTTCTTGCCATTCTGGTGACATACAGGTAGTCCTCGATTTACCACAATTCATTTAGTGACCATTCAAAGTTACAACGGCACTGAAGAAAGTGACTTATGACCATTGCAGCATCCCCATGGTCCTGTGTTCAACATTCAGACGTTTGGCAACTGTTTCATATTTATGACGGTTGCAGTGTCCCAGGGTCTGTGATCACCTTTTGCGACTTTCTCACAAGCAAAGTCAATTGGGAAGCCCGATTCACTTAACAACCACGTTACTAACTTAAACCACTGCAGTGATTCACTTAACAACTGTGGCAAGAAAGGTAAAATGGGACAAAATTAACAAATGTTTCACTTAGCAACATAAATTTTGGGCTCAGTTGTGGTCGCAAGTTGAGGGCAACCTGTACTTTAAAATACTACGAATACAGCAGGGGTGAAATTCAGCAAGTTCTGACATGTTCTGGAGAACCGGTAGCGGAAATTTTGAGTAGTTCGGAGAACCGGCAAATGCCACCTCTGGCTGGCCCCAGAGTGGGGTGGGAATGGAGATTTTGCAGTATCCTTCCCCCAGGAGTGGGAAGGGAATAGAGATTTTGCCGTATCCTTCTCTGCCATGCCCACCAAGCCACGCCCACAGAACCGGTAGTAAAAAAAAAAAAAATGAATTCCACCACTGGAACACAGGTATAAACAGACCTTGGATAACCAGTCGGTGTTCAGGCTTTTTTATTCTGCTTAATTCCTTTCTATATTCTGTAATGGTCATTTAAGTTACTTAGAGTTTAGTACAGTAGGGCCATCAACCTGCATAATAAGATGAATAAAAGGCACATTTTATTCATTTGATGGCTTGTCTGATCTCACCTTTCACTGAAGAACAAAAATCGGTGTGCATATCACTCCCTGCTTCTATCTTTTCTCCAACAATACGATATGGTAAGAGTCATTGGCTTAAAATTGCTCAGTGAGTTCTGGGGTTGAGTATAATTTGAACCTGGGCAGGTGGGAGGGGCAAAAAAGACCAAAATTTGGATGCAACCATCCAGCCCTTTCTAACATGGTACTTTAAAAAGGAGTCAGGGTATCAACTGCGAAGTTGTGGCCATGATCTTGACTCGGATCTCCCTTTTGCAGAAACCCCTGTACTTAGATTACTGTGCCTTAACCACTATACCACACATATGTTCAATATAAAAGACAAAAAGGCTAAAAGATATAAAGGTACAGGTTCCCCTCGCACATATGTGCTAGTCGTTCCTGACTCTAGGGGGCGGTGCTCATCTCCGTTTCAAAGCCGAAGGGCCAGCGCTGTCCGAAGATGTCTCCATGGTCATGTGGCCGGCATGACTAAACACCAAAGGCGCACGGAACGCTATTACCTTCCCACCAAAGGTGGTCCCTATTTTTCTATTTACATTTTTATGTGCTTTTGAACTGCTAGGTTGGCAGAAGCTGGGACAAGTAATGGGAGCACTAGGGATTCAAATAGCTGAACTGCTGACTTTTCAATCGACAAGCTCAGCATCTTAGCCACTAAGCCACCGTGTCCCCTTAAAGATCTAAACACTGGCAAATATACACTAAAATGGATTGGGCTTTTCCATGGTTTGAAACACGTAGATGTGTATTTGGAAGGCCGAAGAACATAGTCTCTTAAAGAGGAGTGAAAGTGATAGTACAGATCTTAGCTACTTCTCTAGAAAAAGAATAAACACTTCCTCGTGGTCCAGTCTGACAGACAAAGTTTAACCTCAGGGGAAATCATCTGGTCTGAATATCTTAATGGCATCCAGCTGGTAGGGACGTGTTTGGATCTCATCTTCAAAGTTCTCCCCTACCCTTTCAGTAACGCTGAAGGCAAGAAAGCTCTCCAGCACCACAAATACAAGATGTTGGTTAGTTAGATAGCTGAAGTTAGTTAGTTAGCTAGGTGGCTAACTTTCCTCAAAAATAATGAACTGCAGATTCTTGGCAAAAGAGGTGTGGCTAAAGAGAAAGTGGGGGATAAAATCTGGAACATTTGAACATTGGTTGTTCCAATTTCAAATTGGCTTCATCTGACCTCAGAAAAAATCAGATATTGGGGTGAGAGATCATACCTACTACAATATAAATTTAAATCTTTTTTTCATACAGCTATCCAACAATGTCAACCAGGCATATAATTCCAGGCAAAAAACCAGTTTGGATCAGAATCTAAGATAATGCAGTCTTAACAGGCCACAAAGAGGAACCAGCCAAGATTCCAAGCACAGCAAGAGTTTAATGCATACAAAGGAGTGCAGAGTATGGATCTTAAAAACTTGGACTGGACAACTTTAAGAGATATTAACTCTTGAAAAGTACAAATTTGTAATCTGTAAAGCGAGACGCTCATCACTTCAGTCTTACATTCATAGCAACAGAGACATAATTATCACCTCTACTGCCAGCAAAGTAACAGAATTGGAATTAATTAACTTGTGGGACCAAACAATGACAGTGTTTATTTATTTCCTCCTGAAGAACTTTGGAAAATAATGTCTAAGTATTTGGAGACTTTTGATTCTTCTATATGATTGTCCTTATTTTTTCTAGGCCTTGGTGTATCTGAATTGCCTTTGGGTAAAAAAACACAACTGTTGTTTCAGAGTCAATAGTCACATATTGTTTTTATTGTTTTTATTACATAGTTATGCGGAAAGCTGTATTCACTCTTTTATGTATTGCTTTGGAATTTTCTGGATGGGGATGAAAAACTATTGCAAATTTCATAGTTCATTGTAAGTATGAAAAATACAGTGCAAAATCCCAGAAATATGGAGGTTTCGGCTGTAGCACAAATAAAATTTCAATGTGGATATGAAGTTTACAAGGAAAATTAAGATGAAAGCCAAACAGAATCTGGACCCATATATAAGCAGTCCAATCAATATGCTGTAAACGGGCATAAAATTTAAAGCAGATCCCAAATCAAGAGTTGAGCCTCACAATCAGTCCAAAAAGCATGTGGTAGAGTCCTTTAGGAGCATTTAAGGGCAGAAGAAACCAAAAGTAACACTGAAACAAAAGAGAATCATATTGTCTCCTCCATTATCAGCTCAAGAGTATCGGACACCCCCTCAATCATATTGAATGATGGCACTGCTCCCTGACAATGCAAAGATTTCCATTTTTAGAATAATTTGGAAGGAGGGCTGATCTTTGCCCCTCCTAAGCTTTGGCACCCTGGCCAGTGTCTACTCAGTCTAACCTAAAACTGGCCCTGATCCATTTCTCCACTTGCCAGCCTTTAGTGGTAACCATTTAAAAAAAAAAGAACCATCTTAGAAGTCATGAGTACCAGTTTACATCACATTCAATACTTACTAAATCCGTGATGGTGAACCTATGGCACGCATACCACAGGTGGCATGTGGAGCCATATCTGTGGGCACGCAAGCATTGCCCTAGCTCAGCTCCAGTGGGCATGTGCGTAACAGCCAGCTGATTTTTGGGCCTTGCTGTCCCACTGGAAGTTGGGAAATGGGCCGCTTCTGGCCTCTGGAGGGCCTCTGGGGGGATGGAGAAGGCTGTTTTCGCCCTCCCCATGCTCCAGGAAAGCCTCACCAGTAATCTTTTTGCCGTCGCATGCCAAAAGCAGGGGAGCGTGGTGGGGTTGCGTGTGCATGCACGGGGTGCGGGGCGGGGTGCTGGGGGGCATTGAATTATGGGTGTGGACACATGTGAGTGTTCCCCCCCGTGCTCCCCCCATTTTTGGCACGCAATGGCAAAAAGGTTAGCCATCACTGTACTAAATCATTCTCATTGGTTTACAATTTGAAACCTGAAGTTATGACCATCTCAAAATCACAAATCAAAGTTTAGCACCTAAACATTTCATAAACCAAGAACATTTAAAACTATAGATTGGACAATTCATGAGTTTGCCACTTTTTCTCATTCTAATGTTTGCAAGTGCTAACACAAAAACACCATTTGCTGATCAACAAACTTTTCAACCTACTTCAGGGGGGAAAAAACAGATGATGTCAGTATAATATCTTTTCGTCTTCCTGTAATGTCTATCCAGATTCATTATGCAATGGACTAATTAATCCACAAAGAATTAACCGGTAGAATAACATTACTAAAATGTTTTCTTTTGTTATGTCATGCAACTGTATACACATGTTTACAACTTGGTATGAAGTTGTATGAAGGTTTAATTGATCTTTCTGATGATTTTAATTCTGTGAATAGGCCTTTTGCAAACATTGAATCACACTTTCTGAAACAAAGCAAAATGCTTTCTGGAACCTTTTATTTATTTCTACATGAACACATTGATATTTGTCCAATAACCATGAGGTTTCGAAGGTCACATCGATAAAAATCCTATCGAACTTGAAGTAGCTTTTGCCCACAGACTAGGCCCAAAGTACTCCCTCTGCAAATTGTAATTTTTTACAAAACGGAAGAGGAAATTGTTGGAAATATAGAGAGAAATTGCAGAAGCCATAATTCAATTCAACCACGTTTAGTTTTTGTCCTGGCTTACAACTGCTTTTTGGAATATAATTCCAGCATAGATGACCTTTAGCTGGAAAGAGGTGGTAAACTCCTGGCTTAGAGTATATTATTACTCAGAAAATGATCACATGCCTGAGTCCAAATATAATAAGTTCCAATGCCCTGAATGATCATTTCCTTTTGCAAAAATGCCAACATTCTCTGACCTGTGTATTTGGATTATTTTTTTCCCATTGAATTCACACAGCAATACACTATTTGTGCTAACTTCCTGTTCATCTGGATGCCACATAAGCATCTGCCCAATTTGATTAGGATTAGTATGCGTACAAATTATTTCCAGACAAACAATAATGCTCAAAAGAAAATCCACTTTATATGAACCATGGTCTTTGTTTCAATTAAAGGTAACCCTTGCCATATTTGAGCCAGTAAAACTGGTGGAGATCATTAGCATTATATACTACCAGTATGCCAATATATTCTACTTTTGCAATTCCTGGCACAAGATGGGGAAAATGTTAGTAGAGCTATAGTAATATAATTGGGACCACTGTTGACTCCCTCTGTTACTAGGTAATAACCTCTTTGTGGTGCTAATAGGCCTCAATTTACAAACACAGTTGGGACCAAAAGTCACTTTTTTTTAGTAGGCTTTCTTGGAATAATTTTGAATGGTAGAATAACAGAGTTGGAAGGGACTTTGGAGGTCTTTTAGTCCAACCCCCTGCTCAAGCAGGAAGCCCTATACCATTTCAGACAAATTGTTGTCCAATCTCTTCTTAAAAACTTCCAGTGTTGGAACCCCCACAACTTCTGGAGGCAAGTTGTTCCACTGATTAATTGTTCTGTCAGGAAATTTCTCCTTAGTTCTAGGTTGCTTCTCATATTTGTTATTCCATTGCAATTTTCTCTGCAGTCCATTCCCATATCTTTCAGAAAATATGGATGCTTACAATATTAAAACTAAGTATGATATCATAAGTAACGCTTATTTTAGAATTTTGGCACATTTTTTGAAGCCCTCACTTTTTGTCTACCATCACAATGTATGTATATAAGGCCACTCCATGGAAATATTGATTTATTATCTGCAAGGGATGGATTTGGAATCACATGAACTGAAATATTGCTCCTAAAAGGAGAGTTATAAATTGAGGATTGTCTGTTTAAGACCATTGCAACTGCTGCTTTGCCAAGATCTTAGCTACATGAGGGGTGATATCACACATTTCAGGGTTTCCTTTCCACTGCATTACCCCTTCTTGTCCTGAGCTCATCTTATAATGTTTTCCGTTTTCTGTATAAGTGTTTTATAGAACTCATTTCAAAATATCTGGTCCTACAATACAGGTGTTACAGCAGTCAATGTCTTGCCAGCGAATTTGAAGAGCCTTAATAGGTTCCCAAGAGCAGCAGACAGCTCTCTCAACCTCAGCAGACTTTATGATGTGTGGAATTCAATGCTCAGAACTCAACTCCCAGCATGAATGCTAAGGAATTCTAAGAGTTGAAGTCCCCATATCTTAAAGCGGCCTAGTCCTATGAAGCTGACTAAATAGTGCTGAAAAAGTGGAGATTTTACACTTTGTGTGCTTGTATACTTTCAAACCAAACACCCAAGAGCAGCGTTGCACAATTTTACCATCTGCAAACAAACTTTAATTTTGGGGTGCGAGTGATATAATTATACTTCTATGAGGGCCTTATTATTCCCCTGCTTATTGAAAGAAAAGAAGTAGCTTTCTGAGGCTTAAAATATTCCTTCACAAATTGAATCAAAAGCAAAGGAAACAGAAAAAGGAAGTGAGAAAGCTTCAGCATAGGCCATGAGAAAGTGGCACAGAAAGGTTTGCTATGCCAGTCTTAGATTCTGCGAGACTATATTCTTCCAGATATGATGCAGCAAATAAAATGTGGTGGAATTCCTCCTTGAGTGTTATGGATGAATCTATTAATATAAACTTACAATAACAATAGAGTCACTCTTCTTGTATGGACTAACTTGAAGGGCTAACAACAGTCTTGCAAGTTTGAAAATGTTTCTCTCCTCCTTCCCTTTTATCCTCCAGAAAATTAGGAGGAACTCTTCTGGACCATTCTCATACAACCTCTGCTTCTGTAGATTGAGATATCTTTTGTGTGATAGTTGTCTAGTCTACGACTGTTCCTCTTGTTATCCCAGGTCATTCTCACATACCATTACTCCACCATTTTGAGTTTTTGGATTCTCTAGACACATCCGTGAACGTGACAGAACTATGGCAGTAACCAAGAATTTGTGTTCTCCATAAACCAGAAATTCAATGATACATCCTAAATATTATTAAGGAACTTACTTCTCTGCTTTCTTTTCTAGCCCATCTCATGGCAAATGAGGAAGCCCCAAGGAATGTTATTTTATTTGCTGCTGGCTTAACAGTGTTTATATGATTATCTAACTTCTCTCATGCTGAACCATACTGAACAAGAGCGCATATCTGAAGGCCTAGAAAGGCCCAGTAAGAGCATTAAGTGGTTTGTGAATAAAAGTGAAGTAATATTTGTAAGGCATGATAATAAAAAATAGCTGCTCCTGTACATAGCCAAGATAGCAACTTGCTATGATTGTTGAAGTAACTAGATGACTGTCCATATGACAAGAGTAAAAACTAAGGATGCAAGAAGTAAGATATAGAAAAAGTTTTTACAAGTTTGAAATGACTTTGCCGCCTACTAATAAAACAGATCCATTGATACATGGGCAGTTATATAAATTGGATGGATGGATGGATGGATGAAACTAACCTTTAGTTTTGCCCTCTTACCTTTAGGAGATTCTACTTTTGTTTAAAATTATTGTATGGCTTCAAATTGCATCAGAGTATGATGAGTAAGTTAAAGGATTGAAGAAGTGAAACAACTTGCACAAATAAGACAAAGTAGGTAAGATCAGCAGAAAATAAGGAACAAGCAAACAATCTCTAAAGAAAGAAGTCATTAGCAAAGATGTAATGACACACCAGGATTTTCTTGCTGTTTCATAAAAATTTTTTTGCTGAACTGACCAGGACATTTTCAAATGCTACATTTGAAGACCTGAAGACCAGAACACTGAACACCTTACTTAGCTAGAGATCTTGTTTTGGTTCTAAGGAACCATATGCCTTCTGTAGTAGTTATAATTTTGTAAACAGGAATATTCCTTCATTCATTCATTCATTCATTCATTCATTCATTCATACCAAGCCATTTATCTGGCTGCCCATGTCCCAACAGCAACTCTGGGCATCTAACCTAGGATTAAAAGTCAGCAAGATAATCAATAATAATAATAATGAACAAATATATAATGGCAGCTGAGGACAATGACAATCATCGCCCTCCATTTCATGAACGTTATAGTTCTTATGAACCCATTATTACAGTATGCACTAAAAGGCGGCACATTCTTATCAATAAAATGGAACTGTAATTTTTTCCCTTGTGTAATTCAAATTACTCATTCTAAGTGCATGGCATGCTTATCGCTGGTAAACAATTGTTCTGATTAGAGTTGTCACCTACATATCAAATCCCGGCTTCCTTATTCAGGCTCCAGATCCACCTTTTCCCTCTGTGTTTTGCCCAAAACAGTGGCAGTCAGAAGGGAGGCATTAGTGGGTCAGAAGGACTATCTTTTTATGCAGAAGAACAATATGGTATGGTTAAGTTTCCTGGAGCCAACTCCTCTTCTCAGTAATCTTTCTCTTCTTGCTGTCTCAAATTGAATGCAGATAATTCTGGTGGCTTGTAATTATATTTTTAAAGGCCTGCCAGGTTGCAAATATATAATGAGCTCTAATTGTAGAACAGCATGGAGGCAGGCTTGTCATTGTGCAGTCATTAATCCAGTTAAACACAACAGCATCTCTTTCAGCTGTGCTGTGACACAGCGGAAGGATTAAGCTGGCAATTAGCAGTCACCACGCACCAGACAATGATGCTCCCTCATTCCTACAAATGAGACGTTCTTGGTCTACCGGATCCAGGAGAAGGATTTTGCTGGGTATGAAGAATCCAAAGTCATAAGCATCCAAGTGAAGCTTAAACATATACAATATGTCGACATTTGCAAGGACATCTCTTTGCAAACCTTCACTTCGTATTCATATGCTTTACATATGACACATGGAAAAATTTGTTTGGGTACATTACCTAATTGGAAATGTAGGCTGTTCCTATGTAGGAATGTACAATTAGTTCACAAGAAAACATAAACGACAAAGAGTGAGAGGGCACTAATTCTGTATGAAAGTAAAGTAGCTAAAATGATACTCCGAGAACCAAAAACCATCATATTTAAATATTTTCTTTTAAATGGATATAACTAGAGTTTAAAAAATTGTGTGTGAAAGAAGAATAAAACTGCAGAAGAATATACCATATTTTTTGGAGTATAAGACGCACCTTTTCTCCCCAAAAAAGAGGGTGAAAGTCTGAGTGCATCTTAAACTCCAAATGTAGCCCCGCCCAGCTTCTCAAACAGAGATTTCAGAGGCTAAAAAAAGGATCAGAAAAGAAGCTTCAGAAAAGCCCCCAAACAGAGCTTCAGAAAAAAAGCCTCAGAAATAGAGCTTCAGAGGCTTTTTTTTCTGAAGCTCTGTTTCGGCGGCTTTCAGAGGCAGGAAAAAAAGTTTTTTTTGAAACAGAGTTTCAGAAGTTTCAGAGGCAGAAAAAAATGCAAAAAAAAGCAAGGCACAGAGGTCACAACCAAGGAGCCTGTTGCTAAAATTCACCTCTGGGAACAGCTGATTGGGGGTATTCCGGGAGGCCAATCCACTTGCCAATCAGCTTTTTTCTTATTTTCCTCCCCAAAAACTAAGGTGCATCTTATACTCCGCTGCGTCTTATACTCAGAAAAATACGATAGTTCTTGTGCCTTGAGCAAAGGATAGAAACAAAGCAACCACACATACCCCAGCCTTATATGTCTATTTTCATAGTGTTATACAATAAATTGACCCTCTTGGAAATTTGGCCTTCATATTCTGATTTACAGGTTTAATTTCTGATTTTTCCCCATTATTGCATGATATGAACTTCTGTAAATGTTAATAGCTTAAAATACCCAAGATGAAATGTGAAGATGGTAGAACTTGCTGAAATGGTTAAATAGACTTCCATTGGTGATGGAAAGAACAATAATTACTTTTATAAAAGATTGGAAAACTTCTCCGGACTTTTTGCTAAAAGTGGTCAAAAATGAATGAGTGAGTTCAGAATTTACTGTTTCAAAGGGTTGTGAATGGGAAAAAGGAAGCCAAAATATATAATTTGGAAGGGCGGAAATGGTAATAATCATGATAGTAACTGCTGCAAAGATCAAAAATCTGTTCTTTGAATATTTTCTTTCTCTTTGTCTCTGTATCACTGTTTTTTTAAACTTTATACATCTTTTTTATACCTTTTTTTCCTAAGTTTCTGTAGTTTTTAAATTCTGTGAATGACCATTCGTTCAGCAATCAAAGTTACGACAGGGCTGAACGAATACATCCTGTACAAAAAATTATGGCTGTTGCCAGGCCACCATGGCAATCTGATGAAAACTTGGAAACTTGGCAATCTACCCACCCTAATGATTGTCAGAGGGGATGCTACAACTGCCATCTATCTTTCCCCCACCAATCCCAAAGGACTTGGGCCTCCTACCCACCCTGTCACATCTTGCTCTACCTGCCTCTTTTGAAGATTGTCTTTCCAAAACAGTGACCAGCTGATGTGACACACAACCTTCCTACAGAGCGCCCTCACAATATTTTGGAAGCGGGCACCCTTCTCACAAGCTCTCAGAAGATGCAATTTTGTAGGAATAGCAGCCACTTCCAGTATAATGCAAGGCAGCTTGAGTAGGAAGGCCATGCATCATATTGGCTGGGCATTTTTGTGAGAAGGCAACCTTTAGAAGAGCATATTTGTGGAAAAGCACCCAGCCGACATGATGCATGGCCTTCCTTGCGCCATTCAAGAAGTAAGCACCATTCTCACAAGCTCTCAGAAGGATGAGATTTTCCAACCTTCCTTCCCCTCCGTGTTGGTGGTCCAACACTGGAGGTTTTTAAGAAGAGATTGGACAAGCATTTGTCTGAAATAGTATGGGATTTCCTTCTTGACCATGGAGTTGGACTAGAAGACCTCCAAGGTCCTTTCCAACTCTGTTATCCTGTTAGCTCTCCCAGTCCACTGGTTTAATGAATCCTTCATCACAGCCATGCAGAAAGGCTTTCGATTGTAGTAACGCTGTTCTCTTTGATATTGTGTGCAGCTCTCAGAAAAATCTGTGGGGCTTTTGAAAGCTTGAGTGTACATGTTGTACATTCTTATGTCTCTCTACTGCAGAACAATGGGAGGAAATCAACATATTGAGAAAGATGTAGTTATGGGCGATAAGGGATGCCAGCGAGCCAATTTTTTTCTTCTTTTTCTGGAGAAGGGATTCAAAGGGTTTTTGTTTTGTTTTGTTTTTTGGTTATTTCATGACTCAATACATCAGGGAGCCTGGCCAATAATAGACCCAAGAGACACTCAGCTATTGGACAGTGTGGAGGCTCATATTGTCTGCACATGCCCATGATAATAGTCCTGCAAATATCACATTGAATACAGACAATGTGGAAATAATCCAACTGGATGTTCAAATGCATTATAAACACGTAAGAAATAGAAAAAGTGTTCTCAAAAGTCAATATATGTAAAAACAGAGACATCATTTTAACCCATTTGTGTCTCTTATTGAATAAAAAAACGGTGTGTTACCAGCATGAGACAATCAGACTAGATTAATATGGAGTTCCACTGATTTAGGTAGAAGAATTAAGCACTTAGTATTTTTTTTTCATTTTAAAATTATATTTCCAGTATGGCCAATGCGAGGTATTGGCAGAAAGCTAAACTAAATCAAAAGTTAAAATCTTAGCTTAAAAATCTCCTATTATATATCTTAACTGTTTGAGAAAAGTACAGTATGATCATAAATGTCTATTTGAAGTAGAAATAGTATACAATAATTGGATTAGAGAGTCTATCAATGGCTAGTAGAGGGAGCAAACCACTGGTTCTTGCTGGATGGTTTGACTGGGTGAGTGGATGGGTGCTTATTAAATTGAATCTCCCTCTTAATAGTTTGATTGCTAGGTTTTTCACCAATTGCAGTTTCTGGATCACTTTCCAGAACAGGACAGGTGAAACATGATGCAGCAGTCTAATTGTGTGGTACTAATCAAATGAGTCATTGTTGTATGGGCAACTTGTTCAGATAAACCCCTAACTGATATACCAACCAAAATTGGGTAAACCTCACAAACATTCCTTGGCTACAGCTTCCAGCTGCTGTTCAGGCAGGAGGCCAAGTCTAAGAGGATCCCAAGTCATGGACTTGCTCTTCTGGGCAGAAGGTAGCCCAATGCAAAGCCAGCCTCAAAAGCCAGATCAAGCCAGAGCAACTCCATCTTGCATTGATTTAATTTCAACTCATTCAAATACCACAGCCTCCAGGATTCAGGATCTCCACAGCACTTCCAGCTCAATCTAAGGTGCCAATGTAGAATTGGAAATCTTCAACTTGTTAATAATACCTCATCCGTTTACATTAATCAAAGAGTGGAACAGACTAATGAATGGATGAACTGGCAGTGTCCAAAATAGGTTGCATTAACTTATTGTAGATTAGGTCATAGCAAAGTTATCAACTGGAACTGTATGCCGGCTAGTTTGGAGAGGTTGCTTGTTTGTGGTCTTAGATAATTGATATAATGCAATACTTACCATATTTATAATGCAAGCAAGGACCAGACACAAATGCAAGGTATTATAGTTGAATGTAAGAAAAAGAAAACAGATGGACTTTATCATTTCTGTTTATAACAGAAGCCCATGATACAAGTTGCAATACAGCCTTATAGTGTAATTACGAGGGAAGAGGGAGGTCATGAAGCCCTTAAAAGAAGTGTAAAGGAAGTACATGTGCCTACTCAGCTGTACAGGTTGTAAAACAGAACTGTTATGGTGGCTTCATAGCAGTGCCATTAGAGAGAGAGAGAGAGGGAGGGAGGGGGGGGAGGGAGGGAGAGAGAGACAGAGATAAAGATATATTGGTGTTCAACATTAGGCTTCAGCGTGCAATAAGACATTTTCAATTTGCAACGAACTTCCCTACCCAATGTTGCACTTGAATGTTGAAAAGGGGATAGGAGGTATCAGAGCAATTGCATTTTCCCCCTACTGTTTCAAAGACACTTCCACTGTTGTAAGTTAATACCATAAGATATGAATATGCATGATCAGTAGTGCAGAGGAATTATCATTAGTAGCTTCTAGATGTCTAGAAAAAAGAAATAGGGGTGGTGTTCACACCAAATACTTGCCTAGGGATAACTTGTCCAATTGACTGTCTTGGTTCATACAAAACTCTATCCCATACACTAATTGCACAGCTTGGCTCAAGCTGGCTTAATATGTCATGAGAACGAACTCAAAATATTGAGAGGGAAAAACACTAAATAACTGCAAGGAGGAGGAGGAGGAGGAAGAGCTGGCAAGGAAAACCTACTATCTAAATCATTTTAATGTATTAACTTATTACATGAAGTCCAACATCATCAATTATCTGTATATTAAAAACAGATTCTGTAACCCCATTTGAAAGTGGGGCAGAGTTGTAGTGGGAACAAAAACTAGAGTTCGTTTTTGAGAATACATTAACACTATTAGCCACAAGGAAGACCTTTTCAGCAAGATGATTTGGGACCAAGAAACTAATTCTCTAATGCTTTCAGATAGTAAAATATGACGCTCATATAATCAGTAAAAGATGGGGAGGGAGGAAGATGGCAAATCTGGGCCCAGATATTTTGTTTCAAAGTGTTGCAAGCAAATTGTTGGCCCTCAGCTTCACTTCCTAGAAGAGAAGGCTTTGGCAGAGTTAATTCTAATGAGGACATTATTTGAGAGCGCCAACACCAAATACAGCCCTTTAAAAAAAAAGTACTTTCCATTTGTCTTCCAAATTAAATAGTAAAGCTGAATGTGGACAGATGCAGATTTACATGTGCTGTGCAGATGGTTTCTTGCTTATGAGTTCGAAGGGCAACAAGGCTTTCCATGTTCAAATATTAATGCAGAGAAGAGAAAATTCATTTCAGACTTTGGCACTTCTGAATGTTTGAAGAGGAAAGAGAGATTGAGCATTTTAAGATTCATTCCTAATATCATTCTCCATAATATCATTCCCCATCTCACGATGAAGGTTCTCAGTGTCCTTCCAGATATGCTTTATTTTCCATCGATCGGCTGCCTTTCTTTGACATGCTTTGACATGTTTTGATGTCAAGTCAAATGGAAGTCATAAAGGAGAATGCAATTGGTATGATTTCACAAAACACTTACTACTGTATGTAACTGCTTACTTTTTCTCCTTTAATCAGATGATCTATTGTTACCATAGTCCAGCCTGATCCAAACTGCTTTCTCCCAGATGTTTGGACCAATAGTATTTCTCCCATCAGTTCCAGCGATACAGCGGTGATGAAAGTAGATGGAATTCAAAGTTGAAATATTTAAAAGGTCCTAAATTAGGACAGGCTGCTCAAAACCTTTCAGAGGCTACTGCTTTGTACACAAACTTTCTTATCTGTTGTATTTTCTTCAGCTTTGGGTGCCATGCATAAAACAACGCCTCAGTCTTGTGTTAGATATTACGTTTGACACATTAATCGTTTCCATGTGGCTTTTAGCAAGGAATCATATTTTGTTTTGTTTTTTGCTTTTACGCAGAAATGTAAATTCAAGCTTCGTATGCAGTCATCTCCTGAACAATTGATATATAAACGTTTATTAACATATATTAATAGAACAAACGTGAAAAAGCACAGGCAAAAAGAAACTTCACACTGAAATCAGCTCAAACCAGCACATACTCTCAGTTTTTTAATCGAATTCAGTTTTAATTGGGTTGTTTTAAATTCGGGCCAAAATTATTTAATTGTTTTTTAAAATGTTTTTAAATTTTATATGCTATGTTTTATCCTGGCTGTACACCGCCCTGAGTCCCGCAGGAGAAGGGTGGTATAGAAATAAAATAAAATAAAATAAATAAATAAATATTGAAAAAGCTGTAGGAAGAAAAGGTGTGGAATTGAAAAAAAACAGCAGAGGAAAAAGTACCACATCAGTTTTCCAGGTCTTCTGACACCCATCCAATCTGAGGCAGATATTCCTAGGAAAGAGACTCTAAAAACACCCTTATTCTATGGGCAAGTCCATGTGGGAGTATTTATAGACCTCAAGATCAGGGGTGAAATGCTACCAGTTCGGAACAGTTTGGCCAAACCAGTAGCGATGGCGGCAGGTGGTTCGGAGAACTGGTAGCGACGGCAGCGTGAGGCTCCGCCCATCCACCCGGTTGTCATTACTTCCTGATTTTAAGCAGGAACTAACCTGTTTTTTACCCTCTGCGCATGCACAGAAGGTTTTGCGTATGTGCAGAGGGTCCATGCACACGCACTTCTGAACCGATAGAGAAGGTAAGTAGATTTCACCCCTGCTCAAGATCCAGAACTGAAGTAAAATGCTATCAATTTGACTTATACTAAAAATGAAATAGTAAAATTAAATTAAAATAAAATAATAAAATAAAATAATAAAATAAAATAAAATAAAATAAAATAAAATAAAATAATAAAATAAAATAAAATAAAATAAAATAAAATAAAATGAAATGAAATGAAATGAAATGAAATGAAATGAAATGAAATGAAATGAAATGAAATAATGAAATGAAATGAAATAGAAATATTTGAAGTTTGGGAAATTTCTCTTCCCTGTGGTTTCTGCAGATCAGCTATGAAAAGCAGGTATTTTTAGACAGCTGAAGATTTTGAAATGTGTTCATAGATAGCCATAATTGCAAAAGCCCAATCTGGGTGTTCTGAGATAATGGATAGACTGGGAAAATGATCCCAGAATGTTCATTGTGAAATCCCGCTGCCTCTTCCTATCACATTTTAAAGAAGTCCTGATGTTGTTGACATCCTCTGAAAGCAGTTACCTCCCCAGAGACTGATCTACGTCATTCCTTAGACCAAAAATCTAATGGTTAAAAAAGAAAAGCTACCCTATTTATTATACATCTTATTTTATTATTTTATTTGACTGCCTAGACCTGTCTCTATAGCTGTCTTGGCAAGAATTTGAAAATGGCTTGCCACTGCTTTCTTTCTAGGGCTGAGAGAGAGTGACTGGCCAAAAGTCACCACATTGTGCTGAAGATGGGGCTTGAACTCATGGTCACCGGGTTTCTAGCTTGATGTCTTAGCTACCATAGCCCAAAGGTGCTTTTTCTGGAGGCAACTGGACTTTCTTGTCTTTTTCTTTGGAAGACGTTTCGCTTCTCATCCAAGAAGCTCTTCAGTTCTGACAGGATAGTGGGGAATGGAAGCTGAATGGAAGCTGAAGAAGCTTCTTGGATGAGAAGCAAAACATCTTCAAAAGAAAAAGAAAGCCCAGTTCCCTCCAGAAAAAGCACCTTTGGGACAACCATGACCTGGATGACTGAGAATCCTACAGACTCTTAGCTACTATAGCAAACTGCCTTTCTATGTTCCCTCCATTCCTATATTTTAATTGAGGCAATATGTACGGTGATGAGCCCCATTTGGATTGACACTTGGGCACATTCTTCTGACATTTCCCTCGCTGCCAATGGTGGGCTGCTGCCGGTTCAGACCGGTTCAAGCGAACCGGTAGTTCCAACCAACAGCTGAGCCCACCCACCCAGCCTGGTGCTATCACGTCCTATATAATCACTGGTTTTTCAATATCGCATGCATGCACGGAAGGCCGCACACATGCTCACATTTTCGGTTCTGGACGAACCGGTTGTTACAGTAATGTGACATCTACCTCTGCTTGCTGTCCTTTTATTTATGTATTTCCTTCCTTTCTTAAAAATTTCTCACAAGCCATTTTACAAACTGAAAAAAGGGAAAGAAAACCAGTTTCCTCATGAAAGAGCAGGGGTGAAATCCAGCAGGTTCTGACAGATTCTGGAGAACCGGTAGCAGAAATTTTGAGTAGTTCGGAGAACCAGCAAATACCACCTCTGGCTGGCCCCAGAGTGGGGTGGAAATGGAGATTTTGCAATACTTTCCCCCAGGAGTAGGGAGGGAATGGGGGTTTTGCAGTTTCCTTCCCTTGGAGTGGGTGAGAATGGAGATTTTGCAGTATCCATCCCTGCCACGCCCACCAAGCCATGCCCACCAAGCCACACCACGCTCACCAAGCCACTCACACAGAACCGGTAGTAAAAAAATTTGGATTTCACCACTGGGAAAGAGAATATATTTTATCAATATTTACTGGATCTGTAGGAAGTCTTTCTGCTTTCGGGGTTAAAAAAGGGAGGGAGAAAGATGATGAGATCTTACTTTATCATGCATCAGAATCTTTCCCACCATCTCCTCTGATCTGAGGAGATCTTTCTCTCTTTCTATTTGTCCATGATCTCAAGCTTCCATTTAAGTTCTTTTCCTGATGGCTTTCCTATGTCAAAGTAAACCAGCAATCTTGGGATTGGAGCTCTTGGGTCTCTTTCTGTCGAAGGAAAACAAGACCTGACTGCCAGACAGGCCACAGGAGGTGAAGCTTCTGGTCTATTGGTCCTAGATAACACCCCACACACATACACACTAGCACTAGTGGAACCGGGAATTCTGCCCCTCCTTTTTCAGTAGAAGAGCCAAGACAAGGCAGCTTTTTTGGCAACTGCTCAGGACTATGTGGTTTTGCAACCTTTTTTTTTTTTTTTTTTTAAAGAAAAGGGAAGTAGCTACTGCTTTGATAGTGTCGGGAAAAGGAGGGGAGGATTTAAAAAAACTTTGGGAACTCATTAACACTGCTACTAATGTCAGAGGAAGAAAGGAGAAATAACTTCCCTGAATTAAGAAATGATTAAGGACAGGGAGCAAGAGGGAGAAGAGAAAGAAAGCTCATTTGGGGCATTAATGACTTGAAGCAAGTGTCCATGAGGTCCCTTCCCTAAAAGGAAAGCATGAGCAGAATGTTCTGCTATATAACTGTTCTGAAAGAGAAAAAAAAGATTAAAATTGTGGATGCACAGAATTCTTGAGAATTTCCTGTTTGTCCCTTTATCCCCCCCCCCCCCTTTACCAAACAATCAAATCTGGGCACTACCAAGGAAAGTTTAGCCCAGATTCTCCTTGACCTCAAAGAATGAGGGCAACACTTTTTCTGGGCCTTAGAAATGCAACTTGACTTTAATTTCTGAGCAGAAGGAAAGGACAAAATTGGCATCAAAACTCTGGATTAGCATTGGGACAACAAGCCCCACTTGGATAAAGCTGGTCAACTGTATTGGTTAAAAGTAATATTTATAATCAGAAAGTGGTTGGTTATATGGTAGAAAATAATCTACGTTAAATATATTTTAAAATAGATGGTGCTTCTTTCAAAGAAGACATATGATACTCTGAGTGATCATACAATTGTCATATTTAAGATCTAAGAGTCCCTAATTGCACCTACAAACACAGAGATAAAATATCTGTCCTTGAACAGTTCATGGGACAGAAGTTGAATAACCATTTCTGATCCAGTACTGCAACTGTCCATAAAGCAGTATGCTCCAAATGTATTAGGACTTCAATGCCCAGAATTCCAAGGATAAGAAATCAAACTTGAGGATTCTGGGATGGGCAGTTTTATCACTGTAGGACAGGGGTGTCAAACTTGCAACCCGCGGGCCGGATAAATCACGCGATGGCCACGTCCGCCATTTTTTTTACTACCGGTCTGGGGAAAGGATATTGCAAAATCTCCATTCCCACCCCACTCTGGGACCAGCCAGAGGTGGTATTTGCCGGTTTTCTGAATTACTCAAAATTTCTGCTACTGGTTCTCCAGAACCTGTCAGAACCTGCTGGATTTCACCCTTGGTTTGACACCTGTGCACTAGGAGGTTGAGTGTGGAGAACTCTGCAAAACTATTACAAAACTATAATATTCTCTTCTCACAGATTGAAGAGGGAGAGTTTAATATTTTACCTAGTTAAAACAATAGCCAGCATAGTAATATAGTAATTCTGCATTTCAGCAAAGGAGGAAAGCATAAAGCCTAAAAAAAGATTAAATTGTTTGCTAAAAATGAGATTCAGGGGTATTTCCCGTAGATCTCCCTATGCTCACATTACAGATTATCCCCAAAATGTCCCTCCCAAGTTAAATACATGAATATGAATATATTCACACACGTACGTATCTTACATAACTCTGGCACAGGGACAGGAATAATTAGGGGCGGGGCCATTACTCAGAACATCGCAGATAAATTATTTGCTTCTGTTGCTATTCATAGACTAACATTGTACAATATAGAAGGAGGAAATCCAGACTGTGCCAAAGGAAAGCTCATTTCACGTGGAGGATCTCTATCAGTGGAACGTTGGGCAGATCTTTCCATCCAGCTG
Source organism: Arizona elegans (assembly GCA_022577455.1). Taxonomy (NCBI): domain Eukaryota; kingdom Metazoa; phylum Chordata; class Lepidosauria; order Squamata; family Colubridae; genus Arizona; species Arizona elegans. The sequence goes on along the minus strand of JAKOOJ010000008.1, from coordinate 5,573,941 downwards.
CACTCTGGGCACTGAGATAGAGACGGAGATAAATACAATCAAGGGGAGACAGTCCTAAAACAGATTAAGATAAAGTGAGATTCTCTTCTCCTTCAGTCACGTAGCCCTGCCAATGTATATCAATGCCTATGACTCAGAAGAAAACAATGGCCTTATCCATCGTTCTAGATAAGTAGTTGCCATAAAATTAAAAATAGCTTTCCGTCAATATGCCATGGCACCAGTGGCACTTTAATCACAGCCATTTTCTTTCTTTCAGCAGAAAGAAAGAAAAAAGGTTATTTAAGTCTCTGATCTGCAGTCACTTACTTACCTGCAATTAAGGTGTCCCCTGCATTGGTGAGTTGTTCATACTCACAGCCTTGGTGGCGCAGCAGACTAAAGCACTGTTAAGTAACACCAGCTGCCTGCAATTACTGCAAGTTCAAATCTCACCAGGCTCAAGGTTGACTCAGCCTTCCATCCTTTCGAGGTAGGTAAAATGAGGACCCGGTTTGTGGGGGCAATAAGTTGACTTTGTATAAAAAAGAACACCACTTGAGGGCGGGGGGCGAAAGCCTTACTAAGCAGGTATATACAAAACTATGAAGACTATTGCTTAACGCATTGTAAGCCGCCCTGAGACTCCGGAAAAGGGCGGCATATAAATCGAACCAATAAATAAATAAATAAATAAATAAACTCTGCCATCTCACCTTCGTGCCAGCCCTTTCTTGCTGAGTCATCTATCAATCATGTTCTTGCTAAAGGCCTCCCTACTGCTGTTTCATCCACTTTACGTAAATGAATATTCTGATCAAACAAGGATGAAGTTGCCTGAGGATCTATTGCATTATTCTCTTCTAAGAAAAATGTACAGTCCAAATTGCCTGGATTTACCATAAGGACATGGTTGTCTTAGAGGAAATCAGAACAAAGGGTGGGGTAAGACCATCCATGGTAAGGAGTAAAAATAGAACGGCCATATTCCAAGGAACTATCCCATGAATTAGTAGATCCTGAAGTAGCAGAACTCTGGTTTGTGACTGTCCAATCAACACTATCCAATTCTGAGGTGCTCTACACAGCCTAAAATTTTCGGTCGCCTCAGATCCTACAGGGACAAATGAAATAACACAACTTGAACAAGAGCATTGCCTATTGCAATAGTGTGATGATGATGCATTTGAGTCATCGGTTCTTGGAATGCTGAAACCAAAGAAATCAGTGAACAGAGCCTGGAAAGTCATATTTGCATAATTAACTTTACAGTGGTACCTCACCACTCATCCTTAATTGGTTCCAGGAGACGCAATGAGTACCAAAAACGATGAGTACCAAACAATTTTTTGCCATAATGTAGTGAGTCACAAGGCAACCGACACCGAGAAGGTTCTAGCTTGTACATCGAGTATACAACAAATAATGAGCACTGGGACAAAATTTTCATGTCAAAATGCACTGAGTATCAAATTCGAGTTTCAAAGCGGTTGAGTACCAAGGTACCACCGTATAAGGAAATTCCATTTACTATATGCTACTTCTTTTACTATTGAGTCAGTAAACAGCCACATCAGGAGTGTCTAATGGCAACTGGAACGATTGCTGTTAATTGCTCGAATGAGTACTCCGAAGCTACAATTTAGTCTCTCTGAATTAACACTTCAAGACTGTACCTCTGCTATTGGCAAATAAACATCTTAAAATGTTTGTGGATCCCTTTTCAAAACATTGTAAACTATGTTATTAACTTCAATTTAATTAAACTTTGCAGACCCCTAAGCAATTATCTCATCTGAACCTTTTCAAGCGCCAACCAGAAATGAAGGTCATTATTCTATAAAAGTTATCTATATAAGGGATTGTAAGAATGTTAATTTTTTAAAAAAGGGGGTATTGCATAGGAACAAATCACTATTAGACAAGATGAAGTATTACACTCTGATCAGGGTGAGTATATTACTCTTACTGACTTTTCCATGTAGTGCTTTGAATTGTTTCATTATGGGTTGCATTACATTATTACTATCTTGTTATTTTTATATTAGGCTAAGACCATTATGTGTTGCATTTTAATAACCACACTTTGCCTGTCTTTTGCATTACACAAAAGCCAGGAATAAAACTTCCAAATCTACATTAATACAAATGAAGAAGAGACATGATTATACCAATAGAAACTTTACAAAACATGGTAGCTTTCAGAGCAGCATCTGCAGGAGGGACAAAGGCAGGTACAACCAACCAATTGGAGCATTACTTCTTTTGACATGCAGGTATGCATACAATTCATGCTAAAAGGGGTTGGGCTGCAATTGCCCAATCACATCAACGATACTGATATTATTGATCCTCCCTCCTTGACAGACTCCCCTGTTGTATTATGGCCAAATATTCCATGAGAAAGGAAAAGTCATGATGGGATGCCTTCCAACTTTCACAAGGAAAGAAGAGAGATAGGCAGGTAAAGACAAGCCCGAGTGTTAAACTTTTCCCTTGTTCTGGGTAGGTCTAGTCTAATGAAGAGAAGAACATGACATGATAGCAATCTTCGAATATTTCAGAGGCTGTCACAAAGAAGAATGGGATGACCTCTTCTCCAAAGCACCTGAGGGCAAGACAAGAAGTAGCAGAGGGAAACTTTACCAAGGAGAGATCCATCTTAGAACTAAGAACAAATTTCCTGATGCTGATGACAACTAATCAGTGGAATAGTTTGCCTTCAGAAGTGGTGGGTGCTCCAGCACTGGAGTTTTTCAAGCAAGTTGGATAGCCATTTGTCTGGAATGATATAAGGCAAGGCTGTCAAACTTGTGGCCCACTGGCTGGATCCATCACACACTGGCCACGCCCACGCCTGGTTTAGCAAAGGGGGAAAAAGCTGTGATACATCACATGATGACTCCATGATGACATCAGTTTGACACCTCTGGTATAGGGTTTCCTGCTCAAACAGGGGAATGGTCCAGACTGGACTAAAGGACCGTTGAGGTCCCTTCCAACTCTGTTATTCTATATTATTTTCTGTATATATTGAGACTTTGGGGACCACCTTTTCCATTTCCTATGTGTTTGCAATGCAAATGAACATCCCAGTTGGACTATTTCCATGTTGTCTGTATTCATTGTGATATTTGCAATCATGGGCACATGCAATATGTGCCTCCACACTGACCAATAGCTGAATGTGTTTTGGGTCTACTAGTCAGGCTCTATCAAATATTGAAAGGACCTCCAAGGTCCCTTCCAACTCTTTTATTCTCTATATTCTGTATTCCCCTACACCCCAGTAATTTAATTTAATTTAATTTAATTTAATTTAATTTAATTTAATTTATTCAATTTATATGCCGCTCCTCTCCGAAGACTCAGGGCGGCATATAAACTGAATTAATTAAATCAGCATCACCACCCTCTATCCCATGGAAAAACTCTGAAAGAAGAGAGATACATCGTGTCATACAGTACTCAAAATTGCAGCAGGTACTTAGTGGGTTCAGTTACATTTTGATGCAGGTAAAAGTGATTAAATGCTAACCATTCAAGACCGTGTGGTTATTCTGATCATTTCACTATTCTGGGCCTAGTTTTCAGAAAGGGACTGATGTCTTGCTGAGCAGAATATTGCCTGAGCAATAGTTGCATGCCAATAGTTCTAACAGCTCTTTTATAGATAAAAGGAGCAGCAATTGACATTTTCAAGCAATGAAATGACATAGGAATCAGTGGGTAAGATATTAATAATATATCTGGGAGGGGAGGGGTCACACATCTTATATCACTGGCCTTGTTTAATAGGTGGGGAAAAGATGAGCAAAAATTCTTTTTCAAAAGTACTGGGTTTGGCTGGGATTTTTCAATTTTTCTTAGGTACACTATGCAGATTGTAGTAAAACACATTCAGGTTCACTTTCACCATTGACCTAAATCTGTTGGATGACTGTATACCATGAACTTAAGACAGAGAGCTTTCAGTCAAGCAGGAGCCATGGTATCATATCAAGGTCTCTTAATTGTTTGCATTGTTGATACATGTAATCTTTTCATTGCCCTGTTCTTCAGATACCTGGTTCTAGAGGCAGAATCAAACACTAAAGTGGTTATCATCTATTACCTGGAAATGTGATTAATTACATGTGGCTGATAAAGAAATTTTAGAGCATCGTGACTCTTTCTCAATCATCAGGTTGTAGTAGCAACGATAATAATAACAAAAGGTAAGGAAGGTGCCAGACTATTCAGATGCAGAGTTCTCATCATGACAAAAATCTCTATATTTGTGTCATCTCTTCATGCTACCAACAGCAGGCCACAACTCAGGTGTTACATTGATATGCTAAGAAGGAAAAGCTGATTTAGAAAATCAGGGATTTAACCCAATGATTTGGTAATGTGCCAATCAAGTCAGTGTCAGCCACTAAGCAATCACATAAAGAAATTTTCTCCGGGAAGATCTGCCTCCAATGTGGTCCCTCATCTCTTCCAATGATGGTGTTCTTGTTGCTGCTGTAATTGAGTCCACCTATCTACCTTGCTAGGGATGCGGTGGCTCAGTGGCTAAGATGCTGAGCTTGTCAATCGAAAGGTCGGCAGTTCAGTGGTTCGAATCCTTAGTGCCGCGTAACAGGGTGAGCTCCCGTTACTTGTCCCAGCTTCTGCCAACCTAGCAGTTCGAAAGCACGTAAAAAATGCAAGTAGAAAAATAGGGGCCACCTTTGGTGGGAAGATAACAGCGTTCCATGCGCCTTTGGCATTTAGTCATGCTGGCCACATGACCACGGAGACGTCTTCGGACAGCGCTGGCTCTTCAGCTTTGAAACGGAGATGAGCACCGCCCCCTAGAGTCAGGAACGACTAGTACATATGTGCGAGGGGAACCTTTACCTTTACATTTATCTACCTTGCTACTGGTCAAGGCCAACTTTTGTTTCCAAAGAGTGCCATAGGAAAACCATTGCCTGCACAGTTCATCTTTGTAGATATGACTCTTATATTAGGAAGAAGTTAATTTTACCAACCCCAAAGGAATTCTGGGTAGGAAAACATTTTCATATATGGTGCTAAAAGACCATTCTGCTGTTCATGTTTTTGATACAGCTGTTAACTTTTGCAGGGTCCTGGATCTAATCATGATGTGGATGGCAAAATGCTAGAAGAACTTTAAATACAGCTAGTCCTGGACTTACAAATGTTTCTGTAGTGACTGTTCAAAATTGGAATGGCACTGAAACAAGTGACTTATGACCGTTTTTCACACTTACAACCATTGCAGCATTCCCATGGTCATGTGATCAAAATTTGGATGCTTAGCAATTGGTTCATATTTATGATCATGTGGGGTTATGTGATCCCTTTATGACAACCAAAGTCAATGGGGAAGACAGATTCACTTAATCACCGTGTTACTAACTTAACAACTTCAGTGATTCACTTAATAACTGTAGCAAGAATGGTCATAAATTCACTTAACAAATGTCACTTAACATCAGAAATGTTGGGCTTAATTGCATTCGTAAGTTGAGGACTACCTATAACAGATCTTTTTAATATTGCAGGTGGAGCTGATTTCTCCTACCTCCTCCCTCCCTCCCTCCTTCCTTCCTTCCTTCCTTTTTTTTTTTTTAATTTGATTTATATGCCGCCCTTCTCCGGAGACTCAGGGCGGCTTACAATGCGTTAAGCAATAGCCTTCATACTTTTGTATATTTATACAAAGTCAGCTTATTGCCCCCACAATCTGGGTCCTCATTTTACCTACCTTAGAAAGGATGGAAGGCTGAGTCAACCTTGAGCCTGGTGAGATTTGAACTTGCAGTAATTGCAGGCAGCTGATGTTAATAACAGTGCTTTAGTCTGCTGCGCTACCAGGGCTCTTTCTCTCTTTCTCTCTCCCTCCTTCCCCTTCTCTCTATCTCTCTCTTTCTTTCTTAGTTCATTTGTTGCTTTCTCCTTTAAACCAGTAAGGGGAAAGATCACATAAAACATCATGTGGATGGACCGGTTTACAAGACGAATATTCCCAGTAAGCCTTGTTTATTTTTCAATTCATTTACTATTCGGCCTTTTGTCTATGATTTCTCACACCTGACTATTGTTATTAAAGCCTAATTTCAGTATGTTCAAAACAGGACTTGTCCTGAGCACCCTTGCATTCTTACCACTATGTACTCAAGCATTTTTTTTTTCTTTTTAAGAGCTCATGATTCAGAGAAAATCAATATCCGGTTGACATTTCTGATTTTACTCCTTGCAATCAACCTCTGCATCACTGGCTCCATAGCTTTTCGGTTTGAACTCTGGGATGTATACCCACACGAGAGTTTATGAATGGTTCACCCCAATGGTGGGCTTCAAAACTTTTTACTGCCGGTTCTGTGGGTGTGGCTTGGTGGGCATGGCATGGCTTGGTGGGCATGGCTTGGGCATGGCAAGGGAAGGATACTGTAAAATCTCCATTCCCTCTTCAATCCAGGGGAAGGATATTGCAAAATCTCCATTTCCTCCCGATCAGCTGGGACTTGGGAGGCAAAGAATAGATAGGGGTGAGGACAGTCAGAATGTTTACTACCGGTTCTCCAAACTACTCAAAATTTCTGCTACCAGTTCTCCAGAACTGGTCAGAACCTGCTGAAACCCACCTCTGGTTCACCCAGAAAACAGAATGAGAAGAAAACCAGGAGGAAGAAAAGAGCTTCAGCAGGAAAGAGGCAGTTTGCATCGCCCGCTCTAACCCCGACCATTTGTGCTGTTTGAAGCCATTCTTCAGATAGCTTAGAAAAGAAGGACTTTAGCCTAACAAGTCGGAAAAGGCAAAGACCATGAACTTAAGACTGATACTCTTGATAAGGAGCAGCGCCACTACCAGTAATGCAAGACCTGGAGACTACCTTTTACACACAGCAAATAAGCCTCGCTTCGTGCAGCTATTGACAAGATCTTTGCCCTTAAGTTTGAACAGGAAATCTTAAAATGGAAAATACGCGGTGTAAAGGAAGGGGCGAGGCTGCCTTCATAAGAATGTGCAGAGGGAGGGAAATCCACAGGTTGTTCAAAGTATGCAATCCTACTTCATTTCTTTCTTTTTTAAAAACGAAGCCCTTTTCGCTTCTCTCCCTCCTTCGGATTCATGAATGCACAGACCAAAACTCACTTGCTATGCATAAATCATACTTTATGTTTTGCCCTCGGAAGAAGACATAGTTTTATGTCACTACTGGAGAGAGAGAGAGAGAGAGGGAGAGAGGGAGGGAGGGAGAGAGAGGGAGGGAGGGAGGGAGGGAGAGAGAGAGGGGGGGAGGGAGGGAGGGAGGGAGGGAGAGAGAGAGATAACCTGTGTGTCGTGCTTGTTTAGTTTGTTGGGAGGTGAATAAAAGTCTTAGTTTGCATAGATCTGTGCACATACATAGAGAGCACTAGGCTGAACCTCTGTCTAAAATTATAATAAGGCAGGAAGAGATTAACAACAAGGGGCTGTTAACCAATTTGGGGTGCTGGGAAGTGTAGGGAAGGCAACCTGTCAGGCAGGCATCAGTGGGTCCCATTCTGTTTCAGACAGAATAGTTCTTTCTGTCTCCAAGAATGCAGTTGAGCTGTTTATAGATTGATCTGGCGTTGAGGCAGAAGTGCCATAAAACCCCTTTCAAGGAAGTGTTTTGGGGCTTTTTATTCATTTATTTTGTGCCTTCAAGGCCGTCTTGACTCCTAGGCAAGTCCCTACAGTTTTCATGGCAAGATTTCAGGAATGTTTTGCCATTGTCTGCTTCCTAGGGCTGAGGGAGAATGACTGACCCCAGATCAACCACCTGGTTTGTGTCCAATGAAGGGCTAGAATTTTTTATTTATTTTGTATTTTTATTTATTTATCTGTCTGTCTTTCTGTGTCTGTCTATCCATCCATCCATCATCTATCTATCTATCTATCTAGCTATCATATATCTATCAATCATCTATCTATTTATTTATTTATCTATCTATCATCTATCATCATCTATCATATCTATTTATCATCTGTCTATTTATCTATCAATCATCTATTTATCAATCATCTATCTATCAATCTATCTATCATCTATCTATCATCTGTATCTATCTATCTATCTATCATCTATCTATTTATCTATCTATCATCTATATCTATCATCTATTTATTTATCAATCATCTATCAATCATCAATCATTATCTATCTATCATCGATCTATCATCTATCATCCATCTATTTATCTATCAATCATCTATCATCTATCTATCTATCTATCTATCTATCTATCTATCTATCTATCTATCATCATCATCTATCTAATATCACCTTTATTATTTTTATAAATAACTCAAGAGGGCAAATACATCTAACGCCCCTTATTTGTCCTACTTTCCCCACAGTAATAACCCTGTGAGGTGGGTTGGGCTGAGAGAGGATTGGCCCAAGGTCACTTAGCCAGCATTCAGGGCTAGGGCAAGACTTGAATTTGTCTCTTGCTTTCTAGTCTGGTGCCTTAACCATTAGACTAAACCGGCTCTCTCCAAGAAGTATACCAGCCTGTTTATAGAACCTATTTATGTTGCAGAACAGTGGTGAAATTCAACCGGTCCGGTCCGGATCACGCGATCCTGTACCGCCGGCAGCAGGAACCTCCGCCCACCCACCCAGACATCATCACGTCCCATTTTTGACCCTCTGTGCATGCGCAGAAGGCTCTGTGCATATGTGGAAGAGGCGCGCACGTGTTCACATTTGCGAACCAGTAGCGAAGGTAAGTGAATACCACCCCTGTTGCAGAACTGTAGCTGTTGACATGCCTTGCCATTGGTCATAGTCTTCTAGTCCTCATTGACATTTTTGCAATCAAATAATGGGAGGAGGTTGAATCAAAATTGTTCTGTCTTTGAAGATGCAAGACTTGTTTGTCATGCAGTGCAAATACATTTGAAGAAAAGAGGTGGGGGAAGAGAAGCACAAGTAATTCTTACAAATAAAATCTTCGACATCATAGAATTAGAAAACTCAGGGAAATTTCAGCCTGGACGCTACAGTAGAAAGGTGAAAGCATATCCTGAAAGAAGTCCATGGCAAATGATGTTTGTGTTCCTGCTATGAAAACTGGTTGGATGTGTCTGTGACAGTGGTGGGTTGCTCCCGGTTCTAACCGGTTCACAAGAACCGGTAGTAAAACTGGCGGGAGGCCCTGCCCCCTGCCCCAGATGTCGTCATCAGCGATCTGCGCATGATCCCATTGCAAACCGGTAGTAAAAGTAAGTAGAACCCACCCCTGGTTTGGGAGCTCATCAAATTCAACTTAAAAGGGACTTTGAGTGGAAGAATAAACAAAAAAGGTAAAGAAATAGGAAATATCCCAAACACAAAGGACACAACTTTAATGAGAGATATGAATCAGATGTCTTGCATTCTGTTTACTATTAATAAATAATAGTCGCTTATTTATAATAATACGTAATTGTAAAATTTATATCCTGGCTCTCCTCCAGGAACAGAAAAGCTACATCTCTCTCCCCCATCCCATCCTATCCTCTACTGTAAGAATAACTCTGTAATGTAGAAAGGGCTGAGAAAATGACTGGCTTCAATGTGACTCATATTCAAATAACTTACATTTTATTCTTATTGATATGATTCTTCAGCTTAAATGTGAACATCGTAACTGACCCAGTTATTATTGTGTTTGGAGTCAGTTCGTGCTCAACTAGGATTAAAGCTGCAGGGGGAAAATCCGGCGGGGGGCATTTCATTTGTTATCATCAGAAACCAAAAAGGCAATCAGACTTCATCAAAGACAAGTGTAGCCAATCAAGTGGGTTTCTATCAAATAGGCAGAAAAATTTTCAGATCTGCAATTAATGACTCTTTAAAGTTATTAATGCCTTCATAATCTCACTAAATCCTCTTCCCTTAATCATGTCTTTCTCTGGGTTTTGACAATTAGATTATTCCAATCATAAAGGCAAGTCTTCCAGACCTTCAAACAATGTTTTTCATAACCTTTTTGGTACTGGGGGATCCGGAGGGAGTCAGTTAATGTCCATACAGTGTGATGTTTCAACATGTTTTGCATTGCATCTTTTTCTCGTGACTGAAAACATCCTTATGGATTTACACATATTTCCCTTATCTTGCATTCCCAGCAAGAATGAGTTTATACATCAATAATTCTCTTAAAATACATACTGGTTCAACTAATTCTATAACAACCTTCCATAAAATTCCCTTTAGCGGTTCTGTCCGAATTATATGAAGGAATGATGAGCCATTCAGAGAGGAAAAATGAAAAGGTGTCCCTAGGAAAATGGGAATATGAAAAAGGAACTCGAAAATAACCTATCTTAATTCTATTTGGTATGATAACAAACCCAATAACCAATACCCAATACCCAATTGGGTATTGCCATACCCAATAACAATACCATAGCAGTTATGTAAGCCTTGCAGTATTTGTTTCCTGACTCGGTCTGCCTGAAAGGATTGACAATTTAGAAATTAGGTTTTTTCCAGGATATCATGTGTTATTTCTGACCTGACATTCAAAGGCGAGAGATTTCCACAGCTAGACTAATACCAGTTTAAATGTTTGGAACATTCATCTCTTTCTCCTTTACAACTGATTTCTTTTAAAGTTAATCTTAAATAACTGGATTTTTACTAATTGCAAAGCATATTTTAAAACAGTTCAGTGAGATGGTCAGTCTTTATTAACTCGATTTCTTTCTTTGGCTTAATTCACCATTTCAATAACGTTTACCTGTTTTAAAAAGATCTTACCTAACTGTAGAAGTTGGAATAGAACAGAACAGAACAGAACAGAACAGAATAGAATAGGAGTTATTAAAGTTATAAATTTATTAACAATACTCAGCAAAGACTTGCTGCATCTTTTCACTTATGCTAATTGAAATCTGGGCGGGACGGTGGCTCAGCGGTTAAGACACTGGACTTGTTGGCTGGAAAGCCGGCAGCCCAGGTTTGAGAACCAAGCTCCACGCAATGGGGTGAGCTCCTGTCCTTGCCCCAACTCCTGCCAACCCAGCAGTTCTAAAGCATACAAATGCATGTAGATAAATAGGTACCACTTCAGTGGGAAGGTAACAGCGTTCGGTGATGTCATGCTGGCCACATGACCATGGGAATGTCTTCAGATGGCGCTGGCTCAACGGGGATGAGCATTTCCCCCTATAGTCAGTAGCAGAGTAAAATCGGCAGAGACTCCTTCATGGAAATCCTAGACTGTGCACTATCATTAATTAATTAAATAAGAAAGCATAAGGACTATAATATTAGAAGAAGCACGTTTTTTTTCCCTATTTGTCTCTGCAGCTCCGTATCATGAACTAATTGAGCTCACATGAAATAGCCGAGGTTATGTTTATTTTCAAACTGTCCTGTGGGATAAACATTTTGACTGTATACAATTCAAACATCCCACTGAGCAAAGGTGGAGGGGAAAATGAACACCAGATTGTAAACGCTACTTAATTAGCATCAGAAGGTAAAACTGCAAAAAAAATACTGAAGGCCAAGATAGATGTGTGCTAGCTTGGAACCGTCCCAGCTACTTGGCAAGCAGTTCTGAATGGTGACAGTGACATGTATATGTTACATCTGGGGAAGGAGGTTACATATTAGAGCTGTTCACACTTCAACAATGCTTCAGAAGAATGCTTCAGACCTCACACAAGTAGGAGTACAGCATCTCTCCTCTGTTCATAAAAGCAGCCCCTTTTCTTTCAGGCTTCTATCCAGATTGAAATGAAGAACATAGATGCCTTTAGAGCTGTGTTACCTTTATGAATAAAGGTATTTAAGGGATTTAATCCCTTAAATCAGACACCTCTTTTCTCAGAATGACATAGAAGGCTGGAAAAAAGATCATTTTAAGGAGTGGGTGAACATGGATGGATTTTTTTTTTTTCTGATTGCTTTTAAAAGTGTACCTTTGGCTTATACCAGTGGTGAAATCCAAACTTTTTTACTACCGGTTCTGTGGGCGTGGTTTGGTGGGCGTGATGTGGTGTGGCTTGGTGGGCATGGCTTGGTGGGCATGGCAGGAGAAGGATACTGCAAAATCCCCATTCCCACCCCACTCCTGGGGAAGGATTTTGCAAAATCTCCATTCCCACTCCATTCTGGGGCTAGCCAGAGGTGGCATTTGCCAGTTCTCCGAACTACTCAAAATTTCCGCTGCCGGTTCTCCGAACTGCTCAAAATTTCACTACCGGTTCTCCAGAACCTGTCAGAACCTGCTGGATTTCACCCCTGGCTTATACTCTGTGGAGAGACAGTTCTGATAAGTCATAGCTGCCAAGACCAGGCTGAGCTGAAGGCAGACAGACTGAAAGTAAGTTCTGTTCAAGCCCTCCCAGTCCAGAAATAAGGAACGAACAGTTTTCCTGCTTTTGTATTTTGAAATCTCATTGGATTTAAGTGTTTAAAAAATATTTAGGGCTATGTCAGCCCGACCTATCTCTGGGTCAACATTCTGGGCAGCTTTTTAGCCTGGCTGGAGTTTGCATGTGGTGTGACCTAACTCCTCCCTTACCACACACATTCTCTACTCCTCTCTGGATTCTTACAGAATACTTCTCTGCTCTGCTGGCAAATCTTGGAGTAACACAGCTGAAAGGAGGTTTAGAAGAAAAATGCTCCTCATTCTTACCTACTTTAGCATTTTTTAAAAAAATTAGAACTCTATTAAGAGTCCCTTCTGTATACCTTATCACTCACCAAAATACAGTAAAACGCAAGAAACGTACTGTCCTCCTGCATCACCCTTTGGCAAAAGACAATATTTTTTCCACGGCTGTACAATCCATGTTTCATGATGAAACAATAACATTGCTGTTAGGATTTCTACCCCCACCCCCACCCCCACCCCAACACCTTAAACCATGCTAGTTAAATAAACAGATTGCAAAGCACTTAATCTATTGAGTCCCAAAAGACTCACATTGAGATCTATGTTTTAGATTCAGAGAACCCACTGGAAATAAGCATAAATCGATCATTTGAAGAGAGATCATAACAATATTTTTATTCAGGCAGATGAGCCCTGCTTTTTCCCAATGTCATAATTTGCAAAACAAACAGAAAGGTAGCAGTGTAGTAGTGAACTCCGACGAGCAGAAGCTCCTACCCAATATAGTACATTAAAGCAAGGTCGTAACTTTATGCGTGAATCCTGGGTAGCAAAGCCTCACTGTACTTGGTGAAGTTTATGGTGACACACAAGCTTTTGGAAGAGATCTTGAGCGTATCCTTTGGGAAACAGCCTTGCATTGTTTAAACAACTGAGTGAAGCGGGAACCCCATCAAAGGAATAAAGGAAAAGAAGTAGCCAGTGTTAGCTTGATTATTTGCTTGTTCTTTGGTTTCCTCTATGCTAATCTGTTATAAACAATAGTGAACCTGGAAAGCTCCCATATTACTCATTTGGTTGCCAGACCAAAGAGCTTCTGTCAATTACGTTGTCACTTTAGCAGATTATATCACTTCCAAGCCCTGAAGAAAAGTCTGAGGCTGCCCTCCCCTATTCTTCCAGCCTGTCTCAGATGTCAATCTTGTCACTTCCCACAAATTCACCTGTATGATACAGTAAGCCTTTGTGATTTGAAAAAAAAAAGTCTGTTACCGAAAAGTAGTGTTTTCAGATCATTGTATACATTACTACATTGTCCAAAGGCAGCTTTGACTGAAGGACTGCAGATGTGTTTGCTTTTTTCCCAAAGCTGAAAGAATCAAGTCTATTTGTATTGTTATATTGAGTTTCATTGCTTTGCCATTCTTACAGGGAAATTTTGCAATTATGAAAAGTACATAATCTATCAGAGTTCAGTGGAAACCACTGCAAAACCAGGTAACAATGTGGATGTAGAGAAGCAGGATGGGAAAATTGTTGTATTACCTAGGTGCATATCCAATGTTCTTTAGATGAATTATATTCATTTAAATTATATTTATAATCATAAAGCCCAGGACCAAAAGCACTTCCCTTTGGGACAGTGGGAGGGCTGAGATGGGTACACAGCAACAGCTGCAGGACCTGATTCTGTTATCCAGGCAGGAAACCATGGGTCATTACTGCATCTTCCATAGTATGGTTTTTGCTTGGTCTCATGCCAGGAGGAAATTCCCACCCTAGATGACCAGGCTCTTGGAAAATTTGCGGTATATTGGATCTTCATTATTGAGGAGAAAAAGTTTATTTTCCTATAAACTGATTTTATGGAAACAAGCTAAATATGGATGTGCGACGATAGGCAAATGGATAGATAGATTCCATACAATTTCACAGGATCTATCATACAAGATAAATTTATAAATTTACATGTATGAGCAACTGGTGTATAAGCCGTGGCTAAAACTGCCAAATAGTCTTTAAAAGACCTGAACAGTTCATCCTTCTTCCTTTTGTCCCAAAGGTGCTTTTCAAAAGGCAATTGGACTTTCTTTATTTTTTCCTTGAAGACTTTTGCTTCTCATCCAAGAAACTTCTTCTGTTCTGACAGAATGGTGAGGAATGGAAAGCTTGCAGATGACTGCAGGAAATAGAAATCCTTCCATTCCCCACCATTCTGTCAGAACAGAAGACGTTTCTTGGATGAGAAGCAAAATGCCTTCAAGGAAAAAAACAAAGAAAGTCCAGTTGCCTTTTAAAAAGAACCTTTGGGACAACCACAACTTGGATGATTGAGAATTTCCATAGATATCCTCCTTCCTTTTCTTATTTGATCTGGAAAGACTCAGTTAAGCCGTGGTTGTTCAACCTTTTGATTTCCTGAGCTACATTGAGTAAAGAGGAATTGCTTTGAGCCACTTATAAAATATATAATATAGTTACTGTATAGAAATAACAAACTTCTTTTATTTTTTAATATTATTAATTATCTTGTGAGGCTCCGTGGGTTGGATATGCCTGCTCTAAGTCTTCAGGTATAAGTATATTCTTATCTTCTGATTTTATCTTGACCTAGAATCTAGAATCAGCTGAATCTATCTTGACCTAGGCTGTAGGTCATTAACTCTCATGGCCTAGAAATGTAAAGATGATGTAAAAGATTCATGTCATCGGTTAAGAATAGACTGATGAGGAGAGATAAGAACTGCAGTAAAAAAAAAATCTGGGGTAGATTCTAATATCTTTGTTAGTGCTGACAAAATCAATCTACCACTTTCCTGTGAACATGTGGTAGATTTGAATTTTTTTTTTACAGAACTCCATATAATTTTACTCCCCCTTCGTAATTATGGGCCCTTATAAACAGAGTATTAGAAGCCACAACAAGGACTTTGCCAATCTGTCAGCTGAGAAACCTCTCATTAATAGTAAGATAGTTAAGTTAATAATAATAGTTAATAATTAATAATAGTTAATAATAATAAGAAAGTTAAGAAGAAGTTGGAGGCAGGGTTCCATACCATTTTAGATTTGGAAAACGAGGACAAAACATGAATTGGTCTCAGAAACTGAAAATTAGCTAAAACACATAAGGCATGAACAGAGTGAACCGTGCTACTTAATATTTCAATGATTTATTATGAATGAACTTGAATGTTTTGAAATATCTTGAATGTTTTGAAACAATACATGAGGTATTTCAACAAATATGCAATTTGTGCTTGCATAGCAACTTTTCAGGGATAAATTCTAGCCCAGATTTTATATTGATATATATTTCTTAAATATTGGCATTTATATCTCTCTATAAATTTGAATGTTTGAATCACAACTTAAGTATCTATTTTCATTTTCATTTAAAGATGTTCCTGATGAGTATCATGTAGATTTGCCCACACAATATTTTAAGCAACTATTACTTGTAAAAAATTGTGGATGGATATTTATAACTGTAATATTTGTTTTTCAGAGCCTTGAAAAAATTTTATTTGGTTTTAAATCTTCGTTTAGAACATGCAAACAATATTAGTTATATATTAAACATTTTCTGCCTGACATGTGGATTTCTGCAGAAGGGTATTTACTTAACAATGAATAAGAATGAATTAGTCAGTGAGAGTGTGACCTAGAAAAATCAGAGGTCATTCCTATAAAATCTGAGACATCCCAGTCATTTTCAACAGGGAGATATGTCAACAGTACCTGTTAAAGCACCACAAGAAATGAATACAAGTTTTGATAGCTTGTGGATTTACTGTAGCAAAACTAGAAAACTGAAAGAGTTATTTCTTTGGATATTAGCATCTAAAAGTGTAAAATGCCATTTACGAGAGCAGCAAAACTTTTATAGAATTCTTTAACTAAAAAATTAGTTTATCCACATGTTACATTTTTAGTAACAGAAACAATAGATTATTCCATCTAATAGGTTATTATGCAAATGCCATTTTGGAATTGAAATATGGAATATGATTGTTTAAAATGTTATGTTTCTCTTTACTATTGCAAACTTATTATGAACACAGTGCTGTTTCCTATTCGGTCATTTCTTTTTTTATTAACTTATTTATTTGTTCTTATGTAGTTATTTTCAGTCACTGAAATGCAACAGCCAAATATTCTGAATGGAATATGTCTCTTTAAACAAACACCAAGGTCCCAAAGTAATTCTTTCAGTACAGAAATTTAGTAAAGGACATTTGAATGTTGCTTTACCTGCATATTGCTTTGTTAGTGCTGCTGGACTGGTCTTCTTGGTGAATCCAATTGAATAGGTCAGGATGTGAATCATGCATCTGATGCTGCAGTTCACAAGACAATAATAAATAATACAATGTGCTAGTTTGAGAAGATTCTTTTTGAGTTTTTGCCATCGCACAAACACAACTCACCTCCTACAAATCCAACAGAGTAAATGAAACAGACCAGTTGTGTCTCAATGCTGTTTTGCTTTGGTGTTTAGGTGTTCAACCACTTCACCACTGAAAGCAAGGCTGGTCCATCTTAACCAGTAATGATCTTGCCTTGAAAGGATTGTCTTCTATGCAAGATATGGCTCACCTGCAGAAATCCCTCTCTGACTCTCTGTAAATGAAATGGCCGCCCTGCTCTACCCCTTGGTGGGATCTCTTCATGCTCTTGCTTTGAGGATGGGGCTTTGTTTAGAGAAACGTCCCCCTATGAAGCTCCACACATTCTTACACAACTGTACCAAAGACTTGTGATTTCTAGACAATGTGCACCAAAGTTCTATACTTTGAAGTATCACACTGACCACTCCTGAAATCTGAAATGATATTTTCCCAAGTAGAGATGCTCAATTTTTATGAATCCTGTAGTTTAACTTTCCTTCAAACTAAGGTGGGGCTCTAAATATTAACTGAAAATAAGACCCATAGAATGAATGAATGAATGAACGAATTAATGAACGAACGAACGAATATAAATGAATGAATGAGTTTATAGAACATGAAGGAATGCATATATTACTTATCCATGTGATCTGAGATTTCAAGGTCCATCTTCACTGAAAAGATATTTCACAACTAAAGCACAACAAAGAAAACATTCCCCCCTCTCACGACCAAACAGAACTAGAATATCTAAAGAATTTCCCTTGAATAATATAAAGAATAAGGTTGATCCTGGAAGAAGCAATCCTTAGGCTTCTTCAGATTCTTGCTTGAGCCTCATGGATATACCGATAGAAGAGAATATTTGTAATTCAGTCTTGCAGACATTTCATTACCAAACTAAGTAACATCATCAGTGATACCTGATACCTACAGCACTGATGATGTTACCTAGTTTTGTAATGAAATGTCCATAAGAAAACCACCAAGCTCAGAGAGCACCAAGGACCCCACATTACATTGCGTAGAGGTATTTATATAGTTTTCTTGACAGTAGGATGGAAGTGATTTGTCATTGTCTTCCTCCGGGTTCCTGAACCATTACTATTATTTTATAATAATATTAAGTAAAAAGGGAAGGAAAGGACATGCCAATTATATTAAGTTGTAGGCAACTGCTGAAGTTTTATATCATGACTTTTTGAGGGCAAATGATATGTTGCAATTTTAAGACAAATGTAAAGATACTGGTATCTTTAGTTAGGAATAATGATTAGTCAATAAAGAAAACAAGTGAGTATGGGGTGGGGAGAAAGAATGTAAGCTATGGCTATATCTTGATCAGGGGTGAAATGTAAAATTTGTTACTACCGGTTCTGTGGGTGTGGCTTGGGGGGTAATGTGACTGGGTAGGCGTGGCCAACTTTTTTTTTTAACTTTTCAAAGCATTTTTTCTAATGTTTTGAAAAGCTTCTGCCAATCAGGCAACTCAGCTGGGATTGTCAGAGAGGCTTTTAAAAAAATACCTGTCTGACGATCCCAGCTGAGTTGCCTGATGTACTTTTTTGTATTTTTAAAAAAAATACAACCAGCTGAGTTGCCTGATTGGCAGAGAGGTATTTTTTAAAAAATACCTCTCTGCCGATCAGGCAACTCAGCTGGGATCATCAGAGACTTTTCAAAGCATTTTTTAACCACCTCTTCAGCCAAGAGGTTGCAGAAAAAAATGCTTTGAAAAGCCTCTGAGGATCCCAGCTGAGCCGCGTGATCATCAGAGGCTTTTTTTTACTTTTAAAAGCATTTTTTCATCGGAAGAAGTGGTAGAAAAAATGCTCAGCTGGGCAATGTGGGGGGGGGGGCAGGATTTTTGCTACTGGTTCTCCGAACCACCTGCCGCCATCGTTACTGAATCGGGCGATCCGGTCCGAACTAGGAGCATTTCACCCCTGATCTTGATCCATAGTGCAGATTCATTTGAAAACAGCTCAGAATTCAAACATCCATAGCAACTATTATTTAAAAAGATCATATAAGCATTAACCAGAGTGGAAAAATATGTGCAACAATCAGTGTATATAACAAGACCAGCAATTTCACATCCCAGTAGTTCCTGGAAACAAACAAATAAATAAGTAAACAGAAAGGAGGTTGTTTCCAACTCATTTGGCCTTTAATGCCATCGCTGAAGGAGCCATATACTCATATTGTTATAATAAATGGTGCTATTGAAGTTAAAGGCATAACAAAGCTAACCATTCATTGCTGTACTAATTAAGAGTTTCATCCGAGTTTAAAAATAAAAATCATGTTAATCAAAGAGAAATGACTGAGTTTACTCACTTTCACTGATCAGCACTGGCTGACCTCTGCTTAGCTCCATCCATCCTTTTGTTAAAAGAGAGAGTTTGATGCTGGGACACTTTTGATGTAGTTGGACAACCAGAAAATCAGTGTAAATCATCGGAAAGACGATCAAGAATATGGGCTTCATTTTGTTGTATATGTTATTTTATACCAGTTTCCTTGCAAGATTAAGCAAAAATGCCAATGTCTATGGAGATTCTCAGTCAACCAGGTCGTGGTTGTCCCAAAGGTGCTTTTTCAAGGGGCAATTGGACTTCCTGGTTTTTCTTTGAAGACATTTTGCTTCCCATCCAAGAAGAATAAGAATCTGAAGAAGCTTCTTGGATGAGAAACGAACATCGTCAAAGAAAAACCACAAAGTCCAGTTGCTTCTTGAAAAAGCACTTTTGGGATAAAAATGCCAACATAAACTCTTTTCATTGCCTGCTTGGATGAAAGCAAAAATGAATGTAAGTTGTTAGGTTATAAAGGGGGGTGGGGAGCCACTCTTTGTAAATAAAATAAAATAAAATAAAATAAGAGTCAAAGTTTCTAGCCACTGATAGTTGATAGATGTTTTCCTTTGACTGAATGGACATTGCTTCCTGAAGACTTTTACAGGATAGTCAGTAAAGTTGACCAAACCTGGTTTGTAAGAACTCAGATGACCAGGAGATGGAGACAGAGAAATGGTAAATAGTCTAGCTCTATGCTGCCATCTACTGATCACCTAAAGTTCTGCAGTCCAAATCCGG
Organism: Arizona elegans; assembly: GCA_022577455.1. NCBI lineage: Eukaryota > Metazoa > Chordata > Lepidosauria > Squamata > Colubridae > Arizona > Arizona elegans. The sequence goes on along the minus strand of JAKOOJ010000008.1, from coordinate 5,554,110 downwards.
CAATCCTGGAGGTCTTCTAAAGTAGACTGATGCAAATGTGCCTGCAGTTAATATCCAAAGGAGACTGAGCAAGGTGGGCCCTCTAAAAGTTGAGATGAACATGCAATGTTTGCATTGCATACATTTGCAATGTATGTTAAAGAGGAAACTATCCGATATATGGGGAGGGTCATTATTAATCATTTATTTATTACAATTGACTCGGATCTGACCCCCATCTTCAATATATTCACCAGAGGTTCATTGCTGCTTTCTACCTTAACATGACTGCATTCACCTGTTCTAATTTGATACGATACTCCTGTATTGTTTTGACATATTCCAAATTTGAGGCCTGGCATTGTAAACAGATGCTAGGGTTAACTACAGATAGACTAGAATTCAAATTATCCACTGAGATGTGCCAAGAGGACTCTCAGTCCCAGGGCAACTTCCTTGTTTTCCTGGATTCTCTAAGCCCAGGAGTCCTTTCCCTTCATTCCCTCTTTTGAGTCTTTTTTGTTTTTCTTCTTTAGATGAAGAGCTCAAGAGAATCCCATCTCCATTTCTTATTTCAAGTATAGACTAGTGTAATGCACAGTTGTCTTTGATGTCTGTAAGAAGTTGCAGCTGGCAAAGGAGAGAACAGCTGACCCCCAACAGCACTGCATATCCAACAGCAAATTACATCAGCATCTGCTCTGGTTCTCTGTAGCCTCCTAGGCAGAGTTCAAAGTAGTTGCTTTGCTCTATAATAGCCAAAAATATTTAGGCTAATAGCCAAAATTATTTGGGCTAAATAGATTAGTTTAAACACAATCTCCTTCCAGAGTCATGCCGAATACTTAGATCCTCAACAAATTATCCAGGTTATAAGAACGCAAAGCAAGCGATGTTCAGAAACTGTCCAGTCAACGGCCTGCTTTAAGTGACAAAGGTCTTGCTGTTTTATTAAAGCAGCATCAAAATATTCATCTCATAAAAGAGAAAAAAAAAAGAAAGCATGAAATCTTTTTAAAACCAGGAATGAAGAGGTATGCAATGACTTACTGTCAATAATGACTTATGCATTACTTTGAGGGGAAATTATACAGCTCAGCTTTATGTAGATTCATAGTCATTGCATGTATTGTGATGCCATAGAAGAGAAATTCAGACATTTTATAGCAGGGTTGAAGTCCAAAGATCGATCATAAAACCAGTCTGGAATAATAAGAGCAAGTAAAAATTGAAAGAGGCCATTTATCATTCCACTTGCCCAGAAAAAAAAAATCAAGATGGTCATATTTTTGAAGCCCCAATTTATATGCCTGCAACGCACATTTAAAAAGAAATTAAGTTGATCGCTTACTTGCACCCACCATCTTGTTATGTATTTAGTTCCTCCATAGATGTCCCTGCATCTGTCCACAGCTGCCACCAAATCTCTTGGAGTGTGGAGCACAACATGTGTATCAGTCAGCCAGTTCGCAGCACTTCGGGAGAACCGGTTGTTAACTTTCTGAGCAGTTTGGCAAACTGATTATTGGAAGAAATCATTAGGTCAGAGAACCGGTTGTTAAATTACTTGAATCCCACCACTGATGTGTATGTATATGTGAGCAACCTTAAAATCAACTACAGGTCATCCTCGACTTACAATAGTTCATTTAGTGACCATTCAAAGCAACAACAGCACTGAAAAAAGGGATTTATGACCATTTTTCAGTTACAACTGTTGCAGTCACATGATCAAAATTCAGATGCTTGGAAACTGACTCATATTTATGATGGTTTCAGTCTCCTGGAGTCATGTGATCCCCTGTTGCAACCTGTCAAGGAAACACATTGGAGAGGCCAGATTCACTTAACAATCGTGATACTAGCTTAACCACCATAGTGATTCACTTAATAACTGCAACAAGAAAAGTTGTAAAGTGGGGCAAAATTCACTTAACAAATGTTTCACTAAATAACAGAAATTTTGGGCTCAATTGTGGTCATAAGTTTGAGGCCCATCTGTACTTGTTTCAAATTTAAGATTAATTATATACCCAGCACTGGGTGATTTAATAAGAACATCTTTATTTATTCTTAATTCCTTCTAAATCTTCTGGATAGACAGGATTCAAACTGAGGGAACAGCAGATTTATTGCTCTAGTAATAGATTCCTGCGCTTGGCGTGGGGTTGTAGATGAGATCCAAGCCTTAAGTAGGATGATTCCACGGAAAGGCAGATAGCAGAGTAGATTTTTATGACGTGCCAGAATTCATTTGGGAAACATGAAAATTTCAATAGGCAGGAGTCATTCTACATTAAATGTAAAACCAGCCTCCTTTTCTATACAAACTCTGCAATATTATACTGGGTGCTCCTTCAAAACAAGTGTCATTCAACTCAATCAAGATAAGTTATTTATGATACCAATACAGCCCTGCTGAATTGATTCTTTCTGTGATTAAGACTCTAGTTGGGCAATTTTAACTAGGGCAATTCCATAGAACAGTTTCCAATGACTATCTAGCATATGAAGATAATCTATGTAAATATATGGCACCTTTGGTTACTGATGCACAACAAATGAAGAAGACGTACTCATTTGCACATGGCCTGATTGACAAAAACGATCATGAATACTCTTACTAAAAGCCTTTCCAGAAAAAGGAGGACCTACCACTGCTTCGTAATTACTATTGTGCATTAGAACGAATGCGTTCATGCTTCATATTTACTTTTTAAATGTATATGTCTTTTCTCTAAGTGCCTGATATGAGACTATGCTTTCAGTTTATCCTTAAAACAACACCTCTGAGAAGAAGGATGGACTGAAAGTGAGGAACTGGTCCAAAATCAACCTCTTGGTTGAGGATAGGTTTGAACCAGGGTCTTGGTCCAGCACCCTAACCACTATCCCACACTGTCTCTTTATAATATATATTGTATATTTGATAGAACAATCATAAGAAGATATGTGGAGATGTTAGTTTTTGCTAAGCGCTATCAACTTCTGCTAGTTAGGGCAAAGTTGAGGAAGTTAAGTTGTACCTCTTGACCCAAAACTCGTTCCAACAAGAGGTTGAAAATATTATGGCAACTCCATAGCTCATGCTTATCGTAGTAATGAATCCAGATCGCAATATTTGATGATAGAGACTTTGTCTTGTATACTTTGAAGCATTTAACAAATGTTGAGTAGTATTCTAATATACAAGTATATCAGACCTATGCTACCCTTCCTTTCAAAAATGTTACTATATACTTCCCAACTCATGTTATATGCAGGATTGTGTAGCTAGTGCTTCCTATTGAAGTGAACCTTCACAGTAAAATGAATTAAAATGGAGAAATGGTGAAGACTCAAGTTCATCCTGAAAACTTTGGGGCTGAGCAGCTTAGAATATTCTGCTCAAGCTGAGCCCTCTGTCCCCTGCATTCGGTCCACCTTTGATTGTCGCAAAGGAGAAGTGAAGATAAGAGAGTCCAGAACATACCAGAACATTCTCTGAATGAGCTTTACTATAATACTGTGATCTTTGTAGGCTGTTTGGAAGTTTAAGCTACTAAACTGAACACCAGTATTTCTCAATATCTACTAACTGTATAGACATACTGTATATGGAGAGTGAAACAACCAATGCTGTCTTATCAGCAGACTTCTAAACAGCTAAGGTTTACATCGCTTAAGACTAGGCCATAACTCCACGCGGATCACTGATAAGAATTCAAATGTCTGCTTACCCACAGTAAGAATTTCTGGGGAAACGTTTGGTTCCAAAGTACCTTCCTGAAACTTTCATAATGTGTCGTGAGGACATGAAACTAATTTGAGCACTTAAGCAAACTATATATGACCTTCTTCTAAAAACATTATCCATTTATCAATTTCCAGTCTCTTCCCCAGGCTGAGCAGATGGGGTAGAAGTTTCAAACAGTGTTGATTTGCCACATGTATTCTTTCCTGGTTAGACGATTACAATTCAGGCTACATGGGGCGGCCCTTGAAGACAACAGCAACATTATGGGTATTCTCTTGATGTTTATGTTTTAATATTGTAAGCTACCTAAAGTCTAAGAAATAGGGAGCCTATATGACTAGGTACCTCTGTAGCTAAGGCACTGAGCTTGTCAATCAGAAAGGTCAGCAATTCGGCAATTTGAATCCCTAGTACAGGTCTCCTGCATGAGCAGGGGGTTGGACTAGATGACCTCCAAGGTCCCTTCCAATTCTGTTATTGTTAACTGTTAATATATACACACAAGTAAGTAAATACTGCTTTCCATTCAAACAACTCCTTTCTTGCTTCCCACACATGAGAGACTGTGAGAATCGAACTGCATGGTTTGACTATATTACCAAAATGGTTGTGTTTGGTTTTACAGCGAGACATCATAGTTTGGTGCTATTTATAAATTTTGTTCCCAAGGTTTTAGTACTTTCCTTTTATTGTTTGGGTGAAGTCAGAGCCCACAGTTGTCCTTCAATTTAAACAAACAAAACAGCTTTCAAAATACAACCAGGGAAAGGCCCAGGTCTTTGTAACAATGAACTATGCAATTGCCTGTTTCTCAACTCCAACACACTAGGACAGCACATCCAGTCAGAATTTTGCTCTGGGCACTTTTACTTCTGAAGGAAGTCCACCATCTGATTTTTCAAAAGTAATTGCACGGCAGGGAAAAACAGAATGAAACTGTGTACTGTCAGTAGACAGACAGACTGACCAATTGACCGACTCTGCTTTGTTGTTATTTAAAAGAAATATTTTGGAACATTTTTCTCTTCTGGAAATGTGGCTGTACTTAGCCAAAGAAAATGAAACAGAAAATGTAAGGAACCTGGGGAAAACAGCTGATGCAAATGTTTTTATGGCAATGGGGCATGATAGAAACATTCATTCAGTGTTAACAATCGTTTTTATGATTGAGGTTGGTATAAACTTTTGTCTGCTTGGAAAAAAGGGTAGGGATAGGTCTATTAAAATGGCCATTTCGCAACCCCAAAGTGACTATTACAAGAGGGATGGATGCTTAGAGAGCAAAAGAAGATTGCATTAATGCTGCAACAACAGGCTTTAAATCCCAAGATAAGAGGATGTGTGAGAAAAATGGAAGATAGAATTTATTTGAGGATTAGCATAAGTATGAAGTGGTTCTAATCTCTATGAATGGCCATTATAATTATAATTTCAGGCACATATTGGATGGGGTCTCTATCTGCACCTCATTTTGATATTATCTGATGAGGTGTTTATATAACCCCAAGAAAGGATAAAAGAACTAGTACTAGTATGCATTGGCAATAAAAATGAAAATTGCAATGGTGGGACCTAGAACTATGGGTATATTTGGGTAACAAAAGGTTAATATGTTTTGCAAAGAGTAATCTTTATTTATAGTGAACACCTACCTCAAAAAACTTGAATACAAAGTTGCATACAGACATCATTGGATGGCTGGTATAAAGTAAAGTAAAGTAAAGTAAAGTAAAGTAAAATATGAAATATGAAATATGAAATATGAAATATGAAATATGAAATATGAAATATGAAATATGAAATATGAAATATGAAATATGAAATATGAAATATGAAATATAAAAGAAAAAGAATAAAATAAAATAAAATAACAAAGGTGGAGAAATGAAATCAACAAATCAGAAGATTTGTTCTAGGTGCAGATTATGGAACCATGAATTACTGATGTCAAACATACAGATTAAATTTAGAAAATTGAAAGTAATCAGGTATATACAATGAGAGTATAGAATCAGATTATAAATTCAGTGTAAAAAATAGAATTAGTACATTTAACTTACGTGAAAAAGAATCTGAGGAGCTATGGGAAAAGAAAACCAAAAGAGGGTGGAGTCAAAATTTCAAAGAGGAAAAGATCCAATTAGCTTTTAGAACAGGTTATCGCCCCACTCAATCTGACAGAAGGGTCTTGCTGTGGGCCCCATCAGTCAAAACGTTTCAGCTGATGAGGTCTAGGAGGAAAGCCTTTCCTGCTGTGGCCCCCATTCTTTGGAATATCCTGCTGCTTGAGGTGAGGTCTGTCCCCACCCTTTTTCCTTCTGGAAGGACATTAAAACTTGGCCCTGCCAGTTGGTTTGGGGTCCAGACAAGGGTCTTCTATGTTGGAGATGGCTGGAGAACTGATAGGAAAAATGCCACTACTGTACCATTCTTGCTTTTAGTTTCTTATTGTTGTACCTAATGTGGTTATTCTTTTAATATTTCTGATTTTAACTGTATATAACCCAGAGTCATTTTGCAGAATGAGATGGGCAGCGTATAAATTTAAGGAATAAATAAATAATAGCCAACATGAAAGGCTTGGGAAAGAAGGAAGTAGGATGCTTAACACAGGCTTTCAATGTCAAGAAAAGAAAGGACAAGTAAAAATACTGAAGAGTTACAAAACATTCTGAATTTGAAGCGTTTCAAGCGTGAAATGCCATGTTCTGAACTTGACATAACTCTTCCAACCTTGCAGGAGGTATTCCAAGCTTGAATCCAATTTCACACTTTAAAAAAAACCCACCTATTTCAAGCTCAGGTGCACAGATGTTTCAGCTCAAAACACTTCTGGATGGCCAAAACAACTTGCTCAAAACTTGAAGTACCTGTTTCTAGCTGAAAATAGCGTGTCCTGAGTTTCAAAATGTTGCACACCTCTGCTCAGAGGTAAACATGGCAAAAGATCTAATAGAGGCATATGAGGTCAAAGGAAGAGATAAAGAATGTATTGCAATCCATTATATAGCAGGCTACAGAGAGCCTGGCAATTGATAATAAGTAGTCAAATAGGACATCTCCAGATGGAGAGATATTTGTTTAATTTCTTCAAGCTGTAGGAACAGAAACAGTTAAAATACTACCAGTTCTGTGTCCAAAAATTGTTGATGTACTCAGAATGAAGAAGCAGGATGCAAAAGAAAACATCAGTTAACTGTTTTAAAATTCTGCTACCTTAGGAGGAGGAGGAGGAAGAGGAAGAGAAAGAGATTCAACAAAACAATATTCCAATATTTGAGGGGCTATCACAAAGATGAGGGAGTAAAACTATTTTCCAAAGCACCAGAAAGCAAGATAAGAACCAATAGATGGAAAATAATCAAGGAGAGAAGCAACCCAGAACTAAGAAGAAATTTCTTAACTGTGAGAACAATTAATCAGTAGAATGCCTTGCCTTCAGAAGCTGTGGGTGCCCCATCACTGGAGGCTTTCAAGAAGAAACTGGACAGTCACTTGTCTGAAATGGTATAGACCAGGGGTGGGTTCTAAAATTTTTTACTACCGGTTCTGTGGGCGTGGCTTATTTTGTGGGTGTGGCTTGGTGATCATGTGACAATTCTTTGGGATTTAGCAGAGGTACTGGTCTACCAGGCTTTTAACTGCTTGTAGAGCTGTACTGGTCTACTCATTTGTTTTTGGAGGCACCGGTCTACCCATTTATTTTTGCAGGCACCGGTCTACTCATTTGTTTTTGGAGGCACCAGTCTATTCATTTGTTTTTGGAGGCACCAGTCTACCCATTTATTTTTGCAGGCACCGGTCTACTCATTTGTTTTTGGAGGCACCAGTCTACCACCACACTGCCTTTTAACACTGTTCAGCTGTAGGGCGGCCCTTTGAAGCCCAGTGGCAAGAGATTAAACATTTTGTTTCCTTCTAGCCAATCAGCTGGGACTCAGGAGGCAGCAATAGATTGAGCCAAATAAAAGGTAAGAATAATGTGGGGGGGCGGGGGGGCGGGGAGAAAGAACCGGTTTAGTGACATCATATTGTCACCGCTACTGGCTCGGAGGAACCGGACTGAACCGGGAGGAACCCACCACTGTATAAACTCTCCTGCTTCTGCAGGGAGTTGCACTAGATGACCTCCAAGGTCTCTTCCAACTCCTCCTCCTCCTCCTCTTCTTCTCCTCCACTTCCTCCTCCTCCTCTTTCTCCTCCTCCATATGTATTTCTCTTTAGCCAGGTTCTTCCTACATAAACCAAGATTTTTATGCAGCCCTAGTTCAGTGAAATCACAATCCACTAGTTTCTAGGCTTTTTTCAGGCAGCCAGCAAGCACCCTGCTGCCCATTGGGAGACTAAGATAGATCTATTTCGGACTTATTAGTCCTCATCAGTTAGCCACACCCTCATCCCATGTATCCTCCCTGTAAAGGTACAGTATTTGTTTTTTCTTTTCTTTTCATAGGCCTTTATGTGTATTTCTCTTTAGCCAGGTTCTTCTTACGTAAACCAAGATTTTTTTATTTATTTCCCAATGGGCAGCAGGGTGCTTGCTGGCTGCCTGAAAAAAAGCCTAGAAACTAGTGGATTGTGATTTCACTGAACTAGGGCTGCATAAAAATCTTAGTTTACGTAGGAAGAACCTGGCTAAAGATGTGTGTGTGTGTGTGTGTGTGTGTGTGTGTGTGTGTGTAGGTCTTTGGTTATTAGGGTTTTCTCCCATGTAAAATTGGAGGTGTTTTGGCAACGTTTTGACGAAGTCTCATTTGTCATCTTCAGGCTGGTGTTCTCGGCTTCGTGCTTCTAGGAGCAATGTACAATCTACATACAAACACCCACGAAAACCTCAGAAACATATATATATATATATATATATATATATATATATATATATATATATATATATATATATATGTATGTATGTATGTATGTATATGCATTATATTTATTTATTTATTTATTTATTTATTTATTTATTTATTTATTCATATTTGTATACCGCCCTACTCCCGAAGGACTCAGGGCGGTGAACAGCCATAATAAATACAAATACATAGAGAAGTTAAAAACTATTAAGAAACAGATTAAGTAATTTAGGCTCAAAGATTAAGAACATCCAAATTTATCTAAAGAGGTTTAAAACCCAATTTAAAAGCCAGTTTAAAAGCCAATTAAAAAGGAAGAGTTAGGCCAGACCAGCTTGTTGGAATAGAAATGTTTTCAGGGCACGGCGGAATATGCGTAAGTCTTGGATGTTTTGTAACTCCGGGGGAAGCCCATTCCAGATGGTAGGTGCCCCCACAAAAAGGCTCTCCCCCTGGGGGCCGTCAGTTGACATTGTTTGGCCGATGGCACCCTGAGGAGTCCCTTTCTATGGGAGCGAACTGATCGGTGAGAGGCTATTGGTGGCAGGAGGCGGTCTCGTAAGTACCCTGGTCCTGAGCCATGGAGCGCTCTAAAGATAGTAACCAAAACCTTGAAGCGCACCCGGAAGACCACTGGGAGCCAGTGCAGCTCGCGCAGGAGGGGGGTTACATGAGAGCGCCACATTGCTCCCATTACCACCCGTGCGGCCGCATTCTGGACCAGTGGGAGCCTTCGGGTGCTTCTCAAGGGGAGCCCCATGTAGAGAGCATTACAATAATCCACAATATTATTATTATTATTATTGTAATATTATTATTACAATATGCCACCTAGTTACCTCTAAGTGAGATGCAGCATATAAATTTAATAAATAAATAAGCCCATGTACACATATGTGCACACCAGTGGTGGGTTGCTACCTGTTCGCCCCGATTTGGGCGCATTGGTAGTGGTGGTGGCGGGAGGCTCCGCTCACCCACCCAGATGTCTCTGCGCAGAAGCATTGCGCGCACGTGTGCGCACCCATGAGCGAACCGGTAGCAATGGGATTTGAACCCCACTACTGGTGCACACATGTTAACTATATGATGCTATATCCTTCTATTTTTGTCTGAAAGTTTCCTGTGTGTGTGTTATGTACATGTACACACATACCCAGAGGCAGCTTTCAGAAAAGACAGGGATATGAAATAACACAGCTACCATAAGATGGATAATGGAGAGACTAAGAAACCTATTTTTTGTATCATTCGCTATAATAGAGCCAAAATATGGAAAGAATTAAAGTTAGCATGTATACTAGAATACCTGATTATCCTTCTGAGAAATCTTCACCGGGAACAAGAAAGTACAAAAGAACCATCCAATCAGTCTCAGGCCAAATAAGGTTGACTTCTCCCTTGAGAAACTCACACAAGTAATGCAATTGGATGAAGGACTAGGAAAAAGGCTCTGCTTGGCCAGGTTGAGAGACAGGAAGCAGGCAAGACAATGGACAATGTGAATAGAGAGGATTAAAGAAATGGCTTTGGAAGAGCTACAATGTGGTGCTGGGGACAAGTCAGGACAGCAAACAAGCATCCATTCTGTCACCAACAGATGGGATTTATTTGATGGCATCTCACTACTAAATAATCAATAAAATGTTTTTTTTTCTTAGAAATGTTTCTAATCCCATCAATCAAACCAGTGTAATTATTTCATTATTCCAACGTTATTTCATTATTCAAACCATACTATAACCCATACCATTTCTTTTGGTTAAGTACATGTTCCCATAATTTATTTAAAGCATTGGTTCTTAAATCATTTGACCCAATTATGCCTTTTCCCACATCTCAAATAATATAATTGCCCACTCTTATAAAAGACCCAGACTCTTTTGTTTTACACAAGCACATTGGCAATAGAAGTTGCAAACTGGACTCTCAACTCACAAACAAACAATTACAAATTGTTCCATTACCCCAGGATAATTACCTCCAGTGTAGGAACCAGTGATTTAGAGGCACAAGCATAGTTTGAATATGAGTTTTAAGCCATAATATGGGTTTTGGTTAGCATTATTCATTTGACTAAAACTGATCCACAAGCCAAATAGTGCCTTGATTATATTTCCATACAATAAAAAAGATTCAAAATCCAATCAGATTCTATCTAGCCATTTCTCTCTCTCTCTTCTGTCTGTCTATCTGTCTGTCTGTCTTTTTTAAAAAAACAAGTTTTATTAGTTTTTTTCTCCTCTTCCACATTCACCCACATCTTTTTTTATGTCTGTCTGTCTATCATCTATCTATCTATCTATCTATCTATCTATCTATCTATCTATCTATCTCTATCTATCATCAGAGCAAACATTGTTCAATATTGACAACTTCCAATTGCTTCTCTGTCTACACAATAGATGAAACAAGGAAGTTTGGATAGGTAGCAGATACCTATCGCTAATTTTATGAAGCTACATTACTACACCGTTGATCAATATCTTATTATCCAACTCTACAAAGTCCTCCTAAAAAGGTTTCATTTGTGACTATTTCAGGAGAAGGCCTTAATTCAGTGGCAAATCATGCTAAGCCCTATTCCCTGCTCTACTCAGGGAGGGAGTATTGATATAGCCCTCACATAGAACAACCATAAATGGGATATTTCCACATAGTTCTTTTATATCTGGCTGTGACCTGAAGAGTTCTTATATGCTGTAAGGCACAGGTGTCAAACTTGCAGCGTCACGTTGCCATCATGTGACGTTCTGTGACGTTTTTCCCATTCACGGAGCTGGGGTGGGCGTGGCCTGCACATGACGCACCCAGCCCACGGGCCGCCAGTTTGACACCCCTGCAAGGAATTAAAATATAATAGCAATCCATGTATTATACACAGTTATTTTGCTAAAGGAAGGAGTAGCACATAAAAATGCTTTTTGAACAAACTGGTGGCCCAAGAGTTGAAACGGAAAGAAAAAATATTGCTGTTACAACAAGGTGCAAACACTGCTGCTATTGGCAAGGGAATCTACAGTGGGGTGGCTGCCATCTTAACTTTTTTGGCATCTCTCCAGGGGTGAAATTCATTTTTTTTTCCCTACCGGTTCTGTGGGCGTGACTTGGTGGGTGTGGCAGGGGAAGGATATTGCAAAATTCCCATTCCCTCCCCACTCTGGGGCCAGCCAGAGGTGGTATTTGCCAGTTCTCCGAACTACTCAAAATTTCCACTACCAGTTCTCCAGAACCTGCTGGATTTCACCCTGCACCTCTCCTCCCTCTCTCCTTTCCTTTCCCCCTTCCGATGGTCACCCAAAGTGCAGACAATCTCAGAGGAAAAGCAGATGACTTCTGGCAATCTCTGAAGTTTTTTATGAACTCCAAGATTTTCTACATTTGTGTTCAAAAATCTTCCTAGGCTATAATTCACTTCCTGGGGCATAAAACCCCTCAGTGGGACTTCTAAGTAAATACTCCAACAGACTGTTTTATTACAGTGAGGTTTTGATCTTTAAGGATCGAAACAGCTTTACTACTTCTCTCAAATACGAATATAAAAATTTTTGGCTTGACCAAAATATTCTTTGCCTTAACCAACAGACACTTTGAGTACAACAGATTTTCAAACCAATTTGTCTCACTTGTACAAACATACACTGGGTTTTTGGGGGAGTTGTTGGTTTTGTTTTTTTTTTTTGTTTTGTTTTTTTGAAATTCAGTTTATGGCCTCAAAAGTTGTTTCTTCTTTCCAGGGCTGGTTAGATTTCTCTTTATGTAAGTTATGCAAGTTTTTTTGAAAAAAGAAGAAAAGAAAGAAAAACCGTCTAATCAACATTCTGTTTGAAAGAACACTAGTAACTCTTTTGGCATATAGAAGAGAACAAAAGGAAATGGGATAGATTCATCCTGGAAGTCAGACAATATTTGCAATATTATTTGGATATTCTATTCTAGAAAGACACTAACCCAATCCTATTTTTAAGACCTGCCTCACGCAAAAAAATCCTACCAAGTTCAGAAGGAGCATTGTGTGAGAAAACACTACAGGAACAGGCCTGCATTCTTTTTCCATGTTTAAAATGACATGCTGTACTTGGCAAGTGTTCAAGTTTTGACTTCAGCTAACAGGCTCTGCAATGCCCAGCAGCAACAAGGTGACTTAAGGACAAAGAAGCAAGCTGGGCTTCCTCACTAAGAGGCACATCCAGATTTTCACCTCTCTTTACTAGGCCTAAATATAGGAGAAGCACAATAATACTAGAGGGGGAAAAGGAAAGTAAATAAAAGGAGTGGGGTGTGTGTGGAGAATAAGGCTCTGTTTTTGCTTAGCTGCAATGAAAAAAGTGTTCTTGTTAATGCTAGATTAATTCTAGCTCTGTTTGGTGACAACTGCATATCATTCCATGAGACCCAGGAAATAAAATGTGTTACCCAAACCCATACTGAGAATTTTGAAAGCAAGTATAGGTTTTCTGCCAAAATGGTGACAGTGGCAGCTTGGTACTTACTAATCAGCTGCCACAGTGGACATACCCAGTCATAACAGGCCGACAGATAAGATTGCTGCCCATTTTTAAGGTGACAGTCTACCAGAGGTGGGTTTCAGCAGGTTCTGACCAGTTCTGGAGAACCGGTAGTGGAAATTTTGAGTAGTTCAGAGAACCAATAAATACCACCTCTGACTGGCCCTGTCCCCATCTATTCTCTGCTTCCCAAGTCCAGCTGTTCGGGAGGAAATGGGGATTTTGCAGTATCCTTTCCCTGGAGTGGGGAGGGAATGGAGATTTTACAGTATCCTTCCCCTGACATGCCCACCAAGCCACGCCCACCAAGCCACACCCACAGAACCAGTAGTAAAAAAATTTGAAACCCACCACTGCAGTCTACCTTACCGTTCGGCTCTATTTCCCCACACTAACAACACAAATGTTTCCAAACCAAGTCATTTATCTTTTTTATAAAGGTGCCAATGCAGAACCTAGAGACATTCTTGTAAAATAAAAGTTAGGTAACTTCTCAATTTAAAAAAAAAAAAAGTTTTTAAAAATTAAATTAAACCCACACCAAGAAAATGATTAATAGTCATGTTAACACCAAGCAGGTGTTAAGCTGCTATCTTTGCTGTAAAAGACTTGGGAGACATTGAGGGGCTTCTTTCAATCCAGTTATTTGGCATTTCTCCAAAGCTTCATGGGTTTTATAACCTTTGAAACTGTCCTTGGATAGTCAAAACAAGGATGTGCAGCTAAGAATTTCTTAGGAATTTCTTAGGATTATCTTTCTTATGGACTGAGGAGAAGGTGAAGAAAAGGTCTTAGTACAGCAGAACTGGCTGTGGCCAGGTGCAGCTAGAAAAAATACTCAATTTCTATTCAGCTTGAAAGGAGCAACTCATACATTTCTAAGTATTAATGATGAAATAAAGTCAGTGACAGGGGACATACCGGTACATCATTCAGTATTATTAAGTAATCAAGTATCAAGCTATTCCTGTTAAAAAAGTTTGCAAACGTCAAACTCTAACTGAAAGTATAATTAGACATTTTATTGCTTAGAATGATAGTTACCTGAATGCAGGGACACTTCCCTTACAAAATAAATTGTTCACTAAGCCACTGCAGTGTAGTGCAGTATTTCTCTTGGACATGAAAGTGATAGATTCATAACCCTAGTGCAGCTATGAAACTCACTGAGTATCTGCCAATCATTGTTTTCTATCCCGTTGGGCAACCATCCTATATATCAACCCCCAAATTTCAAGAAATTATATGAAGTAAAAGAATTAAACCTGGTCTTTCCTAAGAGTGTGAGAGCTCTATCACTCCTAGCAAGATTGCTCCTTTTCTTTTCATCTGTAGAAAATGAGTCAGAAAAAAAGGGAAGTGTTGAATGAATGGAAGACTTGCTTTCTAAACAAAGTTCCCCAAATGTTCTCCAATCACACTGGCTTTGTAGAAGGTTGTTGAGTCTTGTATTAAGCTTTGCTCTACTCTGATCTTCAGTGTTTGTTGTTTTTCTCATCCGAGTATAGGCATGTCATAAAAGCTTTGGTGGAAAGAATGAGAGCTGTTGTTTCTTTGTTTTGTTGGTTCTTTGAGCATTTTAACCAACCATCATTCTTCTAACTCCTCTCCAGCTTTTCAAACGTTTTCTGAAAATCTTTCCTCTTCTATCCCAACACATCCATTCATAACTTGATTCTTAACTTTCATGTTTTGGTGCTGCTCTCTCCCTGGAGTTATATGGATACTACGCTTTCCCTATTCTGTGTTAATCAGTTTTTTTTAAAATTAATATGCACTATATCATTATTTTTCCCCCAGTATTCCAGATCTCTTTCTTTATGGTATGTGGCCTCTCACCTTGTTGTGAATTATATTTAGTTCACTGTGATTGGTGCAGATTTGTAGAAGCAGATTTGTTACTGGCCTTGTCCAACTTTTAGCCAATTCCCTCAATGCTGTCAAACTAGTTACTAAGTCTGCATTACTATTAATCTTCTCATCGTTCCTATCACCCACCTCCTCCCACTTATGACTGTATGACTATAACCTTGTTGCTGGTATCCTTAAGATTTATACTGACTGTTTCCTAATGTGATTTGATTGCTTATTTGTTCCCTATGACTATCATTAAGTGTTGGAAGTGTTGTACCTTATGATTCTTTATGAATGCATCTTTTATGTACATCGAGAGCATATGTACCAAGACAAATTCCTTGTGTGTCCAATCATACTGGGCCAATAAAGAATTCTATTCTATTCTAAAAATACTGCTTTGAGAATCAGATGCTGTCCCTAGAAATAATACTCTCTGGAGTTGTCACTATGCATAATGGGATAAGACAGGAAATATCCTAACCCCTTTACTTTCAAATGTGGAGGTCAACCAATAATCTCTCTATTTCAGAACCTCTTTATCTGCATTCATCCCCTCCCTATATTAAAGGCCATGTGCTTCCAGCTTTGAGAGGCAAATGACATGATCATGTCTATCTTCCAAGTAGGAATGAGAAGGCTTTGGCTTTTGTTTGTACAGGTACAGAGGAGGTAATATTGCTTTTTAATTTTGGTGATTCTTGAGAGAGGTTCTTGAGAATACTATGAATAATCAAAAGAACAAACAAATGAAAACTGAGCAAATCAATCAGATTAAGGCACAAATGACAAGATTCAAATTGTCATATTTTGGAGGCATTATGTGAAACTCAGCTCCCTTGAGAAGCCTATAATGCTGGGAAACATGGAAGGAAAGGAAAGAAGAATATGACCAGCATCAAAATGGATGGATTCACTGTGTCCAACAATTGGGGCATTGTAGGGGGACCTGAAGGACCAGATTGGGGACGAATCATCCCAAAAAGATTTATCTGGTCACTGATCATCCTGGAGAAGATCTATGTGGTCTAAAACACTAAAAGTCAACATTGATTTGATGACAGAAATTAATCAGTCACAAAATATTGTACATAATTAGCACATTCTTACCAAATATAATTTTATATACCAGTACATACATAGAAATATAGGCACTTAATTGTTTACAGATGTATTTTTATGTAAGTGGCAACCATGTCTTGAAGTGACATCTTATTTTGAGAAAAGGAAACAAGTTAGAGATGCATGTTTTAAAAAAATCAATATGCAAAGAAACTTGGCAAGCAAACTTTAACTCATCCTCTTGGCAGGCTTTATAGAGACTGCAAAGTTCATCCAGTTCTATCACAAAGTTTAAAAAAGAAAAAGAAAACTATTTATGGATTTCCCATGGTAATTATGGAAGGTATGAACCTCTAGGTTTCTAAATTCATTCTGGAGTTAAAGCAGATTACCTTCCAAGATAGGAAATCAGGATCTTATGGTTGATACTAAACTTGACTGTAAAAAATATGATTTCTGTAATAGAGTTGTCAAAGTCTGGAATGTCCTACCTGATTCAGTTGTCTCAGCTACAAATTTTCACAGTTTCAGTCACAAATTGACTTCCGTGGACCTTACTTCATACTTAAGTGGTCACTAAATGGGGGGGGATGCATAAGTGCACTAACGTGCCTATTGTCCCTGTCATTGTATTTTAATTCTCTTATTCTTGTTCTCGTTTTTGTTTGACAAATTCCAATAAATAAATAAATAAAATGAAATACGTATTCTTATTGTTGGTTTTTAACAGAATTCTTCAGATGCTAAAACATGGAGAATATATGAAGAGTAATTACAATCATTTGATCTTCTTGGGGAGAGGGCAAAATATACATATGCTGTAAATTATGGTCTTATTGTGAATATTTCTTGCTCCTTTAACAGTGTTTTCACATGTACATCATGAATATTGTTTTCCTTTTCTGGATTTATAGTCTTTAATTTCCTGTGATAGTTGATATCTGGCTATATTTAAGAATTTATTTCTGCCTGAATACAAGTTGCTGTTAGATCCTATCCTTTTCTTTCAAATTATACTTCTATTTTTGTTTGCCAGGAAAATTATATTACTCTCCATTGCCTGATTAAAACTAAATATTAAAGCTCTTCCGGAGCAAAGAAAAATATTTTATAATGTCAACCATATGTTAACATTAGATGAAAGCAAACAGTTTTCTGCATTGAATATAGGACTGTCAAGTTGTTTTGGTAGAGCAAAATATTAGGGGTTGTATTTTTAAAAAACTATTGCAAAAATGCCACCTCCTTAATGGACATTCATGCTTTCTCCACCTAAAAACATGCAAGAGACTTTTGCATTTTAGTCAAAATTTATTAGCAATCTTCAACAAAAGTGGAAGAGAACATCAAGTTCCATCACATACACTAATTTATTATCTTAACTGATAATTCAAGGTCAGAGTGTCCAAGATATCTGTATACTACAGCCATTTAACTGTTTAATGTTCTCAAATAAAAGTTTGACCCAGCTTTCCTCATATGCATCGAATATACAGTAGATTTTATTTCCAACTTTTTATTGCCTGATATAAAAAGAGAGATCTTCTCTTCCAGCAAGCCCTTCTTTAGCTGTTTAGACAGATACCATGTTTAACTGCCTTTTCCATAACATATACTGGACTTCTTACATATTTGAGTTGGGTAACCTACTCAACCAACAACCAACTCAGCATCAAGAACTCCACAGTTCAACCCTAAGCTACATTTATAGTACTTACTGTACTCTCTTCTATTGGTATCAACAACAGTTTAATTTGTGAATTGGTCCACTGCTATCTGGCATACATGATTTAATAATTAACAAGTTATAACTTTTATTGATCCAGTCTGTCTTTAAAATCCTGCGAGCAGGCCTTAGAATTTATTTCTTTCTTTTTTTTTTTACAAGTCACATGCATCTGTTTTGAGAATAAACTTGAGCAAGACATTTTTAAGTTTCTTAGCTTAATCATGCAAATGGGGAAGTATAAAATGGAACTGCTCTTTAAAGCTCCATTGGCAGATCTAAATTTCTTGATCTGATGAAAAAAAATGGATAAATTCATGAAGGACAGATCTAGCAAAGATCTCTTGCTCTTGAAGACCCCCACGTTGTCTGAGGGCTATGGAGTAAAACAATGGAAGTATGATACAGTTCCATTTCCTGCTTCTGGCTGGAAACAAAATGATGAACTAAGTTGGTTCTTGGACTGCTCTGTTTATTCTTTTAATGTTATTTTTTCCACTGTTGCAATAATGCTCACCTGGTTGTGAACTATTACAAACTGACATTCCAACTTTAGCAACTTTAATACATATCAGTACGATCTCCTCCATAAAAAAAACTCAGCAAAAAACTTAACATTTGTTGATAAGACGTTCAGATGTAATAATTCTGAGAAATCATCAGAAATAGCCAGTAGTACTATCAAACCAAGAAAGATACAACAGCTACTTGGCAAAACTGGAGCAGGAGGGGTTTAATCAGTAAAATAATGTTATAAACATAACCAGATATCTAGGCAATTTTGTGCCCTTTCTACAAGATTTCTCTATAACCCATTGAGCGAGAAAATGTTCTTTGATAAATTTCTTTCTCCGAAACTGAGTGTGCACACATACTTAACGTAGTTAATCACTGACTGAGACTTTACCAGTGAGTTTGGTAAAACTGAATCACATTAACTATGTCAAGAAACAACTTTGGGGAATACAAATTCCCTGTTCACTTCCGGCAGACCAGTCTGGTGTCCCAGAGCCTTTGTAACAGGAGATTGTTGGCAAGGTTTCACTAAAATGAAATGAATTTTAATAAATTCATAAATGACCTTTGTGATCATATTATAAGCAACTGCGTTCTCTTCGCTGATGATGTAAAAATCTTTAACACCACCGACAATGCTGCTACCCTTCAAAAAGATCTTGACTTTGTGTTGGAATGGTCAAACAATTGGCAACTCCAAATCTCAACCAACAAATGCTCTGTCTTACACATTGGCAAACATAAAATACAAGCTGAGGGGACACAACCTTGTAGATGACCTTCACTCTGTCAAGGACCTTGGAGTACTCATATCTAATGATCTAAGTGCCAAAGCCCACTGTAACAACATCACCAAAAAGGCATTAAGCATTGTAAACCTAATCTTGCGTAGCTTCTTCTCCGGTAATATTACACTACCAACCAGAGCATACAAAACATTTGCTAGATCAATTCTCGAATACAGCTCATCTATCTGGAACCCGCACTACATATCGGACATTAATACAATTGAACGTGTCCAGAAATATTTCACAAGAAGAGTCCTCCACTCCTCTGCTAGCAAGAAAATACCTTATGCTATCAGATTTGAAATTCTAGGCTTAGAAAACTTAGAACTACGCCACCTTCGGTATGACCTAAGCATAGCTGATAAAATTATCTGCTACAATGTCCTACCTGTCAAGGACTATTTCAGCTTCAACCACAACAATACACGAGCACACAACAGATACAAACTTAAAGTGAACCGCTCCAAACTCGATTGCAGAAAATATGACTTCAGCAACAGAGTGGTCAAAGCCTGGAATGCACTACTTGACTCTGTGGTTTCATCCCAAAACCCCCAAAATTCTAATCTAAGACTGTCTACTGTTGACCTCACCCCATTCCTAAGAGGTCTGTAAAAGGCATGCATAAGAGCACCAGTGTGCCTACCATCCCTGTCCTAATGTTTTCTCTATTCGTATCTATTTTATGTATTCAATTCATGCTTATACTTTTTTTTTTTTTTTAGATTTATATGCCGCCCTTCTCCGGAGACTCAGGGCGTCTTACAATGCGCTAAGCAATAGCCTTCATTCTTTTGTATATTTATACAAAATCAGCTTATTGCCCCCACAACTGGGTCCTCAATTTACCTACCTTAGAAAGGATGGAAGGCTGAGTCAACCTTGAGCCTAGTGAGAATTGAACTCGCAGTAATTGCAGGCAGCTGGTCTTAATAACCAGCTTAATAACAGGGTGCCTTAGACCACTGTACTACCAAGACTCTTTTTATTTACTTATTTACTTATTTACTTTATTTTATTTACTTATTGTATATATATCACCTAATACGTTCTTGACAAAATAAAAATTTAAAAATCCCCATTGATCAGTCAAGCAGCAATAGGCATGACGTATTATTATTATTATTATTATTATTATTATTATTATTATTATTATTATTACATGGTTTTTGATTATTACACAGTATTTTGGGGGGTATAGTCTGTGCTGTGAAGCTTTGGCATAGAATTTTGTTATAGCGAGACTTGTTTTATAGCAGCCTTGTTTCTCCTATTTTTCTTTGTGAATTGACTTTGTGACTTTGGAAATTATTCCCCACTTAATTGGATTTGTTATTTGAGACATGGCTAATCCACAATAGCCCAGGTTACCATATAACACACTGGACTCCTCTATTGATTCAGTCAAACATGTGATACAAACTTAATCTAAGTAATAATTTTTGCTAAAGCTTTGCCTACTCAAGTAATAACTAATTCTTCCATTTCTTCTCCACAAAAGCATCTCTTCAGTTTTTATACTTTTAGTAAATAGTACTTTCTGCCTTCTCTCTGTAATCATAAGAGATTTGTTCCAAACTCAGACAGCTGTTGCTTTAATTACATTTCTGCCTTTTGATAAACTGCCAATTCACCAATTACCAAATCCATCATTTTGAAATTTTCCCATAATTAAACATTACCTTCCAGCATTATTTTGCTCCCATCATTAAACACTATTGAATTTTAAATACCTAGAGTATATAACCTATATTTTTTAAAAAAGAAGGTCCAGTTATGGATTTGTCTCACCAACTTCACTGTTTATTCCAAAAAATGGAGCAAGTAACAGAATAAATTATGCAAAACAAAAAAAGTATACTAATTAGGTTAATTTTAAAGGCCACCGAAATCAACTCTTTCATGAAATAGTCTGCAGCAATAAAATCTGATTTCTGTAAGCTATTTGATTAAAAATAAGGGAAGGATTGTATAACTTTTAATGAAAATTTCCCTGTCCATAGTAATAGTTACAAACTATTCAAGTCTTGAGAAAATACATTAGCAGCCATGAAAGACTTCAGCAGAGTAGGTTGATGTAAACACACAGCTCTTTTTTTTTACATCAATTTACATCAATATTGCAAAAATTACAAGAAAAAGGTAGATCTGTATGTTGCAACAAAGGACTGTTGTAAAATACATGAGAAATATTTTTGAGCTTCCAAATATGTGTAATTGTGACTAAGATCTTGAAGACAAAAAAGTTACATAGCAGTAGGGGATTGCAGGTAAATGATGAAAGATTCCAAAGTTAATGCAAGTTAAAACCAATTAATTTTTAGTCCTAACAGAAACTGGGTTCAGTGAAGT
Source organism: Arizona elegans (assembly GCA_022577455.1). NCBI lineage: Eukaryota > Metazoa > Chordata > Lepidosauria > Squamata > Colubridae > Arizona > Arizona elegans. The sequence continues at coordinate 5,532,736 of JAKOOJ010000008.1, read as the reverse complement.
ATTCCTATATGTTTGAAAACCTAATTCTCAGCAATATACACGTACACATATAAAATCCATTCCTATACACCAGTTTGAAAGGGCTGTAGCCATCTGTCCTTGAAAACATTATTCAAAGTTTTCTCTCTCCCTGAAGAAGTGCCATTAGCAACCAGAGTCATATTCCTTGGTTTGATCAAATAGAGAGAATGGATGGGCCTCAGTCCCGATATAGTCAGCAGGTTTGAGTTGTATTTAGAGCAAAAGAAGGGATGGCCCACTTATCATTTTTTCTGCTCTTTTGCTTTACATATTTTCCAAATGAGAAACTCTTATGATTTTCAGTTCCATTCTAATGCACCCATAAGTGAGCAAAATATGAATATGTCTTCTAGAAATATGCATATTGTGTCCATTCGCCATTGGATAATAATAATAATAATAATAATAATAATAATAATAATAATAATAATAATAATAATAATAATAATAATTTTATTTCTATACCGCCCTTCTCCCGAAGGACTCAGGGCAGTGTACAGCCAATTTAAAAACACAAGACACAACAATGATTAAAAATTAAAATAATTAAATAGATTTGGCCGATTTAAAACCCCAAAAATTTAAAATACCCCAATTTAAAATTATTATGTTGATAGCCCGGCCTAGCGGAACAACAGGGTCTTCAATGCGCAGCAAAACACCCGGAGGTCGGAGATCTTACGTATTTCCGGGGGCAGTTCATTCCACAGGGCTTGGGCTCCCACAGAGAAGGCCCTCCCCCTGGGTGTCGCCAGCCGACATAACTTGGCTGATGGCACCCTAAGGAGACCCTCTCTGTGGGAGCGGACTGGTCGTTGGGAGGCTATTGGTGGCAGAAGACGGTCTCGAAGGTACCCGGGTCCTATGCCATGGAGCGCTTTAAAGGTGGTAACCAACACCTTGAATCGCACCCGGAAGACCACTGGGAGCCAGTGCAGCTCGTGCAGGAGGGGTGTCACGTGGGCACAATGAGTTGCGCCCATAACCATCCGCGCGGCCGCATTCTGGACAAGTTGGAGCCTCCGAGTGCTCTTCAAGGGGAGCCCCATGTAGAGAGCATTACAATAGTCCAGCCAGGAGGTGAGAAGGGCATGAGTGACCGTGCGCAAGGCATCCCGGTCCAGAAAGGGCTGCAACTGGCGGATCAGGCGAACCTGATAAAAGGCCCCCCTGGCCACGGCCGTCATATGCTCTTCTAAAGACAGCCGTGCATCCAGGAGGACACCCAGATTGCAAGCCCTCTCTGTGGGGGGCAAAGCTTCACCCCCAATAGTCAGCGATGGTACCTGCTGACTATATCGGGACGCCGGCAGCCACAGCCACTCGGTCGTGGACGGGTTGAGTCTGAGCCTGTTCCTCCCCATCCAGACCCGCACGGCCTCCAGGCAGCAAGACATCACATCAAGTTGGAGTGGTCTGGGGTGGAGATGTACAGCTGAGTATCATCAGCGTACAGATGACACTTCACCCCAAAACCACGGATGATCTCACCCAGCGGCTTCACATAAATGTTGAACAGAAGGGGCGAGAGGACCGACCCTTGTCGCACTCCCCATGCGAGACACCTCGAGGTCGACCTCTGCCCCCCTGCCAACACGAACTGCGAGCGGTCGGAGAGGAAGGAAGAGAACCACCGCAGAATAGTGCCCCCTATTCCTAACCCTCTCAACCGCCACAGCATGATACCATGGTTGATGGTATCAAAAGCCGCTGAGAGATCTAATAGGACTAGGACAGAGGAGCAACCCCTGTCCCGAGCCCTCCAGAGATCATCCACCAACGCGACCAATGCCGTTTCTGTGCTGTGCCCCTGCCTGAAGCCCGACTGGCACGGGTCTAGATAGACAGCTTCATCCAGGTGCCCGGGCAGTTGTCGTGCCACCACACTCTCAACAACCTTCGCCACAAAACGAAGATTGGAGACCGGACGGTAGTTAGCTAATTCAGCCGGGTCCAGGGAAGACTTCTTGAGGAGGGGCCTCACCACTGCCTCTTTCAAGGCAGCGGGAAAGGCACCCTCACTCAGAGAAGCAGTTATAATCCCCTAGAGCCAGCCTCGTGTAACCTCCCGGGAGGCCAGTACCAACCAGGAGGGACACGGGTCCAATAAACATGTGGCGGCACTAATCCTACCCAGAACCCTGTCCACATCCTCAGGAGCCACAGGATCAAACTCCTCCCAGATAATATTCTCAAGACCTGCCCCTGTCTCCTCCCCTGGACTCATCCAATCGGAGTCCAAGCCATCCTGAATCCGAGCGACTTTATCATGCAGGAATTGCACAAAATCCTCAGCGCGGCCCTGCAAGGTATCTTCCCGCACTCCCCCCCAAAGAAGGGAGTGGGTCACCCTAAACAGGGCGGCTGGGCGGTTCTCTGCAGATGTGATAAGAGCGGAGAAATGGTTAGATTTCGCCGCTTTTATCGCCACTAGGTAGGTCTTGATATAAAACCTCACCTGTGTCCGGTCGGAATCGGATTGACTAGTCCTCCAAATGCTCTCTAGGCGTCTTTTCCAACGCTTCATCTCTCAATGTGTCCAAATGTCCAATGGGAAACTTAAATCTATATGTAAATGAAAAGATGAGTGTGCTTGGTGTGGGCACCAGCTTCATTTAATGACCTTGGAGTCCCATTTGACCAACACTGATGAAAATTAGCAGCAGCAGCAATTACTAGGTCTCAGCAAAAGCAAAGGGGCAGTGCAATTAACCCCCCCCCTTGTGTGCATGCATGATGTCGACACACCTATCGAAGGGGTAAAACTTTGTTCGTGCTGCCACACATGCCTCCTGATTGATTTTCATACTTTCTACAGACACTGGCAATGACCACCATCATTAACTGCTCATTTGAGATGGAAGTAATCAAAACTATTGTAAATACTCACAAATAAGCATTAAAAAATGTCCTCCTAAATCATCCAAATTCCCACCACCCACCCCAAATATCCAGGCACATCACTCAATGTGGATTTATTTATTTATTATTTTGTTCAATGCCTTTGCTGCCTTATCACAATTCTCTGGGTGGCTCACCAATGAACACCACTATCAAATCACAATAATGTAGAGTCATACTATTGGTAATAATAATGACTACCTCAGCTTGGCCATTGCACCACTACTCCCAAATTAAAATCCAACACCCAGTGAAATAAGGGTTGTTTTCACTTCCATCCTAAATGCTAATAGGGTTGGGGACATCTTTACATTGGGGAGGGGCGGTCTAAAGCTTGCCCCCTTAGCTTTATATGGGTTAATTAGGATATATAGCAGGCCTTCACAAGTCAAACGCATAGGGCAGGCAGATTCTTTGTAAATGATAACTGCACAACATTGTTTACGTGAAAGCTCTTGATGGAGATTATCCAGCCCTGTTGTCAAGGAACCAAGTTTATTCACAGTAAATGCTTTAAGTCTAGCAGATGAAAATCACTTTTAAACAATAAAAAGTATTGTTGCCACTGGGCCCATGGAAATTCTTATACTTTGTAACCATTTGATCATGGCCCTTAAGGGAGAACTCAAAACAGCAACGAATTTGGGATGAATGTAAAATTGGCAGTGGAATTAAATTCTGAGGGAAAGAGACAATCAGGTAGAAGAAGAATACAAAATGGAAATGTGTAGTGAGATTTAAAGCAATGTTTACAAAGAACTTACTGTAGGGTTTCCAGTACTGTCAGTCTGAACTTGCATATAGATAGTCCTCATTCAGCGATCGTTCCACATTACTCCTCCAGAATGAGGAGATTTATGACCAGTCCTCAAAAGTTACGGCCACTGCAGCATTCCTGAGGCCACGTTATTGTGATCTGGGCTCTTGGCAACCGGCTCACAATTATGACATAATCATCACTTGCGACCTTCACTACTAGCTTCCAACAAACAAAGACAACAGGGAAGCCGACAGGAAGTCTCAAGTCATGGTCATGTGATGACTCACTTAACGATAATTTGCTTACACAGCCAAAACTGCCATTACTGCAGTTATAAGTTGGTATGGTCACATGATTTTTTACTTTATGACCATATTACTCAGTTCATAGTCTCAATTAACAGTCATTATCGAGAACTACCTAAATTGTTGATCCCTATTGCCATAGTTATGAAACACTGCTATAGCATGCAGGTCTTTAAAACATAGTACAAAGTATTATGCCAAATCATAGTTGGGAGAGGTTGTTGCATGCTTAGTCAGCATAGAATCTTTGATTTGCTCAGTTGCTTCCCAAACTGAATGCAAGAAATGAAGGGAGAAAGGAAATTATTTTATTAATTTCAAAAAATACATCCTTGTCCTTCAGATGTTCCAAAGCCTTCAGAGAATTGGGAAAAGCGAGCACTCAGAAGTATTAAATCCATTATGCTCCCCTAATTAATTTTAATGATTCTAAAAAGTATTTTAAAAATAAATGTAACTTTGGGGGAAAAAACTCATCGTTGGGCAAAATTGTTACTAAAGACAATGAAAATTGCAAAGCAGTGAGAATTAATTTTCTAATTCTCCAAAATGTAACCATAAGCAAGATGACACAAAAAGCAGAGGTTAAGGGACAAATTGGAAAATCTAAAAATTAGGCTAAATACTGTAGCCGTTAGGTCTGCAGTTTAAAGTCAATTTCAAAATACAGAAAGTCCACAAAACCAAACTTCTATGACTTTAATTATTTTTAAACTTCAATTGGTTTTTGTAATTAAGCCCTGTAAACTACTCTTCTTCAAAGAAAATAATTCAAATGCAAGATAGCAAGATCTTAGTCATTAGATCATTTTATCAGAAGTCCAGCTTGGGCTATTGTAAAACTAATGTAGGGCTTTGTTAAAAATGGTTGAAATATATTTATCAAATACAAACTGAAGTTTCACAAGAGAAAAGAGGAACAAATGGAGTCATGAGGAACATTTTTTCAGATGAAGCTTATCTTATGTATCAGAAGCCCACAGTCCAAATGGGTTTTGTGTGGCTTCCTTGGATGTGACTTATGATTCTCTCCAAATGTTGTCACCAAATTATATTACTAAACCCAGTACATCAGCTCACAAGCAGAAAGTAAGATTTTCAGGATAGGAACCAAGGAGGAAAAAAAGGGTTAGGTTACAGAATATTGGAAAGTCAGTATGTGTACCTCAGCTCTTATTCATCAGTGAATATATTCAGGTGGGGCCTCTTGACTGCATGTGATCTTCTTTCTAATGGGGAGGAAGTTAATTGTTTCTTTGATTCCACAAAAGCAACCTTCTCCTCTTGTACTACAATATTTTTTAAAAATAACTATTTGGGTTCCTGGGCTCAGAAAATTTTATCACATGTATTTTTTTTTAATGTGGTACCAGATTATTATTAAGGATATTCAGGAATAATCATGTCAATTTAGTTTTCACTATAATTTTGTTTTAAATTTCATAAGATTTAACTTTTGCTCAGACTACATTTTGGAGTGAGACTTTAAAAAATTGTGTCCTTCAATCTAGACAGAAGCAAAACAACACAGCACAGCCCTACCATTCACACATAAGATGTAATATAATAATATATCTTTGACTTTAAAGAATTCACGGTTGACAATAACCATTTTGGTTGGGAACAATGTGATTGATAGCACCAACATATTTGGAGACCCACAAGTTGGACAAGACCAGTCAAGACATGCAGCAGAAATATACTAGAAGAGTTTGCTTGATTAAGGGCACAGGGGAAGAATAACTAATGTTAATCTTACATCGTAAGATATATGAGCCACTGCTTAAGTAATTCTTTTTAAACTATTGACTCAATCATTGCATTCCACTTGAAAAAGAATTGCAAACCCTCTTTAGTATTTTTGCATGACTTTGAGTAAGTATGAATGTATACCTTTAGTATGAGATTGTTTTAAATATTAGGCACAAGCAGCTACAAGTAAGCCTGATTCATGCCAGCCCACTGTGGATCAGATGCAAATTTTAACACATATATGAAACTGGAAAGCAAGGATTGACACAGAATATTATTTTGAAATCTTTTCCACTAGGTTCATTTGACATCAACTATGTGTACAGCTTTCTAAGACAGATGGAATTTGATGTGAAAACAAGCCAAGCCTTTTCAGTCCTTTAGAGATGTACTTTGAGTTGGTATCTCTCAGTATTATTAGTCCAATGGATATATTTTCAATTATGATGGAAACTTATAATTTTTTATCTGTAAGCATGAGTAAAAGTTGCCAGGCTGATGAACTTTATAACACAGACTTTGTCCAATAGATGACATACTGCCTTGTGTTTACACAACACGGAAGAGCAGTGTTGACAAAGGATGACAAATGATATCCCTAGAGACTTTCTGTGAGTTGCAGAAAACTTGAACTGTCACTGGTGAGGCACAGCAGTAGATCTAAGAAAGCTGCCCTTGATTTCCACTGACAAGAGCTCATAAACTGACTTCCTCCATCAGTATTCTCTGGAAGTAACATGTAGGAAATGCTAGAACTAAACTTGAAGTTTATCACAGATAATGTTCCAGAACAAAATGTACCTAACCATAGATTGCTTCAATTAATTTTATTAATTGAATTTTATTACTGTTTCAAGGATTGCCATTGTTTTCACTATGAAAATGGACGCAGGCATTTCTGTAAGTTGAGATACATGACTTCTCTGAAACAATCCTTCTTAAGGCTGAACAAAAACACAAGTGAGAGCTTTATTTTTCTTGTAATGTCTGGGGGGTGGGGTGGGTGAACCTAATGGTTAGTAACTATCTTGCTGGGGCTTATCAGTGCTCGAAAATTATTTTTCTGTCTCTCCAAAATTATGAAGTAGGAAACACTAAAATGTGTGTGTGTGTGTGTGTGTCTGTGTCTGTGTCTGTGTCTGTGTGTGTAGCAAAAGAGAGAGAAAAATATAGAGTAGTTAAATAACATTAGAGGATAATTAATAGTATACCATAGATGTATACAAGTTCATATCCAAGCTGTGTTTTTGCACTTTTAAGAGACCTACAATCTTCATACTAGGATCAAACGGGACTATCTTTGCTTGTGGTTTTGCTGGACTTCTGGTTGTCTTTGATCTTGTCTCACAGACTAGGAGCAAATATTCCCTTTGAACTTTTGACCTTATGGCTAGCCTTTCCATCTGCAAATGAGAATGACATGGATAAATAAGAATGTTATTTTACTTGCATATAACAAAATCGGATGTTGAAGGAAGGAAATGCATGAACAAAAAAACTGAAAGTATGAATTGGCTCTTGTTCTCATCGTAGTCACCAAATTTACAGACATCTAGCTTTCATTAGCCTTTCCCATCTCCAGTTCCCTCCAAATTGTAGATTAACTGGCTGAAAATTATAACGATGATGTGCCATTAAGTCAATGTCATCTCTTTTATATCATATACCTAGATGATCAGTTCCGTTGTGTACCATAATTCTTTAGATATTCCATCATTCCCTTTAGCAATGATTTAGCAATGATCAAAGTGCTGATTCATCTTCTAGTACTAGAAATTCATGTATATAGAGAATACTTTCTAAGGTATCTAGGATGCTGACATTTCTAACATACAGAATTTCAGTCCTTCCATTTTTTTGATCTTTAAATTAGTTACTATCTGCCCATTAGCATTTTTAGCACACCAATTCAAAGTTGAAACCTCCTTCTGAATTCAGAGATCTCTTTGTCTCTTCTAATAGCTCTCTGAAATTATTTGACTTATTATTTTTGACTTAGGCTTCTCTTCTGTTCTTGGCTATTCCCATTATTTTTTTCTGACAATCAATTTACTTCTTTCTGTTACTTGGTCTTTGGCAGTCTCTTTTCATTATTCATCCTTAACAACTTCTTTAATTTCATTCCACAGAGCTTCAGTGGAAAAGGTTCAGGACTTTAAAGTAATTTCTGATGTTTCTGATGGACATGTCTGTTTTAACCGAGTTCATCCATCTATCTATAATATAGCCAATTTGATTTCTTCCATCTGATGATGTCTGTATATGTGTCATTGTTATTATTGGAAGACTGTGCTAACAATGAAGAAGTCATTAGATTGACAGAAATTAATAAATTGTTATCCTGCTTCATAGTTTCCTAAGCCATATATAGTCTAATTACATTTTTCTTTTTAATATTTCCAGCTGTTAAGCCCCACTAGGCAGATGCCTAAACCTATGGCATTGCTGCCAAGTATAGTTTCCTGCTAGATTTAGCTGAGCAGTTGCAATGACAATAATATTTTCAGTGACTCTTCTGGGACCATATACCCTGACAGGTATTTCCCAGTATTCTTTGCTCACCCCTCCCAGAAACACACACCACCATCACAATAAGGAAACACAACAGGACTTGAAGGAGGTCAGCTGACATTAACCATGATTACATGGTTACATCCAGACCATGAAGAAAGAATGATACTGTCTGGGAGATAGGAACTTCCACTATACCATTCCTCACTCTATGAAGTGGAATGACACTTTGAGAACAGTATGGAATGGATTTCAAGGAAGATATTTCTCCTCCCACAAAGTTTGCCTCCTTAATGTCATCTTGTCCATTTGAATAACCCAGTTCCTAAACCAGGATTTATGCATACAATGAATTGCACTGTTTGGAGTTTAAATGGACAAATACTTTAAAACATATAGGTAAAAATATTGTCTGAAGAAAGACCCAGTCCCTTATAAAGGGACTATATTCCAAGATTAGCTTTTGATGGAACAATGTAAACATGTTTGGTTGTTTCTAGGACATTCTACATTATTTATTTGGGTTTTATTTCTCCCATTCATGCATATGGTTGTCCTGTTTTTAATTCTATATTTAATTGTTCTGTTTCATTTGGTGGTTAGACCCCTTCAGCATCATTGTTTGAATGCTAAGGTGAGATCAAAGAAATAAATACTGCTTTAATCAAATAGTTTCAAATAGTTCTAGATACAATGTAGTTGTTTATTTCATCTGATTTTTTAAAAAAACAATTGTATCCCCTTCCATTTTACATTTATTGTATGTATTTTAAAGATGGTTTTAATGAGGCATTTAGCTGAAAGTATTACCAAACCAAACCACCACTTTGAAGTTACATACCATTCCGATTCTTATGTTCCTAAATGCACGCCTCAGTTGCAAAATTCAACTCTTCCAACATCTCTTAACCTGTTTTCTATTGTTCTTATGATTCAATAATCAATTGTATTATACAGTCGATAGTCCTCGACTTAGAACCAGTCATTTTAATGATTGATTGTAGTTACAACAGCAATGAAAAAAGTGACTTATGACCATTTTTCACATTTATGATGCTTGCATCCCCATGGCCACATGATCAACATTCAAACACTTGGCAACTGGCATGTATTTAGGGTTGCTGTGTTCCAAGGTCATGTGATCATGTTTTTCGCCCTTTTGACAAGCAAAATCTATGGGAAAGCCAGATTCATTTAACAAGAGCCTTGGTGGCGCAGCAGACTAAAGCACTGTTAAGTAACACCAGCTGCCTGCAATTACTGCAAGTTCAAATCTCACCAGGCTCAAGGTTGACTCAGCCTTCCATCCTTCCGAGGTAGGTAAAATGAGGACCCAGATTGTGGGGGCAATAAGCTAACTTTGTATAAAAAAGAACACCGCTTAGGGGGGGCCGAAAGGCCTACTAAGCGGGTATATACAAAAAGTATGAAGGCTATTGCTTAATGCATTGTAAGCCGCCCTGAGTCTCTAGAAAAGGGCGGCATATAAATTGAACCAATAAATAAATAAATAAATAAATGAATGAATGAATGAATGAATGAATAAATAAATAAATAAATGTGTTACTGACTTAGCAACTCACTTAACAACTGTGGCAACCAACAAAGGACACAAAATGGGGCAAAACTCATTTAACAACTGTTTGGCTTGGCAACAGAAATATCAGGTTCAATTGTGGGTCATAAATCGAGCACTACTTTAACATCTCAATAGGGTGAGCTCTATCGGTTCAATTTAAATTGTTTTTGGCATAAACTGTGTTTGAGGAAGACTGAGAAAACAATCTTCTGCCACATCAAGATGCTGATGGAGTTTTGAATGAAAGGTAGATATGGTAAATTGCAAGTGTCATGGCAACAAAGGGGAAACATGTGTACAATAGGATTGTGCATGGCATTTGAAGCATCCCTCTTTCAAACGTTGTGCCTTGGTGGAAGCTTTGTTCGGCTGTCCCCAGTAGTCTGCACCTGTGTAAGACTTACAGAAATGCAGATCCTTTAATACTTCAAGATTTGTTTCTTTGCATCAGTGCATTCCACAAAGCTGCCAATGGCCTACTGAACAAAAAAGCTTCATCATACCTCGGAGCCTGTCAGTTTGCCATGAGTGCACGAGACTGAGGTTTGAGCATGACTTCAACAAACTGGAGATAGTGTGATTGAAGCATGGACAGGCAAGGCCAACATCACTTATGACTTCCTTGTTCTTCATAGCTGAATGTTTCCCCCCCCCCCCCCCCGTGCAATAAAATATATTTATGTAATCAATTTTTAGCCTGCTTTCCATTAAAATTGAGCTTTGAAATTGAGCTAAATTTCCAGAAATTATCGTCTCATACTATGAAAGAGGTATATGCCAAATTGAAGACAAAACACTTTTTTCCTCTCTCTTTGAGAAGTGCCAATGCAATTTTTATTGCTTGGCAGTATTTGAAATAATTTTAGGTTTAGTTGTTTTTTCTGAGGGGATAAATCCTGCCAAGTGTTAATAATTAGGTTCATAATAACCAAACCAAATGTTAGGATCCAATTAATGAAGACTGCTGCCTTGTAAGTGGTCAAAATGAAATAGTAAAAATATAGTTAAGGGTTTTTGTTGCTGTTGTTACCATTGTTTAATTGGATACTATGATACTCTTCTTTTTTAAAAAAAAAACCTGATTCATTGGAGACTTTTGTAACAATATACGAAAAGTGGTATAGCCTTCAGCCTCAGGCAAGCACTTGAGTTTGAATTTGAGACCCTTACTGTGACTTTTCTTCTAAAATAAGAAATAAGAGTTATCTTTTTTCCAATAGATAGGGAAAACATGGGGACAATTTTGGTTAGAAAAACAACCTAATCTACCACCTTGGAACATTGTTTTGATCAAATGTGTTCCCTATGGCCTCAATAGTTTAGGAAAATTGAGAATTGATAAAATAATTGAGTTGGAAAAGTTGTACACACATGCATACATACACGCACGTGTGCACACACACACATACACACATACACAGCAGTTCTGTAATTTTAGAAAGCTGCTCGCCATCTACCAAGTTATTCCTTACAATAAATGCTGAAAAAAGTGCCTATCCTATCAGTATTTCCATTGTTCCATTTTTACATAGATAGTCCTTGACTTACAATAGTTCTTTTAGTGACTGTTTGAAGTTACAACAGCACTGAAAGAAGTGAGTTATGAACATTTTTCACACTTACGACCATTGCAGAATCCCAATGGTCACTTGATTAAAATTTGGATGTTTGTTAACTGGTTCATATTTATGATGGCTGCAGTGTCTTGGGTTCATGTGATCGCCTTTTATAAACTTCTATCAACCAAAGTCAATGGGAAAGTCCGATTCACTTAACAACCATGTTACTAATTTAACAACTGCAGGAATTCACTTAACAACTGTAGCAAAAAGGTCGTAAAATGGAGCAAAGTTCACTTAACAAATGTCTTACTTAGCAACCAAAATTTGGGGCTCAATTGTGGTCATAAGTTGAGGACTACCTGTATAACAAGCAATCTCATCATTGTTCAGAGTATAAGTACTGGTGCATAACAAGCAGCCCTATTAACTGAATTTCCAAATGGATTATTATTAGTTTGCCCAAATACTCCCAAAATATTATTTCATTACAATTCATTCCATTCCTTACCATTGGCCATGTTTTGCAGGCTGCTGATAACTAATATGTAACTAAATCTAGAGGAGAATAGATTCCCCACCCAGAATCACCAGAATGATTCTACCTAAAATATAGTAGTAAAAGTTGTTTTGAAAATATCACCCAATTCCATCTTTTTTTTTAACTCACAGATAAATCTTCCATAATATAGCCGCCCCCGGCCCCCACCCCCATAAACTCATTTTCATTGCTACTGGTGCAGGAATTGTTCTAGGATTATTCTAATTGTTCTGTGTTTATATTCTTATAAACACAAGCCTAAGACTTATTCAGCGAGAAAGACAAAAATGTATGAAGTACAATTGGCAGTATAATGGTATTGCCAAATCAAGGAACTAGGGAGACTATACAAGCATATCTACTAGGCAAAACAGAAACAAATTATTCTTATTGAAACCAAGCATAATCTCACAATCATATACTTGAGTGCCCTAAGTTTAATGGCAGTATTACTGGGGATTTCACCTTTTGCCATTGTTAGGGGCCCTGACAAATCCCTGGCCTTGTCTATCTGTTTAGAATCTGTTTAGAAAATTGCCATTCCAATGGAGAAGAATTTTATATTCCTAAATCCTTTTCCTACTGTCCTTAACAATGCCAAAAATCTGTCTTTGGTTATAATATCAATGACTCACTATGCAGAGTCTATGTCAAAGATACTAAAGTTGTTTCCATATTGCTCTAATTAAACTATCATGTCTGTGCAAAAGACTTTTATCATAGGATAATGGTATCCTGCTGCTCTACAAATGCCAAAGCAAAGCTGGAGACGTTTAAGGGAAACTCTTGAAGCAAAATATTTACTGTTAGAACAGAAACATAACTTTACTCTTCCAAGTCCCAACTCCCAAATAGATCACATACAAGAGAACCACATAAAAAATAATGGGTCTGGAATTCTTCAGTTCATCAAGAAATATTCAATTTCTCAAAAAACTGTAATATTCTAAAGGCATACATTTGGAATTAATATTCTCTGATTTAAATGGAAATTTGAATTGATCAAGCCAATTTCTAAATATGGACCAAATCATTTAGATAAGTCAGATCTCTTGACCTACATATAAATACTTAATATAGGATACTATATCTATTATAACACCAGATGTATAATTTCAGTATATGCAAAATTGAATGCAGGTTAAACAGTACAGTTTTCAACTGTACTGTAACTTCTGTAAACATTTTTCTAGTGTGTTTATAAATATTTTTCAGAATGTTTTGTAACATAGCATACCGTAGATAAGATTTTATCATACCTGAACTCATAGTTTGTAAAGAGATCCAGGTGTTTTCATCATCCATTTATCATCTGTTTTTTTCATACTAGGAAAAATGTTAAGGTGAAAAACACAAAATAAATAAATTTTATTGGGTATCATAAGGATCTGTGTCAGGGTTCCAAGTAACACTCCCAACCAATAAGAGTCCAAGGCAGGCAGTTCCTCAAAGATCCATTTTATTAGAGATATCATATTGGCACATCTGGGAAAATCCAAATCTGAAAGCACCCGGGTTTTCCCCACCCAAAGGAAAGTCAAAATCCCTTCCCCTGCACCCACATGTCCATCACATGGTCCAATCAATCCACCGTCTCAACTGGAGATGTTTCCCCAGTCATGCCTCTCCAGGTGCAGGCTGAACTTTCTTGACTCTCAGAAAAAAGAATGTTGTTATGGCTAAATAACTCTACCAACTCCATGCAACCCCACTTTCCCACAGCACTAAGTGTAGCAGCCCTGAAGATCCAAAGAAAAAGATGGCCTCCAGGGCTGGCACTGTCTATCTGAAAGCTCTCTGCAGCATTTTCTACCAAATGCAGAAAAGGATAGATTTCTAATGATTGAATACGTTTTCATTTTAATTTTTCGATAAACATTCAAAATGAAAAAATAATATTGTACAAGTATTACATGACAATGTAATCCAAGACAATAATTCAACATATAGTATCTAGCATATAACAAGACAAGGGAAAAAGGAAAGAGGAAAAAGGACAGAGGAAAAACAAAACAAAAAGTTACTGTGTGTTAGAAAATAACTGAGTAAACAATTACTGTATAAGGAATTTGCCTAGATCACCAACCAATTAAATAAACAAGCCTTTGGGTTAATGCAGTTTCATTTCCAATTGATAAGATTAAGCTGTGAAGATAACACACATAGTACAGCTATTAAAAGATTCCTTCAGTCCTCTGGCCTCATACTGTAACAGTTCTAGGATCTAGAACTGTCCTAGAACAGTTCTAGGATCTAGAACGGTCAATATGCTATATCTCCTATTAGAAGGCTATCACATCCTTTCTAGTACTGTCACAATTCACTTGTGTGCCTCATATTTAGATTCCTATTTTCATCAGCAAGCAAAAACATAACTAATGTGTTATGCCTCAAAAATCTAAACAGACGTTTTGGAAAAAGAGGGAGGTGGTAGAAAGAATACACCACAATATCAGTCCCACCTTTCACAATAGAAACCACCATAGCACTTAGCTCTCAAAATAATAATTTTTCAAAATGCAGTCTCTGACAGTCAAGGATGTTGTTCCTTCTAAGCACTCATTTCTCCATTAATTAAGAAGCAGCCAACCAGGAAACTCAAGCAATGGGGCTGAAGCTCTTGAGAAGAACCAAGGATTGTTGTATTATATTTTATCAGAGAGGTGGAATGTCAGTTTATTAATTAAAACAAATAACATTACCAACTTTAACAGATACTTTTCTCACCCTTGACAAGGCCATAAAGTTACAGTCCATTTGTTTGCAAGGTGCTGGTCAACCTGCCCCTCCTACAAACCATTTCATGATTTTTAAGATAGTTCTCTGAACATCTTTGTGTAAGGAAAGCTAGTTTTTCTTCAGGACATTTCAGAACATGGAAGAAAGGAACCCACAACTGCAGTATTATAACTTCAATATACATTACATACTGAATTCTATCTAATTTGCAGTGGTCCAGTGTCAACTTGTTAAATTATAGTTCTTTAATACGTTCTGATTTGAGTGAATGAATGAATATCATAGGAAACATTATTATGATAAAACAATGAAGGTCATACTTTAAAATTCTCTACCATCTGTTCTAAAAATACTAAACACATTTAACAATAATTGCAGAATATACCATCCAGTATCATTCCTGTTAATTTCTGGCACTGAAAAGTATACCTTGGCTCCTACACTTTCTATAAAAATAGTTATCAAAATTCTGTCTTTATTTGACTTCATGCTATCCCACCTGTTATCCTTTATCATGGAATACTGTTTTTACCATATTACAGACAATATGTATATTGCCATCATACCTATCAGATTCTTCTGAATCACTAATAGGTTTTCTCCAAGAGCAAATTACATATTATCTTTAACAGGAGGTACATTATTTTAATGAAAACCAGTCTCAGTATTCTGTACTTTTGAACAAAATATCCACTTAGTCTCTTATTTATACAGTATAAATACAGTATTTTCAAAAGTAAATAAACACCTGGAACCAGAAGGCCATGAGTCTATGCAGAGAAAATATGAAGCATTTTCTCTTAATTTCTCACTACCTCAAAATGGACAGCGTTAAAGCTTTAACTTTCATTTTTTTTAAAATGTTGACATTTTCTTACATCCATATTAACGTACTTTGCCTCTCTCCCAAACTACTATTATAGCTCACAGTAAAGAACTCAAAAACTCAATTGCCAACCTATCCATTCCCTGAAAGGTAAACTTGTTTTGTTTCTTCAATATAGCTTTTCCTAAAAGCCTGTTATTATTATTTTCAAGGAGGTTGATAATTCCATGGATAGACCCATTATTTTACATTCAGAAAGCTCTGGATTGATTGAATGCATTTACGGATAATAGGACTAAATTACTGTTGCATTGCTGACCATATATAGTTAGTTAGTAAGTAAGTAAGTAAGTTACTTACTAGTAATTTAGTAATAACATCTTGCTTAACTGCTGTACACCTCACAGGGTAACTGCTTACTTCTCTTTCAAAAATGTTGTACAGTATTTGTATCATGGGAAAATCAAGAAATCAGTGGAACAACTTGTCTCCTGGGGAGTTCACTGGAAGTTTTTAAGAAGAGATTGGATAACCACTTGTCTGAAGTGGTGTAGGGTTTCCTGCCTAAGCAGGGGGTTGGACTAGAAGTTCTCCAAGGTCCCTTCCAACTCTGTTATTCTATTCTAAAGAGGAAAAGGTTTTTATGTTTCTGTGTTTAACTTTTATACATACAAACATATACAAATAACAATAGCTTGTCTACTTTCTGACACTTAGTCGGTCCCCAGGACAAAAGCATAAACACAAATAAAAGAACATTCCATTTTAAAGCGAGCTTGCTATAGTGATTGAGGCAGCAGGCTAGAAACCAGGAGACTGTGAGTTCTAGTCCCGCCTTAGGTTTAAAGCCAGCTCAGTGATTTTGGGTTAGTCACTTTCTCTCAGCCCTTCTCTCAGAAGGAAGCAATGGCGAACCACTTCTGAAAAATCCTGCCAAGAAAACTGCAAAGACTTGTCCAGGAAGTCTCTGAGACTCAGACATGATTGGACAGAAGGGGGGGGGGGGTAGTCATTCCATTTACTCTGCAATACGTTCCCTAACAGCTTTCCATGCATTTACACATCCCAAGCATGAAGTCTTTTTCTAGTAAATGCTGGATTATAAAGTATTAATAAATGTAATTTGTTGGCAAACAAAAACAGCCTGCATTGAACTATGAAATTCATCTGAGATAAGGAAGTAGCCAGGTTTAGTTTAGTTTCTGATAACCATTAAATGCAAGAGCAGGCAAATAGCATATGCTTATAAAGTTGGAATATATGTTTTTTAACCGTTCAGAGTTTTAAAAAGCTGTTTTTAATTGGGAATAATGTAAAATCATTGGACCCCTGTAAGGTTCAAAAGAATTTCATGGAGAGTGTGAAGAAAGGAAATATATAAGCAATGATACAGAGTGTGGTCTCCAACAATTCCTCAAACTATTTTGACTAACAGTTCATGAAATACTATTTCCTTAAAATTAATGTTGACTATATAGCATACAGTGTGCACAAAGGCAATTTTTAATAAGGGGAAAAATCTCCACCTTGTTTTATTTCTCATTTGTCTGCATTAATCATTTGATATTAATGGTTCTCAGTGCATCTTCTGTCAAGAAATTATCTTAACACAGGAAACATTTTGTTCTCAACAACCTTGAAAATTAACTATTAATGTGGCTAAACTTGAAATACAGGATACCTGAAGGAAACCAGAATATTCTATTATTTCATGGTTTAATGTAGTCATCAAAGTACTCACCCTCATGTTTATAAATTATATACTGCAGGATTAACTTCCCCGGATTAACCTGTTTAAAAATAACAGATTATGAGAAGGGAGGTTAGTAAACTTTATGTATCTGGAATTGAATCACCCAAAAAGGATTTACAGCTCAAGGCCTCATTCTTTCAAGAAAATGTCCCTGATATTAAATTTAATTTTATCACATAAAATGCAAAAACAATTTTACTGTTGTTTTTTTCTTAGAGCTATAATTATTGAATGTACTTTCATCTATATATATAAATCAAGAAAGTAGGGATTTTTCACAGAGGTGTAGGTCCTATAATATATTTTAATAAAATGAAGAATAGACTATTATTTTATTTTTTCTTCGCAAAGTATTAAATGATTATTACTTAATATACTCCAAGTATTAGATTAGCAGGCTGGTCAAAGTATGTTTCATCAGGAAGGAATGAACAGAAGAGTTTAATCTAGAGAGATTTCAAGTGAAAAAAAATATAGTTTAAAAAAGATATTTTATCTTTCTTCAGAGTGAAGGTTCATGCATAGTATGTTTTGGATACTTCAAAATTCAGAGCAAGCAGGGATTATTTTACAGTATACCTACAAGTAGGCCTTAATTTACAACAATTGGGATCAGATTTCCAGTCATAAATTGTTATGGTTATAACTCCAGGTTCCTGTGTGACCAGACCCGAGTTTACATTTTTTGCAGTGGCTGTTAAATGAATCACCATGGTTAAGTGGACCCACAGTAGTTAAGTGAACGCCATGTTCCCAAGTATGAACCCATTCTTCCAAATGGACAGTTTTTACCAGAAACTAGCAAAAAAAATCCAAATCACAATCACGTGACTGTGAGCTGCTCCAATCAATCATAAAGGTTAGTGGTTGCCAAACACTCTGTGGTCACATGATCAGAGGAGTGTGACACAACATTTTATAATGGCCAGAAGTGCTTTACTGGCCCTAAAGCACCCATTTTGGGCCTACTGTAATTTAAAATGATTGTTAAGTGACCAGTCACAAGTCAAGGACTACATGTAGTTCAAAAGTTTACAATCACTCTGGATCAGGGGTGAAATGCTCCCGGTTCGGACCGGATCGCCCGATCCGGTATCGATGGAGATGAGTGGTTCGGAGAACCGGTAGCAAAAATCCCTGCCCCCCCCCCCTGGCATGCCCAGCTGAGCTGCACAATCATCAGAGGCTTTTTTTTCTTTTAAAGGGCTCTGACGATCCCAGCTGATTTGCCTGATCATCAGAGGGTTTTTTTAAAAACCCTCTGCCGATCAAGGCAACTCAGCTGGGATCGTCAGAGGCATTTAAAAGAAAAAAACTTTTTATTTTAAATGCCTCTGATGATCCAAACTCTGACGATTCCAGCTGAGTTGCCTGATCAGAAAACTCAGCTGGGATCATCAGAGGCTTTTGAAAGCATTTTTTTACAACCTCTTCACCGAAGAGGTTGTAGAAAAAATGGTTTTAAAAGTAAAATAATAATAATAATAATTGGCCACACCCACCCACTCACATAACCCCCCACCCACCCAAGCCACAACCACAGAACTGGTAGTAACAAATTTTAGATTTCACCACTGCTCTAGATCTTTTGGTATCTTATCAAATCATCTTGAAATAGACCAAAAACACATATTTGTGATACAAATTTGATTCCTAAGTTAAAGATGATAATGGAAAAACCAAACATCTGCATGAGCTATTATTAATTATCTTAAGCACAAGAAAAAGGTATGAAATATTCTTTTAAAACAGGACTTGTTTTTTAAAGGCCCATACAGCAAGAATTCCTATTGGAATCATGATACTTGGAGGGCAATTATATAAAATAGTTATTGTAGAAGGAAAAAAGTTAGCCATTATCTACAATTTGAGATGAAATTCCAAAATTCCGAAATATCTCAGAACAATGGGTTAAGCTCCCAACTTATCCATTACAAAATGCAATGGAGTATGAAACAAATGCCACTGTTGCAACCGCCTTGTTAACAGGTGCCCTCATACACAACTTGAAACAACTCTAAAAATGCAAACCGCATGAACCTTAGCAAATCTTAGTATGTGAAATGATGTACATATCTATTTGAATTCTATGGATAAAGAACCTCTTAAGCTGCAGGACATTTATATCACCATTTACTCAACTTTTCAAATCTTCAGCATGACTTGCCAATTTGGACTGAAGTGTGAAACACAAGCTGGGAAGTGGGGCCATGGCAGACAGTCACCTACAAACACAAAAGCACCATATGGAGCTCACCTCCTTTTCACAAAGTGAATTTCAAATGTAGTTATTATATAGATAGATCTCCTCACATATTCTAAGGAATTGTAATCATCATAAATCTGATGAAACCAGGAAATAATGGAGTTTGCAAATGTGAAATGCATGTACTCAGGCACACCTATGATAAAATTCAAGAGGGATATGGAATATTTTTTCCTGTATCAAAAGAAAAGTATGAAAATGTTGCTAGCAATTTCAACAGATGGAAAATACCTAATCAAATGGGGGTAGAGAAGGTAAATGAGATGCACCTGGTTATTAATAATACAGATGCCCTCTGCTACATATGTTTTCAGAGCTTCTATCTTAAACTCAGACACTTAGAAATAAATCTTGGTTAATTTAGTGATATTTATTTCAAAACAAATAATTTGAGAGTATTTCCCAAATCAAAGGCTATTCCTTTTTCCCCAATTAAAGCATTGTACAAAAAAAATGGGTTGGAAAATTTGGAAATAATAAATAATCCTCCATACATCTTTTTAATGAAAAAGTCTGCAAATAAGAAGTCTCTTCTTACATATTAGCATATATAATGTGAATGTATACCAGTACAGGAGTGTTGTAAAGATGGAAATTGTGATGTAAAGTGAAGAAAATGGTCTAATAAAAATAAATGAAAAAAAAGAAGCCTCTTCTGAAAACTGCTTCCAGTTTATCATCATGATTTCCATTTTCCACTTACAATATGATGGTAAAGATTAAATTTGGCAGATTTTTTTTTCAAAAGTTTCTTACAGCTTAATCTCATCCATTCTTTTTCTAATTCTTTCACTAGATTTCCTCTGTATATTTCTCTGATTAGGTAACACAGGAAAACGTACAAATTTCCATAAACAGAGATCTTGAGAGAAACACTGATTCAGGTTTTTTTATCTGACTAAAATTATTTGTACAATCTCAAATAGTGGATATCACATTACTACTACAGAACTATACTAGTTCTTCCATATAATGAGTAATACTGATATTGCTCAAGTACTTCAAACCTTTTTCATACTTGTTTGAGAAAATAGAACAATAAAAAGGAGTAAAAACATTAATATATCTAAATTTTAATGTAAGTACATAGGTGTACATGAAGATATATCTATGAGATGCATGTGCAGGGCAGAAAGCCATCATTTTCTTAAATATGATGTATATAATTGCACTTCATTGTATAGAATTTACACTCTCAAAAGACCTAGATTAGTGAGGTCTTGAACTGAATTGAATTTTGAAATAAAACTCCATTAAATTGAAAAGACATGCAATGTGCCCAGTTATGTGATTGGGAAGCAACTTTATTCCTAACAAGCATGCCCAGACATAGGTATCAAGTTATAGGTAAGTATAGTCAAGTACAGTTATACCCACATGCACACACACACACACACAAACATAAATAATTTGTTCTGGTTAGTGTCACAGTTATTTTTCACATCTCAGCAATTGCAAAATAAAAAAGAATCTTGTCAATGACAAAAAGAACAGTATATTCCATTTAAATATATTTTTGGAAGATGCTGTCAATTTAAAAAGCAGACTTTTCTCATAAAATAATGGACTGTCAGATGGAGAAGACAAAATGTTCCTTCTTCCTTTCAACGGTTAAAGCAAGGACAGTAAAATCGCAACCAAGTGACACATCAAAACTTGTGACACAGATGAATGATCTTAAAGCTGTTGTAACTTCTGCACACAAATTCCGTCACTCAAATATAATTTTTACTTCCCTTCCCTCATTTTTTATCAATTCCTACTCTCTCAACCTTCTTCAGAATCTTTTGGATTAGAGTGGATGGGCTAGAAATGTTTTTAATAAAACACAAAAAAAAAACCCTTTTCTGCCATAAAATCATTAACAAAAACTGACTCGATGGATATTGACACTTGCAAAAATTTTATCTCCACTACACTTTGCTGCCAATTAAAAGACTCTGACCTAAATTCAGGTGGCAGCTATAAAACTGGAGTTATCTTCTGTAACCTTTCCAGTATTCTTTAAAAAAAAACATAATGAAGAAACAGTTCCCTCTCTTGAAATTGCCTGAATTGTGAGAAATTCTATTACAATTTCCATTAGCATGGTCAAGTTTTTTCCTCAGTGATTTTAGTTTGAACCCAATTAGCTCTGGAGTTGTGCAGGCTTGATACTAGTTCTTACATATTGAAGGAGATTGGTCAGTATACCAAATTATTCTGGGGGCGAGGTGGGGGGCGACATTTCACAGGGCACAACTTTGTAGTATATTAACCGCATAGTTTTGGTTAGCAATCCTGTTCAGAGGTAGGTTGTTTGTATCTTTATAGGGTTATGTCCTTGCAACAAGGGGGAGCGGGTGGAATCTGAACATAACAATGAGGTTCCAATTAGCATGACGGACTGCCAAGAGGAAGATGAACGAACACATATCCACAAAGAATTCTAATCGTGGGCAAATGCCTCAAAATTAAGTTTCCCTCCTCTCGAGGACGTATCAAGCAAGAGCCGTCTTGCATGGAGTGGAGCGCTTCTCGGAATCGGACTCTCCTAATGTCAAAAGCAACCATCCGAATGGGATTGCATTGCAAGCCGGACATTTGCCGGTCGACTTCCTCGAAGATGAGCCACCCTCACGGCCAACCCTTTAGGCATCCCAACCCAGAAGCGTCCGGCCGGCTCGACTTTCCCTTTCTCGTGGCTTTGGGCAGGTGTGAGCGCTGCCCGGCGGGAGGAAGAAAAAAAAAAGTGTGTGGGGGGAGGGGAAACGTCGAAGGCCGGCGAGGGCCTCGCGGGCCCCTCCTCGCCAGCGTCAGCGGCGCGCGCGAGCTGCCAGCCAGCTGCTCCGCTGACGTCACGGCCCAACCCTGCTTTTTCTCTGTGTGTGTGTATGTGTGTGAAAGTATGTGCGTCTCTCTCTCTCTCTCTCCCCCCTCCTTCCTCTTTCCCCTCCCCACGTGTTGGAGAGAGTAAAGTTTGTTGTTTCCCGTCGTCAGGGCGACCTTCCTCTAGCCCCCGCAAATGGGCGGGGCTCCGAGGCGAGGGCGGGGCGGGGCGGAGCTGGCTTGGAGTTTATAAGTAAGGCAACGGCGGGCGCGCGGCTTGACAGTTCGGGCCGCGCGAGCATCCTTTCTCCGCCGAAAAGGTGGGGGAGAGAAAGGAGAAGAAGAAGAAGAAGAAGAGGGGAAAAAAAAAAAAAAGCCGGAGCGCGCGCGTGCGAGAGGGAGAAAAAAAGAAAAAGAAAAAAAAAGAGAGAGAGAAAGAGAGAAAAAGCGCCAGCCCCGCCCGCCAGTTAGCCAGCCAGCCAGGGACACGCGGCGGCTGTGGGAAACTCCAGAAGTCCCCTCATGGCAGCGGCGCGAGCAGGGAATCCCCAGGAATTGCCTCGCGCCTTCCAGCTGTTGGTGTTGCTGCTGACGCTGCCGCCGATTTGCGAAGCGGCTTCGGCTGCTGCTGCTGCTATTCCCTGGCGGGGCTTCTCCTCCTCCTCTTCCTCCTCCTCCTCGTAGGAGTCGCTCGCTGCAAGACATCTCCGCAGTCTTTCATCCAAAGGACTTTTTCTTTTTTTTAGCGTGACTATTCCACTTGCAATATACTGTGTGTATATACATATATGTGTGTGTGTGTGTGTATATATATATACACATATATATTTCTCCACAACTAGGTTAAACTAGATAGCCGTTTTCTGTGCCTTCCGATCACGCAGCGGCTCTTG
Organism: Arizona elegans; assembly: GCA_022577455.1. Taxonomy (NCBI): domain Eukaryota; kingdom Metazoa; phylum Chordata; class Lepidosauria; order Squamata; family Colubridae; genus Arizona; species Arizona elegans. The sequence continues at coordinate 5,509,522 of JAKOOJ010000008.1, read as the reverse complement.
ACACGTTAATGAGGTGGGTGGCATTCCTCCTCCCTCCCCTCCTCTTCTTCTTTTTTTTTTTGGTCTAGTCCTTTTTCTTCCCCCCCCCCCCCACCTCGACCCGATCTTGGAATTAAAAAAAAAGTTTCAGCGTGCAGAATCCAGCGGCGGAGCTGCTCTTTCTCCTTCCCGCTCCTCTCTTCCCTCCCTCGCTCCCTCCTTCTTGGATGCAGCCGTCCCTCGTCGGTGGCTTTACTCTCCCTCTGACATTTTTGCAGGCAGCCGCCCCCCGGCGAGTTTGACATGGCACTCAGCGGCACCCTCCTCCCTTCCATCTCCACCTTCGCCACGGCGGGCACGACCGGCAGGGAAAAAGCCTTGAGACAAGCAGGTGGCCACAACGTGAGTATTCGCCGGGGTTGTTGGGTGTAGAATTCTGCAGCGTGTGGGAAGAATTTTACCTGGGATCAGCCCCAACATCGCTCGAAGGAGAATATATATATATATATATATGCATGAGAATGTGCTTGAACAGGTGTAGAGTTGGCTTCTTGTGCCACCCTGAGAAAGTACTGTACAACGCGGCGAATCCTCTCCTAGCTTTGCTGGGAAAAAAAGCTCTCGATTTAGGGAGGCTTTTTTTTTTTCTTTTTTGCTTATTTTTAAAGCAGTTGGGTGTTGATGAACAGTTTGGGGAGAAAAAAAATTTTTTTTTATTTTTAAGGCTCAAAGAAACATGTTCCCCCAGAATCTAGAAAGCAATTGGATTCTGACCAGAGTTCTAATCAGATTTACAGAAATAAAACAAAATTTCTTCCCTGGTGCAGCTATCCCTACTATAAAACAGGAAGCAGGCTTTTAAAAAAAAAAGTAAAGGAAACCATTCTAACTTTTGTGGTATAGTTTTATAGGTATATCTATCTATGAGCATATGAGATTTTTCTCCAAGGTAATCCAGAGATTAACTGCTTTACTAAAAACATAACACACAAATCCACACTGGGTGCACACTAGCCCCAAATGCACCATGGCTAACTTAATCATGATGTACTCATTCAGTCTTTCTGAGTTTGCTCAACGCAAGGAACCATCAGTTAAAGTCCTGGGCTGGGTTTGGCAATCCATTTGGCTAAAATGTGGTTTGCTAATTGTAGTTCAGTGTGCGGTGTAAATGCAGAGGTGGGTTTTTTTTTTTTTTTACTTTTCCCTCAGTTCTTGGATTGTGGCAAAAAGTTCTTTACCATTTGCATAGGCATAGATTTTACTTCAAGTTTAAACATTCAGCATTTTATATGAAGTGAGAGGAAATACCCATGGATAGAAAAATATACCATGAAGGAATACAATGCATTAAATAAGAAACTGAAATATGTGGCGTATCACAAACCAAAATCACGGGTGTGGATGGAGATGTTTAATACATTGGCAGCCTCTGGAAATATATACACCTACTCATGTGCCTAGGTTAGCTTTTCTTTGTATCGTTTCAGGCTGATGCCTTGCTTCTCTAGCTGCTATTGTATAATGCATGCAGCCTCAGAAAACGCCTACATGTGCCTAATTATTAATGCATTAACAATCTAATGCATTAATGTGGCATGTGCAGTTATTGCAAAATTAGTTTATTTGTATTTTCCTAAATCTATGACTACATCAAAAATCCTTTTTGTGTGTGTGGGGGGGGGGGGGGTGTTTCTGTCATGTATATTCATCACATTTACTGAGTCTGGAAGAAAGCTTTAATACATAGATAAAAGTACTGGAAATGTACATATAACCTATATGCAGAGGCAGTATAGTAAGTATAAGCTAATGACAGGATTGCAAAGTGATGCCTTTATTTTTATCTTATGACTTTTGAGCAGAATGCTGCTCATGCTAGACACTAATAATTATGGCTTTAAAATGAGTTAGTTAAGCCCTGTAGTTTCAGACTTGACAGTTAAAATTCTGGCATAGGCTCATAAACTAGGACTACTTTCCGTCCCCCTAAAAATCACGTAGCACAAAATGGAGAAGAAAAATGAGCAGTTCTGTATTAGCGTGTGATAGTTTGAAAATTGTTTACACCTGGCCCTAAAAACTCATGTAGCAGATTTTTGAAAAGAAAATTTCTAACATATATTTTTGTAATCAGAATTTAAGTCAGTCTTTCTCAAAGATACGCTCACAATGTTGAATATTTCATTTCATAGCTCCACTTTTCAGCAGTTGATTTCTTTAAGCTATAAAACCACTGTTTCAAATGTATATAGAGGAGGTTTTTTTGTTAAAAAAAAAAAGAGTACTAACCCAGTAGCATTATGGTAGAGTTGCTAACTCAATTATACGATCCAAAAAGTCATATTTTAAGCATTTAAGGATTTATTTTTTTGCTGTATGTCTATTAATAATTAGTACCTGGTTTTTTTTTTCTTGTGCTTTTCTACACTTAAAAAGTCTACTTGACGCCTTAGTTGATTTTGCCAGCAAACAAAAGGAGACTTTCCATTAATGCTACTTTTTTATCTTCTTCACACAGAAGTGGAGGGAGGAGCTTTCTCACCTCAAGCGGATCCCCCCTGTATTGACAGGACGGCATTTTGACTTCTCTTCTGAGCTGGAAAACACCACAAACGGCAACAGTGGGACTATGTCAAGGCGGGAGACGGAGGAGTTGAATGAGCTTCTGGACTTTGATTTCATCTTGTCGAATTCCCTGATGCCCCAGGAGCAGCCCACAGCTGCTGCTGCAGTTGTGAGTGCTCCTGGTTCTTCACCCTCTGTCACAAGTAGCACCTGCCCTCCTGTGACCACCTGTGATTTTTCCTACCAGCTGCAAAGGGAAGATCACCCCGGAGGTATAATGTACACTAGAGAACATGTTCCAGCTGCCCCTTTCAACCTGGCTGATATAAATGATGTGTCCCCTTCGGGTGGATTTGTAGCTGAACTGATGAGGCCAGATCTGGACCCTGTTTATATGCAACAGCAGCAGACCCAACAGCCACCTCCTCCACCACCTCTTCCACTAGGCAGCCTTCATGGGAAATTTGTGTTGAAGGCTACAGTGAACATGGGAGAATGCAATAACCACATCAAGAACAGTGTTGCTGCTGCAGCTTCCCCCTGCACGGATGGACCTGTGCCCCCTCCGGTGTACAATCATGTGCCCAGAATGTGCCCCAAAATCAAGCAAGAGGCAGCCCCTTCGTGCACCATGGGCCAATCCCATGGAAATAGTCCAAGGGCCCAACCACACGACTTCTCTTTGGGTCGGCCGTTACCTAGTAGGACTAATCCTCCCTTGACTCCAGAGGAGATGATGTCTCCTAGAGACTGCCACCCTTCCCCCCAGGGCTTAAGTCATTCAACTCTTCCACTTCCTCCAGGCTACCATCCTGGCCCGGCCTACCCTCCTTTTCTTCCAGAGCAGCTGCCACCCAACGCCCTCCAGTATCAAGGTCAGTCTTACTATCTAAATGTTTTTGGAGAGCCTTTAAGTATGCCTCGCTTGGTACAAGGGATGATGCTGACTCCGCCCTCTTCACCTCTAGAGTTGATGCCTTCGGGGAGCTGCCTCTCTGAAGAGACCAAGCCCAAGAGGGGACGGAGGTCATGGCCCAGGAAAAGGACTGCCACACACACCTGCGAATATGCAGGCTGTGGTAAAACATACACAAAGAGCTCTCACCTCAAAGCACACCTTCGGACCCATACAGGTAAGGGCAGTTTAATAATGCTTTGCTCCAATAGTATGAGAAGACTGTTCTGATATAGACAATTCATCATTTTACTGAAAGGCAATTGGCATTAGTCACGTTTATTGCTTAGACATCCTCTGACCCCTGGCCAGATGTTGTAGATTACATGTTTTTCAGCGTACAAAGTATAGAGAAATGGACCCAGCCATTATCCCTCTGTCAAGTCCATACTCTAGTTTTTAGAACCAGTGGAACCTGTCTGATGAGAGATAATAGTGGGTGGAAAAAGAAAGATTGTATACCACTTTCACACCACTTTTAACTACTATTTAGCAATCATCCTATGAATGTTTTCTAAGAGGTATCTCTGAGTGTGCTTAGAACTGCAGTTTTAAACTCCTACAACTCTAGTGAAAAGTCCTGGAATTATTTGAGAGGTGCAGCATGATCCATGGCATATATGAGTGAACGCTTTTGTCCTTTCTCAGAATTGCCTGACTAGGATTTTGTGTGTGTGTTGGGGGGCACGGCAGATTTTGATAGAAACCTACAAATCCTGTTCAATGGATAACAGGCACACTCTAAAAAGCCATGTTTTGCCCTCAAACCACATCCATCCCTGAGGGGAAAAAAATTGCTAGGGTTCAGTTTGTGTGGATTAGAACACAACTCTATTATTAACACAAGGAGTTAGAATAGCACCGTTTCACAACTTATTAAATAGTGGGTTGTAGTCTTGTCCATTAACATAGGAGTTTAACTGTCAAAAGTCCCTTACAATTATGGATTTGCTTTCAGATTGAAGGTGTTGGTTAAAATGGCTCAAAATGACTCACTCCTGGCAGAGGAATTGTTTTGCAGATAGATGCTTGAGCACTACTTGCCTGGCTATGGCCATGTGGCTAGTTAATTACAAGGTAGCTAGAAATCCAAACTGAATTAAGCATGTTTATCCTGATAACATTATTGACATGTTTCTTCAGGGAAATGGATGCTGCAAATAATCACAATTTGTTTATTTTCTTGCTCTTGTTTTGGGTTTACGATTCCTGTTCATTCTCATTTTCTATAAATCACCCAATCTTAGTTTACTGACTATGATCCAGGAAATCAAGTTTTATATGGGAGTTGTTTTGAATTTATTTAAAACAGACTGCTCTCCCACAAAGTATTGATGGTTCTTTTTTTTTCCCCAGTGCATAAAGGCAATTGCCAGTCAACAGTCCTCTTGATAATTAGCTCTGGAAAATCTCTAATTCTGGATTTTCCAGCCACCTGCATAAAGTGACAAAAATAACCAATTTAATTGGTTTTTGCTGCTAAGATTTATATAGACCACAAGCTATGACATATTATTTTGAAAATTGTCAGTTTAGTTCACATACCCCATGTTGTCTTGGAAGAAAGTATCTTAGTTTCCAAAGGAGGTTAATTTTAAGTCAATATATTTAAAATGGCAACGTGCATGTGTTTTCCAATTAACAGTGTGTTAAAAGTGCAGGAACATGAACTCTACCAACCCACCCCAATATTTTCTAAGTTATTCTAAAGGATTTATCTCCAGTTAAATAATTTGAGCTGCCTTGTAAAAAAAAAAAACTAAGCAAGATAACATCCTAGTTTGAAACACTGATCTTCATTGATTTCAGTGACATTTCCTCAATATAAGAATGGTGGAGATTATCAGCCCATTTGTGGTAACAGTGGTATAAGTGCACAGTTCAGACATGGATTTAAACTTTCAGTTCTCCAGGTGTCTTAGGAGAATGAACTTTAAAAGAAATTTAAAGAATTTAAAAGAAACAAGGTTGATAGGTTGAAACTTTCATGAAAGCAACAACATATAGTTAAACATGAAAGCTTCAGTAACATGTTTCTTTGTGCTATTATTTTTTTTTTTTTTTTTTTTGGTTGGTTGGTTTTGTCTGTAGCTGAAAGATGATAGGCGTACTGTAGTTCCATACTACTTTAATCCAGAAGCAGTCAGAAAAAAAATTAAGAAAAGGAGCGCATAGGTCATATTGCCACACAATCAGTAAAATTGTTTATTGTCTTTTTATGTTTCTATATATGTCCTGATTTCTGAGTACATAGAGGCTGCTGACAGATAATATTTTGCAATAATTGGTGATAAAGTTGAATCATTGTTACCTATAGCATGTGCTGATTTTTAAATAAGTCCTGGCCAACCATGAATATTATCTTAGCGTAATCTTTTGAAAGTGGAAATGCCCTAAAATAGTGAAAAAGGACAAAAAAAAAAAAAAAAAGTAACATGTGCCTCTTTGGATGCCCAAAAACAATTCTCATTAGCCACAAGTGGCTCTCATAGTTACAGGTTTAGTATCCTATTCCCGTTCATTTTCTTTTATTTGGCTGTTTCCAATCACATAATTATTACAGCTTCTTTTTAATTTTTCCAAACCTAGTGAACAGAAAGGGCTGTGAGCTAAATGTATATATGCATTATAGGAAAACATGTATGTAATTAAACTACTTTTCAGAATTCTGGGGAAAGAAATAGGCAACAGTTCATATGAGACAATTTTGCTTGGCCAATAGAATACACGTATCCAAGTTTTCCTGAATCCGCAAGGATAGTAATAGGTGTCTCTGCAGAATTTGTTAACGATAATTGAAACGGACTTGTATTTATTTCGTGGTCCATTCATTGAGGCTTGTTGTTCCAATATTTGCCCCAAATGCAGAAGTAATTGATGTGGCTCTTTATTTCTGAAGGTGAGAAGCCCTATCACTGTGACTGGGAAGGCTGTGGCTGGAAATTTGCCCGCTCTGATGAACTTACACGTCACTACAGAAAACATACAGGCCACCGCCCTTTCCAGTGCCAGAGGTGTGACAGAGCATTTTCCAGGTCTGACCACCTCGCCTTACACATGAAGAGACACTTTTGAGAAGGACACAAGGAACTTTACCTTTACAGCCTGGAGAAGATTCAGTATTTGACAGCACAAGGACTGTCTTCCACACGAGGGAAGGACTCCACTTTAAAGCACTACAGAAAACCCCAGTGAAGTCTTCCAAAAAAAAAGTGGGGGGGATCAAAAGGAATGAACAATTTTAAACAAATGTGGATTTTTTTTTTTACTAAACAAAGGGAACAATGACTGGATTTAAAATCATCATTCCATTTTTTTAAAAAAATCTGACTTGAATCTTTCTGGACTACAGAATGCCAAGGACTGACTGGAAGTCAAGGATATCAGGGTTAACACAAATGTTGAGGGAGGGAGGGATGAATGAATGGATGGATGGATGAGTGGATGAATGGATGGGAAATTACGCAGGGGACCAACTGGTGAAGACAGATATGACAGTAGTAGAACAGTAACCCTGCTTTTGAAGGTTCTTTACCTCAATCGGGCCAAACGCTTTACTTTTTTCCTTGGAAGAGAGAAAACTAAGTTTCCAAAGCACTTTTGTAACAATTTTAAAAGGTGTATTGTTATGGGGAGAAAGCAAATGTACATATTGTATTTAAATGGGATCTAAAAGCAGCATGCCTCAAGGAAGCTGAGAAATACAAGCTTGATCCCAGATGCACCATTTGATTTTATAAAAGGCATGTTAATTCCAAAGCATTGAGCTAGCCTGGCTCATATTGTGGCAATAGTGATAAATCCACTATGATTACTCTTTGAATGTCATGCCTGTCTTCACCCTAAATTCCCTTAAAATTTCTTTTCAATGCAATATTGTAAACATGATATAATCTTGCAATTTCTTTTACCTTCCAAAAGCCATTAGTAAACTATGTCAAATGGGGAAGAAGAAGAAATTCAGGTACAGAGTTGTGGTTAAAAGTCTATTTTCATGGTGCTGAATGACATTTGGTTCTTAAGGTACCAAAAAGGAAGCCAAAGTTCTCAAACTGCTGCATATTTGACAAGGAAATACATTTGTCTTCCGATCTACAATTAATGATGACCTAAGTCAGGTTAATAAACCTGGTTTATTTGTGTTTGTTTAATTTTCTATGCAGACAGTCTGTAATGCACTGTGGTTTCAATGTGCAATAATTTGTACAATGGTTTATTCACAAAAATGCCTTAAGCAGAACAAATTTTTTTCTATATAGGTCTTTACATATTAAATATGTAATATAAATTTAAGGAGACTTCTATTTTGTATATTTTGTAAACTATGAAGTGAAATGAACATTTTGACAGAGTTTGTATTTTGCATATTCATTTTGCTGAAAATAACTTTTAAATAAACCTATTTTATCTGAGTGGATTTTTATGCTTTTTCTAAACCGTTTTAATATGATGCAATAAAAAGCTTAATGAATAGTTTATATTTAGACATAATGTTCAAGAGCTGTGATGACTCCATATTTTAAGTTCTGCACTGCTTCTAGTCATCTTTACTCTGATGTAAACTCAGTTTACATCAGTTTAGTTTATCCCCAAAATAAATTATTTTGGGCTGTAATCCTAAACATACTTATCAGGAAGTAAGAACCAAACAATTCAGCATTGGTTCTAATCAAGCACAGTGAGATATATATATATATAAATGATGTTTATTATTAATACGTTTTAATTAAATCCTCCCAACTTCATTTTTTTCAGAATCCATATACACTCCTGTATAGCCAGCTTAATCGCTTTGAAATATTTAAATAGGGTTTTTTTTCCTTCCATGCTACAGTTTCTCTGAAATAATTTAGTTTGCCAAATTTTTATGAAGCAAAGAAGCCATGTTGCAGTGTACCTTAACTATTATGTGGTTAAATAATAATAATGTAATACTATGTAGTAATTTAGGGAGAAAAACTATCAGAGATAGTTGGTAATGTCCAAACATTCTAAGAGTTTGATATATTTATTATTTAAACATATTTTATTAGGCATTCTGGTCACTTGCAAAGTACTGTGTTTCCCTGAAAATAAGACCCCGTCTTATATTTTTTTTGAACCTTGAAATAAGCGCTTGGCCTTATTGCCATGCGCTCAAAAGCTATTATCAGGAGATGTCTTATTTTGGGGGAAACGGTATATCTGAAATAATTATTTAAGTTGAGCCTATATCTCTCAGAGCTAGTGTTACATTATCTTCAAAAGGAAATTTTGTCAAATTAAAATTTGTTTTTATGATATTTTCAAGACTCGGGGGTAGAATATGTTGCTATAAAACTTCAAATCTCTTTAAATAGGTTAAAGACTCTCGTTGTTTTAGCTTAAAACTGCAAATACCTGTATATGTAAATGGGAGTTTCTTTTATTGAAGTTCAGATCGTGTTTCCCAACTGCTGATAAAGCAAAACTTGGTGTAAGTTATCATTTGAAGCATTCTTCGGGACTATTATTACTGTTTGACATTTAACTTTTATTTGAATCTGATTACCAAAATTCATAGTACCTTCATAAATGTGCCTTTGTTTTTGAAAATATGCCTCTTTCTAAATCATATAATTTTATAGAATTGAAGATTTATCTTTCATGGAATTTGTAGGGAAAGCATTTGGTTTATATTTTTCAAATGGAATTATCAGTTTTTGCAGGAAGCATATGAAATTAAAAGTAGTTTACTTAAAGATGTGTATACTTTTTGAACAGTGTACATTTTAATTTCTACTTCTGTAACCTGCTCTTCCTCCATAGAGTTTGAATTTGTGAACTAAATTTGCATATAATGTGACTCCAATCAATGTGCATAGATATCATTACAACAAATTCAAGCATAAATTTTGAGGAAATGGAAGACAAGAAAAATGAAAATATGTTTGAATTGCTGTTGCGTAGAGTTTTTTTTGTCAGAGTTATCGATAATTTATTCAGTGACTAGAAGTATTTTTCTTTCGGCAGTTAATACCATATCATTCCCCTTCCAGTCTACATTCAGTACTCAAAGTATATAATCTCACAACCATTTCTCTAATTAACCATAAGCCTAGTTCTATTAATCTGACCTTATGTTTGACCTCTGCATTGCAAGATTTCTTGAAGAAGACTATTACTAAATGTTCTCTTGTTCCTTCTTTTTTCTGTTCAACTTTCAAAGGTTGAAATAATATTTCATACTTCTTTTGTGTCCTCTTCTTCTTAATTAGGGTTGGGCAGATTAGGGTTAGGGGGAGAGGAAGGTTCCAACTTCCAAGTTAAAAAGTGACTCCTTAGAGGGCATCTTATATAAGAGCTTCCCATATTCTGATGATACTCTTTGGTACATTTTGTACCTTGTGATATACAACCTATCTCCATTTCCTCTTCCTAGAACTTCTGGTTTGTTCATTATATTTCCATAAACTAGCCTAATTAATGAGACAAAAATCCATAAATATTTACCTCGGATTCAACAGCTTGAGAAATCTCACTGTGTTCAGTGAAGGTTACTTCTAAATAAGAGTCTACAGAATTGCAGCACTTTTAGCAAGACTTTGAAATCTGATTCCCATTTCTGCCTATCCAGGCTCCCAATGCTGCTGTCTAAAGATTTGCCCCTTAGAATTTATGTATAAAAGTATCTAATCTGCAACGTCTTCACTTAAAGGGAATGTATAATACAGCAACCAATTTAATTTCACAGAACAGCGTAAAGTATATGTGTGGTCTTTTAAAATTCAGCTGGATGGGGAAAACAGCTCAAATGCATTGTCGGGTAAAATGCTGATATATTTATTTCATGCTGTTAATTGCAAGTGCATTCTTGCTTATGATATTAAAGCAATTTTCTTTAAGATTTTTTTTCTAATTTGACAACAGCTGGTTATTAATGTAAACAATATGCATGTTATCTACCTGTGATGTCTTACGTTTATGTTTATACAAAGGTAGTATTTTTATTGAAATTTTTCCCAAGCTTAAAAATGTTTTTGTTCCTTTTTTTTTTCCCTGCCAAAAGCTATGTCTTACTCAGGGTAGGACTTTGATAAAAATGAAACACCATTCTAAGTTCTCTGTTTTAAGTCCTTCGCTGTGCCTTTAAAAAAATGTTTTTTTTTATTTCACCCATTGTTCTGGGTGAGTGCCAGCTAACACTCCTTAATGCATATAAGACAGCCTTCCTTCATTTTGAGCCCTTGTTCTTTAGGTGGTCTCCAGGCATGAGAACAGAATATCAACATCAGCAATTGTAATTTAAAAGGCAGGTGTAGCTAAAAATAACTTGCTGCATTGGCCACCTGTTCCATTATATGCTGTGGTTCCCGGAGCAAAAAAAAAAAAAAATCAATAGAGCAATAATACATCATGAACACTTGCTTCAATTTATAGCATGCTGGTTGCGTGCAGGAGTGGGGGAGCTGGCAGTATTTTGATACAGAATAAAAAACAGTAGTGTTCTGCGCTGCGGAAACATTCTGCTTCCCTGAACTTAAAGAGTTTTTGAAAGAAAGTTTAGTTCGTGCACAAAGCTTACTGCCGAATTACTTCAGTCAGATTCTGAAAGGGGATTGATAGGGAAAGAGGCCTTAATAAATAATGTTTTTCTCCTCCTTTCTGAATCTGAAGTCCCCTGTTGACATAAATTAGCATAGGAGACAAATTCTGCATCCAACCTACTTCAGAGAATTCTACAAACATGACACATTGCTGGGTGTTTGGGTTGAACAATGGCCACCATACGATGAAGCCCAACGTGGACTAAAATATGTATCTTGAAACAAGTCATTCTAATATACTTCCCTTTTTTATATAAAACTTTTATTAAAATTTTAAGGCAGAAGAACTCATGTTCAGAATAAAAAGAGATGAAAGAAATACGGAAAGAATAAAGACAAAAAGTGCAGAAAACAAAGGAGAAAAATCATTGAATAGACTTCTACCTTCACTCAGGCCTTTGGTGAAAGGGAAGGAGAGCCCACACTTCATTGCACTTTTATCTTTATTTGTTATGTTTTATTGAATATACTGTAATTTCTTTGATTGTTGTGAGCTTCCCGGAGTCATTGAGAGTTGGGCAGGAGACAAAATAGTTGTAGTTGTTATTGTTGTGGTTGGTCACACAGCCAGCCAGATGTTTAGATTGTATTTGGCATTTATATCCACCTATCAAGTCCTTCCCAAAGGACCTGGGATAGGCAGATGTTGTTTGATGGTGTTACAAATACTGTCGCAGGATGTAAGCTGTTCCAAGTAAAGCTTTGCAACTGATTGGTTATGATTTTGTCAATGTCTATGGTGTTTAAGTGGTGCTTCAATTGTCTTCTTATTGGACTTTATTTGTAATAGCAGATCATTATGTCTTGGTTTTCACTCTTTGTATATTTGCAGTGGGTATTTTTTTTTTTTTTGAGTAGTCTGGTAGCTGCTGGCCCTGGTTGCACAGCCAATAGTCCTGAGTCCTGTAGCCCATTTGTCATCAGATGTCTATGTCCTCCAATCCCTAGAACATTCCTTGTCAATCCAGGTGAGGACTGATCTAGTATGACTTTCTGTAAATTATATCTTACTATATTGTTTATGGGAGAGGCATTTTTTTGTCTAGTTCCTCTGTTGAGACCTGTCCAGTATGTTGAACATCTGGCATCATTCTCATCTTCCTTGGAGCACGCAAGCTCCACAACCATGTCAAGGTATTGCCCCACTGGGGGATTATTACTATTATTTTCTCAATGCAACCGAATATATAGTATACTAGTTAAAAAAAACCAGAGACAGTTGGTGCTACATTGTCAAGTACAAGGATGCTGTTCAGTTGATTTACATATAATGAAGCAGTTTTCCGTCAAAGCATTACAATAGTAAAACCAATATGAAAATAGGATATTGTTGCTTTAAAAAGATTTCAGTAGTACCTGTCAGAAATTCTTTTGCCTAAATGTCAAAACTACTTTGAGATCCCAGGAAAAGCTGCTGCTGCTTTAACAAGTTGCAAGCCGCAGCTTCAGTTTGCATCCTTTTGACCTCCAAAGAATGTTCTGGCGTTGTCTCTGAAGAGCTGTATCTAATAAAAACACATGCATTAAAAAGGTGAGCGGCATTCAGAGGGAAGATGGTAAAAAACACATATGTATTTTAATAGGCCCCTCACAAATTTCAATGGGGTGAGCATCCCAAAGACCTAGAACCAAAGGTAGAACCCCTTGTCCCATGACTAATATGAAGATGTACCATCTTAATCATCTCCAGTCTTCAACCAGAAAAGCTCTGGACCCATATTGTTAGATCCTAAGGCTGTAGATATTTATTTATTTATTTATTGGTTCGATTTATATGCCGCCCTTCTCCGGAGACTCAGGGCAGCTTACAATGTGTTAAGCAATAGCCTTCATACTTTTGTATATACCTGCTTAGTAGGGCTTTCGGCCCCCTTAAGCAGTGTTCTTTTTTATACAAAGTCAGCTTATTTCCCCCACAATCCGGGTACTCATTTTACCTACCTTGAAAGGATGGAAGGCTGAGTCAACCTTGAGCCTGGTGAGATTTGAACTTGTAGTAATTGCAGGCAGCTGGTGCTACTTAATAGCACTTTAGTCTGCTGCCCACCAAGGCTCTTATCAGAAGTAAAAACTTAAAACAAGATGTGGAAGCTAATAAGCAGCCAGAACAGTTGCTTTAGCACAGAGGTGGGGAACTATGATCTTTTTATGATTTGTGGACTTCAACTTCCAGAATTCTTGAGCCAGCATTTGACTGAGCACTGCTGTCTCAGGAATTCTGGGAGTTGAAGTCCACAAGTCATAAAAAGACCACAGTTCCCCACCCCTGCTTTAGCGGAAGTGTCAAGAGATGCATGGCAAATGCCCCCCTGGGCGGCCTTTCTGCCTGCAGTTTCACTTTCTGAACAAACGCAAGAGTGGAGCATGTTACAGTAATCCAAACCTGCATTTATTATCACTGGTTTTTTTTAAAAAAACCAGCTTTGCTATAAGAAAGGGTATATTTCAGGGCTGTCAAACTCACGGTCCACGGGCTGGATGTTTCTTGCACTGACCACACCCACACCCAGTTTAGCGAATGGGAAAAAAATCCGGATACATCATGTGACGCCACTGTGACAATGTGAATTTGACACCCCTGGTATAATTGGTGGACTGGCTACTTACATAGGTCCTTCTATTAGGAGTCTAAAAATTTGAACAGGGGTTAGAAATGTACCATCAGTGGATACTATCCACAATACTCTTAGGCAATATGTTCAAAGAAAACATCCAATTGGAAAAATGGAGGAAATTTCATATAATTACCAAATCTTATAAGATTTCTGGATGCTTATTGGATAACTCAGAATCAAGCAGAAACCTTTAATTCGATTGGATGTTGTGTTTCCTTGTATGTGTTTTTTTTATTATTCAGTCTAAATAAAATTAGACCTGTCACTCTGTTAAATAAATCTTACTCAACTAATTACATGGCTGTATCAACTAATGAACTGCATACTTTATAGAGGATGCACACATGCAATTTAATAATTACAGTTCTTAAAAGAGAGAAGAGGGAAATACTACTTTGTAAGATAACTTATGGCCTGCTTTTCAGTACTTACATTAAAAATAATACGGCTTAGTTGATTAACAAACCTGAATTTAACTCTGAACAGTTCTCTAAATCAGTCCAGATTGGTGCGTACTTAATTTACGCAACAATTCTCATGCGTTGTGAGCTTACTTGAAGTGCCCACATTAGGAAATGTAATCCTAATCCCAACCAAGAAAAGTTTGGAAAACCAAAAAACCAAAACCCGACTCATTTGCAAGGACAAATAAATTGCTCACTGCAGGATGATACACGTCTATTTGAAAATTGCTGACTTTTTTTTTAAATGGCAAATCAGTTAAAAAAAACCAAAATTAGCAAAATAAACTCACAGTAATGAAGAGCTTTGTTCCTCATTAACCTTTTCTATATATCTGATACAAAGCCTGGAGAGAAATCCCATGCATATCAAAACAATTTAATTATTTGTAGCTCAGCACAAACATATTTCAGTTTTTCCCTGTTGGGCAAAATCCTCAGTCTTAATAAAATCAGTATTTTTTTTCTAGTAGACCTATTAATCTAATGAAGATACACTATTGTTGCTATTGAGTGAACTAAAATACTTAATTAAGTCAGAATGAATCACTCATTGTATCTAATTCTGCTTAACACGCTAAAAAAAACATAAAAGAACATCAACATAAGAATAAAATATGAGCTTGGGTAGATAGATTAAATCAGTAAAATCAACTGAAGGATTTTTGTTTAATTCCACAAATCACAGCTGAAGAAAAACAGTATTCTAGAACTTACTTAAAGAAAAAAATGAATTTGCTACCATCAAATCTATATACAAAAATCCTCTAAATATTTATTTCAAGACAGAAGAGTTACAAATTGTATACAGTATAGTGATAGGAACATTACATCCACTCTGTGTGCCCACATCCATTCCTTGGTGCCAGAATTTACTTTTGAACTAACAAATTCAAACAAATTCATTCAAATATATGTTAGACTGTAGTGAATTCCTTAAATATGAAGGAAAGTCTGGAAATAAGGTGGCAAAATCAAGAAATAGGAGAAATGTGTTGGTCAAAACCAGCATGTACATCTCAGATGATTGCCTGAAAAGTAAATTGTTGCATGAAATTATAGCACAACAAAACTGTGGTATTCCAGAAGGGTTTAACTAGTCTAATGGTCATTCCAAGCTTATCTGATTGGTTTCTACCAGTCCATAGCTAATATTCACTAAATATTGTCATGAAAATTGAAAGAAGATATTGGTAAACCCTGTCCTCCATTTGGTGAACTTTGAAAGTAGTGAAACATATTCTACTTTTGATTCTACCCTCTAAAAATAGCCAAAATTTCAGACTGTTTCTGAAGCAAACTGATCAATAGATGCAATTTATTTCATTTGAATCAGTGTATGTCATTTGTGTAATCACATATTTAACATTTTATACCATCTTCATCATGCCATTATTGTGTGAAGAATGATGTAGAGATATTATAGACACAAAGAACATAAAATATCAAATGCATAATTGTGCATAATTGCACAAATACAGAACTGTTAATGACAGAAATTGTCAGATTTAACAGTCATTTGGCGTTAATAAACACTTTTCTTCCTCAAAGTATGTTCAGTTGTGGTCTTACTGTAACCTTATATATGCTAACTTCAATAGAAAGTTGAAATTTATTTTCAAACATATGTGCATAAAAATGCACACATATGTACATATTTATGATATTACTTATGGTATGCAAGGGCTTCACTTCTATAAAGGTGCTTTGCTTTAACATTTAAGTGGGGAATAACTATAGTGTCAGGGTTCCAAGTTGTATCACGGTGAAGAGCAATCTGATAATTATCCCATATTCTTTTCCTCTCCCGAGAATAATAGAAAGCCGTATGTCACCCAATCATTTCTGTTCAAGTGCTACATAAATAGTTGCTCCCCATTAGTTCATCTTCCCATGGCATTTTCATTGAACTACAAGTAATCAACAAGAAATTCAATGATAAACAGTTAATGATGAACTTCTTAAGCAACAGACAAGAATACAAAAGCAAAATTGGAGAAATCATCAGATTTATGGTAAGATTTTTATAGTGAAACTGCCTTATCTGATTTACAGAATTTTGCAGCTATAGACATTGTTGTCTGGCATTTGTAAACTTCCCACAATTTGTTGTTTAAGAAATGGAGACAAAAGATATTAAGTGTATCTTAATTATTAAGAAGGTAAGATGGTAATTACACCCGAACTGGGATCCAAGAAGTACATTTTAATTCAGAAATTTCAAGCAAACTCCTGCTGCAAGATATTCTTAATGTTAGAAAGTTAGTAATTCACAAATAATATGGAAATCAGTAGCTGGACCATCTCAGAACAAAGCTTAAGTCAGATTGATGTGCTTAAAAAATTCTTTAACTAAGCATGTTAATTTTAAAAATTCTTAAAGCCCAAGCTTCAAGCTATAATTTATCAGTTTTATTGCCTTTGGCTTTAAAGATACTTTTATGTCAGTAGTTATCTTGCTTTTTCTTCCAATTGTCAAAAAAACTATTTCTTATAGAAAGATAAAAGACATATATTGTCATAACATTGGCAAATTTGGTGGGAATACATTCTAACTTCTATATATAGCAAACCATAATTAAGTTATATATTCTTTGATATTAATTTTAGCCCTTTAACCTTCCTCTCCCATTTCTGGTATGTATAAATCAGGGACCTGTTTTTCAAGAGTTGGAAGAATGTATTCATGAATCAGAGCATTATGCACATCAAGAAAGTAATGATTTATAATGAAGAGGCTTACTGCAGAATTTACCTTCATTGGCTTAAAGGAGCCTAGCAGATAATTTTATGGAGGTTACTAGTCCTCAAGAGTTTCCATTAGTTCCCTCTACCTATTTTAATCAGACATCTGTGACTGAAAAAGAAGTTAAACTAAATCATGTTTTAAAGAAAATTTTTCTGCATTTATTAGCATGTTACCTCTCCTTTATATTCAATATTCTGCTTTTCTTTTTAAATTTGCTACTTCTCTCTTAATACATGGTATACTTTTCAGATGATATCTCTATAAACTATATTTTCTTATCAATGTCTGATAATTGGGGGTTAAAATGGCTGCCAATCTTTCATGATCTCTGTTAGATCAGATTAAATAATAGGTCTTAAGCATACTGGAGAAAATTGACTATGTTTAATCCAGTCATATTAAGTGAGTCCTAAGAATTTATCTACACTAAAATGTCTTTAATGCCTTGAACCTAAGCCCAAATCCTTTCTGACTGGACTAAATGAGTATCATACGAACATAACATTAAAGACTCAAACTGAGTATGGTTTATTCCTCAAATGGTATTCAACCATGAACTGGATTCCTGATAGAAAATACAAAACAATAACAAGCATTTTTCGAAGGAGTGTTCAAAAGTGTTGCTTTGTTTTTTGGTGGTGGTTGTGGGGGGTTTTTTTTTTAGTGACAACTGCCCTCTGCTGCCTGAAAGACTTAACAGTTTCCCTATGAGAGCTTCAAAAGATGAAGAAATCATATTCCTGGGTATATTTGTGTAGAAATCCCTCCAGGGGTATGTTCAATGATTGCGATCAGATCCTTGAAGGGGTGACATAAGGAAGCTCAGGCCCTCTCTTTGTTGCAGAAACAGCCATTTGTAGACGAATAACCAAACGATTAAAGTGAAAAACCCCAAGCTCTTTCCGCAGGAGAGCTTGTGTCGGATTGTGAGGCTGAAACAGCAAGAACAAAAAGAGAGCTCTCTATCGCACGATCCATCTAGCTGCCACTGAGAAATCTTTTCTGCATAATTTTGTTTTGGACTCAGCAGACTTGTTCTAGGTGCATGCTAAGGCTTGCTAAATCCTGTTATTCAAGTTCTGCGCTATTAAAAGTTTTCAGACTTTCAACGAAAATGCAGTCTCTTCAAGGCTGCCAGTTGGCAACGTCCCCCTCCTCTTCCCTCATCACGCAAGTTACAAATTTCACAGCAGGTTGCAAGCCAGTGTAGGAAACCTACTTCCTTCCCTCCTGGATGGGATTACTCGAAACTATAAACCCGGGATGGTTACTATCTATCAGGGAAAACAGCATTATGTGAGCAAACAGCTCCTTCCAGCTGCTGTTCTGAAGAGCACCACTGCCACCTGTTCAATCGTTTTCTTGCACCAGATGACTTCAGGGAGGGAAAAGGAACAAGGAAATGGCTTGTAACTTTCCTTTACTGCATCATTCTGGGTATCAAGAATGGGTGGAGAGTAAGTGAGGAGTCACCAGCACTGGTATTTAAATTGTTCTAACACAGCTATTGTAGGCAGATTGAACTTCTTGAAAAGATGAAGAACTAAACTCTCCAATTATCTATGGAGATTGTCAATCATTCAGGTCATGGTTGTCCCAAAGGTGCTTTTTCTTCTTCTTCCTCAAGTCTCAACAGGACTTTCTTGTTGTTTTTTTCCCCTTTGGAAATGTTTCGCTTCTCATCCAGGAACTGAAGAAGCTTCTTGGATGAGAAGCGAAATGTTTTCAAAGAAAAAAACCCTAAGAAAATCCAGTTGCCTTTTTTTCGGGGTGGAGGGAACACATTTTGGGATAACTCTCCAACTATTCACAGGCATATTGTAGACACAGTCAGTCTGCATGCAAAAGATCATTTGCCTAAGTTTACTCCTTTTTCCTATCATCTATTCCTGCTGGACTCAATTCTTGGACAAACTTCATCTTCTTTGCTAATGTTAAAGCAAAGGTGCCGTGTCTTCTTTTAAATAACTCCAAGAATAATGTAGAAGTTTGAAGGCCAAAATTAATAGAAATTGAAGAATATGGAGAAGTGGCAGGGTTGAAAATCAATAAAGAAAAAAATGAAAATATTGGTGAAAAATATCACCGAGAAACAGAAAAAGGAGTTAATGGAGAAATTGGATATTCAGATTACTAAAAAAGTAAGATACTTAGGAATTCAGTTAACAGCAAGGTGTATTACAATTAAGGAGGATAATTACTACAAATTGAAAAGACAAATTGAGACAGATTTGGAGAGATGGAAGAATCTACAATTATCATTAATGGGAAGAATATCAACAATTGAGATGAATGTATTACCAAGATTGTTGTTTTTATTTCAAACAATACCGATAAAAATAGAAAAAAAAATATTTTGAAAATCTTAATAAAATAATAATGAAATTTATATGGCAAGGGAAAAAAGCGAGAATTAATATAAAAATGCTACAAGATGCAAGACTCAGGAGGGTTTGGACTATCAAATTGGGAATTATATTATCAGGCAGCAACATTATCATGGAAGAAAGAATGGATTGAATTAAGAAACACAAGGTTATTGACATTGGGAGGGTCATGATCTGCAACTGGGTTGGCATGCTTTTTTATGGTATGGTAAGAATAAGATACATAGTTATTTTCAAAGACATTATGTAAGAAATGCTTTATTATCAGTATGGGAGAAAGTTAGAGAAAAACATTATTTGAAAATACCAATAAGGCTTTCAACAATGTAAGCATTAGTACATCCAAATATTATTAACATGGGAAATATTATTAGATATAAAGATATTTTATCAGAAAAGAGGGAATTGAAAACGAAACAAGAATTAGAAGAACAAGGGATTGATATGGAGTGGTATACACAATTGCAAATACAATCGAGATATGAAAAACATGCAAAGTTATACGGTTTTTACTTGGAGATGACAGAATTGGATGAGATACAGGAACAGATGAGAGAATGATTTAAAAATTGTAGAGTTACTTACTTTCTATTAAATTAGAAGAAGAGCAAGTAAAAGAAACAATGATAGCATGGGCAAAAAACTTTGGATACACAATAGAGTTAGATAAATGGCAGCAACTATGGGAAAGAAACTATAAGTTAACAATGGCAACAGCATACAAAGAGAATTTGTATAAAATGTTTTATAGATGGCATATGTCACCGGAAAGATTGGCAAAAATGTTTAAAGATAGATCAACTAAGTGTTGGAAATGTCACCAGACACCGGGATCATATTACCATATGTGGTGGACATATGCAGAAGTGAGAAATTATTGGGCAAAAATTTGGATTTGGTTAGAGAATATAATTCAGCAACATATTGACTTAAAACCGGAGCTGTTTCTGTTGGGTATTTTACCTGAGAAAATTAGTAAAGAAAATGTATGTTTGATTATTCATGTAATAACTGCAGCAAGAATTGTATTTGCACAAAATTGGAAAGTGGAAAAAATCCCTACAGAGGGAGAGGTAGTTAAGAAAATATTAGAATGTGCAGAAATGAATAGATTAACATTAGCAATTAAAGGGAAGGAAATATCGGAATATTACAACATATGGGGCAATTTTATTATTGGATAGAAAATGAATATGGACAAAAAGCGGTGTAAAATTAAATAAATCTGGAAGAAAAATGTTCTAACAGGAGATATATTAAATTGAAATGTAAAAGCAAAGAAATATATATATTTTGATGACACAAAAATTTGTACCCAGATGACACACTGAATGATAAATGATGTAATGTTTGTTTTAAAAAAATAAAAAACTTTTTATAAATAATAATAATAATTTAGAAGTTAAACTGGATACATGAAATACTATATAGTGCTTTGATTGATTTTATTAATCAGCCTTCCTCTGTCAATGTGACTAT
The DNA here is from genome assembly GCA_022577455.1 of Arizona elegans. Lineage (NCBI taxonomy): Eukaryota > Metazoa > Chordata > Lepidosauria > Squamata > Colubridae > Arizona > Arizona elegans. Next base: position 5,488,764 of record JAKOOJ010000008.1, on the reverse strand, counting down.
TTGCAAGGGAGGGAATTGAATATTACTATTTGCAAGGGAGGGAATTGAATATTACTATTTGCAAGGGAGGGAATTGAATATTACTTAGGTAGAATGAAACACAGGTAGTCCTCGACTTACAAGAGTTTGTTTAGTGACCATTCAAAGTAACAACAGCACTGAAAAAGTGACGTAGGATCATTTTTCACACTTACGACCATTGCAGCATCCCCATGGTCATGTGACCAAAATTTAGATACTTGTCAACTGACTCATATTTATGACGATTGCAGTGTCCCAGGATCACGTCCTTTTGCAAACTTCTGACAAGCAAAGTCAATGAAGAAGCCGGATTCACTTAACAACCATGTTACTAACTTAACAACTGCAATGATTCACTTAACAGCTATGGCTAGAAAGGTTGTAAAATTAACAAATGTCTCACATAAATTTTGGGTTCAATTGTGGTCGTAACTCCAGGGGTAGTTATATATAAAGGAGTTGGAGAACATACACTCCATAAAGTTTTCTGCTTTCTGTTGACACCCACCCATAAAAAGGAAGGGAGGAAGATAACCAATAAAAGGTAAAGGTAAAGGTTCATATGAAAGCTAAAATTCAAAAAGTACCTCAGGATATATTTTTCTGGAAAACAAAATGGAGCAGTTTTGACTCACTTTCCCACCCCAAAATAAATTCTCCTGCATACCCAAGAGTAAGTAACTGGCTTTTTATGTGCAAAATGGTGAAGACTCGTTCTTGGTCCTTTGATATAATTCCCATATCTCCTTCCACACCAATACCTCCCATGCAGTGGTGAAATCCAAATTTTTTTACTACCGGTTCTGTGGGCATGGCTTGGTGGGCATGGTGTGGCTTGGTGGGTGTGGCTTGGTAGGCGTGGCAGGGGAAAGATATTGCAAAATCTCCATTCCCACCCCACTCTGGGGCCAGCCAGAGGTGGTATTTGCCAGTTCTCTGAACTATTCAAAATTTCCGCTACCAGTTCTCCAGAACCTGTCAGAACCTGCTGGATTTCACCCCTGCTCCCATGTTAATTCTCCAGGTTCATGGTAGTCAACAGAATTCAGAACAATTTCTAAGAGTTCCTCCCAGCAGTGATTAACCAATGCAAAGATTACAGAAAGAGGATTATCCCTGATGTATTGATGAGAATATTTGGGAAGTATGGTGCGAGTGATAGAAATAAACCAGTTCCACCATCCGTAGCGTCCTGATTATTTTATGCTCAGAGGCATCTGCAGGTGGAGCAAGAGGGAGCAAATGCCAACAAGTTCATGATGATGTCCTCACACAAAAAAGCATTTGCATGATAATATCACTGCAGTGTGTTGGCACTTTGATGACAGTGTAGTTGTCTGTGGATGCTGCTGTTGTAATGGGCAGAAGGAATAACTTCAAGGAACAGGAGGAAGAAATGCAATCAAGACAATAGTCAAAGAAAAAAAATCTGTGTCTGAGCCAGAACTGAAGGTGAGAAAACAGCTCAGACCATGGGTGTCAAACTCGCTGCGTTATGTTGCTGTCATGTGACGTATCACGATGATTTTCCTTTTGTGGCGCTGGGTGGGCATGGCCTGCGCATGACACATCCGGCCCCTGGGCCACCATTTTTACACCCCTGTCTCAAACTCTCCTTGGCTCTCACAAAGATAAAACGGAAACCAAGGAAAGTACATTCCAGACTTGCAAAATTCTAGAACCTTTATAATAAAAGTTCCATTTGCATGCATGACTTCAGTTTCCTGGTCCTGTTTGCCTTGAAAAGCTGACAGCTATTTATCTATCAGCTAGATCTTCTTAATCACAGCTTTACCATTTTGGAACTCCCTCCCAAACAAAGACTACCCAAATCTGCCATGTCAATCATTCCCATGGAAGATAAATATTTCTATAGGAAAGGGAATGTTTTTTATATCAAAAGAAAAAAATATATATAATCAAGTTCTAGTTGCTGATGTCGTTTCTGATGTTTATTAGTTTGTTATTATTAACACTGTATTTCGGTAAGGCTAGCTTTTTCAGACTTCCACATAGAGGAAGAAGAGAGGATCACATAAATTCATAGGTAAATAAAAATATATTCTATTTTTTCCTAGTATTTGTGGTTTCTCTTTTTAGCACATATTCATATTTAGTTCAGTGAACAAGTAGTCCTTCACTTACGGCCATAATTGAGCCCAGAATTTTGATTGCAACTCATTGTGGACATTAAGCGGCTATGCACCCGATTTTATGAACTTTTCTGTGTTGATGATTAAGTGAACACTGCAGTTTAATTTAATTTATTGCATGTCTATGTTGTTAAGTGATGATTAAGTAAATGCCACAACTGTTAAGCAAATTCAATGGGCAAGGGTTTTTCTTTGCTAGAAAGTGAAAATAAATGCTGGAAACCATCAAAAACTGTCAAAAATTAGTCATATTACTGTGGGACACTGCAAATGGTCATGTCAAGTGCCCAAAATTTATGATCTTTTTATGGTTAGCTGCCCAGAGTTATTTGGTAGAAAAATGGGTGGCATGCAAATTAATGAAATAAATAATTCAATGCCATGCACTCTATACAACTAAAGCCAGCTTAGATTTACAAACAAATATGCAACAAAAAGATACACTAACAAGGACATTTGTCAGATACTTAGCATTAAAGGCAAAAATCTCCACCAAATATTAAATGCTAACACAGATAAATAAATAATGCTAGCAAATTATTTTAGTCCCATCCAAAAACAGGAAGCTGGAAAATATGGAAATATTTGCAATGGAACTTTAGAATTATACATAAAAACTCGACTTGCCTTATCACCAGCAGACAGTGATAATACCATATACGTAAGATTGTGCCAATTTCCCCTCCCTCTCTCTTTAATTTATTCCTCTCATTTAATAAATTATGTTTTTAAATTGTGAATTTGAAGTGTGGACTGGGGAGGGAAATACTGTGTAGAAGGAAAGAGGAAAAGGGGAGTTGATTGTTTATTAGAAAATAAATATTTCAACTTTGGCAGTTAACAACCTAGTTAGTTGACTTTAAGAGATGGAATATGCTAAATTAAGGTCTACTTGATATTAAGGTCCTTAAAAAAAGTAAAAAGAGAAGTGTTTTCTCATGGGAGTCAAGGCTAAATGAGTATAATAATACAAAGGGATATATGAAACTGTTAAATAAGAGAAATTAAATAATTGGTAATTTTGGATATGGGATTGTGCACAAAAGAGTTTTAACCGATCGACACACTGTCTGTGATTGTATTTGAATGATGGTGGTTTTATGTTTTGTTTTTGTTTTAAATAAAAAATTTATTTCAAAAAAAAAATAAGTAAAAAGATCCTAGCTGTCTGCGGACTTAGGCAATTCTGATGGGAAAGAACTTGTTGATACATCGAATTTCCCATTTCTATCATTACATTGACCATAAAAAAAAGAATCAAGTAGCCAAAATTGCCTTGACTTACAAAATTTCATTTGCCATCTGGGCCCTGAGTGACTGGATCAGCCATTCCTCATTGTTTAATATCAGGATGAGAAAGTACAACTTTATGAGTCTCCTTCCACCCACTCCCATATCTACACTAATAAAATTTATCATTAAAGAATACAACATTTATCTTGATTAAGCAAGAAATAGAATTTTAAATCGGTCAGGATTGTTTACTTTCCTCATCTATTCTCCCAACTCTCCCCCCCACCCCACAAAAAAAATCCACACAAAATCAGACGCATTTCACTTGGTTATTGCATTCTGTGTTAATTCAAAACTGTTTTGGTGATCAATGTGTCTCAGTCAATTCCATTACTTCTAGCTGTTTTAAAATTAGTATTATCTGAGGCTCTCCTATAAGAATAGCAAACCAAATTGTGCGCTTTCTCAGGTGCTATTCATATTTTGGTATTTACAATTGCCCTGTCATCCATTTTTCTCTACGTTTTATTGATGCATAATACAATACTAACTTCTGTATGAGATGTTTAACTTCCTTCCCTTGGGTAAACAGCTTTTTGAACTAACATTTGCTTTGACAGAGTTCCCATGTTCCTAATATAAAACCTACAGGAGATGCTTTGTGTACCTGAAAAGTACTATTGGTGGTCATTGTGCAGGCTGTATTGTTGTTAATATTATTAATTTTTTGAGTTCTTATGTAGAGGCAGAGAACAGGAACAATATTTTGAAAATAATAAAATGCACATCGTGTTCAGTAGTGGAGGGAAGGGAGGGAGGGAGGGAGGGAGGGAGGGAGGGAGGGAGGGAGGGAAGGAAGGAAGGAAGGAAGGAAGGAAGGAAGGAAGGAAGGAAGGGTCTGTGACTTAAGTTTTATTATTTGCTCTTTTAGCTCACCCTTTTATGATTTTTCGTGTGCCCTGATCTACGTTCTTGACTTCCAAGTAAATTGTTTAGAGCTTCATTCAGATCTTTGAGAAAAATTAGAAGAAAGATTATTTATTCCTTATATCATATACCGTACTTTGTCATGTGCACTAATTACTTTATTATTTTCTGCCTAAAATATAGACATTTTTCAAGTCTGGCAACCTACTCTTGAGAAGAATTATAATAAGCCTCTTGGAGGATGGGTCAGTCCTAGCCCTTTTGTGGTTGCGCAGTGATTCCAGGCTAACTTTACACTTGATCCCCCGCTCCCAGCCAGGCTAGGTGCTTCCCAACAGACTTGCTTTCTAAACACCAAGAATTACTTAAGGTAAAATTGTATGGAAGTATGAGATAAATAAGTCACTTATTTAAATAAATAAGATCTTATTAAATAAATAAATAAGTTATTTGGGTCAAGTTATTGCAGAGAAAACACACACGGATTTTTGGACACTACCAGCAATGGAGGAAATATACTGTATTATGTGCAGTTATTGGAAAACATTCATGATCTCGCCTACTACATCACTGTTGTCATCAAAGCAGCTTTGTCAGTTTTCAACTACTCCTGGATGATTGGGAGGCAGGAGACAATCAAGACGAAAGCATGGGAGGTATAACATGCACCTTATAAAAATATTTTTAAAACAGATCCCGCTTCTGAAGCATGAAGAATCGGTACAGGGGAGAAATATTTGAGGTCAAACTATACCTGTCATTTGCCAATGGAAGGCAGAAGGTCTGGCAATATTTTGGTAAACGTGATCAACCATAAAGAAACTTATTTGACCCATTCTCAGAGGTGCTCTGGTTGCTTCGCGCGTGACAGATTAAACCTTTAATCCAGTGGTGAAATCTACATTTTTTTACTATCGGTTCTGTGGGCGTGGCTTGGTGGACATGAGGTGGTTTGGTGGGCATGGCAGGAGAAGGATACTGCAAAATCTCCATTCCTTCCCCACTCCTGAGGGAAAGATATTGCAAAATCTCCATTCCCTCCCCACTCTGGGGCCAGCCAGAGGTGGTATTTGCCAGTTCTCCAAACTACTCAACATTTCCGCTACCAGTTCTCCAAATTGCTCAAAATTTCCGCTACTGGTTCTCCAGAACCTGTCAGAACCTGCTGGATTTCACCCTTGCTTTGATCTGAATTTTGAACATACTCAAAGGGAACCTTGATAAACACAAATAATTTTAACTGTTGTAGTAAAAATGGCCAGAAACCAAGAAAAAATCTAGCAAAATTAAAAGGGGGCTAACTTTCATATAGTGAAACATATCTCCTAAACAAACACAAGGTCGGTCCATGGCAGTCACCTACCATAATCTTAGCAATGAGGCACATTCATTGGGGAGAGATAAATTTCAATCAGGTCCATTATGATCATCATTATTATTTAAATACAAAATGAGGTGTAAAATTGAAATTGTAACTACCTCTCTCTCTGGAATTACCTGTCTTCAAAGACCCATGCAACTCTTTATTTGCATTTAGGTATTTAGGAAGGCAGTTAAAACAAGATCTCATTATATGGGAAGTGCTTATGATGTTATAATGATGGTTATTAAGATATAATTTTATTTTGTGTTTTATGTGTTTTATGCCTTAAACTCCCACAAATCATGGGAGAATGGAGAAATATCAATCAATCAATCACTCTTCAAAAAGACAGCACTGTAAAAATCTAATACAATACCAAAGCTATAAAACTTTTCAAAGTAACAGATTAAAACATAGACCCATACAAATAAAAAGGTTTTAACGTTACAATCCTCCATAAACTCAATTAGAAGTTAAGTCCCCTTAAATTCAAGTACAGTAGACATAAAGTCTACACATCCCTGCTAAAATGCCAGCTTTTTGAGATGTAATAAAATCAAATGTAATAAATCCCTTCAGTTTATTTTTCAATTACTGTATATTGTGTGTTATTTATATGTTAAATTAAAGGTGGGGAAAAAATCTGAAAAAATTCATTCCACTTCAGAATGTTTTCCACCTTTAATATAACACACAAGCTGTACAATTCAATTGGAAAACAGTGATTTGTGATTTATCTTGAACTGATTTTTTTTGCATCTCAAAAACCTGGCATTTTAACAGGGGTGCATAGAGTCTTTATATCCACTGTATGTCAATAAAGTGAATACAATTGATGAGGTAAGTATGGTTATCCAAGTATACGGTTTAACTGAATGAAAAGGCCTTCCTGCCAAGAGTGGTCTAATATGGCTAAAATCCCGCCCTAGAGCCTGATGAAATTCTAAAGTGAGGTCATTTCCTAGATTCACTATTTCATTTAGGAAGACTGTTTCTCTTTTACTTGCCATATAATTCCAATTGTCAATGGGAAAGTGAGTGAGAAGAGAGTATTAGAATTATTCAAGTGAATTAGAAGAGAGTAAATCAAATCCAGCCACAGAAGAATTCTGATTCCTATCAGCAACTTTCAGTATTTCTGCTGATGGGAAAATATTGATTATACTTCTGTAAGAAAAATGTAAAGTAAGTTTTGAAGGTGAATTCACACCATCAGATAAGAGCCACCATGTTTTAGAAGACTTTAAACACACCTGTGAAGGCTTTTCTATCAAGATAGAAAAGTTGTGATAGCTAGTCCTCTTACAACTTTGAACCCATATGTTGAGGAGTAATATAACTTTGAACACTATGTGTAGAGACAAACAGTAGGTAAAAACCACATAAGCTTCAAAAAGATATTATCACTGTTGAGAAAAAGCTTCTGAATGTGGTAGATCTTTGATTAGATCCAGCATATATTTTTAATCATGGCTGTTGGTTCATATCTAGATGACCAATTAAATTAAGAAGCCAAGATTTTTTAAACTCACTTGACTCTAGGCTATTTTAATTATTCATTTCTAAGCTAAATTATATTACTCAGATAAATCTGACACCTGAAATATGTTTAGAAACCTGGGAAAATGAATGTGATGGGACAAATCCAAGCCATCCTAAATATATGTAATTAAATCAAAGAATTTTTTTCATGAAGAAAAAATAAATAAACCTAAGATTAAACCTTATCTTCATTAAAAGTTATGGGGAAACATTTTCTAACTGCTTCTTTATGGCTCTTCCTGATCTAGAATTAGGAAACAACAAAGTTGTTTGGTTGAAAATTCTCACCTGGCCTCCACCCCCCACCCCCCGCACTCTCTAAACTGAAATGCACAAAGGTAATCCTCAACCTATGACCAGAATTTTCATGGCTAAGCTACACCGTTGTTAAGTGAGTCATGCCCAATTTTATGACCTTTTTGCCACACTTGTTAAATAAATCATTATGGTTGTTAAGCAAATCATGTGGTCGTAAAACAAACCCAGATTCCCTCATTGATTTTTCTTGTCAGAAGGCAGTTGGGAAGGTCGCAAGTGGCGACCACATGAACTTGGGAGGCTGTCATAAATACATGACACTTGCCAAGCATGAAAATTTTGATCATGCAATTGTGGAGATGCTGCAACGATTTTAAGTGTGAGGACTGGTTGTAAGTCACTTTTTTCAATGCTGAATGGTCGCAGAATGAATGATCGTAAATTAACCAGAAAATGTATGACTTTAAATTGCTATCTTTAAGACAGGAGTCCCCGACTCCCAGTCCGTGGACTGGCATGCCAGAAACCGGTCCGCGCAAACAAATGAAGCCCCATCCGCAGAATGCAGGCAGCATGTGAAACCAGGGGTCCCCCCTCCAGTCCGCAGAAAAATCTCTCTCCACAGAACAGATCCTTGGTGCCTAAAAGTTTGGGGGCCGCTGAGCTAAGATATAATACCCTCAAAAGACATGGAGTGGAAAACAAACCCTATTTCCCTTTAAAAAATTAAACTGTATAAATAATAAAACCATATAATATAATAAAGGCTCCATATAGAATATCTTGATCATTCTGCATGCTTTTTATTTTTGCTTCCACTAAAGGAGGAGGATTATTTTTTAAATAGCTGCACAAGTTTCTGATCATATTATTGCTTTATATGCATTGGTTGGTCTATATTTGGCTTCTGGAACTATTCTGTATGAGAGATTTATTCCAGTACTATAATGTCTGCCTCATTCACATGATAACACACGAGACATTCCCAATCTGTTCTTCCAATGCTATTTTTCTATTTCCATTTTTTCTCCTAACTAAATTTATCCCAATTTTATGAATGCAATTCCCCAAGTTAAATGTGTTCATCAAAGTGGGAGTGTTTGGAAAGGAGTAGAACCTGTTTTACAATTTTTCTCCCACCCAAGGCAAGGAAAACAGGCTTTTTAGACCAAAAAAATAAAATAAAATCAATGACTTCATTATCTTCAAAACTATTTTTCATTGTGACTATGAATAACTACACTAACTTTATCCTTAACACCTGCTGCAGAATTGTACTTGTAGTTACCAGAATTGACACACACACACAAACACCTAGAATAGTAACAGAATTAGAGAAGAACGTAAAATAATGACCAATTAGGAAAAATGAATTTACAGAATTTAAGTAGGAGCTGCATTACCTACAAAGTCACCTGTGTTCTTCCAGATCTGGCACAAAATCTTGTTTCTCCTTAATTTCTGTGTCATAGGTTGTATTGTAGGTGGTACATTCTTATGCTATCAATTCAAATGATAAAATATGACTATCTGACTCATTTAGAATGCTATGCTAGTGTGTGCCGCACAGTATTAATAGCATGCAAGTATCTTATCGATTTGGTAAAGCATTGCTATTTTTAACATGTGCCCCACCAAACAGTAATCACAACTGGAAAATTTATCGATACAGAAATAAAAGGTCATGCAGTGTAAATTCTGCCTATATTAATTTGATCTGCATCCTATTTTTGACAAAATAGGAGCCTGGATAGCTCAACAGACTAAAAGCCTGTTATTAACATTCAGCTGTCTGCAATTATTGCAAATTCGAATCTCTCCAGGCTCAAGGTTGACTCAGCCTTCCATCCTTTCTAAGGTAAGTAAATTGAGGACCCAGTTTGTGGGGGCAATAAGCTGACTTTGTATAAAATATACAAAAGTATGAAGGCTATTGCTTAATGCACTGTAAGCCGCCCTGAGTCTCCGGAGAAGGGTGGCATATAAATCTAATTAAAATTAAATTAAATCAATAAATAAATAAAATGTTTCTTTAAATCACAGAGCAGGATGGGTGAACAAATTTTCATACAGTATTTAAGAAATATGAAAGTTGGGAAACGTATACAGTATTAGTACTTATAATACTTTTTAAAACTTTAGTAAGGCCACACTTGGAATACTACATTGAGTTTTGGTCACCATATTATATAAAGGATGTATACTATAGACTCTAGAAAGAGGGCAGAGAAGAGCAACAAAGATGATCAGGGAGATGGAGGCTAAAATGTATGAAGAATGGTTGCAGAAATTGGGTTTGTCTAGTCTAGCAAAAAGAAGGACCAGGGGTGACATGAAAGCAGTCTTCCAATATTTGAAGGGCTGCCACAAAGAAGAGGGGAGTCAACCTATTCTCTAAAACACCTGAAGGCAGGACGAGAAGCAATGGATGGAAACGTATTAAGGAGAGAAGCAACCTAGAACTAAGGAGAATTTTCCTAACAGTGAGAACAATTAACCAGTGGAATGGCTTGCCTTCAGAAGTTGTGGGTGCTCCATCACTGGAGGTTTTTAAGAAGAGGCTAGACAGCTATTTGTCTGAAATAGTCTAGAGTCTCCTGCTTATTCAGGGGTTGGACTATAAGACCTCCAAGGTCCCTTCCAATTCTGTTATTCTGTTAAATTATTTAAGAGCTATTGTCATTTAAGTCAGAGTACAATTATTCCTTTTAAATTCAAGCTTGCATTTTCACATGGACTTTGTCATATATTCAGACTTGCTACTTGGAATTTGATGAATTGGTAAATAGGTAGACCTGTATGAATGTGTGAACAGGATTTGAGTGTCTTTATTTCAGTTTTCATTTAATTTTCACTTTCATTTCTCTTCCCCTTTTAATTAGCGCTGCTCTGAAGTGGGAGTTGCACCTAAATATAAAGCAATACTCAAAAATATTATATTTATTAGATGTGCCGTGCATCTGCTAACATTCCGGTATTCAATCTTCAAATCAGCTTTTAAAAAGAACAGCATAACTGTTACATATGTAAATGCCTAATATATATTTGCTTGTGTATATATTTATGGTTACCTCCCACTCTACTTACATCATCCCCATAACCATTCCTACTTGCCTCTAACCACTCCTCCTCTGTATATATATACCGACTCCTCCTTGACTCTTGGTTCTTCTGCTATATCTCCTGTAAGAGAATAGATGAAAATAAAGGATAATTAATATCATAACAGACTCTGAGTAATTATTGGGCAAGATCCTCGAATTCTGACAATAACGTAATAGTTTTAACAATTTTAAAAAGCAAAGAACAATTTAAATGACCAATAGCATCAATTGGAACCACCTAGAACAATGTTGGCGAACCTTTTCTGGTGTGTGCATGCACGCCTGTCACCTGGTCTTCCAGTTTCTAGTGCACATGCATGCGCAAAAACCAGCTGGTCGGCACACATGTGCATGTCGCAAACCAGAAGCTCAGCTTCCTGGCGCGCCAGGGAACTACTCTTCTGGTTTTTGGTGCTCCCCTGCGTGCGCTCCCATTTTGGCACTTGGTGCAGAAAAGGTTTGCCAACATTGTTCTACGTGGTTCCAATTGATGCTATTGGTCATTTAAATGGTTCTTTGCTTTTTAAAATTGTTAAAACTATTACAAGCCAAGTAGTTATTTAATCTTATTCCAAATACAACCAGATCTTCACCATATTTACATACAATGTATTTGCTTGAAAATGGGATCTTCAGTTTGGAGATATCTTAGTTTAGCCTAGCAGGCATTCTGCAACCAACCAATTTGTACTTTTTCATGATTTGCCAGAAAACACTGTATACAGTTATGAAGTCACACTAAACCACAACCAATGGTTTGATGTTGGCTAAATTTCTTATGTGAATGTCAATCCCAAAACAACTGTGGGATATTTGAGAACAGTAAATAATCACTTGATATTAATTTGCTGTTGGCTTATGATATACAAATATAGATGCATAGCTTGCTCTTTTTCATCCATTCTATTTTAACCTCTAGCAATCCAGAGTATCATAGGAACAACAACAAACAAACAAAAATTAAAAGGAGATAGAACAAATCAGAAACTGGCCAAGTAAACCATCATTCCTTTGCTCAATCATAAAGCTTAATCCAAGTTTGTGTTTCTTTAATGGTCAAAATGGGGGGGGGGTTAATGTGATATGTGGATACTCCTACAGAATATTGATGAGAGAATAGAAAAACAGCATAAAAACAGACTTCCAAATCCACCATCACTGGATACATATAAAAATGTTTTGGAACGGCCTTCACAGATCCTGAATGTGAATAATGAAATAACAATAACAACAACAATAACAATAACAATAATGAAAATCTGTGCAAGGAGAGATTAATATGGATAGCCTATAAGAGCTGTGGTGGTACAGTGGTTAGAATACAGTATTGCAGGCTAACTCTGCTCACTGCAGAGTTCGACCCTGACCAGTTCAAGATTGACTCAGCCTTCCGTCCTTCCGTGGTTAGTAAAGGCTAAGTGCTATTGTTATATAAGGAGACCAAAGAATATTTCTGAGCTAATAGAATTTTGCAAGTTGTTGTTGTTGTTGTTGTTAGTTGTGAAGTCGTGTCTGACCCATCGTGACCCCATGGACAACGTTCCTCTAGGCCTTCCTGTCCTCTACCATCCTCTGGAGTCCATTTAAGCTCATGCCTACTGCTTCAGTGACTCCATCCAGCCACCTCGTTTTTGCAAGGGCAAATGTGAAAAGATTCCCAAAGTGAGAATGGAAGAAGTTTTAGTAAAGGACAGGAAATGTGTAGACCCTGTTCCTTCTGCCAAAATAGCTGTTATAAAATATCCACTAAAATATTGTCCAGACTTTTCAACTTGCCATATGCAGTGTTTTCTTATTCTGAATCTGTAAATCACTGCACGTAAACAGAGGCATGGATTCCAATCTGCAGAAATGTCTCATATTAAACTTTGCACCATCCGAAAGATTTCTCCACTTCTATTTGCTTATGGATTCATTGACATATACAGTACTTGGTTTTGCATGCAGCTGAAACTCTTCTGTGTCCCCAGTAAAGTCCTCAGAGTAGAGGACATTGTATAATATAAAAGGTTTTAATCAGAATTCAAGGAAAGCAGTTTTTCTATGCAACACAGAATTAAACTTGTAAACTATATCAGAATTGTTTGCTTTCAGAGTTCTTCGTAGCCAACTGACATTGGCTTCCAGACATGTGTTCATGATTTAAAGGGGGAAAAAATAATTTAAGTTAAACCCTTGAAGAGATTGCAATCATATTATTATCATTTAGGGTTGCGATGCAACTTAAGAGCCTCCAGTGACTTTGCAATTAAGCAACAGCATCAGGCTCTTTGCACCCAGCAGAGGAAAACAAGAAAGAAAATGGTCATCTCAATTTTTGGTCTGAAGACTAAGCATCACCAGCTAAGAAGGAACTGGGGTATTTGATATAGCCAACTGTTAAAATAACTCCGTGCTGCCCTCTGGAGAATTGCAAAGAAAAATGTGTAATGTTGGAAATAGATTTTCTGCAACTTTCTGCATATGTTTATTCCCAAAAAAGATTCTATGGTGTTCATGAAGCTTGCTGTCAGGAAAAGGTAAAGTTATTAACATACCGTAACACAACACAACACAGCTAATGTAACAATGCATTGTACAGAATTTAAAGAACCCGTAAGACCATGCATTAATTGCAGCAGAAATATATTCTGTTTGTCCATGTAAAGCCGTGTGCTTTCTTATGTACTTGCAACAGTGGCATTTAGATTTGAATTCCACCCTTTTTAAAGTCAAATTTTGAATCATTTCTTCCCACATACCTTTCCGTCATAAACCTAATTAGCTGCTACAGATCTGGGAGTTGCTTCTAGAAAAATGCAGACACTGTATTCCTATTTATTATTATTTATTTGTATTTGTAATCCACCTTATTTGTTTTTACAAATAACTCAAGGTGGCAAACATATCCAAACAACACCTTCTTCCTCTTATTTCCCCCCCCAAAAAAACAACCCTGTGAGGTGGGTTGGCTTGAGAGAGAATGACTGGCCTAACGTTACACAGTTGACTTTCATGGCTAAGGTGGGACATGAACTCATAAATCTCCTGCTTTCTAGCCTAGTGCCCTAACCACTAGACTAAACTGGCTCCAAGGTGCTAAGAGTTGCTAAGAGTATTCCCTCTTTATTTGACTGGTCAAATTCTTTTCCAATATTATTTTATTCAGCCCTGTTTTTGATCTCCTAAGAATGAAATAGTGTACATTTATTTTTGTAATTGTTTTAGAGCCTGGAAAGAGATGCTGTAATATGAACGTGATCTATATATTACTGAACTCTCATGTCTGCAATCTTTAGCAGGACATCATAAGGCAACAATTTTTGAACCAAGGTACAAATGGGCTAACTTACATGATACATCTGAAATCTGGGGAGCCATGACTCCCATGGGATTTGAAATTTGACAAATTTGCAGTCACTTCAGTGCTGCTATGTTGCCGTGCCAACACCCAGTTTCAGTAGACTGGCCCTCCTTCAGCTGCTAGAGATGAGTTAGACCAATTCTGCCGTAAACCTTCAGAGACCATCCCACTATTGACTGTTGAAGGGTGATCACCTGCAGTCAAGCCGGCAGGAAGTAGGAAGTCACTTCCATTCCCACTGCTTTTTTTGGCTTTGGTCATTCAGTTTCTTGGTTCAGATAAGGAAATATCTCTAACACAATGACTCAACAGGGCACAGAGTGTTTAGCTGAAAGATAAAACCAGTAGGTTAAGCTAAAGTCTGCCTGCTCACTACAGAAGTGTTGATGGAGTTCAGCTTAACTAATGTATTCATTAGATAGATGTGTACCCTTTTCCCAAGTTCAGTTGTAGTTATAATGTTAATAGTTGTATGTCTAGTTTAATGAAAAGAAGGACTAGGGGTGAGTGACATGATAGCAGTGTTCCAATATCTCAGGAGCTGCCACAAAGACAAGACAGTCAATCTGTTTTCCTGAAGCACCTGAAGGCAGGACAAGAAGCAATGGATTACAAGAAGTAATCAAGCAGAGAAGCAAACTAGCACTAAGGAGAAATTTCCTGACAGTGAGAACAATTAATCAGTGGAATGACTTGCCTCCAGAAGCTGGGGGTGCTCCAACACTGCAGGTTTTTAAGAAGAGATTGGACAACCATTTGTCTCACGTGGTATAGGGCCGTGATGGCGAACCTATGGCATGCGTGCCAGAGGTGGCACGCAATGCCCTCTCTTTGGGCACGCGAGCCATTGCCCCAGCTCAGCTCTGCCGCACATGCGTGCGCACCTCCCGTGGGCCAGCTGGTCTTTGGGTCTCTGCCGCGCATGTATGGGGGTGGGGAGCATGCAGGAGCCATGCACACATGTGTGCGGGGACTGGGTGCATGTGGGGCTGTGCATGCATGCGGGGCACATGCTGGGCACATACGCAGGGGGTGCGTGCATGCACTGAGTGCATGCATGGGGGCAGGGTGCATGCACAGGAGCCATGCATGCATTGCATTTTGGGGGTTCGCATGAGTGCTTTGGGCACTCAGTCTGGAAAAGGTTAGCCATTACTGGTATAGGGTCTCCTGCCTGAGCGGAGGGATGGACTAGAAGACTTCCAAGGTCCCTTCCAACTCTGTTATTCTCTTATTTTGTCTCCACAGACTGTGACATAAGCCAGAGGCCCCAACCTTTTGGGCACCAGGGACCAGTTCCGTGGAGAGATGTTTTTCCATGGACCGGAGGGGGCATGGTTTCATGTGCTGCCTGCATCGCGTGGATGGGGCTTCGCTTCTTTGTGCATCCAGGTTACTGGCATGCCGCGATTCAGTGCTGGCCCTTAGATCGGGGATTGGGAACCCCTGGCATAAGTAAAATAAGTGAAGGAAAAAAGTGATTAAATGTAAATGAAATTATAGAAATCTTAAATGTTGCTGCAATATTAAAACACTAAACTGACTGTGTAAAGACGAACCCTAAAACTGTAAACTAGCCAAAGTTTTAGGAAGTCTCGCAATTAGAATTTTTTTTTTCTAATACTGAAAGATAACAACATTGAAAAATGCTCTCACTTGTTAACTAACACTAAGATACATAAGGATAGCAGTATTTCATTGCTTGTGATAGCAAAGTTTTTGGGGGGATGAAGAATTAACAAGATAGTTAGGCTCTTCTGCAGCTACCAATCACAATGTACTTCACTTCTGAAAGAACATTCACCTTTCTTGCCATTGTTGTTAAGTGAATCACTGCAGTTGTTAAGTTAATGACACAAGTTGTTAAGGGAATTTAGCTTTGCCATTGCTTGTCAGAAGATTGCAAAAGGTGATCACATGACCTCAGGACACTACATCATAAATAGTTGTCAGTTGCCAAGTGTTTGAATTTTTGATCAGGTGACCAAGGTGCAATGGTCGTAAGTGTGAAAACGGTCATAAGTCACTTTTTTTCAGTGCCGTTGTAACTTGGACCGTCACTAAACAAATTGTTGTAAGTCGAGGACTACCTGCATATTCTCAGGCTCCTCTTGAACAATGCCAGAACAAGAGGGTTAAATACTGTAATAGTGATAACTCAAAGGATGATTTAATGCTCTCTCACCCATGAGCTGGGGATGAGATGAAGGAACATCATGGGAACATGGTGGCTGGTAGGGAATATTTGTGCAGAGGGAGAAAGCCCATGGACAGTAGAATGAAAAGGTGTTGAGTGGAATCAACATGGTGGGATGTCTTATTGTTCCAGCAAAGATGATCCATCAGGGTTGACCAAAACACCCCAGTCAGACTGATTCAATAAAGGTTTGATTAGAGGAATGATCTCACTGGCATGTCTTCCAAAACAATTATGGCTATTTATTTATTTATTCATTCATTTTTTTAAAATTTGATTTATATGCTGCCCTTCTCCGGAGACTCAGGGCGGCTTACAATGCGCTAAGCAATAGCCTTCATTCTTTTGTATATTTATACAAAGTCAGCTTATTGCCCCCACGACTGGGTCCTCAATTTACCTACCTTAGAAAGGATGGAAGGCTGAGTCAACCTTGAGCCTGGCGAGATTTGAACCTGCAGTAATTGCAGGCAGCTGGTCTTAATAACCAGCTTAATAACAGGGTGCCTTAGACCACTGTACTACCAAGGCTCTTTATTTATTTATTTATTTATTTATTTATTTATTTTATTTATTTATAATTAAATTTATATACCGCCCTACTCCCGAAGGACTCAGGGCAGTGAACAGCCAAAAAAGTAAAATATACATAATACAAACGTTAAAAACAATTTAAAATACATTAAATACTTTGGCCAGATTTAAAACACCCCAATTATAAAACCAATTTTATTTATTTATTTATTTATTTATTTATTTATTTATTTATTTATTTATTTATTTAGCCGCCCATCTCAATAAGTGACTCTGGCTGGTGAACAATCCTAACATAAATTAAAAAACAAAATTTCCATCGTAATACAAAGAACAAAATACAAGAGTCGATGAGGATTTTTATTTCCACGTACAAATTGCACATTTATTCAAAACAAAAGCTTCTCTATACCACATTATTGGATATGTCCCATTCATTTCTTCCTTGAATAGTAATAGATAGTAGATATATTTCACTGATCAGGGTCAAATCTTAAATTTTGAGAGTTACCAAAGGTTAAGCAACTCTATCATATTACTGTGATATTTTGGTCCCAAAATTACTATGTTCTAAGAGATCATGAGCAGCTGAAATACATGATTATTCCTACTCTTTCTACTTCTTAGGAGATAGAATGTCCCTATTTTTCTGTACTAAATCTTTAGGCATATTATCTTAAATATGCCAGGTTAGTGAACATACCTTGATTGTTATATTAACAGGTCATAATTTGAAATGAGAATTCCTAAGTTAGCCCTGTAAAGACAAGACTGAGATATAACTAAGCAAAGGTAATTTCAGTCAGCCCTGAGCAATCCTAGTTAGATTCCACACACCTTCAATAAAGGATCTTCGGAGCTGTCGTCAAAAATTTTGTGAGCCTCTGCATCTGATTTAGAAATAGAGGACTGCATATTTGACAAGTCCCTGCGTGTCAATGACATCTTGATTTACTATCAGAATGCCACTTCTGGTGACTGAAAAGACCAAAATGTCACTGGAAGAATAATGCTCGCAGTGACAACCTAAGCTCGGAAAACAAGTGAAAACAAGTGGTTCTAGAACTCTCCAATCCTGTTTGTGCCGCACCTGAGCCAAATTGTACTTTCAAAGTAATATGATTTGGAATTTGTCTTCAGTTATGTTTCTTCTTCTTGTGCCGTATCCATCATTGGATGTTGGCGATCATGTTGGCAATCCTATTTTTATCAACAGCCGCATGAAAAAGAGCTGTTGAGTATAGTCCAAACCAGTCCTTTAGATTTTCAAACCATGATGTTCTTCTCCTGCCTGGATCTCATTTGCCTTCAATCTTTCCTTGGAGGATTAAGTGAAACATGCCATATTTTTTATGGGTGTCACATCACATGACCAAAATATTCTAACTTTTGCTTTTTTATGGTTTTGATGATTTCCCTTGGCTTTCCCAGGTGGTTTATCACCTCCTCATTTCTGATTTTGTCAACCCAACTTATATGTAACAGCTGCCTGTAAATCCTCATTTCAAATGCTTCTAGTCTCTTCAAGTGGCTTTGTGTCAGAGACCAACTCTCCACTCCGTAGAGTAGGATAGAAAAGATGTAGCATCTGACAAGCCTGATTTTCAATCTTAGGCTTATGTCATGACTGCAGAAGACCTTTTTCAGTTATGTTTAGAGCAAACTTTATATTCTTGCAAGATTATAGCAGATTGGGGCTTTGAAGTCCACAGTTGGGAGACTAAAATGCTCTGCTATTTTAGTCTTCTATCCACAGTTACCCAAGTGCATACAGTATCTTGCAAGGATTCCATACAAGACACCTGAAATTGACATCAGCATAGTTGCCTAACTTGCGGGTTAATTTACTTACAGCCATGTTCCCAAAAGACTTTGAATCCAAAGCTGGAAATCACCATATCTTCAGAAAAAAACAGGAGCCGAATTAAAAATCTATTGAAATTAGTGCAGTTAAGTACCGTATTTTTCAGAGTATAAGACACTTTTTCCTCCCCTAAAAGAGGGTGAAAATTTGGGTGCGTCTTACACACCGAATGTAGCCCCGTCCACCCACCGGCCCCCACCCTTTTGGAGCTTTTGGAGGCTGCAAATGCAGCCTCCCAAACAGAGAGCCTCTCAAACAGCCTCCAAAAGGTCCGTTTGAGAGGCTGCCTTTGCAAAGAGAAGCTCCTTTGCAAATGGAGAGCCTCTCAAGCAGAATTTTGTTTTTCTTATTTTCCTCCCCCCAAAATAAGGTGCATCTTATACTCTGGAGCGTCTTATACTCCGAAAAATATGGTACTTAGGCAGGATTACCTTTAGGATTACACTTCCAACACGCCCACTCAGAGGTTCCACCGAACCAAATGATACTTATGTAAAGGAATATTTGTAGAGAGTCATTTCAAATATTGGTGAACTAATCTCTTTCAGCATCTCTCGCCAATAAGTACCGCATGCTGACTGGGCCTGTTGGAAGTGCAATCACACAATATCTGGTTGGCTACAGATTTTTCATCTTGATGTAGAGAATCAGAGATGCTAGTTAGAACCTGACTTCTTTTCCTGCTTCCTCATCATTTCTTCTCTCCAAAAACAGTCATAGGTTAATCCATATTCAAAGCTTTTTAAACCCAGAATATTCATATTCCAAGCTAGCAAAGAATGACATTCTATCGTTTGGTGTATAGCATGCCTGAACTACACCCTAAAGCAAGCAGACCAATCAGATACCAGATTGATAAGGCTGGCTGGTCTACTTTTGAGCAAAAGGATGACCTCACTGGAGTGCTGTTGGCTGGGTCAATATATTTTGCTAAGAGCCAGATGTAACACAATAGGGAAAGGAAGGGAAAGGGAAAGGGGAAAAGAGAAGGAAAAGGAAGGGAAAGGGAAAGGGGAAAAGGGAAGGGAAAGGAAGGGAAAGGAAGGATGATAAAATCTGGTTTAATTTGAGTCTCTTCCCAGGTGACCCACAAACATATTAGAAATAAACACGGAATCCACAGAAGTAACTATAGATTGCTGTTGTCATCTCTCATTGTCCAATTGATTTACAGTCTTACTGACAGAATTGTGGGGTGTGTTGGAGTGAGAAAGAGAAAAATTGGAAAAGCAGTTCCCTATTCTGATGTGGCAACACACAAATATTTTCATGCATCATGGCATCTTGGTAAAAGAAAGCTATCTGAAACAGGATTTTCCTGTTGGCAAGGAGACACTATATTTGCTTAAAACAACAGTTGTATGTTTCTGCAATATTCAACAGGTACAAACAAGGAAACATATTGCTAGATGAAAAAGACAGGGGGGGGGTGATATCTACAAGGATTACAGCCTGACATTTATAGAGATGGTTGAAAACATTTCAATGAGTGACATAAGGTACTCAGGTATTTTAAATGCTTTGCTCATTCCTATATGTTTCCTAAAAATACGAACATCCTTTAATTCTCCCTGGATTTGGTTTAGTGGCACAATAAATGAATATTTTTCAGCTGTTAGAAGCACTAACATTCATCTCTCCATCAGCTACTTTTAAAAAAAACAAACCTTAGAAATGTCCTTCCAGTTTTTCATAGTCATTGTTCAGACTTGAGTCTCAATTTACACTAAAGACACTTCATTCCATTTTTTGACAGATTTGTAGAATTGCCAGTTCTTGCATTTGTAGCAAGCTCAACAAAATGACTTATGAGATTTATTTATTTCTTTATAACTCAACACAAGGTCAAGAATGGAATACTAGTATAAGGTTTGACACAGAACAGGCTTATCCCGTGAAACTATAAAACCTGAAAATCACCCATCCCTCTGAGGGAAGGAAGGTTCCCACCACCACTATCAAGTACTGACAGGGAAAGAAGCAGCAGTGCTTAATTTTCTACAAAGTTTTAAACTAAGGTGTGATTTTTAAAGCGTTTGAAGGGTCTTATTAAAAACATATGTATGTTTACCATAAAGGGTACCACGATCATAATTAAGAAAAGAAGATGGAGGGAGCAGTGGAAGAATTACAAAATTGGTTGTTCCTACCAAGTTTTTTTGTTCTATTGTGACTTTCTTAATAACTTGTTCATTACCTCACCTACCAATTTGTAAGTTTAAATCTATGGTTTTAAAAATGTGATGTCCTTAATTTGAAGCCAAGGTTTGCTGGATGCTAATTCACAGAAGTGAGCTGGTTTGGTGTAACAGTTGCAGAGCTATGCTGGCTGGAGAATTCTGGGAGTTGAAGTCCACAAGTCTTAAAGCTGCCAAGTTTGAAGACCTCTGAGTTAGAGCAACAGGTTAGAAACTGGGAGACCATGACTTCACGTTCCACCTTAGGCACAAAGCCAGCTGGGTGACCTTGGGCTAGTTAGTCTCTCAGCCAGTGGGAAACCACTTCCAAAAATCCTTGCCAAGAAAACTGTAGAGACTAGTCCAGCAGTTAAAAACTGACTCAAAGGCACACACGCACACCATTCACAGAAACCACAGTTCGACATGTAATCGGAACCCAGATCAGATGCCTCTGTGTGTGTGTGTGTGTGTATGTTTCACTTTTGTGGTCTCTGAAGCAAATGACAGGAGGCTGGAAAGCTTGCAAAATAGGGCAGAGGTAGCACTTCTATCCTTCCTCGTCCTCTCTTGTTCCACGGTCATGAGATACTTTGTGTGTGAAATGGGGATGCAAGGCAGGGAAAGAAGCTCAGCCTGTCCATGATTCTTCCATTCATAAACATTCCACTGCAGGTTCATTGGGAAAAAAAATAACAAATGGGAAATGGAAGGAATGGAAACAAATGCTGTCATGCAATTACAAAGGTGATTAGGATACTGGTCAGAAGGAAAGCTAGCCAAAACAGTCATGCTGTAGTATACTCTTTCTGTCAATAAATAATTGGCTACCAGATTGCTGATTTGCTGATGAGATGAAACCTGACATTAGCATTGTCTAAGAGTTTCTTTTCTCCAAGGATATATTTGTATGAGATAGTAGATCAAGTAGAAAAAGACATATCACATTTGGAAGCTTCCCACTGAAACCCTTCATTGAAATGGGCAAGGGGACAAGTATCCTCTTTACATGCCTAGAATGAGACCTCCAGAACAAGTTAATATCCAACCTTACTCCTCTAATCTCTCACTCGCCTACCTAGAAGCTGGAGAGGTCGAGATATAATTGGAATTCCATCTTCATACCAAACAATTTCTCCTCTTAAGCAAACACAAGAAGTCACTTTTTCTGAGTGTTTCATCTGCAAATTGTCTTTTGAAAATTCCACCTAACACTAAACCCTGCAAATCACCTTAGGGTCTCTGAGCTCAAAGAGTCTCATGTTCTGGATTCTTCCGGAAACTATTGTACTTAAGACAAATTCTTATTTTAGCATCTTTGGAACCCTGAATCCCAGCTAATATCTGAAGAAGAAAAAATTATCAAGTTTTTAATTTTATATTACATATACATATTAATGCATGAACAGTGTGAAACCTGGGTGTCATACATTTCAGTACAAATAAAATATTACTAATCATAGTTATCACATCCATCCAGCTTATATATTTCTAATAATAATACACATTTATATCAAATTATAATCTTTCATTATTTCATATTATTTAAACATACATACTACCGCTGTTCAATTTCTTAACCTCTCTTATCATTACACTTATCATATCTTATGAAAATGTGTATACTACTATTTCCTCTTTCTCTTATTTCTGCCTTTATTCTAACTTTTATTCATGTGACTATTATATTAAAACACGTTCCTTTTGTATGACGATACTATCCTTCATTATTTCATTGTTCAATATTTAAATATGTAATTCTAATACCAATCACAATATTATTTAATACAAATTAAATATAAATGTATTTAATATACAAATTAATTCTATTCATGTTCTTTACATTTCATCCAATCTATGATTCTACTATTAATACACCTGTTTATACCAGTATTAAAATATGTTCTTCCATCATTTTATTAGTCTTCAATATTTCAATATATTATTCTAATGCCAAATACAATATTATTTAATCATACAAAATAACTCTGTTCATATTCTTGCTTTCATCCAACCTTTATGATTCTAGTATTAATACACCTGTTTATATTAAAATATGTTCTTTTCATTATTTAATTGCTCAACATTTACTAATCACAATATTGTTTAAGCTTGCCTGTTCTAATTTTTCCTTATGCCACCACTATAAAAAAAGGAAAGAAAAAGAAAAAAAAGAGGATTTTTTTCTTTCTTTTCCTTCCTTTCTTCTTTTTACTATCCTCCTTCTATCCATCATCTGTTGTCCACATCAATACTTTAATTCTTATTCTTTTTTTAACTTGCCTCCCATATTTTTCTCTTAAATCTTAAATCTCTGTCTGTATCTGTGTCTACGTCCTGCCTGATCAATCTAAGTGTTTCTTCCATCCCTACCCTTTTCCACTGTCTAGCTTTGAAGTTATCAAACTTCAAACCTAATCCCTGTCTTCCTTCCCAAAGTATCTTCCATTCTCTTTTCAATATCTGAAGAAATGTTGTTGTGATAAATTTGGCCTGATTACCAATGACATAATATCTTTTTTTCATTTCTTTTTTCCATTTCTATCAGAATTCAAGAAAGACTATATCTGGGAAAGACATTGGAAGGTAAGACTTAAGAAAAATATGTCAAAAAAAAAATCTGCAAAGTTTTAAAATTAGGGTTCAGCTCTATACAAACATCTCAAATATTTTGAAAGGTGTACCTTCTTTTTTTTCTTTTTTTTGGTAACAAGTGTTACCAAACCAGGTATTTGGAAGAAGAACTCCAATTTTCAGAAAAGCAAAATTAGAGTTTTTAGGCAAATGATGGTAGCAAACGTATAGAAATATATACAGTATATATTTGAAAACTGTAGTAACTCTTTCACCTCTTGGAAACATCTGGCTGCTCATTTAGATGTATTTATTCACATATTTCATTAAATGTGGGACCTTACATCTACCTTTAGATCTTCTTACTTCTTGGCTTGAGAGAGAAAAATGTAACTTGGAACATTCCATGGATACATTCCTGAATTGCTTGGAAAAAATAAGCCCAGAACAAGATGTATGTCATCCAGTTTATTCATATGAAAAGAGACATGTATTTCAAGGTATTTTTTTTTTATGTGCATGTGTATATATAAACATAGTTTATTTCTAGAGAGTAACATATTTGGGCGTGGTGGTTTCGTGAGTTTTCTGAACCTGTTTATCCATCTCTAATTAAACACATCTTAGAAGACAGATTGCATAGGACATAATTAAAATGTCTCTAACAATGATGTGTTTTTTTAGTCTTCGTATTGAAATATGATTGGGTTCATCAGTTTCATCTCTGTCTTACCGTTTAAAGGCTTCGCATTAAGAGCGAAGACTAGTTTAATATGTGGCTCTTTTCAGCTGCTTCTGGGCATGGTACTATGCCACAGTTTTTGGATGTGGGGCTAAGCCTACGAGATGGCTTAATCACTCTGTTCTTTAGTGAAATATTTGCTTTACTACTGGGTAAGAAGTGGCATTCAGTTGTGGTCGCTCTCTGTTGTAAGCCTTTCAGCAGACATTGCAAAAACAGTGGGGAAAAAATGTTCTTGGCATGTGGTAACAGCAAACAGAGAGATAGCAGATAAGAGGTGTTGAGCATAAAAGTAGCAATAATGTGATCAGACATCTATAGAAAACTCAAGCATGACTAGAATAAGCACACATTACTTCTTTCTTTCTTCTTTCTTTTGAGAAATAAGAAAATATATCTGATATCATACGAACTATATCATACTGTATATCTGAGAATATATGAATAGAATTAAGATTTGTGTACTGTTAGAACGACGTTGAATTGTACAACTGTCATGGATGTAGTTTTGTTACAGATGTATTTGTATTTTAATATTTTAAATTTTAATAAACGCTTTTTGAAAATTAAAGAAAAAAGCACACATTAGCAACTGAAGCCCTTGGATCAAACTTCTCCTCTGAGGATAATATTTAATGGTCTGGCTGCCAGGGTTGAGGAGGGTATTACCCTATGATGACAGCTATTAGCAATGTGAACAGAAGCCTATACTGATGAACTGAGCTTGTTATCATAATTGTCACTATAGGACAGCCTTCTAATGTCTGTATCTGGGCTATCGTTGCATTCTCTTGTCAGCCTAAGCGTTTACCTCTCTTGACCTTTCTGTGTATAACAGCTGAAAGCAGTGGGAAGGATGCATACCCACATACGGTTGCCAAATTTCTCTGAGAATTTTTTTTTTAAAAAAACTCCTCCAAACATAATTATATGGTTTAGAAGGGGAAAAAATTCCAGGTTCCTGTTGCTTTTCAAGTACATATGAGGCCTCCAAGAGTTTAAAAGCTGTGCTACAGTGCCCCCAAAAGGAATAGTGTTATGGCTACATCTGTCAGCTCAGTGCAAACTACTTGATTCCAAAAGAGTTTATTTTCAAAAAGGCAAAAAAAGAGGAGCCAATGATAAAACTGAGAAAGTCTGCTTCTCTAATATTCTTTATGTTTGTGTATATACACACATACACTTATGAAAAACTCATATCTTTTATATTTTGTATAAAAAGAGCTCCAAAGTGGGGGGGGGGAAATCAGTGGTGAAATTCAAATTCACCACAATTTCAAGTTCTGTGGGGGTGGCTTGGTGGTGGGCATGGCATGGCTTGGTGGGCATGGCAGCGGAAAGATACTGCAAAATCTCCATTTCCACCCCACTCCAGGGGAAAAATACTGCAAAATCTCCATTTCCACCCTACTCCAGGGGAAAGATACTGCAAAATCTCCATTTCCACCCTACTCCAGGGGAAAGATACTGCAAAATCTCCATTTCCACCCTACTCCAGGGGAAGGATACTGCAAAATCCCCATTCCTACCCCACTCCAGGGGAAAGATACTGCAAAATCTCCATTTCCACCCCACTCCAGGGGAAAGATACTGCAAAATCTCAATTTCCACCCCACTCCAGGGGAAAGATACTGCAAAATCTCCATTTCCACCACACTCCAGGGGAAAGATACAGCAAAATCTCCATTTCCACCCTACTCCAGGGGAAGGATACTGCAAAATCCCCATTCCCACCCCACTCCTGGGGGAAGGGTATTGCAAAATCTCCATTCCCACTCCACTCTGGGGCCAGTCAGAGGTGGTATTTGCCGGTTCTCTGAACTATTCAAAATTTCTGCTACCGGTTCTCCAGAACCTGTCAGAACCTGTCAGAATTAAGAAAACAGGACTCAAACTGGAACATAATTATTCCCAGAAGATGACATTGGTAGCAACTTTATTTCCTCCAGATGGAGCCACTCAGTAGGTTCCATTCTAACTAATGATGCAATATATTGGGACAAGATAAGGTTGGGAAATGAGGCCATGTGGTGAGACATGGATCAGAAAGATCCAGAGTCACAGTTCTTGGAAATTAAACAAAAAAAGGAGGAGTTGATTGCAATACCTTCCTCCTTTCCTTTCCTTTCCTTTCCTTTCCTTTCCTTTCCTTTCCTTTCCTTTCCTTTCCTTTCCTTTCCTTTCCTTTCCTTTCCCTCTCTCTCTCCCTTTCTTTCTTCTCCTTCCTTTCCCTTTCCCTCCTTTCCTTTCTTTTTTTCCTCCAGCAGAATAACTTCTACAAATTTTGGCTGGCATTGTGATGTCCAAAGTGGATTTTAAATGTGCCTTATGCCAGAAAATTAAATTTTAAAGAGACATATAAGAAGTTCTCTTTGTCTCTCAGTGCTCACAAACATCCAGACAAGAAAAGCTTTGCAAAGCAGTCACTTTGGATACTCCTTTATAGCTCTTTGCATCTATAGCTTTCCTCCTGAAGAAATCCTCAGAGCAGTGAGCATTTCAGGTCAAATAACAGGAAGATAAGGTTTGTGAGTACCTACTGGAATCTGATTGAGTTTGCTGGCCACAGCTAGTTGGACTAGATCAGGGGTGGGACAACCAAGCTTTCTCAGGAATTCTGGGAGTTGAAGTCCACAGGTTGTAAAAGAGACACATTTGCCCACCCCTGGACTAGATGAATCCAATATTACTTTTCATGGAGAAAAGTATTTTATCTTCTTTTTCCAAGTGGCAATTTCCACATTGTCAAAATAGAGAACATGTGGCTGTATGGATAACATCATTTTTGCTCATGCTAATGTATACATACAGCTTCCAATTTAGAGAGCATTGCCATCATGTAAATACAAAGAAAGACGTCTAAAACTGCAAAGACTGTGCTAACCTGAGCACAGGTTTGTTACCCTGATGCTGACTGCTGGTTCTCTTGTCCTGTAGTAAGGTATTTTGAAAGTAAAATTTCTGACAGAGCAGAAGGGTCAAATAGAGTTAAAGTCCTGTTTCTATCAGTCCTAGTCACCATGGTCAGTTATGAATTATCACAGTGGGAGAAACTGCCCAAGAGTACCTGAAAGCCATATATTACCTTTTTCTGAAAGAGTAAAAGTATTTTCTCTTGAATCAAATGCATGCTTGTTGTTGGCTTCTCCTGGAATGTTCCTTCAACTTAACAGAGGGATAGAATCAAGATCATGTGACGAGTTAGTACCACTTTATAATACCTTGGGCCGTGGTGGCGCAGTGGTTAGACTGCAGTACTGCAGGCTACTTCTGCTGATCACCGACTGCCAGCAGTTTGGCAGATCGAATCTCACCAGACTCAAGATTGACTCCATCCTTCCATCCTTCTGAGGTCGGTAAAATGAGGACCCAGATTGTTGGGGGCAATATACTGACTCTGTAAACCACTTAGAGAGGACTGTAAAGCATTGTGAAGCGGTATATAAGTCTAAGTGCTATTGCTATTGGTAAGACCATGCTTGGAGTGTTGGTTGCCATGACACAAAAAAGATGTTGACACTCTAGAAAGAGTGCAGAGAAGAGCAACAAGGATGATTAGGGTTCTAGAGCAGGAGTGTCAAACTTGTGCCCCCTGGGCCGGATATGTCACACACTGGCCACGCCCACCCCTAATTTAGTGAAGGGGGAAAAGACACAATATGCCACGTGTCTAGTTTAATGAAAAGAAGGACTAGGGATGACATGATAGCAGTGTTCCAATATCTAAGGGGCTGCCCCAAAGAAGAGGGGGTCAAATTATTCTCCAAAGCACCCGAAGGCAAGACAAGATGCAATGGCTGGAAACCAATCAAGGAGAGAAGCAATCTATAATTAAGGAGAAATTTCTTGACAATTAAAACAATTAATCAGTGGGACAACTTGCCTCCAGAAGTTGTGGGAGCTCCAACTCTGGAAGTTTTTAAGAAGAGACTGGACAACCATTTGGTATAGGATCTCCTGCTTGAGCAAGGGATTGGACTAGAAGACCTTCAAGGTCCCTTCCGACTGTTATTTTTGTTCTGCTCTGTTTTTTTCACTCTATCTTACAGCCTTGTGATTTCTAGTTAGACTTTCATCCAAGTTCTACCTGAGTCTAACCTTGCTCAGATGTCTTCATAATCAGCCAAGGTCTGGAGGATACTTTCCAACAGAAATTACAGCCACTCTTGTGGAACAGACTTGATTCTTCTCCAATTCAACATTTCCTTGCTTGAAACATGAAGAATGTGCTATTTAAACATTGAAAGTTAACACGCTTTCTCTAGGCTGCAGAGAGTAAAGGACAGGTACATTGCCCTCATTAAAACTTCATCATTAGCACCTGTTGTTGGTTTCTGTCTCCTCTGCTGACATTTCTTAAGACTTTTTAAATCTTCAGATCCCATAAAACAGATCTTCAGTGTGTATTTTTTGGTCATATGCCTAATACCTTTGCTCATATGCTTAACACCTCGTTGTACAGCTAAAGCTGCAATGGGAACTGATGAAAGCTAGTGAATGTTCATTTAATGATGCATTGTTTTGCCATATGTTCTGCTGATGTTGAAACAATTGCTTAGTATCAAATGACACTTGAAATCATACAGGAACTGCTTTGGGGTCTGATCACAGCCGTGCTGTGTTTTCCAGAGAGATCAGCCCTGTTGAGGTATGAGTTGCTCCTGTCCATGAACCCCAAATGTGCAGAGATCTTTCTGTAAGGCAAAACTCTAGCAGCAATTCTATCCCAGGAGTTGAATAAGATCACCCAGACATTGCTGTAGCAACATAACACCTGCCTTGGCATACTGTCCCGGCAAGGACTGGATGACGCTATCAGTATCTAATAGGAAAACACTCTGCATGCATTTTCCAAGTTTCTACTTCGGCTTGATAAACAAGCCCTCTGAAAGGCATTGATCCAAAGAAAACACAACCATCTTCTCTCTTCTGTGACCAGCAATAGCAAGAAAATCTACCTCTACATGTCAGCAAGGAAGTACCGGGAGGCTCAATGAAGCATTGCTACAGCAGAACTTTCTTTTTTGATGGACTTTCAATGGACTTTGGAGATGGTTGCAGTTCAGGCTTCACTTCCAAGTAGCAAATGTTGTTGTTTCCAAAGCAGTCCAGGCAAGTGATACACTTGATGGAATGTACTTGGATTGCACAATTATGCACTTACTCAATGTAATTAGAACTATTACATAATTCCGCAGATGGCCTAAATTACATTAGTTAGGTATATTTTGATTCAATAGGCCCTACTTTCCCTTAATTGGTCTGTAAAATTTGAGATTTTACAGTATAGAAACAAGATGGTGCTGTCTCTAACCTGAGCTGCTGGAGAAGCAATAAGTGGACTAAATCAGATCACCTGTCTCTGTCCTTTTGTCTGATTATGTTTGCTCCACAGAGTAAATAATACAGGAATAATAGAGGGGTTTATGGCTCGGCAACAGTTTGAACTTCTCCCCTCTTTCAACATTCATACACCATCCCAATCTGGCATGCTCTGTGTTGGAATACAGTAACTCATCATCTCTGGTGCTGGACACATTGGATAGGAATAATTAAAGTCAATGCTTCTGAAGGATGCACGGAGAAGCACTGAGTTAGGGGTGTAGAATTAGGAATCCAGAAGTCACAAATTACTCTGACGATCCAACGTTTTCACCAAAATAATCAGAGTAATGTTGGACCATCAGATGTGTGTGCAATTTATGCCCCATGTTCCTCAATGGATTGAAGACCAATGTTATATGCAACTTCTGAATTTACAGATATGGATTGCATATGGACAATAATAAAGGGGAAATGGTAATTCTTTCCCAAAATTACTACTATGGGAGAAAGATTGCCTTTTAGTACTGGAGCCATTTTTGTGAGTAATATGGGACTCACTCATAAATAGCAATAGCACGTTGACTTTTATACCACTTCATAGTGCTTTACAGCCGTCTCTAAGGGGTTTACAGAGTCAGCATTATGGCACCCAACAATCCGGACCCTCATTTTACCTACCTCAGAAGGATGGAAGGCTGAGTAATTATAGAATTAGATCTTCCAAACGGCAGTTGCATCAAACCTGAACATCTGTTCATCAGGAAGGGGAACAGCCTTTCTTGCTGGAATGTTATTTGAGGCCTCAAACCATCCAAAAAACATGTTTAGCTTATTTAGAAAATCCATGTCACTCTTACATGTCAGGGAAGCTGCCTTATAGTCAGTAATAACCCAGATATCTTGCCACATGCAAGGATCTAGGGTCCATAGGAATAGTCTGCTATTCTCTTATCAAATCTCTAGCCTTATGCGGATACAAGATGTTTCAAAGTTCACTCCATATTAAGCTATGGTTTGTTAACAGTATTTTGTTGAATAAGCCACTATGGAATCAATTCATACAACCATGAGCCATGATTTACAAACCACACCAGCTAGACCAGGGGTTTCAAACTCACGACCCACGGGCCAGATACATCACGTGCTGGCCATCCCCACCCGTGGTTTAGCAAAGGGGGGTGGGAATTGTGATGTCACATGATGTCATCATGAGTTTGACACCCCTGAGCTAAACTGATATCATGCAATTCAAGCCAGAAAAATATGGTGGTTTAGTGCTATCTTTATTATTATAGCATGCAGACGAAAAAGGAAAAATTAAGGGGAATAAATGAAACGGCAAAGTATTTTTCTTATGATCTTAAGACGAGACTTAATAATTGAATAATTCAACTAGATTTCAGTTTCATGTTTGTTGGATGCCTTAGAGAATGTTTCAAAAGATTGGGCCATACCCTGAATAAGATTTCTATCCAGCCTACAAAAGCAAATTAAGATTTGATATATTGTGGTCTTCCAATACTAGCTTTACTTACTTTGAACCTTGATAAAATTTTGGCAGAATTGAAACAAGGTCATATATTCATTTGGGTTTAGGGTTATCAGATGTTCAGCTAAAAGGAGGACATGTCTCCATCCAACAGGCATAGATTTAAATTCAAATGTTTTGGTTTTTTTTTAAAAAATAATTATTTTTACAATCACAGCCATTCAAACTTTTCTGTATTGTGACTTTGTAAATTGCTTTTTTCCCTGTTGGTGAACAGACTTAACATCCTAGATTTCTTGACTGCAGCCTTCAATTCCAATCCAGCCTCTTCAAATCTACAATCAATGTAGCCTGGAGATCACAACCCATCAGACATTTCTATGGCAAAATTTGAAAAAAAACATTGTTGGCAATTCTACATTATTGCTAGGGTATGTTCTTGAAAATATTTATTGCAAAGTGTTGCAATTGAAACACCTGTTCTTCTGAGGCTGGAAAAAGTAATTTGATACAAATGCAGGTCAAAATACATTTCTTTGCTGTAATTTTTGTTGCAAGAAAGTTAAAAGTGATTGTAGTGCCTCTTCCTTTCCCATTTGTTCTCCTTTCCAATTTTCTGTCGTGCTTTTTTTGTCAGGAATCTGGTAACTCTAGTCAGACAGAGCCAACATTTCCCATCTTTATTATAGTAAAATTACTTTGTCCTCCTCTCCCTAGCTATTTTGAAAAGATCTGCCTGCTCTGCCTAAACAACTTTTTTCTCTGCCCCAAATTTAATCCATTCTCCATCAGGTGACAACTGATGGTATTTCAATTTCCAAATGGAAATCTGAATGTGTGTATGTTCAAATATGGAGCTGAATCTGTATTCCATGTTCTATTCAAATGTATACACAATAGCAATTGTAATATATAATCCCCATTATGGTAAAATTATCTTTTACAAGAACCATCCATAACTGCAGTTTATCAGGTGTTGGTTAGTTCATTACATTATCTCCATTGCTGGATTGGTAAACATTTGACTGAAATTGGGTGATTGGGCCTAGTGTGTAACTTGAGTTTCATATCTAATCTTCTTAGCTGTAGTTGTTTTCTGCTTTATTATGTCTACTGCTTGCTTAATCTTTAGCAAGGTTTCTAGGTGGTATTTCATGAACAGATATTCTTTGGAAATGAGTAATTACTTAAATTATTACTCTTATTATTCTTATATACAGAGTGAAATCACAGCTGCCAGTTCTTTAACTGGTGTTAACCTCCGTACATATCCAATTCTTGCCAAGAGCCCCTCAATGAACCAAAAGTACTATTCAGAACACGTTTCTTATAGGTGTATTATAGGTTGGGATACTGGTGAAGTTTTAGTGTGGTATTTTGGATATTTAATTAATACTGCATATCCCTTGCATATTTAATTAATTGAATCTATGTTATAGAATTTAGAAGCTCTTGAATGAAGCAGTTTATATATGTAAAAGTTCAAGGTGTTTTTGACACTAAAAGCATGTGAAAAACTTTAATAAAATTCCAAACTGAAATATTATGGATTTGAGGTCTAGCATTTTATTCCTATCATTCTGCCTAATCTCAGACAAATTTAAGCAAGGCACCAAGACTGGAGAACATTCTATGCTGTTGGCTTCCCATTAAAGGTCAAAATAAGTGCACTAGTAGCTAGTCTAATTAATTATCCATCACTGTCCAAATTTATGGTTTGGCAATTGTACAAATAGGCGTTGTTGACAAAGCCATATTTAATCCTTAAACTGTTCTTTTCTGATGAGTGTTATCTTCCAGCAATAATATAGCACTACATGAGTTATTCGGAGTCACTGCAAAACTCAGTCCAGTCCCGTCCGTCCCATTAATAAGAAATAATACTCACAACCTTACAATTAAATGTTACTTTTAATAGGAAGTAAAAGGGGATGTGCATAATCTTTAGAGATCCAATAACTTGATTGTTCATCTATTTTTTTCCACTTTCTGAACATGTCTTCAAGAGTAAAATGTTTCACAATGCTTTTAAACAGAAGAGAAGGCAAGTTACTGGACAGTCCTTATTAAAGCATACAAATGACAATAGCCTTTAGAGGCCCAGAGATTGAAACTATAAGATTACAAGCATTTAAAGACACCTAGTTTTGAAATACTTGCAGCTGTATTCATCAGATCAGTTTTGACTTTCAACAAAATATAGGTAGGATGCAATCTGATTTCTTCATAAATACTTTCACTAGATTGGAGAGTTTACATTTTCTTCATTGGCAATAAAAAGTGCTCAATTCACAAAAAGGGATACATCAAACCCAAAAACATGCAAAGATAGCTGTTTGCTTTTCTTTTTCAAAAAAGCTTTACTATAACCCAATCTTAAAGTAAGCAGTAATTAGGTTATCTGGCATTTGCTCCAACTGTTTCCTATGTGTATATAGTCACTCTATTTATTACTTATTATGAAAGGAGCAAAAGGATAGGGAATAGGAAAAGTTCTCTCAAATCAATGATCAAGAATCTAAAACAATAAGTGGTTTAGATCTAGCACTTCAGCAAGAAATAATGGGCATCCTGCAAAAATTAGATACATCTGAAGCAGCAAAACCCCACCACCTACTATTTTTGGCATATGTTTTTAAAAGTTACTCAAATATATTTTATCTTAAATTTATGAAGCCGTCATCCAGTGTTACCATGAAATACAGACTGTTGATTCTAGGTAGTCTTTGCTATCTCCAAGACCAATGTTATTTAAAAAGAAACAAAAGCAGGGCACCACGCTAATTTTGGGACCTAGTATACTAAAGGAGTGAAAATTGGGGGGGGGGGGCATGAACGTATAGTTTTTATAGAAGAAAGGAACTAAATATCTGCAAAAAAAAAAAAAAGCTAATTTTTGGTGTATAGTATTTTACATTTTGATCTGCTGCATCTGCTGATTTAAAACAGATGTGCTTGTCTTTTCCTGTATCCTTTCTATATTTTCCTCTCTTCTCCCATTTCCCACTCCCCTTCCCCCTTACACCAAGTATCATGGATATGAGCCCAAGTATCCCAGACAATCCAGTGAATAGCTAGTGTAATGCACTGGTGTGATGTGTGAGATTTTAAAAGTCTCTCCTTTTCAATCTTCATCAAAGTTCTGCTGTAGAAGGAAGTTGGCTGCCAAATTTTCATTCTTCTCACATGCAAAATATGCTTGTATCACAAGTCCTTCAGGAAATCCTAGGGCCTTTAACTATAGGAAAGAAAAGGCTATTAGAATTCATATTTATAGTGTAAGCTTCTTTGTCAAGTATTAAAGTATTAGTAGTAGTAGTACTAGACCAAGTATTAAAGATTAGTATTTTAAATGTTCAGTTGGCAATATCAGTCCTGATGCATGATACAATTGTTGCAGATACAAATTTGTTATACTAAAATCTTGATACGGCTAAACTGCATTGAATGCTGAGCCTGAAGCTTTGGTTGACTGTGCAAAAAATTATTCAAATATATTGATTAAAAGTATAAATTTGAAAATTTAAAAACCAAGAATAAGTTCATCGTTTAACTAAACCTAAGTGTTAAAATGAAACAAAATAATAAACTTTGATGTATGGCACATATACCCAAAATAAGACCCAGTCTTATTATCTTTTGGGCTTTAAAATAAGCACTCAGGCTTATTTTGCTCCATTCCCAAGCACCCATAGGCAACCAAACACTTTTTGCCAGACAGAGAAATGACAGAGACTCACAAGCTTCATGTGCTTGCAATTAGCTCAGTTTCAAAGCATCCCCTTTGCAAGCAGACAAAGCTTGGTCTCCCTCTGGGCGAAAAGTACGCAGCAGAGCCAGGCGGAGGCAGAGGCAATTCCAACACGCTGCCCACTCTATCCTACCGTCTCTCGGCTTGCCTACGGCCATGCCAAGCAGGCACCCATGCGGGGCATCAGGGTCACCTGCCTCTCTCATGCCCCCCGGCACCTCTGCCACCGTGCAAGCCTCCTCTGAGCCTCCCAAGAGTGAGGCTGCGCAGCACGTCCTGATTGCCTGTCTTTTTCGTGCCCCCCCCCGCCTCCACGCTTGGACTTATTGGTATTTGCGCTGCGCCAAGGGGGCAGCTCTTGTGTTGGGCGTGGCCATCCTCCCTGGGCTGGTTTTTGGGGTGGGTCTTATTTTCAGGGAAATAAGGTATTTGTAATTGCATATTACAACTTAGTAATAGGTAAATGGTACATATCCTCCTAATATTAATATTTATTTCCTAGCTTTATTATTTTTATAAGTACTCAAAGCAGTGAATGTACAAAGTATCCATCCTCCTCTTATCTTCTCCACAAACATCCTGTGAGTTGGGTTGGGCTGAGAATGTGTGACTGGTTCAAGGTGATTTGGCTGGATTTTATGTCTAAGGGACTAGAACTCAGTTTCCCAGTTTCTAGCCTGGTGCCTTAACCACTTTATCTAATGAACTTCAAATACTGGGGAAAAGAAATCTACTAAGTATTATTCATTTTATGAGGACAGCAGAAGAAATTGAAAAAGAAATGTGGAGAACATAAATATACGGTCTGTGTTAATCATAAACTGATTTTATTTAGTATTTTATGTGGCCCTATATCCAAAGGACACATACAATTTTATATTTTCAGCAACAATCACTTACAGCAAAACCTAAGTAATTGCTATTATTAAAAATGTAAAAATCACAACTGCTAGACACCCTGAAGCAGCAAGATCTTAACCCTCCAAAGACCACTCTGAAGGCTTAATTTATCACAGGAGAGAATCTCATCATGATCTCTATGAAGAGATGTTTCAGAGGGCTAGTGTCACAAACTGAAAAGCAGTCATCTACCTTGGCTGTCCAATGGGGAAAGCCTTCAACCTAGGAGATATACTGGACAGATAGTTTCAGTTTGAAGTAGATGGTTCTCCTGTTTAACTGTTGCTGACTGAAGAGTTCTATTCAAAGTTCCAGCCTAACAGCCATGTCCTGCTTCATCCTCTCTTATCAGCCAGTGTTCATTCTGTGGGGTATTCTGATCGTTTTTTCACAATTTTGTGTTAATACCCCCACCGCACAGAGTTTTTTTGTTTTCTGTAAGCCTATGGCCTACTCACATGTGCTTTATGTACAGTAGTGGCCAAAATTGTGGAAACCTTTTGGGAAAAGTGTATTTTTGAGGTTTGATGGCTAATAGCACCACTTTTTTTGCAGTAGTACTGTAAAATTATATATCGATGGAAAGATAATTTAATCAAGAATGTAATGCAACAAAGTTTGTTCAATTATCTGTATTCTATGAAAAGTTATAGCCAAATAACCAGAAAAAAGAAGCACAACTTGCTTAGGTTGATATCAGGTAGCTTTCCTTCATCTGATTGTAGCCAATGAGCATGAATGTTTAGAGAGCCAATCAGGTGTCATCTTGTTTTGGCAATGAGCCAATCATATCACAGTAGGACTGAGTTACTGATGTCATGTATTGAAGCTGAGAGGAGGACATTTGTTAGTGTGTTATGTGATTGCTATCAAGTTGGTTGGGTTTTTTGTGTTCTTTCATTTAGTGAGCTTGTAAAATGTAATAAAATTACAGTAATTGTGCAAAGAGTTTACTGGTTGCCCAGAAAGCGATGTAAAA
The DNA here is from genome assembly GCA_022577455.1 of Arizona elegans. NCBI lineage: Eukaryota > Metazoa > Chordata > Lepidosauria > Squamata > Colubridae > Arizona > Arizona elegans. The sequence goes on along the minus strand of JAKOOJ010000008.1, from coordinate 5,452,288 downwards.
TAGTATTATTAAGTGAACAAGGCTATAGTTATAAAGAAATTAGAAGAAAACTGGTGGAAACTTAACCAAAGGCGGCACTTCTAAGTTTTTGAAGATGTATAAGGAGACTCAGTCACTCCAAAACCACACTGGTAATTGCAGAAGGTGCACAACAGCAAGTGATGATAGAAGAATTAAGAGAGTGGCTACGTGACAGAAGAAAATCATCTGGGTGCATACAAGATGAAATGGCACAATGCAATGTGAAGTTGAGTGCAAGGACTGTTTGGCGCAGACTGCAGGAATTTGACCTGAAATCTAGAATTCCATGAAAAAAGCCACTTTTATCTCTCAAACAAAGGTTGAAAAGCATTACATTCTTGATTAAATTATCCTTAAATTGATATATAATTTTATGGTACTACTGCAAAAAAAAAGTGGTGCTATTAGCCATCAAACCTCAAAAATACACTTTTCCCAAAAGGTTTCCACAATTTTGGCCACTACTGTAGATTTTGACTATGTAAGGATTACTTAATCTTTGAATTTAAGAAATAGAGAGAAAATTGGGTTTGAGAAAATAATAGATATGTTCAACTCACCCTTTCTATAGCTTCTTTTTCCTGAGGTGTTACTTGAATATAGTTCATGTGACGGCTTCCAGCTTCAGCTACTCCGCCTCCACTTCCACTACCTCCACCACCTCCTTGTCCTGACTCTTGAACAGGTTCGTTTAACATCTGAATAAAATGCTCTTGATGTTGGCTTATTTGCTATGGTGCATGGGAGGACAAAAGCAAATAATATACTGAAATAAAGACTGCCTCTCCTGATTACATCTGCCTGTCCCACCAGATCCAGCAGAGAGGACATGCTGCAGGTCCCATCCGCTAGGAAGCTTCACCTGGCAGCTCCTGGTGTGCCCCCTTCTTTATCTAACCTTCTTCCCCCAAAGTGAGGCTGGCTTCATGTCTTTTAACTTGCTGGAAATCCCTCAAGACCTTGCTGTGTCATCAGTCCTGGGGACCCCAAGTGACTGGTAAACAATTGAGATGACTCCAGTGTAATTAACATCTGCTCTTCACCTAATATTTTTTAATTGTGTTCCTTTTATAATTGTAATTTTTTAATAATATTAATATCTGTACATATTATTTGTAACACTGCTGTACACTGTCCAGAATTACTTGTTTATGAGATGGGCAGACACATAAATATGATAAATATGCATTCCTATTTACCTTAAAAATTATTTCCATTTGAAATACCAGTATAAATGGTAATATGTAAGCCAACAGAGACCAAATATTAGATATGCCTATATGGTAAATTATTATACTGAGAGACTTTTACAATTCACTTCATTTCATTCATTTTATTCTTTCCTCATTTGATGTTAGTTTTAAAAAGAATATGAAACTACAGAAGACAACTCGAGAGGATTTAAAAGTCACCTGCAATAACTGAGGATTTTCCCGTCCTATTTGTTGTAATAATGCAGGCAAAAGCGATGGATTCTGCTGAATAATTTGTCTCATCTGCTGGAACTGAGGCTGGTTTCGTAAAAATTCAAGAGGATGTCCTGAAAGAGGAGGAACATTTTGAACAAGACTGTAAGAAAAGGCGAGCCTTTCTCAAAAGCTTTTACAGGACTCCTGCTAGAGCCTAGTATTAATTTTTACAAGTTACTAATAACAGGAAAGGGCAGATTTGTTAATCTGTCAGTCTAGAACAGCTTCATAAGAAAATTTATGACAAAATGGTTCAGAAACCTGAACTAGAAAACCAAAAACTTTTATAAACCTCGATGCAATATTCTACAAATAAACAAAAAAGCCCACCACCCTATAAGAATAACTATCAAGAATAGAGATGTTTGCAGAATTATACTACAACTAAAAAAAATGTCTGAAGGGCTGTTTTGCACGCCATTTCTCTAGTGAGTCAGATTCAGATTTGTAGAAATGGCTCTCTTACCTCCTGTAGAGCTAGTGGTAGTAGTAGTGGTAGTGGTAGTTGCTGCAGCAGCAGCAGCAGCTACTGCTGAAGATGGAGAAGCCCCAGTGCTGGCTGCTTGAGGAGGGTCAGCCATACCTTGACTCTCCCTATCTCCAGGGATACCCTAAAATGAACATAATCTTCGTGATTTTGATATATCCATGAAGTCTAAGGACTGAGCTTGAATAAAGGAATAATTATTTACTGTTAACATTTTTTTAAAAAAATCTGCCATCTGTTGTTACTTCTGTTGAAATAAAAACATTTAAATATATAAATTGACTTAACCCCTGCCACACAGTCTTATCATTACAGATTATGAAACTAATTGACTAAAACTGTCTCTCAAGCTCAGCAACTTTAAAATGTATGGACAGCAACTGCCACTGACCGTCCACATATTTTAAAGTTGTTGAGCTTGAGAAACACTAGTCTAAAATATTAAAATCAGATTGAGTAAATGTATTCTAGGAGTCTTCCATTCAGAAAGATCTGAATGTGAGAAATTCAAACCCACGTTGAACAGTTTTGCTAAGTGAACGCAAATAAAGCTTTTTATATTGATGTATATGTACCTCTTTTAATGTTATTAATGTGTTTGCAGTTCAAATGGTCACACCAAGCAATAGCTGTACTGACTAAGAAATTAAACCAATTTATGTTCAAGTTTTCATTTAAATAGAAAATTCATTACTAAGTCATTACTTTTTGCCTTATGTCTTTACATCTCACCTTCCCATAAAAAATCCTGTCATGATCAGACTTAAATGTAGAAGGAAGAGCAGATCATGAAATAATAAGAAACATGCTCACCATTAAAAGATACTCCACTGCTCTGTCAGGATTATTGAAGCTGGCTCTCAATGCAGCAATTACCTGCTCTCTTTCATACCCCATTGACATAATTTCAGTCACCATGTTTTCATACGACTGGCCTGTCACTTACAAGTTAAAAGAAAATAAAGAGATAAGATATATGCAAATTTTAAAGGAAGAAGGGAGAAAATAACCTATTGGTATATTCTGTCAAGAATATAACAATACAACAGGATTTGCGTTAGTTATTCATTAAAGCAATCTGGGTGATATGTAATTTTCTGCTATTCAAATTCACTATATTATTAATAAAAATAATTCATCTCTCCTTCCAATTTCTTATCAAAGTAACATATGTATTAGCTGTAATAATCCATGTCTGACTTTAAATGGTTATAATGAAAAATAGAAACTGATTCCCTAGATAAAAACCAAATTATCTTTTTTTTCCGTTCTGTTTTTCTAATAAATCTTTCCTGATTAATCATTCAGTTGAGTTTGTATTATACAGTCAGTATTCTGTAGGGTTTTAAAAATAATTAAAAACAGTATCAGAGCATGCAGTTGATCAATAATCGCTGATGACAGATCTGTAGTGTTAAAACTAGTTGAAGGAAACACAGGTAACACTGACCTTTAAGAATTCTCAACCATATATAAAAACAGGTTTTTTTAAAAAAGGATAAAAGGCCACAATATGCTTCAGCTGTCACACTCCATCATTTCGCAGTAATCATCAGGGCTCCCATTTATTTTACCAACTCTATTCAGATCTAATCAGGAATGTTATACAGAAGGGTGGGGAATCTTACTTAGCCTGAGGGCTATATTCTCTCACAGATAACTTTCCAGAGACCAAATGTTAGTAGTAAGCATTGCAGTGCTGTGACAGTCATCAAGATTATGTTTCCCTGCTGTCCATTATGCTTTTATTTCTTAACTCTTACAAGCAAACTTAGCAGCAAAAGACATTTTTCAGATGCTTTTTTGATTCAGGGATATCAAATAAGTTGAACTAACTGGAACCAGTTTAGCAGAAAAAGAAGTGGAATGGAATGGAGAGAGGCTGAGAAAACAGCTGACACTGACAGCTATGTTTCATGTTAAAATTGCTGCAGATCTTATCCTGGAGAAACACTGAATTGTAGCAGCAAATTTAAAAAGGAAGTACACTCAAGTAAATTTTGTAACTGGACTAGCATATTCTAATATAAAAACAAACAACCAGGAACCAGTATTCAAACAGCCTGATTAAAATAGTTCAACCAAACATTAAAAAATATCCATCCCCTTTATTGCATTACTCAACTAGTAGCTGCTTGGAAATAGATTGCATATAAAATGTATAGAAATATGTGCTTACAAAGAGTGATCTTGTTGGAACAACACTGGCAGCTGGGGTAGAAGGCAATAACACCTGACTGGACTAAAAGTCAGAGCTGCTTTTCTGCATAGATGGCTTTCTCATAAGTAATATCTACTAAAAATGTGTTTTATCACAAGATACCAATGATAAACGCAGAGTTCAGCTAATTGTTCTAAGAAAAACGTGATAAATGCACTTTTATGCCTTTATTTTTTTTCTGCTTTTGAAATATTACATTTAGCAACAATAAAAGAAAAACTTTTGTAATGTCATCGCTTTTCCTCCCCCTTTCCCCCCCGCCTGTTTCTCTTTCCCTCCCTCCCTTTCTTTCTCTGTCTCATCTATCTATCCCTCCCTCCGTCATCTATCACCTATCTATCTATCTATCTATCTATCTATCTATCTATCTATCTATCTATACATCTATCTCCATCCATCCATCCATCATCTCTCTCTCTCTCTCTATCAATCAATCAATCAATCATCTATCCATGCTCTTCTGTCCAGTTTCATGTGTCGTGTGAATCCAACCACTTGGGCTGTGGAGGGGGAGTGGAGGCTGGCAGGCAAAGCCAAGCGTTAGAGATCCACACAAAATAAGGCAACAGTAACCTGGATCCTGTCAGGGAGACACCCCCCCACTTTCCCTCTCCCTCTCTCCACCTGGGGCTGGGGCCTGGGCAGCCTGAGTGCAGCTCCCTCTTCGGAGGTGACCAGCAAGCAAACAAACGTGGGGCTCTGGCTGGGAGGCGGCGGCGTGGAGCCCCACCACTGGCCAGTGAGAGCGGAGCAGGCAGGCCGTGCACCTTCCCCGCCACTGGCTGGGAGGGATGTGTGAGCTGAACATTTGGAGCCGCACTTGGTGGAGTTTGCAAGCAGGCTTGGTGGGGCCGCTTAGCAGGGAGACCCTGGTCCGTTTGGTTTGCTTCAGTGTGGGATGGGAATGCAGAAGGCAGCGCGAGGTAGGAACACAGAGGGCAGAGGAAATCCGTGCTTCTCTGTGTTCAGCCCTCAGGGACTGCTTTGGGGCAACTTTTTCTGGTTTTGAAACATTACATTTAGTAACAGTAAAAAAGAAAAACTTTTGTAATATCATTTCTCTTTCTCTCCCTTTTTCTCTTTCCCTCTCCCCCCTCTGTTTCTCTTTCACTCCCTCGCTATCTCTCTCTCTGCCTCCCTGTTTCTTTGAACCCCTGAACTGGTGCTGGGTGGTGGGAATGACATCTGAAGGCACACGAGCCCCGGAACAGCGCGGTCACCCTCAGCTGGCTAGTGGAGAAGTGGGGCATCCCAACACAGGCCAGCTGTGCAGGAAAAGCAATTGCTTTTTTTTTGCCGATCCAAGATGATGTAGGGTCGCATTGTGGCTCTGCGTCGTAATGAGCTTCAGAAGGAGGGGACCCCTTCTTCCCCATTGTGAAGCGCGCGAGTGAAAAAGTTCACTCAATCAATTCCAACTTCACGAGATCTTTTTCTTTCGCGAGAAATTGGAATTGAGTGAAACGCGATGGAGAAACACGATTGGAGCTGGGCTGGGGCAACTGCGCGCGTGCCCACAGCGAGGGCTCTGCGTGCCACATCTGGCACACATGCCATAGATTTGCCATCACAGGCTTAGAGAAATTATTCAAGATAGAAAAATTTGCAAATAATTTAGAAATTCAGAAAGTTTAGCACATGGGTTGAAAATCTATGTGGCTTTTTTGTCTCGGATGGCCACCAGAAGTATTCAATCCAATTCCCTTCTACATTATTCCCCAGCCATATTTCACACAGAAATCCAAGACGTATAGGCAATTTGTGGTATGGAAAACAGAAATATTATTAAGAAGCAACTGGCATCTTAAAATTATAATAATCAAGAGAAGGGAGAGGAAAATGATGGTGGTTAATTTTCTTAAATAAATGAGCCACTCAATCATCAAGAAATATTTACCAAGTGCACTTGTAGCATCCTCAAAAAGATTTGATCGAGAAGTGTCTCCTATTGTACTGTGGTGGAACAAAACAAACATATTTAATACCTGTCCCATGAGTTAATGTATTATTCTTATTAAAATTTTGCTAATAAAGAATCTAAAGTAACTTAAGAATTGTATAATAAAAACCAAGTTTCATTGGCATACATTTGATTTTTATCAGAGCTTAAGTTTAGAATCAACAAGTGACACAAAAGAAAAATACAGAACAGCACAAGGCAGACATTTAGGAGTTATTTTTACTGAGTTTTAATCATGTCACATTGTGCGAACTTGAGCATGGTTCTTTATTTAAAATAAACACACTTGTATTGTTGTCTACTGAAAAGCACTTAGCAGAAACTAATAATACTTTCCAAATTAATACCGACAAGCATCCATCTGCTACCATTTCAGAAAAAAAAGTTTCATAGCACATTAATTTGCAAACCACTGAAATACAGATATTGCAGAACCAGATAACAAAACTATTCGTTTTACTAGTGGGTAAAGATGCACCCATGCTAGACATCTGGACCAGGACTTTTGTGCCTGAGGTGATCAGATATGATTCTGTTTGCTAAATTGGATAGCTGAGACAAAAAGAATACCAACCACCTTACTATGGGGGGGGGGGGGAGTATATGGGACACCAAAGGAGACCTCACATTAATACAGTTCCATCAATTGCCTGACTAGCTGTCAACACAAGGTGACATGGGCTTAGCATGTTTACCAGCATACACAAAGCCAGGAGAAGGATAGTCAGTTGGATCCAGGAGATAATTTACACTGCAATATTGAATGGCGTTTCATGCTTTCTCCTTATGAAATCGTCTCTGGATTTCACTGCTTTTAGTTAAGACAGCAGCCTAGAATTATGTGCTAGTTTTTAGATTTTATTTATTTAACAGATAGCAAAAATATTAAAAAGGACATCACAATTATATTCTGTTTTTAGATAATTTAATGCTATATTGAATGATTTTTTTCCTAGAAAACTGAGAATTGTATAACTTTGAAGTGTACGATTATGACCATTTACAAGTCTAATATATAAACAATTACAATGCTATTCCCACCTGAGCCAAGGTTCAAAGTTGCAGTTTCTTAATAAATCTCTACCTAAGCTAAAAGGCAAGCAAGAGCCACTAAGTGTACAATGTACAACAGCTAAAACTTTACACTACAAAAGCTTTAAAACGATACAGAATGTAAAAATACATTTTTAAATTTTCTGTAGCACACAGAATGTAAAAATACATCTGTATGCTACATTGCCTTTCAATATGAACTCAGATATTTACTGTGTTAAAAAGCCTAAAAATAAAGTTCGCTTTTGGTTGCAGACAGTTTTTAATATCCACTGCATTTAGTCTGAATTGAATGAGAAGCAAAATTCTGATTTCCAATGTTCTGCAATACCTTTCTGTAGATGTTGGGCTGGTGGCTGCTGGCGTTTCTACTGGTTTATCTGCTGATTTTTCTTCTACAGTAGCACTTTCAGGTGCAGACTCACACGCTGCTGCAGCTGGTGTTGAAGCAGTGGGTGCAGGTACTGAAACTTGTGCAGGAGGAGGAGCAGGAGTAGTAGGGACTAGTTTCGGCACAGCAGCAGGTGTTGTAGAAGTAACAGTAGTGGTAGTATCATTTGGCTGCTGTGTTGTAGTTGGAGATGGAGATGGAGAGGCTGCTGCTTTGGGCTAAAGGTGAAAAAGGCAAATTCCTAAATTATGTCTTTCTCTAAGTTCATCTAAAAGTTCCCTCTTTACTAGAGTTTAAATTGTTTCATGTGAATGATGCACAACTTCTCACAGGCATTTACAATAGTTTTCTCCAGTAGAAATAGGTTTGTACTCATAATTCAATGAGTCAACCATCTCTCTGAAAATGCCCTGAAGCCTCAAAGCAGCCACAATAAGCTTTTGATCGGTTGCTTTACCATTTGAAAAAATAAATCTATATTCAGCTTATGATTTCCATAAACCCAATAAGAGAATTCAGCAAGCACATCAAAGTGATTAATAATGCATGTCACAATACAAATACAAGTGATATTACTTAGCATGAGAACATTTAGAAATATTTCTAATATTGCAATATCACAACCTACAGCGTGATCTGAACCTCATTTATCATTAAACAGATTATTGGTAAACAAACCACACACATACATACATACATATGTATTGTGTAATGTCTTTAATGAAAGCATGGTACACACTTATTCTGTTTGAAATCCTCAGGAATTATCATCTTTCTAATGGGGGTAAATTAAACCAGATGAAGACCATTAGATGTGAGTTGAAGGTTTTTTCACCTATTACATACTTTGGCTGCCACCATTGAAATCTACACTTCATAACATAGATTTATGGAACAGAAACATAATCCAACAACAAGAAGTTATCAGCAGATTTTGGACAAAAGCTTGTTGATATTTGGGAGGCTGGGAAGGACTAAAAAACATGGCCTTCGTCAATCCATGATCATCAGGCAGAGTGTGTACAAGTGGAGATACCACTCTATCCAGTTTTTACTCATCATAGAAGTAATTATTAGTGTACAGTATTCCAGAATGGAACAAAGAACTCCAAGGTAATGACAGGACACTTCTCATTGTCAAATATCAACATTCATGAGCTTCTGATAGGTAGAGCACCAGGGTGGATAAAAATCAATGATTTTTTTTTAAAAAATCAAAAAAATCAGATTTTTTTAATTTAAATCGGATTTTTTTTATTTTTATCGAATTTATTTTAATAAAAAACTTTTGGGGTAAAAATCTATCTTAAGATAGTTTTCTATTTAAGATACATAAATTTATTTTATTTATTTTTATTTATTTATTTAGTTTATTCAGTTTATGGAGTTTAGTTATTCAGTTTATGGAGTTTAGTTATGTAGCATGAGGCTGTATAATCTGCAACACTGGGACTATCGGTGAGTCAACAGTGGGTCAAAGCAGTAGCAGAGATGACAGTTGCTCTTTAAAAATTATGATTTAAATCGAGTTGATTTGAATCAAGCTTTTTTACTAAAGATTTAAATCAACTCGATTTAAATCAAATCCACCCTGGAAAGCATAGAACAAGATGTAAGAATATCAAAACAAAAACCACTTTTCTTCAGGAAGCATAATGCCAAGGTGTCCAAAGACACCCCCCCACCCCCACCCTGGATGATCCAACTATAGCCTGTCAACAGATTAAATGAAAGTGGAGCTTCTGGCACCAATGGGAAAGGTTATATATTAAAAAGCAGAACACTGCAATAAAATAATTTCATCTCATGAACATTCACATTTACAATAAAGCACAGAAGCAGAAATATCAGAGTTTGGAACTGCTCTGCAACTTCAGAATTTGAACTATTTTCAATAATCAAGCAATAATGAATTCTAAATTATACCAGAATATTCTACAGGAGAATGTTATATGTATTTTCTTCAGTCTAACAGGAAATAAATATCATTCATACAGCACAATGATCTTAAATACATCAGTAAATTTAGAACACAACTGAAGCCAAAGAAATTTCATGTTTTGGTATAACCAATTCAAGTCCCTGACATTAACCAAACTGATATGTTCTCAGATGACCTCAAGTGAGCAGTTCATGTAAGACAGCTCAAAAGTATCAATAAGTTCAGGGAGTTCTGCAACTGGGCCCAAATCCCTCCAAACCAGTATTGTCTATTGATGAAAAAATTTAAGAAACATGTGGTTGAATCACTACTGCTAAAGAGGTAACATTGGTCACCAAACCTAAAGCTTCATATATATTTTTTCCAACAAAGACAGTGAATGTTACTTACAAGTGTCACAAACAAATCTCAGTGACTATAAAAGCAATAAACCAAATATAATCACAAAAAATAAATATCTAATTTCAAATCAAACATTACACAACTTCTAATATTTATATCCATAGATCTGGAGTGCAGATAAACAACTGGATATTATCTGTATATTCATAAGACTTTGGGTACAGTACTCCAAAGTGTTGAATAATCTCCTAGCAGTCCTAGCAACCTCAAGTGTTAAACAGAATTTTGCTATCTAGGCTTGGGGCACCTTATATGGAGTGCCCCAGGATTCAACTTTTCAAACATATGGCACACTGAATGTAATTCTTCAGAAAGGTTTAGAACCACTGTGAACAGTGCCTTCAATATCCAATTCAGAAAAATACCCAAGTAACAAAAGCTTAGAGATCCTATAAAACAAATTCCCTACTTATGTTCTGAGACAGATTGTCTATAACAGTTTCCATGCTGCACCACAGCCTGAACTCAGAGATAGTTTTTTGGTATAGTTGTCTGATATATATAATTCAAGATAACTTAAGTCAGTGTTTCTCAACCTTGGTAGCTTGAAGATGGGTGGACTTCAACTCCCAGAATCCCCCAGCCAGCAGCACTGGCTGGGGGATTCTGGGAGTTGAAGTCCACCCATCTTCAAGCTTCCACGGTTGAGAAACACTGACTTAAGGGATACATGCACCAGAGTCTTCTTGGCTTCTGAGTAATTTTACATACTAAACGTTTGCTAACACATCACAGTGATCATCTAATGGACCTTTTAACCCACTTTGGTCAATTTAAAAGATGCTGCTGGGTGGCACACAATAAAAATTGAGACATTTCTCCATTTTGACATCCTTACCTTCATAATATAACCCCAAGTTTAGGTACATATTTGTGTTCAATTAAATTTACTTTGTGTGTTCAGCCCACATATTTCCAGCTGTCTCTTCTACTGTTGCTTCAGCTCCTGCAGTTCCTCAGTAAACCAAGGAGCTCCCTAGAACTGACATACAGGGAGAGGCCACTGAGGGCAATCTTATCAAGAGCTCTCACTGCATTCTTGAAGAAGGTGACCAGTTTCCCAATAGCACTACCCTTCAGATTGCTGGGAAAATCAAAATACAAGTTTTGAAAGCCAACTGGGTCCATCAGAAGTCCAGAGTGGATTATTCAAATAGATCCAACCACTTTGTGGAGTATCAGTGTACCCCAATTAAGACATGATCTGTCCATATCAAGAGTAGATGTTAGCTCAATGTATTCAATAAAGACATGAGACAAAAATAGTTTTTTGTGTTGGTTGTTTAACTAAAATTTCTATGAAGCTCTGATGATATAGGTCAGTGATGGCTAACCTTTTTGCCATCGCGTGCCAAAAGCAGGGGTCGCACGGGTGGGGTGGGGTGCTTGCGTGCCCACACCCATAATTCAATGCACCCTGCACATGCGACCCCCCCCCGCGCTCCCCTGCTTTTGGGACGTGATGGCATAGTGGGCCCATTTCTCACCCTCCCCAGGCTCCAGGGGCTTTCTAGGAGCCTGGGAAGGGCAAAAATGGCCTTCCCCAACCGCCTGGAGGCCAGAAATCGCCTGTTTCCTGACTTCCGGTGGGCCCAGAAGGCCCAAAAACCAGCTGGCCAGCGCGCACATGTGCACTGGAGCTCAGCTAGGGCAATGCTCACGTGCCCATTGATATGGCACCGCGTGCCCACTGATATGGCTCCGCGTGCCACAGGTGGCACGCGTGCCATAGGTTCACCATCACGGATATAGGTAGTCCTTGACTTATGATGACAATTGAGCCCAAAATTTCTGTTGTTAAAGCGAGACATTTAAGTGAATTTTGCCCCATTTTACATCCTTTCTTGCCACAGTTGTTAAGTGAATCACTGCAGTTGGTAAGTTAGTAACTTTATCAGAAGGTCACAAAAGTTAATCACATGACCTTGGGGCACAGCAACGGTCATAAATATGAACCAAATGCCAAGCATATGAATTTTGATCACATGATTATGGGGATGCTGTAAAGGTCATGACTATGAAAAACGGTCATAAGTCACTTTTTCAGTGCTGTTGTAACTTTCAATGGTCACTAAATGAACTGTTGTAAATTGAGGACTTTTAGGTTTTAATATATAAAAAGTACACAAAGTTCACAAACTTTCACCACTGCAAGACAATTTAGTAGGACCACAAAACAGACTGTATCAAGATTCTTTATTAATCAAGTGTATGTCCAGAAAACAATAAGGTTAATAACAAAACAGTATCTACAAATAAAAGTATAAACAATAACTTACTTTTGTTACCATAACCACCACAAAATTCTTTTCATCAATTTTGTATTCATTAAGAGCAGTATCATCATTAAGTATTTTACCTGGAAAATTAAAAAGATAGGTCATATAATGTCAGCTTTAACATTAAATATCTTCACGTAAATGTAATGATTTATTCATTCTATGTAGAAATCTACAGGTGGAATCAAATAACACCAATTATTTAAATCTGATTAACTATTTAACTATTGTTAGTTTCATGTCCTTTTTATTTTGCACAACTCAAGCCAGCATCCATTAATGGTCCCTCCTATATTCCTCATAACCATCCCCTGTACAGTGCAGTCAAAGAAACTTCAAGCTTCAATTGCTATTATCACATATTAATTAGAAAGACTTTCCAGGGTGATACTATTTGTACAGTACTACAGAAATTACTGTTATTGGCCAATTACTCCGACCTCATGCTGTGCCTCTTTGTACACATGACTTATCAGCTAGGATAATTTTGGATACAAATTTAGTGTTCTTTAAGGCAAACATACAGATGTAGCCTGTCTACCCTATTATAGGCATAGAGCATCTCCCTGAATGTGACCAGCAATTTATCTAATTTCATCTTGCCACACATTAAGAAAGACACATGCATTTTTCCACAAGTTTTATCAAAAATAAACAAATTGGTCCAAACCAAATTCAAAGGACAACCCAACTTCAAGAGGTAAAACAACTGGGGCTGCTGGAATAGGTTTAAAAAACTCTTACCATCCAATACTATTTAAAAAATCTTATTCCTAGTTTATTTTCCTAATGAAATATTCAAAATACACGTGCTTGATTCAGATTCTGATTCTCAAAGGGGCATTTCAGACTCAATGCAGTAGGGATGAGAGCAGGATTAGTTTTTATTTTTGGGGGGGGGGAGAAACATACAGGGGTTTATTTACGGGAATTATAGGACTTGATATAGGATATGTGTTTTACTAAGGATTGGTAATTATTTGTGAAAAGTATATTTTCATTGTGCTCTTTGGGAGAATACATGCCAGCTGCTCAGCTCTGTCTTATGTACAGTGGAAAAAGGGTGTGGAAGAAGTATTTTTGCCACAAATAGCAATAGCACTTAGACTTATATACCGCTTTAGTGCTTTACAGCCCTCTCTAAGTGGTTTACGGTGTCAGCATATTGCCCCCAACAATCTGGGTCCTCATTTTACCGACCTCAGAAGGATGGACAGCTGAGTCATCCTTGAGCCTGGTGAGATTTGAACTGCCAAATTGCAGTCAGTCAGCAGTAGTAGTCTGCAGTACTGCACTCTAACCACTGCACCACCCTGGCTCACAAAGATTGAAAAATGAGAGATAATTATTATGGCTAAAATAAAATCTAAATTATTTAATGTTAATTGATCCACTCTATGTAATCAAAAGAAAAGAATTAGGATTAAATTTTACGTCATTAATTACCAGTACATATTGCTTTTCCAACCATCCACACACATCCCCATAAAAATATCATAATTACATTACCTGCATATATTAATTTTTGGCCAGCTACTGGAAAAGCATCTTTTCCCTTTTCTAATTCAATCTTCTCTTTCAATGCTTTCACCTACAATAAATATTTTTAGTTAAAAGTTGTTTGGTAGCTTTCACATAAATCATTAGGATAATAAACATAAAATATGTTCAAAATGCCAGCAAACACTAGATATTTTCTGTGTTAGGTTAACAATAAACCAATTGTAACCTATGGAAAGACTATAGTATGCAAGATAAAATTAAGCATCAGAATTAAAGTTTTCCAACTTCAAATCCATATACAGTAAGCAAAAAAAATGTTGCCTTTGAGAATACTGTAATACACACATCGCTTAATCCTTAAAGATTGGTAATCTTGGTGAAGCCTTCCACACTACTGCACCTCAGAAAGGCAAGTGTGCACTGACAAGGAGACCCCAGCCCAAGGTCTCTGGGACTTTTACATGCACCTGCCACTCCTCCCTCGGCTTACTCCTTGCTCCTTACCTCACACACTCTTCAGTGGGCCATCCCAGTGTTGGATGAATTTTGTATGATCTCTGCTGTTTTAAAATAAATCATGATATACTAGGGAACCCTAGTGATGTCTCAAGGAATCTTATAACCTCAACTGAGAAAAGAATTATATGATCCCAAAAAGAGGAGTGCGGTGGCTCACGTGGTTAGGACGCTGGATTGGAAGTGAGCAAGCCTACATTCAAGACCCAAGTGATGCTACATGGTGGGGTGAGCTCCCGTCATTCGCTCCAGCTCCTTGACAAGGACATGAAAGGAGCCCCATAGGTGTCTCCCTGGGCAACAGTGATATCACCAGGTAATACTTTCAACCTGGAAACCCTTATAATTCCTGACGTAAAGGAATTTTCAGAAAGCTGCATGTGTTTGTCTCCAAATATTCCAGTTACGATTCCTTCATTTTTCCAGACCCAAACAAAGGTACTGATTCAGTTTGCCATTATTTTTAATGACAGTACTACAAAAAAAGTTGAGTTTTGTTCTGTTGGGACACCAAACTGTTGAATTTTGTATTACTGGAATAAAATCCAAATAGAAATATTTTATAAATAGCTTTATCAGTTAACTCTTTACTAATATTCTATGGAACCCCAGGAATTCTCAAACTTTGTGATACCAAGACCATTTAATTGGAGATAGGGAAGGTAAGAAATAAGCAATAGTCCTTGACTCACAACCATAATTGAACCTGGAACAATGGTTGTAAATCATGCTGGTCATTAAGGTCACAATGTGACTGCATCCCATTTTATGTCCTTTTTTGCAGCTGAATATAGCAGTCATTAATCAAAAATGGTCATCATTACAGAATGCAGCAGTCATTGTTTATTTTATTTAATAAACTTGTATGCCACTTATCTACCTGGCGGTACCTCTAGATCACTTACATTCAATTAAAATGCACTAAAACATTAAAACAAATAAGGATCTTAAATTTAAAATTAAATTAAGCAAACCAACTGTACCCAACCACCATTTTTGTGCTGCAAACCTAGAAGCAAACACCAATTTCTGACGAACACACATGGCCATAAATGTAGGCTGGCATCATGAAACCATAGGAGGGCTGCCATTGAAACTTCAAAATTGGGTTGTTAAATAGCTTTGGAGAGGTTCATTATAACTTTGAACAGTTGCTAAGTGACTGGTCATAAGTAAAAGGCTACCTGTATTCTGATTAATTTTAATAATTATATTTCAATCTATGTATTACAGACATCAAAATTTGCAATCAGCCTGCAGCAGGCTGACACACAAAATCAGAACAAAAGGGAACAAGTTTTAACAGTGCTTCCATGTTGCCAGTAAAGAACTGGATCAGGTTTTTTATTTCCTTCCTTCTTAGCTTAGACTATTATATCAAATATGGATGACGTACTACTACTACTACTACTACTACTACTACTATTACTAATACTGGTACTACTTCTTGAAGGCATCCTGGAAATACCAGAACAGTAAGTTAGTTTTTTTAAAAAAAATTAAATCATACAAAATCAACATTCATGTACCCTTACAAAGAAATTGGCATGAAGTTAACAGGAATTCAATTTAACTAAAAAGAAACATTATCTTTTTAATTAGCATTTTTATTACAAATGAGGTACTTGAAATTAAGACAGGAACTTGGTAAATTGTTTATTTTTTATTTTACATTTTATGCATATTTGAAAATGGATCAATAGAACTATTGCCATGTTTTAAAGGCAGTAATTTACCTTGAACCACACAATGAGTTCTGTAGAATAAAAACAGTTGGGCCTCAAATTCCAGAATGAACTATTGATGAAAATGTGTTCCAAATCTTAATTTATGAGGAAAACAAAAGACACTCAACAAGAAAAACTTTCATGGACTACAATATTTGTTCCAATACAATTTAAACCACCTTCCCAAATAATGAAGTCACAAATGTAGTTATTAAACTCTAGAAAACGTTTGATGTGTACAAAAAATATATGTGAGTATACATTCATTGAAAATTTGTTAAACAATACTGGAAAAATTGTACAAGGTCATGCTTCATAACAGAAGCTTCTAACTAATAGATCACAATACTCTATTAAACCTGGCATGAAGCATTAAAAATACAACTTTAGTACTTGGCTCACTATTTAGGATATATGCTAACATTAACATTGAATGCGAAATCAGGATTGAGGAGATTCAGTTTCATGAGATTTAATGAGTGGCTCTGGGAAATTACTAATTCTCAGATTAAGATTTCATACATTCATTGTGGCAGAAAAATTATATATGTAATTTTAAAGAAAATTGATCCACTAATCTATATTTCTGATCATGGAGGTAAACCAGAAAGGTTTTTAAAAGTTTTGCTACCAAAGCTAAAATTGCATACATGGTCTATAGTCCAAAGCATTTTAAACAAACAAAACTCCAGATATTCTCTCTGAATATTGTGCATAGATATGAGATGAATAAATGCATCAACATTTCAACAAATTTGCTGAAATTAAATTTCCTGGATCTAATTGAAATCCCACTAACTGCAATGTGATTTTGCAATTTTTGCAACATTTTGAAAAATTTACTTTCTTGCTGACATTCGCTAGAATTTCAAATATCATCTTGGAACAGAACCCCGGAAGAGGGGAGGTTTGTGGGTGTGGGTGTTTGTGTGTAAACATTTTTCTAAAGTTTTTAATGAAGCTGTTTATACACAACTCCAAAATTTTAAACAAACTTGTCCTTGCCCAGACCGCAATACAAGTCTGTGAACAAGTCTATGGTTAAACATAGATAAACTGAATGCAGTAATAAATTAAAGAATCTTTATTTGCCAAACTCCAGCTATTGATGATAAATACGCAATGTAAAATAAAGAACATATTAAACCATATGCTTTTGTGTTTAATAAACACAAAGAACTGTGAATAACTTGTTAGCACCAGAAGTCAGACTTACTAGTAGTTGAAATCCCAAAGTGCAGCAGAGCTTAAACATCAACCATTGCTTTTCTCATTTTTTCACAAATACAGAATTGCCCACCAGACAACAGAAAAGCTCTACTAGTGAAAATTGGGAAACATTAACACTTCTCAATCATCTTTCTGAAGGAACTCACTTTGGGGAAAAAAAAGTATGCACCAAAGCTATTAAGAATAATAATTTATTAAACTTCTAGGCTATCTGATTTTTGACTCACAATAAATTACAATCAAATCATAAAAGATAAAAATAAGGATAGAAGAGAACAAGCAAAAAAATAACAGTAAAAGAGAACAAGCGCAATGAAGCAACTGGTCTCATTCTCTCTCTCTGAAGACATGGGTGAAGAGCCAGGTCTTCACAGCTCTTTTAAACAACAGCAGAGTAAGGGCCATCTGGTTCCCAGGGGGAACTTTGCTCCAAAGGGCAGGCACCACAATAGATAAAGAACGCTTCTGGGGTCCTGAGAGATGAGATTGTTTAATCGAAGAAAACTGGAGTGCACCAACCTTGCAACATCAAATCAGCAAAGCAGATGTTATGGGAAACAGGCGTTCCCTTAAGTAACCAGACCCTATACCATGGCTAAGAAATTACCCTCTGCTATTCAGATTTGCCAATAAGCTTTAGCTCCAAATGCCCCATTTAGTGCATCTAATACAGGTAGTTTTCAACTTACGACCTCAATGGAGCCCCCAAAATTTGTTGTTAAGTGTGAGATTTGTTAAGTGAGTTTTGCCCAATTTTACTTGTGACTTTTCTTACCACAGATGTAAAGTGAATCACTGCAGTTGATCAATTAGCAACCCGGTTGTTAAATGAATCTGGCTTCCCCATTGACTTTGCTTGTCAGAAGGTTGCAAAAGGTGGATGACATGACCTTGGGACCCAGCAACGGTCATAAAACAGGAACCAGTTGCCAAGCCTCTGAATTTTGATCACACGGCTGCAAAGGTCGTTAAGTGTGAAAAATGGTCATGAGTCCTTTTTTTCAGTGTCGCTATAACTTTGAACGGTTACTAAATGAAACTGTTGTAAGTCGAGGACTACCTACATATTCCTGGGCTCCCCTTGAACAATGCCAGAATAAGAGGGCTAAACACCACAATACTAATAAACCAAAGGATGATTTAACACTATTATCTTGCTCAGGGGCTGGGAATGAGATGAAGGAACATCATGGAGACATGGCTGGCTGAATGACAGCTCACTAAACAAACCGTTGCAAGTGGAGGACTACCTGTATTAATGGCACTTTAGTTCTCCCAGATCTCAGCAGAATGTGTTTAGGCAGCATAAATCGGCACTCTTACCTACGTTATGTCGATTCGCGGTGTCCTTTGCCTGTCCGACCAAAAACACCCTTTAACCTTTTAGGAGCGAAAAGCTGGCCTACCTCCTTGGCCCACCTTTTCACGCAAACGCGGCCTATTTGCCAACATACCTCGCCTCGGGGAAGGGGGGAGAGAGAGAGAGAGAGGGAGCGAGCGCGGGTCCCACGCGCGTTTTGCACCCCCGCCCTCCTCGAAATAACGCAGAGTCATGGCACAGAGTCCTATTCCAGGACGCTGCAAAAGGAGCCACTCGGCGAACCTCCTCACTCCAAGTCGCCTCGTTCTGAACGACCAGAACCACCCCAACGTTCGCACGTGGGGGTGGGGGTGGGGGACACAAGGGGGGTGGAATGGTGGCGAACGTAGAGTTTAAACGTCACTTCCCACCGGGGGGGGAGGGGAAGGTGAGCAGGCGAGGAGACCCGTCCCTTTTCGCCAAAGGACTCCAAAACTGCGCCAAGGCCTGGCGCCAAAGAGGAAGCCGCAGCCTCGGGTCGCCCGGGAGGCCTGTGGCGGACGTGCCCGCTTGTTCCTTTTCTCTCCGCAAAGTCCCACGGTTCTCTCTCTCTCTCGATCTCCCTCCCTCGAGGCCCTCCACGATTCCGGGGTCTCTCTCCCCGTCCCTTCGCTGACAGGCCCCAACTTTTCGAAGCAGAACTTCCCACATCGCTGCGGAAAATGGGCCCGGGGATCCCGTCCTTCCGAATGTGGGCCTTCCACCCGCCAGCGCGCCCTCCCTTCCCCCACACAGCACACAACCAGCTCCGAGCTCCAACCCGACCTCTAGCCCCCTTTTCCCCCTCAGGCCGTACGTACCGTCTCGTCGCAGTCGATGTCTATCTTGAAGGTTTGCTGCTGCAGGGTCTTCAGAGTGATTTGCATGGCGGCGGCTGGTCTCTAGGTCCCAGCGGAACCTAACCCGCCCCCCCTGCAGCTGCCTCAAGACTGGGTGGCGGCAGCGACAGTTTTTCCCCCCACCCCCCCGGATCCTCTCAGTGCTCTCCGGCCTAGCTTGGCTTAGGCTACGGTGAGAGAAAGGGGGAGGGTCCGGGGGAGGAGCCAAACCGGAGCAAATACCGTATTCTCGCGCACCGAGGGGGCGTTAACCCACTTCTCGCGCTCCGCTCGCGGCCCAAAGGCAACGGCTGCTCCCGCCGACGACGTGACGGCGATGACGCAATCGCCTCGTGACCTCCCGCCCAAGCCCCAGGTGAAAGGCTTGGAAAGAGCGCGGAGTGCGCACGAGCGAGCGAGCAAGCAAACACGGCCTCTACCCGCCTTCCCCACCTCCAGTGCAGGGGAAGAACTGCGCACGCGCGGAAAGGAGTTTCGACAGCGCGGGGTGGGGTGGGGGTGGAAACGGCGACTGAGGAAGGTCGTTCCCCGCGCTGAGGCGGCTTGGCGAAAGAAAAGTGGGGAAGGCGGCCGGCGGTGAGGCGAGGAAAGCGGTCGGAAGGAATGCTGAAGCCCGCGATAGGATGGAGAATATTTTTCCTCGCTTTTGCGGACTGAGTACCGTCCTCGCATTGTGACCACCGAGTTATGTTTCCTGAAGGGGGAGGGAAAAAAAATCTCCCTTTTATAGTCCAAATGCTTTGCTCCCCCCTCAATGGCGAGGGGAAACCGCTCTGTGAGGGAGACGCTCGGATTGCAGCCCTTGTACCCGTATGGGGGTCGGTCCTGTGGCTCCGTACTCTAAGCGCGTACGGTTACTCTGCAGATTTCTCGCTCTGGTGTTTTTAAGCCGTTCACGTGGGAGTGTAATTATGGGGGACAGCTCAATTTATAGACCTGTCCCCTTGGGCAGTTTCCAAATTAGGTACCGTCTTCTGCAGTTGCCCTGAGCTCGTCTGTGTTAAGCAAACCTTAAATGCCTTTGGGATTGCAGTGGCTTGATGTATCTGACAGGACTCTGGTGCCCAACCCAATTTTAGGAGAAATCCGTTTACTCATTAACAGGGTTTTGTTTAAGGCCCTGAAGTTTTAAATCCTTTTTGGTTTTGCAATGTAAATAGTGCAGTGGCTTAAAGTGTATAAAAGTATTTACTTTTAAAGTATAAAGGTAAACTTTGCCTTTTGGTAACCGTTGTTTCTGAGCATATTTATAGATCACAACTTTCTAATGGATGTACTTATAGTATATAAAATATATATATTCTTCCTCAGCTAGTGAACTATATACCACTCTTGCTAACTATTTCAAAGCTAAACAAGCTTGCCACTCACTAGGAAGTCATTAGACTTGTAGACCATTGGGAAGGGGAAAAAAATCTTAAAAGTCAATAAGCAAGTCACTTATAAATTGTTATCAAGGCAACTCCATGGCCATGAAGTCACAGGAAATCAAGTTGGACTCAAGGAAGACTTTATTTTATATCATGTTAATGTATAATGTGTTCTCTGATGGAGATGAAAAAATTGACTTCTCAAGGGACTTCAGTGATTATTACCAGCAGGATATATTTTAGTAATATAAATTCTAAGATGGGATACAAGTAGAACTTGGTTGTGGGGAAGGGTGGGACACAAACTGTTGTGATAGAATTTATAGAACTGTGGTTTTCTTGATAGGATTGAGAGTCGGATAAGAGAGGTGTAACAATAGACAGGTCTAGAGAGATAAGGATTGTAAAGATTGGGAAAGCAAAGGATGAATTTTAAGAAGATGCCTGGAAAAATCTGCTTTGTATCCTTTGTAAGAAAGTAACGGGAACTTAATACGTTCTACTGTTCAATTGCCTTTGTGCAATATAGAATAAAGTTGTTACTGTTATTTTTTGTATTAATGCTTATCTTTGTCACCTGATTGTATTTCAGTGATTTCATGTCAGTATGTCTTTTCTCTTTCCCACCTCTTTATCATAGGTGGATTTCCCCAAAGATTTGGTGTTGAGTTCCTTTTAATTTATTTTACCCATGCTTCCTTTGGATCATTTGATTTCTTTGCATCAGTTTAATTGTTGCACATATACTGACAAGTCCCAAATATACCTCTCTGCCCCTGTTTTGTCAGCATCCTGTTCCAAATAACTTTGGTGGGCTTTTTGATTGATTGAATTCCTATCCTCTGAAGCTCAATGTGAATGGAGATTGTCTTCCATTCTGATTAACCCATCCCTTTATATCTTCATTGCTACCAACTGTGGGCTTCCTTGGCTTTAGGAATCTGGGGATCAATTTCCTTTAAAGCCCTTCATTAACAAAACCACTAAAATCTGAAGCTTTTTGTGTAATGTACATTCATAGATTACCGGTACATTGGTTCTTAGCCATAGAGACAACAGAGCAGCTGTTTATGTCTTGATTATCTTATATTTGGATGTTTGGAACAGTCTGTTGACTGTTGGAACAGTACTAACCTAATAATTCTCTCTGGTCCCTGATCCAGTACAATTCTGAACCTCCCTGCATATTGGAGTAGCAGTTTAAGTTGCTAGTGGTTACATGCCAGAGAACTTAGTGACTTAGAATATTGGCTTACATCTTACGTGCCTTGCACTTGACCAGATCATCTAGGCAGAACCAGCTGGGATCTCAGCATAGTAAAGTAGCCACATGATAGCTTAAAGCTTTTCCCATCTAGTGCCAGTCCTTTGGAATCAGCCTCCACCAAAATTATACCCTATGCCTGGAGTGTGGTTTACACAATTGAAAACATAGGTTTAAAGCATTTTTAATTACTGTAGCTTTTATAAAACTAAATTAAAAATTAATTTTATGCAGCATTTATTGTTATAGTGCCTGCCATCTGGAATGTAATTCCCTCTGAAATCCAAGTGGTTCCCATCCTGTTAAGATTCCCAGGGGCTTCAAGACCTGGCTGTTCTCTCAGGCCTTGGGTGAGGTGGTTGGAGCCCATTGAGGTTTCTGTGATTTATGTTTGGTTGGTCAGATGTGCCATCTTGTTCTTTATTTTGTACTTTTACCATTGTTTTTGTTGATTTTTGTCTTTTTATTTTATTTTATTCTTTTTTCCATATTATGAGACTCCCAAAGTCATTCTAGAGTTGGGCAATACAATACAAAATACAAAAATGAATGAAATTGAATTACAGGTTATAATTATTGTTTGGTTTTTTCAGGCTACCGATGCTCTCTATATTTTAATTATGGTTTTGAATTGGATTATAGCAATACTGATGTACTTTATTTTGTACCACCGGTAGCTGTAACGAAAAAAAAATAAAAACTTACTTTTGCAATTTCATAGTTTGAAAAAATATTTCCATCTTAGTGAAGATTGCAAAATGGGAGTACTGTCAGTTAAAAATAGTTTTGCTGAGCCCAGACTACATGAATATATCTGCTTTCATATTATAAATTCATTGTCAGGAATTTGTCATGAGCCACTTTAGTGTAATGGATTAGCTTTTACTTCTATAGACAGAACCTTATTTTATTTTTATTGTTACTGTTGTGAGAAAAAAAAATCAGGTATGCCACTTTGAAATGTATAAAATAAAGGTAGGGCATAATGATAATATATAATGATAATATATAATTTTCTTTCCACTGTTCCCATGATTTCTGTGAAATCTATCCCCTGTCTCATTTAAACTGGAAGGATAGTACTCAGGATTCAATTAATTCCATACTAAAAGATAAATAGGCATTCTATCTGTAAATGTATTGCAAAGTTAAATAAAAGTTATTACAAACCATCTGTTGATTTTCCTTGATCCAGAGAAGAAAATGTAGCATCCAGGACAAACTTGCACATTCTGCTGTAAGGAGGAAGGCCAAAAACCATATGCTATCTAGGATTAGCTTTTTGATTTTTTTTATTACTTAAATAAAAAATAATTCCCTCTTTTAGATCACAGTGCCAAGTATATGATATGACATTGCATCAACTACATTTAAGGTACCCATGTAGCAACAACCTAGTCTATGCAACTGCAGGTTATCTGGTAAACTATTGGAGATTGTGTTATCTCTTGGAACTCATGAGCCTTTCTGATCACAAGAACAAAGGGCAAGACACACTTAAGGAGAAGGGTCTTCACATACTGTCCTTGTGTCTATTTTTCTCCAGGCACATTATTAGTAATTTTTTTCTGTATGTTTAAGAAACAAAGGAAACATCCTGTCTCTCTCTTTTGTACTTCCTTCTCTTCCAGACATACTTTAGACAGAAGTGAAGTTAGATTTACTGTTAGCTGGGCTTAGCCTGTAGTCTGTATCCAAGACAACTGTATTATTTTTAATTCTAATGGAGTGTTCTGCAGCGTAATTGCTCAATATTTTTTCAGCTCTGTGCTTATATTTAGAAGCACATCCTCCAGCAAAGACTCTTGCTGATTCAAATCTCCAAAATAAATTCATTCCAATACTTTGCTATTTTAGATTACATATTCAGAATAGTATTCTGAACATTTTTTCTATATTAAATATTGCAGTCTAAAAACATTAAGATTGCTTGAATTGATCATATGTCATGTGGTTGTAAGATAAATCTTTTCCATTACAAAGATGAGGAATCTATGGTGCCAGATGTTGTTGAATAATAGCGCCCAGCAATCATAACAGGGCCATAGGCTACTGGTGATGGGAACTGAACAATGTCTTCACATTCTAGAGATAAATTTCATTGTGCCTAAGAGCTTGTAGCTTACTCTGACTAAAATTTCATCTTCCTTTTTTCATGTAATTGTTGTCATTAATTTAGGAAATTTGCTCTCAGAACCTGTTGAGATAACCATCAACATGGAGAGATTTAAAGGAGTACAGGGCATATTCATGGGCACAAGGCTATTAGAAGTTTATCATCATGATAACTGTATTAAGTACTATCAGATTAAGTTTCTGGAGCACATGAAATGAATGGGCTGTTTCCCTAATATCCTGGTTGTTGATTTCTCAGAGACAACTAAATAGAAACTTTGAGACCAGAAAAAACTATACAAAATATTATTTACAACAGGGTGTTGCATTTAGCGTAAACTTGTGTTGTATTTTATAGAGGGCAGTCTTTTTGAAGGGCCATTAGAGAATAGTTGCTACCAATATATGCTGGCTCCTGGTGCAAAACTAGATCCAGTTCAGTTTTGACGAAAATAGGTTCCTCTTCCCTTATTGATACTATAATTTATGTCAACAGCGCATCTCCACTCAATCAAATTTATGCACAAATCTGTATTTCATGCAGGGGTATCTGCAGCAGCAATAACTGATTTCAAGATGTTGTGCATGACCATTCAATCAAAGCCTTGTCTTTTTAAAAATGTACGCAATGCATGTTTTTAAAAGGGCAGTTTTATTACCTGGTTATATCACTACAGTATTTTGAAGCCAATGTCTATCATTGTAGAAGTTTTTATGGTGAGGCCTATCATCAAGTTCTGTTTGTCCCTGCCATTATTCTTATAAAGACTTGTCTACAATTTATATTTCAGATACTTACGGTACTTTTTGAGCACTTATTGCCCCTTCCTGTATTATTATCTCACCCTATTTTAGACAGACAATTCATATGGGGGTGGAGGGGTTACTCTCCTTTAACTGCATAGTCATTAGTCACTTAAAAACAGGGTGGATAAAAATCAATAGTTTTTTTTTAAAAAATCAAAAAAATCAGATTTTTTTTATTTAAATCGGATTTTTTTGATTTAAATCAGATTTTTTTTAATAAAATGCTTTTTGAGGAAAATACATTACCATCCAAAGGTTATTCCATCATGAAATAAAGATTAGTTTTTTTAATTATGTAGAATAAGGCTGTATATGTTTAATTTTTTTGGTAAATAAATTCCATCAATCCATTCACAATGTCATGCTCTTCCAGAGGTTTTTGTAAGATTATTGGGCAGTTTCTCTGCCTACAAGATATTATCACAGATGCTTGGTTTACTTTTGCAGTTCTCGAAACTGAATTTGACTCAGCAGAGATCACATGCCTCTTCTTCACAGCAAAAATGTTATAACATGAACAGAGTTGAGAAAAAGACCTTAATTCTATTGTTCTACAAACCTATGAATACAGAATCAACCCCTTCAGTGCTAAGTTTCAAGAAGTTCAGTGAATAGAATAGAAACAATATTTTTCTGATTGTTTGGAGTTGAATAGATCTGCACAAGAAGAAAGTGAAACTAAGTGTGAGGAGGAAGGGGCAAGCAGACAAGCAGTACAAAATGAAAGTGAAACTTTCTGAGCACAATACTGCACAGCCACAGACAGACAAGTCTTTGGATCTTTTTGTGTGTATGACCTGAGGTTTATCACATTCTTTCCTTGGAGGAAAAAAACCTATAATGGCAGCAGGCCGTAAGAGAGACCCAGTTTAGCAATATTTTAATGAAGTTCCTTTATCTATCGGTAAGGCAGGCATGCGTGCAAACTGCAAACACTGCAACAAAGAAATGCAAGGCCTGGTGGCCCAAATGAGGCAACATCATGAGAAGTGCTGTGATGAAGATGACCAAAGAAACACATTTGAACAGGCAGGATCTTCAGGTTGGTAAACATTTTTATTGAATCATATTTCTAAAGACTGCCTTGAACTGTCATGTTTGAGCAAAATTATATTTCTTATTATTACTGCATGTTATTGTCATTTGGTAAAGTTATGAAGAAAAGCAAATATTCCTTTTGGGGCAGTGCTGTGTACAATAAGCAGAAATTGTATAAACAATAAAATAACAGCATTGACTTTTTTGTTTAGGGGAATTCATGGATTCTGGAAACTATCCACCTTCAAGATCACCATCCTCCTGTTCTACAGTTTCAGAGTTATCCATCCAGGATAGTGCTTCATTAGCATCATCATCATCAGACACCCACAGCCACATATCACTATCACCTAAAAGAAAGAAAAAACCCTTCCCTCCTGGAACCACCATAGATAAGTTTGTGATAAAAACTAGCAGATTAGAAAAAGAGTTAATTGATGAAAAAATTGCCCAGTTTGTTTATGCAACGAACTCTTCTTTCCGTCTGACGGAGAACCCACATTTCGTTAATATGGTTCAGTCACTGAGACCAGGATACAGTCCACCCAGCAGAGCAGATGTTGCAGGGAAACTGCTGGATAAAGTGTATGACAGAGAAATGGAGCAATGTGCAACAGCTCTGGGGGGTAGAATTGTTAAGCTAAGTATTGATGGGTGGAGTAATGTCCACAATGATCCTATTGTATGTGCTTGTATAACAACAGAAGAAGGGAAAGTCTTCCTTGCACAAACAGTTGATACTCAGGAAATGCACACACAGCAGAATACTTACAAGAAGTGGCAGTAAAAGCTATAATAACATGTGAACAAAAATTCAAATGTCTAGTACGCAGTTTGGTCACAGACAATGCTGCAAATGTATCCAAGATGAGAAGAAATTTAGAAGAGCAGGAAGGGAATACAAAGCTAATAACATGGTTGCAGTGCTCATTTGCTGCACCTCTTAGTCAAAGACTTAAGTGTTCCAGAAATAAAGACTAATGTTGTTGAAATTGCTAAATACTTCCGTAACAATCATTTTGCTGCAGCAGCTCTGAAAAGGATGGGTGGAACCAAGCTAACGCTCCCACAAGATGTTAGATGGAACTCTGTGGTGGACTGTTTTGAGCAGTATATCAGGAACTGGCCTATTCCGATGACAGTTTGTGAAGAAAATCGAGATAAAATAGATGGCACTGTCACGGCCAAAATCCTCAACATTGGGCTTAAAAGAAATGTTGAACATATGCTGAGCATCCTGAAACCCATCTCTGAAGCTTTAAACAAAATTCAGAAAAATAGCTGTTTTATTGCTGATGCTGTTGAAATTTGGAAGGAACTGAGTGAACACTTAAAAACAGAACTACACATGGACAGAATTAAATTACAAGCATTAAAAAAACGAATGGGACAAGTACTGTCTGCAGCTCATTTTTTGGCAAATATTGTCAATATCCAGTATCAGGGTCAAAACTTAAGTGCTGAGGGAGAGGAGTTAGCTATGACATGGGTATCCAGCAATCATCCATCTGTAATGCCAACTGTAATAAACTTCAAAGCTAAGGGGGAACCATTCAAGAAATATATGTTTGCTGAAGATATTTTAAAGAAAGTCAAACCAGTGAACTGGTGGAAGTCACTTAAGCACTTGGATTTAGAGACTGTTCAAGTAATGATTTCACTTTTAACAGCAGTAGCTTCTTCTGCAGGCATTGAAAGAATATTCTCTTCCTTTGGACTCATTCATTCTAAATTGAGAAATCTTTTGGGACCCAATAAAGCAGGAAAGCTTGTTTTTCTTTTCCAGATTATGAATAAAGAAGAAGATGAAGATGACGAGTGAGCTACAGAGGACAGTATTTAAGGTTTTCATGTGTAGGCTGGGCTGACAGCCTACGTTTCTTAAAATATATATATTTTGTTTAGCCAAATTAGTTAACAAACATGGATGTTTGTTTAAGCAAATAACATATGCTGTAATGTTATTTTTTCAGTTGAATAAATCTATTTAAATTGTTATTATTAAGGTAATGATTATTTTTCTCCTTCCTAAGTACAACAGAAAAGTTGTCCAAATATGAATGATTAACCTATTAAACGGGGGATAAAAAAACTAATATGAAAAGTTGTTATTCTAAAAATCTTCATTTACTTGCATATTAAAGTTATACCAGCAAGAATTAGTATTTATGTAGAAAACTATGATTTAAATAAATCCTTACTGACTAGTGATTTAAATCGTGATTTAAATCAGTTTGATTTAAATCAAATCCACCCTGCTTAAAAACACTGTTGGCCAAAAAAGCTCTCTGAATGAATAAGCACTATGCAAATTCAACAGTTCTAAAAATGTGGAGTCAGCTTCTCACACTCACATAATCTTGATCTAGAAAAGAAAGTAATAGATGTATCAAAAATTCTGAATTTGGTTCTATAAATCCCTGTTATGTGTATGAATTTTCCGTGGAGTTCTCACTCCCAAAATGATCTATACTGGAAATTCAGAATTGGTTAATTTATATAACTTACTTTTTAAACTTAAAGCCAAAAGATATGTGACTTACCTGCTGCCTGTTTCCCCCTGTATTTAACAATCCTAGAAAAGGAAAAAGTAAATTAGCAAGTAAATTTGTTTTGGGCTTTAATAAGCAGCTAGTGGGTTTCAGATTGATGTAAATCTATCAGATATTGGCTACAAAAACTAGTTGATCACTAGGAGGCAAGCAAGAATTAGTTTCTTCTATCTCTTTGCTACTTGTAATGGTTGTCTAGATTTTTTAAGGCTAGATCCGATAGCTCTACCTTGGAGAGTTACAACTTCAGCAGGTCTGCTCCAGCCCTTACTGTATCTCAGCATAGATTCAGAGTGTTTTGATTTATCAACTAATTATGTGCACATACATTCTAATTACTAATTGCATCGTTGTATAACAAACAAGCAAACAAAGCATTTTGTAGAAGTCTTCATTATTACAGGTGATAGGGCAAAAAATGAAAGAAGCAAAAAATTGGCTTATTTGGGGGGGGGGGGTCTATTTAGTTACAGGTTTAAGATAGAATGGGAAACCGGCTGCAGACATTAATATATTAATAATAAGTTTGTCGGGCTGATAAGGTGTTTTAGGTTGTATCTAGGGCTCTTCTAAGGACACTAGAATACAGAAAAAAATAAAGCAATAGTTAATTTAGCAGTAATTTGGAACTCTGCCTTATTTAGATTTCCTAATAGGCAATAAAAGATTGGAGACAAAATAGACCAACTGTATATTGATAGAGCTGAAAACAATTTTACATGCAGATAGTTTCTAAAAGTCATCAGAAGCCAAAATCAGTAGGCTTACCTATTAATTGGAGGGTTGTACCCTCTGAGAATACTGCCCCAGCTTCCAAATGTCAAAGGAAGTTTTTTAGTTGCATCCCAAATTTTCCAACGAAGCCTAATATTTAAGCCTGTAGGTGGCAGTAGCTACCTCAGAAAGTCTCAGATTCAATTTTATTCCTCTGAACCTTTTTCTAAATTAATGATTTTGGAGCAGCCCCATCAGGGATGATGGCTAAGAAGTTCTAGCTTGATATAGTGTGAAGAATTGATAGACACATTTCACCAGCAATGTCAGAATATATTAATAAATAATATTGCCTCAGGAGAGATTTTCTGAAAATGCAATGGGAAGTGCCTCAAACCTAAAATAGAGTTAAGAGACTGAATAATCTATTACAATAACTGTAGAGGTAAACGAGGAAAAATCAATAACTATGGTCTGAATGTTATTGGTATACCTGTGTGGTCTGTAATATATAACAGTAAATACTGTCCCAGATTTTAGGGATAAAATACTGTACAACCCCACCTTGCCCCCAAATTTTGTCCAAAACTCTACTCTGGTGACACCACTTAGTTGAGTTCTTATTATCTTAATTTGGGCGCTTCTTAAAATGCTGATTTTTTCCCCCTTGATTTCTCTAGTCTAGTTCCTTTACAGCTTCCAGTTCCTAAAAATCCTTAGTTCAAAAGAGGGAAAAATTAGAACCTTGCTGTAGGTTTTTAAAGATTGGGTAGATTCTTGCGAATCTCAGATTAGATGGCAGTCTAGGTACAATTCTATGCTCTCAATTAGAAGATATGGTCAGAGACTAAATACAGATTGTTATCTCAACTATTTCGAGAGCCTGAATATCTATCATCATTTTGTATGTTTTAAACACTTAAGCTGATTGTGAGGATCCCAAATCATTTTATTAAGTAAATTTTAAAAATTCTAATACCTCCTTCTCTCCCAGCCTAATGCTATATAGTCAGCCCCTATTAAATTCAGTGAAATTATTCTAAGGTAATGTATACATTGGATTGTAACCTTTAATTGTTGAGTTATGGTCTGTTCAGTTGTATATTAAAATGGATTCTGAATAGATTTGAGATTGGTTTGAAAATGCGTGATGGGCCTACTCTGGTGCTGTACTTGAACTTTGTTTTAAAAGCAGAAAAATAAGCAGTGAGATGCATCCTGCTTTTGCTAACAAGGGTTACATGGAGAAAAAGATTTTGTGCCCAAATTGATGCTGAGAGATAGGATTAATGTAATGTAATTTCTTCAGCTACGTAAGGGTTAATATTGATATCCCATTGCACTGCATACCAGATTCAAGGCAGTAACCAGTAGTTCTCTATGACATCCTCAGTCCAAGCAGAATCAAGGCAGTACTAAATAAGGAATTTCTTTTTCAGTTCCATACTTTGTCCTGTGACAAGAGGCCTTCTTAGATTGCGGTTCAGCTTCATGTCCAAATATAACATCTGCTCTGAAGAAAAAATACTCTTCAATATTACTCTACTAAAATTTTGTTTTCATGGTCATTTTTCTATAATAAAGCATAAATGCATTTCTTCAAAGAAGGCAGGGAAGCTTTTTTACATTTATAAACATATGTAAAATGTTTCAACACAGGGAGATATTACCCATATTTGTGATAAAACCCAACTGATTCCTTGTAGGTGATCTGCAGATTAGGTTTCTGTCTCCGTTCTTATTATCTAAGAGTCAGCCTATTCTGATTAATGCCAGAGCTTGTTAGCAAAATTAATCAGTCATAATCAGAGCAGTTTCACTCTTTGCATTTTTATAAATTGCATAATCACGTTTTCCTCCTCTACTTGAGGGATAATTATTGTAATGAACACTTGATTTTTCCCTCCTAGTTAGAAATGTCAGAGATGTAGTCGTTGTACAAAGTAATGTTAAAGCAGAGCAAAGGTTGAAACAGAAGATTTTGGTAAACATTTGTAGGGCTGACAATAATAGGACTGTTACCTTAATTTGTAGTGTTTTATAGAAATGCATAGTTGGAACCAATAATCTGGATAACAAATTTTGTTCATTAGTTGTATACTTTAGCAATACATGCTTGTATTCTCATATGCAGCAGGAGGAAACCTGCTTATAAAGTGCCCACACCAGAGAATTCACCACAATTTGATTCATGTATTTTTGGTGTTATTCATAGCTTTAAAATCTGTGTATGTTTCTGTTAATGGGCTTTAATTTAAAGTGGATTTCACTTTTTAGATTTCCATGTTGCTTAACACCTGTTACACATTATCCTCTTGATTTATTTTCAATTTCATATTTTACTCTGCTGTGGCTTTTGTGAAGTTTGGATTATGCATTAATTTTGTTCATATACTTGTGCACAATGGATTTTAGGATGACGAAAACATCTGAAGTATTGTAAGATGCAAAATCCTACTTTTTTCCTGTGGATTGAATGAAAATATGGTGGAACCGATCCTGGTTGTGGCTTTTCTGTTAACAGCAAGCACTGAAAATCAGATACATATATTGCTTTTGCCTACACGGCTCAATTTCAACTATTGTACTGTTTCTTTAATCATACTAGAATACCTTGGAAGATTGATGTCACTGATTACTATGCCCAGGAATTTCTGGCATCCTTGATTTCAATTCTACTGTTTGCCTTTATTTAATGAAACTGAATAAAGAAACATAATACAACAAGCAAAATACATTGAAACAGTTGTGTACAATTTTATGTATATGCATATAAAAATATGAGAAGCCTGAATAATTTTTGCATTTGCTTGCTTCTGCTCTACTCCAAGAAGCAGAAGGTGGGGCCTAAAGAAAGGCTGCATTGGATCTGAGTTCATTGCTTTAAGTATACTTAATCATTTTAGTACTATTTAGAAAATCCCATAAAAAACTAAAATTCAAAGACTACTTATGGAGGTTTTAAGGGTGCATACCTGAAGTTTTCATGGACTGCTTGTGGTCCTGAAATCTCAGATTTTGTGCACTTGAATTAGTTTTGTGTTAAGTCAGGGCAACAGTGATTATTTGCGATGCATATTTGCTAGGGATAAATTAGCCAAGATCCAATTAGGATTTGCAGTCCAATTTTTTTTCCATTAATGTTACTTCAATATTGGTTCTGTTGGATAAACATTGATATGTACATTTGATACCTAGTTCAGTCTGATACATCAAATTCATGCAGGTACCTGATTTGGAGATTCATTCAGAAAGTTGAGTAATCTTGAAAGTGAGTCAGTCTAATACTTGAAATGAAGCTTTGTACCAATATTCAACACTTTATGATGTCTCACTGATACATCATCATCTTCCTAGCGTTATTCCCGCAGGTACAGGGTCTGTTTATTGAATTGACAAATGCCATCTTGCACAATCAAATGCAAAATCTGAATCCAACTGGGCAATTTTCATGCCTGCATTTATTGTGTCTTGCCATCTTTGTTTTGGCTTGCCACACATGCCCTTGCCATCTGTGTTAAATGGAAGGCTGATGTCTCACTGAAACAGGAATAATTAAATACATATTCAGAATTCTATGGATTCTATGAATTTGCACTGTTCAAAGACTTAAAACTGTCCTCTTTTTAAGATGGATACAGTGCTCCAAAAACTCATACAATCCCCAATTGATTCTGTGGCCTCCATTGTTGTTGGAAGCATTCCTCCTGTATTATTAAAAAAAGATAAACCTTCCTTCAAAGATATATGGAGATTTTTGTTCTTTAATTGGGAAAGTAATTAAAGGATTCATGCCATACATCCTGGTGCCTCATGTTGCTTTGTTTTGACTAAACTAGCACTTAAACCACTTCTGTACCATTCTCAAAAGCCCTCAGTAAACCTTTGTGAATGCACTTTCACAGATATTTACCCTGCTTCCTCAGTGCCCAGAGTTACCTGGATGTTTCTATTGAATTCCTAAACCTGTTACCCATTCAAAATCCATTATAGGGGTCACCAATAATATATGATCTAAGAGCAGACCTGTCGATGCCTAAATCAGTATCCAGTTACCTCCATTTGGTATAAATCACCAAAATATTTTGTGCATACATCTTCCTAAAACTTTTTGGGCAAACTTGGCTGGGTGTGTTCTGTTCTAGTTAGTGCTGATTCCTGCTGTTTGCCTGGGCAATTCCCTGCAGTTGACAAGATTTCGGAAGTGGTTTGCTACTGCCTCCTTCCTAGGGCTGAGAGAGAACACCAGGCCCAGAGATATCCAGCTGGCTTTGGTGCCTAAGGCAAGTTTAGAACTTTCAGTCTCCTAGTTTCTAGCCTGAGGAATTCTACCACGTCAAACTGGCTCATACAATTTCCACAGCACTGTCTACATTTATAAATAAGGGTTGAAATTTCATGGATGTTTTTGAATCGGGATGAGTGGTTTGGAGTTATTCATTCCTGCATTGGCTAAGTCAGATTCTATCCTGAATTGCCCCATTTGCCCCAAGTTTGATCTCTGCTTTGGGCTGCATCACAGAACTAATAGGTATCCTTGATTCAAACGGAAAACACACTTTATATTTTCAGTGTAAATAACAAAATACAAAGTGATGAGGTTAAGGTTAGGCCCTTAGCTACAAAGTCTCGGAAGTATCAGTTGCATGTTTGTTCAATGTTTTCAGGAAATCTAATATAACCAAGCTGGTAAGATTTTTCTACCCTTTTAATGCACTTGTAGGAGCCAAGAGGGAATTCCAGTTCATGCTAATGAGGCTTCTAGGGTGGCAATTGTTCTGTATTAATTAGCATTGCAGCAAACAAGTGTAATTTTGTGTACATGCCAAAAGTACAATAAGGGGCTTGTTATCCAGATTTGTTAATGTGATTGAACAGTGTGAGATGAGAAGGCAAAGAAATGCGTCCAAATTCCAACATTTACTAGGGCTTCATTTTCCTTCTGTATTATTCCTTTGAAGTCAGTAACATTGCAACAGGAAAATGGGTCAGTAGAACACAGATTTAATATTCATACTGAAGGGCATGCTTTCCAAATTTAATGCTTGATGGTGTTGGCCAGATCACCCTTGGTTTCTACCATGAGGCTGATTCATGGTCAATCAATCACGCTCCATCCAACATCTCCGACTTCAGATGCCAGCAGAACTACTTCAGAAAACAGCAGCTACTTTAATCAGATGCATATGTCACAGGCTTCTCAGACAGGAATATTTTAGTGCATGTGGAGTGCAAGGTTCATATGGCTTCTACAAATGGAAGATAATTTAATTCTGCTGTTGGCCACTCTCAAAGTAAAAAATTTAAAATGCAGAAAAATGGTTCCTTCTGTGATTGTAAGAACATCAACGAACAGTGATTGTGTTCACCCATTGCAATAAACCAGAAATCCTTCTAGGAATTGAAAATCCAAAACATACCAAGGTTTTGCTGGCTGTTTAGGAGGAAACAAATCAGAATTACTTACTCATATGTCACATGGCAGGAAGAGGAGCTAAATTGGAGAAATCAAACAGCATGTACAGATGACCAAGGAATGAGAATATATCCAGTGTTACTCTCCTTAAGAGGGCCAAATTATTCAGGATGAATAGACTGATAAAATCTAAAATCTTCCTCACAATCCTTTGAAATCTTTATTCTAGTTTTAGGCCATGGGTGTCAAACTCAAGGCCCAGGGGTCAAATCCGGACTGCGTGGTGCTTAGATTGGCCCGCAGAGGCACCCTGGAAACAGCGAAGGACCAGCCTGTGGTGCTTCTGCCAGTGAAAACAGAGCTTGGGAGGGCCACATGTGGCTCCCCCAAGCTCCGTTTTCACTGACAGAGGGTTGCAGAAGGCCATCACAGCTGGAAATGGAGCTCAGAAACCCGTTTTTGCTGGCAGAGTGCTTCAGCCACCAAAGGCGCCCCCGACATGCATGACATCAAGCTGGCCATGCCCCCCCACACACATATCCAAGGTCAAACACAACCCTGATGTGGCTCTCAATGAAATAGAGTTTGACACCCCTGTGTTAGGCACTCAAAGAGAAATGTAGCTTTTATTTTGTAGATTAAGGCCACTTTGTCAGTTGCATGAATTGTTTTTAGCTGATTTTAAACACATGCATATTCTATACAAGAGAGATGGATGGTGTGTAGCAAAGTATAGTGAGTGCATGGGAATGGTATGTATGTGTGAAAAGAGGATTTCTGTGTGAAAGGATGTCAATTGCATAATTCATTGCAGATTACAGAATATGAAATAGCTGCATAGATGGAATTTGGTTATTATAAAACTGATTGTAAAGGAGAAGCTGCTGAAGCCTTGGTGGACTCTGCCAGTTATGATCGTCAAGTCATCTGAGATTGGTCTCTCACAAAGGGAGGCCTTTGGAGGTAGTCTCAAAAGAGGCATGGTTTCATACCCTGTCTACAGTATGTTCATTATGAAATTGCTTGAATAAGCATGAGATAACATGCTCTAATATATGAGTTTCCTTCCAAAAATAATTTGTTGAAGAGCGAGTGGTAAAACCTAATGGTCTGCTCTGCCATATTCCTAATAGTACATATGTCATAATTTGCAGGGTGTTAGTGGCTAAAAGCTACATACATCAGTAATATGTTAAAGAGAGAGACTGCAATCTTTTAGGATAGCACCTCTTCCAGGAGTGAAATCCAGCAGGTTCTAACAGGTTCTGGAGAACTGGTAACGGAAATTTTGAGTAGTTCGGGAACTGGCAAATACCACCTCTGGCTGGCCCAGAGTGGGGTAGGAATGAAGATTTTGCAGTATCCTTCCCCTGGAGTGGGGTGGGAATGGAGATTTTGCAATATCCTTCCCCTGCCATGCCCACCAAGCCACACAGAGCCGGTAGGGAAAAAATTTGGATTTCACCTCTGACCTCTTCACCTGATCCCAGTTTTTCAAACCTCAGCTCTCATCTTAAAAATGGTGACCAACGGCATCTCCAGATTGTCCGAGTTTAATCTTAGCTGGTTTATCCTCCGATCTAAAATCGAAAGGCAACATGGAATGATATAGACTGCTTCTGTGACACTGAATAACAAACAAGAGTAGAGCTGAGTATCAATAATGTATATTGGTTCAACCCAGTGGTGAAATGTAAAATTTGTTACTACCGGTTCTGTGGACGTGGCTTGGGGGGGGGGGGGTAATATGACAGTGGGTGTGGCCAACTTTTTTTTTTTACTTTTAAAACCATTTTTTTCTACAACCTCTTTGGCTGAAGAGGTTGTAAAAAAAATGCTTTTAAAGCCTCTGACGATCCCAGCTGAGCCGCGTGATCATCAGAGGCTTTTTTTTTAACTTTTAAAAGCATTTTTTTGGCCAAAGAGGTTGTAGAAAAAATGCTTTTAAAAATTAAAAAAAAGCCTCTGATGATCACACAGCTCAGCTGGGCAATGGGGGGGGGGGGGGACAGGGATTTTTGCTACCGCTTCTCCGAACCTCCTGGTTCGGACGATCTGGTCCGAGCCTGGAGCATTTCACCCCTGATTCAACCACATTCAAAAGAGTGGAATGGCTGAACATAGTAGTGTCCTGTAGGTATAAAATGAAACAGAAAGCAAGATAGAACTTTATGAGCCATGGAATGATCAAAGGACTAGCTTCCATATACAGTCTAATAGAAATGACTTGATATCCATACCTGTCTTCCATCAATTCTGCTTGCTCTATTAGATCCATCCCAGAGGGGTTGCTCTGGATCCCTCCCATTAAACAATGTCATTGTGTTGGACCCTAGAGTCATGCTTTCTCTGTTGCAGCAACTGCCCTGTAACACAGCATCCTTTCAACAATGTGGATGGCCCTGACCCAGTTAGCCTTTTGCAAGGCATAAAAAGACTTGGCTGTTCTTCCAGGTGTTTGGGCCAGGAGGTTAAGTGAGCTCTGCCAGCTAATGTGGTTTTACTTTAAATTGAAATTTGCTATTTGCAACCCCAGACATGGTTTGAATTATTTTAAATGCTGTTTTAACTTTGCAGGCCTCCCAAAGCCACTGCTGTGAGATGGTGGCCATACAAATTATTTAAATTAATTGATTAGCAGTCCAAAATAATATTGTGTAGTATTGCACTGGATATTTCTATGATAACTATTGCTGCTGTAGTTTTAGTTTTAGAAATTGGTGGACAGGCTATGCACAATAGGCCCAAATAATGGGACTCACCTCACTTCAGTATCAGGTTCAGACTCTGATCTGAACAAAGTTTGATGATGGATAATCTGGGCATTTGTTTTCTGTTGTTTATTAACTTTTAGTTGTTATATTGTAGGATTATTAAGAATTATCCAAATTGTCTCAGATATTTGTAGTATCTGCCGTATCATGGAGATTCTCAGTCATTCAGGCCCTGGTTGTCCCAATGGCGTTTTTTTTCAAGAGGCAACTGGACTTTCTGGCTCAGAGCCAGCTAGGTGAAAAGTGAAACATCTTCAAAGAAAAAACACAAATTCCAGTTACTTCTTGAAAAAGCGCCTTTGGGATCTGTCTTTTCACCTCTGTGTATCCGCTTGGTGACTCTAGGATCTTTAGAGATTTCCTTTGTTTGCCCAAACATATGAAGCTGGGTAGGTGATTTCAAGAAAAGATCTTTTTACTTGTGGAATATCTGCACTAAAGAGGCATAACTGGCACCCAGTCTAAATTATTTCTTACCCCCGTTTTACACCCTTGTTTAAATAATACTTATTTTTTAACTGAAGTGCCCATGTTACTTTGATATAAGTAAATTTTATATATTTTATGTTCATATTTTACCAATGTTTCTATTATACCATTTCATTGCTATATCATGTGATTATTTTACTATGGATTTTGTATGGTTTAAAGGTAAAATAAATGCACACACAATCTGTTAAGAAAAACAAGTTATTAATAGTTTCAGCCAATATCTTATAATACCATACTGTTCCCAAACTCAGCCTTTTCCCTCCTATTTAATAAATGTATTTAAATTTTCAATTAATTAAATATAATTAATTCAAATGCATTTAAGAAATGTATTTAAGAAATCAAATAAATAACATACTCCTTTTGTGGAAGAAATACAGGATGCAAGGAACCATTTGAGGAAGTCTTCTTAGTGTTTTTCGGTTATCAAGGGGAATGCATAAATTTGAAAGTAACATGAAATGTTGAAGTATGGTTCACTTAAATACATATGTAAAGTGTAGATATATGCGGGGACTGTTGCAAAAGGCAATATACCTTGTTGCAGAACATACTCGTCTTGATCCAGATTTGATTTAATCTAAGCCATGTATATATCTTTGTCATGCATGCATAGTGAACTACAGTATATCCATATGTTTCTTATCAAGAAGAGCAGCAGTGCATATGTTTTTAAAAATATAAAGATATAATTCTCACAATTCTTAGATTTCTTTCTTTTTTGTTCCATAGGCAACTTATTGCATAGCCGACACTGATTCCTAGTTCCCAATTCACAAACCACTGTCTAAGCCAAAGAAAGTTAATCATCTTTTCTTTGTTTTCTCCATGGATTCCAATTAATACTTTTAAGACCAGCATCGGTTACATGTTTGCTTAGAAGGAAACTGTGGGTATGTATTCAGGATCCCTATAGATTTAAAACTTTCCTTGATGCAGCAGTTTTTAGCAGCCTGCTTCTATTTGAAAAAAGAAAAAGGATTTCTTTGCCAATCAAATTTTTCCCAGTTCTTATAGTCCCTCAAAATAAATCAGATGAAAGGAAACAACCTTCCTTGCCATGGTTGTTAAGTGAATCACTGCAGATGATAAATTTGTAACCTGGTTGTTAAGTGAATTTGGCTTCTCCATTGATTTTACTTGTCAAAAGGTTGCAAAAGGGCTATTTTTTTGAATTAATTGGGGCAACCGTTGGAACCCTGACACTATGAGCTTGGGACAGTGTCCCAAGTCATAAGTGAGAACTAATTGACAAACTTTTGAATTTTGATTACATGATCACGGGGATGCTACAAAAGTCGCAAGTGTGAAAAAACAGTCATAAATCACTTTTTTCAGTAGCCTGTTGTAACTTTGAACGGTCACTAAATGAACTGTTGTAAGTTGAGGACTACCTGTATTACCAGTAACCTTCTATTCTCAGAAAAGTTTGGGAAACTAGGGAAGGTAACTTCTCAGACCCTGTTACCAACAAAGAACCAATCAAATAAGGTCAGGCCTCTCTGCCTTACACCAATTGGAAATGAACTTGGCTAAAGACCAATCAGAAGACAGATCACCTGATGATAAAGACAGGCGCTCAGACAGTCCCTGCTCAGTTAGCTGCCCGTTGCCTGTGTGTAGAAAAGCAGAGGTGGTATTCAGCAGGTTCTGACCAGTTCTGGAGAACCGGTAGCAGAAATTTTGAGTAATTCAGAGAACCGGTAAATATCACCTCTGACTGGCCCTACCCCCATCTATTCTCTGCCTCCTGAGTCCCAGCTGATCGGGAGGAAATGGGGATTTTGCAGTAACCTTCCCCTGGAGTGGGGAGGGAATGGAGATTTTACAGTACCCTTCCCCTGCCACGCCCACCAAGCCACACCCACCAAGCCATGTCACGCCCACCAAGCCACACCCACCAAGCCATGCCACGCCCACCATGCCACACCCACCAAGCCATGCCACGCCCACCATGCCACACCCACCAAGCCACACCCACCAAGCCATGCCACGCCTACCATGCCACACCCACCAAGCCATGCCACGCCCACCAAGCCACACCCACCAAGCCATGCCACGCCCACCAAGCCACGTCCACAGAACTGGTAGTAAAAAAATTTGAATCCTACCACTGAGCAGAAAACTTTGCCTCTGAAGATGCCAGCCACAGTTGTGTGATCACTAACCCCTGAAGCTCAACACTGCCCAACATATACGGACTGTGAAAGCCTACACCAGTACATTGCTCTGATGCGCTTATTTACTCTTGTATATAAGTATGGCAGGGGCTTAGTTAGCTAGTTTTCCAAAACTGCTCCAACTACTGGAGGCCAGTTCTTGTTTGGCTGCTAATGTTAGCAAAGGAGTGCTTTTTTTGGGGGGAGGGGAGGAATGTTTCCAAATCGCACGACGGGATTAGCCTAGATTGGAATTCATTCTCGGTTCCAATCACAGCAAATGATTACTCCTTGCCAAGACCGGGGGGGGGAGGGGGGAGGGGGGAAGTGCCAGCAACTCAATCCAGAGAATTATATTAGCGTTAATAAAGTGGCCAGGGCCAAGGCAGACGTGCCCTGCGAATGAAACAAAAAGCACCACTTTGGCATCTCCCAAAAGCTGTTGTGTGTTGTTTAACTTGGCAGCACCCATTTGGCTGTGTAATTATTTGGATCTGGATTATTTGCGGGGATGGGGATGCATCGTGGTTTTTGTCAAGCTGTGAGCAGCTTTTGGAAGATCGGCGTTGGAGGGAAATGTTGAGACGAGATCAAATCCCTCTCAGGTGGGGAGGGGGGGTCGAAAGGGCAAGGGTTAATTGCAGAAATGAAAAAAAAATAGGCAGTAGGTCTGATCCAGGCACAAATTCAAGTTAATTATAGTCCATCTGGGTATGAAGAGTCCAGGTGGAGCGGGAATCGCCAATAACAAAAGAGGAATGCTGTGGCAAGATAAATGACTATACCTTTAGCAGAGTGTAATAGGTACATGGATATATTGGCGTACTCTTCTCTGGAAATATATTACCGTTGTTTAGAAGAGGGCCTATTAATTAGTCTACAGCTATTACTAACTGATGACATTATTTCTACCTACAGTGAAAAGCTTTGTGATCCCGTTCATAAACTGTCACTCTTCCAGATAACACCTACATCTTCTCTCCCTTAATTTGATCTAAATCATGTGGTCTGGTGTCATGTTAATGCCACCCACACCATTATATTAAAGTGAAGTGCTAGGTACAATCATTGTGATTGATCTAAAGATCAGCCTTCCATAGACTCTACGGATAAACAGGATTTAAATTCCTGCAATATTCAACCGTCCTGGCAGGGAGTGGGTCCAATTGTATTGGTAGAGCACTAAGTTGGAAAGGCTGTTACAGACCTTATTAGAAACCCTGCCACGGATATAATATATTGGCAGTCTGTATCGCCTGACAGATGATCGAGCTAATGATTGCTCTGAAACCCAAAGGCTCAGAATTAGGAATTTTAAACTTCAGAATTTCACTGACAGGTAGTCCTCGACTTACGGCTACAGTTGGGACCAGAATTTCCATTGTTAAGCAAGCGGTTGTTAAGTGAATCATGCTCAGTTTTACAACTTTTTTGCCACAGTTGTTAAGTGAGTCACTTGCAGTTAAGTGAATAACACAGTCATTAAGCTGGCTTCCCCTATTGACTTCGTTAGAAGACAGCTGGTTGCAAAGGTTGCAAATAACAATCATGTGATCCCAGGACATTGTAGTCGTAAAATACATGCCAGTTGCCATGCCCCTTAATTTTTATCACGCGACTGTGGGGGAATGCTGCAGTGGTCATAAGTGTGAGGACTGGTAGTCAGTTGCTAAATGAATGGCTGTAAGTCAAGGACTACCTCTTTTCCCCTTATGTATTCTTGAAATAATTCTATGAACGTATGGTATCTACAATTACCCAGAGGTTTCAGTGTAATTTTTATAATAGGCTCTCAGTTGCTTTGCAGTTGAAGCATTATGTAAATCTATATCAACCCCTTATGTTTCTTATTAGTGCCCAATAATATGAGCATTCAGGGAACATGCATATAATAAAAATGTGTACAAGCCTAGTTGAAATGAATAGGCAATATCATTTCAATTCTCTTCCAAAGAATCTTGAACTATTGATAAGGTTATATACATCATTATCATGCTCCATATGTGGAGCCCTCAAAAGCCAAACACTCGAGGTTGTGCACATTTTAAAATATAAGGACTATACAGTAAGGTTTACTTAAGCATGTTCTTTTTACAACATTGAAAAGACCTAGCCAGGGAAAATAAATGCAGGTAACAGATATCACTTGGTCAAAAATATGCAAGAACGTTTACAGCACATTTCAAAAACTGATTTAATTAATGCTAAACACACCTGGAAACAA
The DNA here is from genome assembly GCA_022577455.1 of Arizona elegans. NCBI lineage: Eukaryota > Metazoa > Chordata > Lepidosauria > Squamata > Colubridae > Arizona > Arizona elegans. Next base: position 5,409,963 of record JAKOOJ010000008.1, on the reverse strand, counting down.
TCTAATTAAACTTAAATAATCCTGTCAAACTATATTGAGATTAAACATTGGCTTTTCAAAAATATGTTTATAACTGGCAATACTTAAAATGGAGCATACCTAGAGCATGCCTGGAAATTCATCCAGATCTTATATTAGCTTCTTGATAATTTGTTTTTCACCCATTTTTGATGTTTAAGGCCAGGGAGATATAGCCATGAGTAAGTCTAAAGAAAAAGAACGAGATTTGTCTATTTCTATCTTAGATTTTCATACAAAGTCTAATAAAGCTTTCTGCAACTTGGTGCACTCCATACGTCTTGTAGGTGCTCCATCACTAGAAGTTTTTAAAAAGACATTGGTATAGAGCAGGGGTGTCAAACTCGGGGCATCATGTCATCAGATGATGTATCACGACTTTTCCCCCTTCGCTAAATCGGGAGTGGGGGTGGCCAGTGTGTGACGCATCCGGCCCATGGGCCATGAGTTTGACACCCCTGGTATAGAGTCTCCTGTTCAAGCAGGAGGTTGGACTAGAAGACCTCCAATGCCCTTTCCAACTCTCTTATTCTGTTACATGTTTATCAGAAGATTGTTTGCAAATGAATGCATGGGAGAACACATCCTGTAGACCAGAATTTCTCCACCTTGGCAACATTCAGGGGTGAAATGCTCCCGTTTTGGACCGGATCGCCCGATCTGGTAGCGATGGCGGCAGGTGGTTCGGAGTCAGTTGGGATCGTCAGAGGCTTAAAAAAAAAAGAAAAGCCTCTGCCGATCAGGCAAGTCAGCTGGGATCATCAAAGGCTTTTAAAAGCATTTTTTTACATGGTTTTAAAACTAAAAAAAAAAAAGTTGGCCATACCCACTCAGTCATATTACCCCACCACCACCAAGCCACGCCCACAGAATCAGTAGTAACAAATTTTACATTTCACCACTGGCAAAATTCAAATGTGTGGAGCTCTAAGGTCTTTAAGTGTTCTAGTTGGGGAATTCTGTGAGTTGATGTCCATACATCTTAAAGGTGTTAAGATTCGGGCAGTCAATCACTTCACAGCCATCCCAAATGAAAGCTGAATCATACGGACTGAGATAATTACCTAGTTTAATGCTCCCTGTGGGCCGATTATACTTGACCACAGCAACCAGGAATAACTGACGGAATCAGATGACCCACTGCTGTTGATGGAATTTGTGTTTGAAAATTCTGAACTAAAGATGCTTTTTCAAAAGGCAACTGGACTTCCTCGGGTTTTTTTCTTTGAAAACATTTTGCTTCTCGTCCAAGATGCATCTTCAGTTCAGTTCTCTCAGCTTCTTGGATGAGAAGCAAAACGTTTTCAAGGAAAAGACCAAGAAAATCCAGGTGGCTTTTGAAAAAGCATCTTTGGGACAACTATGAACTGGATGATTGAGAATCTCCATAGACACTTTAAAACTCTTGAGTTATCAAGTGCTTAGAAATGGCATTTGTAGGCTGTCTTCCCTAACCTGGCCTGTCCAGATGTAGCCAGAGATTCGAGGGGGAGGGGTAACAGGCCCAACACATGTGAGGTCAGGAGGTTGGAAAAATCTAAACTAGTCAGTACAAGCAGTTAAAATCCTGAAAAAATTGAGCTGATCCAAATCAAGTTTATTTTTTTCCCTTCCCTTCACAACCTACCAGGTATGTAATTATGAGCTGTCAAGAAAAAAAAATCAGATATAAATATTCTGTGTTAAGTTTAACCCATGAATTGCACACTCTCAGATAAGATCAAAACTGATTGCTAGCAAACATTTAAAATAGTTGCAGATGTGAGGGTTAGCCCTTTGTAGCACATTGATATTTGTGGGGCAGAATGAGGGGAAGGAACTTTTTTTTCAGTTTACAAAAGCTTCCCTAATCTGTAACCTGGATGTGCTTCTTAAGAAAAAAAATGAGGCCATTTATATATCTGTTACAGGTAAAGGTTCCCCTGTACAGCCTTACTAGTCGTTTCCGGCTCTAGGGGTGGTGCTCATCTCCGTTTCTAAGCCGAAGAGCCAGTGCTGTCTGAAGAAGTCTCCGTGGTCATGTGGCCGGCATGACTAAATGCCAAAGACGCACGGAACACTGTTACCTTCCTACCAAAGTGGTCCCTATTTTTCTACTTGATTTTTTTACGGGCTTTCAAACTGCTAGGTTGGCAGAAGCTGGAACAAGTAACGGGAACTCACTCCGTTACGCAGCGCTAGGGATTCGAACCGCTGAACTCCCAACCTTCTGATTGACAAGCTCAATGCCTTAGCTTTGCTTGACAAAATTGAGGCAAAATTTCTGTAGTGTGACACATCTGCCCCCCAGTTCTCCTCTACTGAGTTATTCTCTGAAGTCATGTTTATTGGCCTTCAAAATACAGAAGTCTACCTCCTATGTCAGGGATCCCCAAACTTGGCAGCTTTAAGATTTGTGGACTTCAACTCCCAGAATTCTCCAGCAAGCTATGCTGGCTGGAGAATTCTGGGAGTTGAAGTCCACAAGTCTTAAAGCTGCCAAGTTTGAAGACCTCTGGTCTATGTTGACTAACACTGATATTACAGTATCTAGTTTGGGTAATAAAATGTCTACAGGAAAACAACCAAGCTCAGTGACCTCTAAGGGCCCCTTACTAACAGAATAACTCAGTTGGAGGGGACCATGGAGGTCTTCTAGTCCAACCCCCTGCTCAAGCAAGAGACCCTATACCCGTGATGGCGAACCTATGGCACGAACCTATGGCCCACCTATCTGTGGGCGCGCAAGCCATCTCCCTAGATCAGCTGTACCATGCATGCGCGCACTGGCCAGCTGATTTGTGGGCCTTCTGGTCCCACCAGAAGTCGGGAAACAGGCCATTTCCAGCCTCCGGAGGGCATTGGGGGGAGGGGAAGGCCGTTTTCGCCCTCCCCAGGCTCCTAGAAAGCCTTTGGAGCCTGAGGAGGGTGAAATACGGGCCTTCTGGTCCCACTGGAAGTCAGGAAACAGGCTGTTTCCGGCCTTTGGAGGACCTCTGGGTTGGTGGGGAAGGCCGTTTTCGCCCTCCCCAGGCTCCAAGAAAGCCTCTGAAGCCTTGGGAGATGAAAAACGGGCCTACTGAGCCATCGTATGCCAAAGCAGAGGGAGCATTGGGGGGGGTGCGCGCATGCACGGGGAGGCAGGGTGCATTGAATTATAGGTGTGGGCACGTGTGCATGCGACCCGCCCCAGCTTCCCCCGCGTTTGGCACACAACAGCAAAAAGGTTAGCCATCACTGTCTTATACCTGGCTAGCTGGATGTTGAGCCTGGATAGCTCAACAGACTAAAAAAGCCTGTTATTAACATTCAGCTGTCTGCAATTATTGCATGTTCGAATCTCCCCAAGCTCAAGGTTGACTCAGCCTTCCATCTTTTCTAAGGTAGGTAAAATGAGGACCCAGATTGTGGGGGCAATAAGCTGACTTTGTATACTTTTGTATACATTTACAAAAGTAAATGTAATTTTAATAGTAGTTTTAAGACTGATTGGGTAGATGCAGGGGTGACATTATAATATAATTTTAATCATATTTAAATTGTATCTCAAATGATTGTATTTTATTCCGATTTCATTTTAGATCGTATTTTATTCTAATTGCATTTTTAATCGTGCGTTATTCCAATTTCATTTAAATTGTTTTACCAAACTTTTGTAATGATTTGTTTCTGGAACTCTGCACTTTGATATGGCCCAAGGGCTAATCAATAAATAAATAAATACAAAAGTATGAAGGCTATTGCTTAACGCATTGTAAGCCGCCCTGAGTCTCCGGAGAAGGGCGGCATATAAATCTAATTTAAAAAAAACAAACAATTTCAGACAAATGGTTGTCCAGTCTCTTCTTAAAAGCCTCCAGTCTTTTGAAGGCTACCATTTATCTACTTCCTTCCTATGGACTGAGAGGAGACAGGAACTGTAGCTATTGACAGATCAGCAGTGATGAAATGACTCAGAAGTGGGCTTCACATAATTTAACAATCGGTCCTCCCCAGTACCAAAAATGTGAGCGTGCGAAATGGCTCCTTTTACAATACATTTTAAAGCAATGTTTATCAAACTTGGCAACCCTAAGATGTATGAACTTTCAATTCCCAAAACCCTCCAGCTAGCATCTTAATAGTTATCAGGTTTGAAAAACAGTTTCAAAGAATGTGAAAAGCAAGACTTCCCAAAATCAATTGGCTGACTTTTTAGGTGGCTAATCATGGGATTATTTTGGTGCTCTGCAAATGTGTTTAATTCCCATGGTCCTCAGCTAATATAGCCAAAACAGCTTTTAAATAATTTAATTTACAAGGAAAGCCGTATTGGTTGCAGAGAAAAGGGTTTAAAATCCAACAGTATCTTGGTAGTCTCAATTTGGAGGAATTTGGTGTAGAAAATGATTTCTGTGTTTCTGGAAAGTGAGAATTTAACTTGAGCAAGAATGAATGAAACAGCCTGTTTTAAGTTTAGCAGAAATATGGTATAGTATATACAATACATAGAGAATAGGAAGGAAATGATACTGTAATCAGGAAAATGGAAAGGAGAAAACCACATCCCTGCCAAACTTGGCAGGGCAAGCTATTATATATAAACAGGGAACAAACTTCACATTCATCAGCACTGATGAAGTTACCTAGTTGGGTAATGAAATGTCTGTAAGCAAACAATCAAACAGCGCCTAGGACGCCATAGTTCAACCCTACATACAGTACATGAGCTACACAATTTCTCTTCTCTTGGAACACAGAATAGGTTGATCTTATGATCTTGTAATCATAAGAATAAGATAATTTTGTGATTGTACTTCTATTTGCTGCCAGGAAAAATCATAAGCTTCCTTCGATCTTTCTTTTCAGTTCTTCCTTTCTGCACTTTTCGTTTTCTTCCCTCTTTCTGTATTGCTGCTTCTTAGTGTGTGTTAGTTTCTGTATCTTTTGTAAAACTTTAGTGAAGGAAAACCTATGTCTTCACAAACAACCTAGTTTCAGGGGAGAGGTAAGAAAACAATGTGCTTGCAACAATAAAGTCAGGAAGGAAACATCCTGTAATTAGAATCTCACCACCAAAGAGCAGAGAAGGAGATAAAGAAGGAACAGCACAAAAGAAATTCTTCAACCTATCTATATCTCACTGTCTTGCGGTCAGTAGGCTCCGAGATCCTGAGAAATGTTGCAATTAAAGCCACACTTCTAAGACTGGCTTAATTTGTCTGCCAAAGTGGAACATAAGTCCCAATTAAAGATATATCTGCATGATGAACGTTGCTTTAGCTAATTCCAAGTTAATGACTTGGTTGGATGAGATCCTTTTATTCTCAATGACCTCTTTCCTTTCCCAATAAGCCCATACATCATTTATCTGCTGTCATGGCCATTACATCACTAAATGCTGGAAGATACTCCCTATATAATTTACAAGAGTCCAGGTGACATTGTCCTCCATTTATAACACCCACCCACCCACCCATTTTTTTTCTGCTTCCTTTTCCAGAGGAAAATCAGTATCTAGATGGCTATTGAAAAGGTGAATAGTATCCTTTCTCAGCATTTATGTCCTGCCTTGTAGCCTGCTCTTTCCACCTATTTTAGAACACATTTCAAATTGAATTGACCCCATGGGATTTTTATTCCTAGATCACTGTTTTTCTCTCTCATATTCACATTCAAATAAACCTACTTTTACTTATATATTTTTTTTGTTCCTCTTCTCTATTTATTTAATGAAAGTTGCCTGGCCATTTTTTATTATGTCAATTATGTGCTAATAGTCTGAGAAGACTTGAGCTGGCTTATCAAACTTTGCCTTGGCACTAACCAGTCTCATTTGCAAAGTCTCATTTACAAATCATTCACAATGTACTTTAGACCTTCATCTCACCATTGATCAGCCAGTCACTTTGCTCAGAGAATACTAACTAATTCTCCTTCTCCGTGTTGAGTGTCCTGCCTCTGGAATGTCTCATAGGCTCCCCAAAGAAATAACAAATGATACAAACGCAGAGAGTGGAATTTGCTGCAACACCAATTTCATCCACCGCTGAAGTGGGGTGGGAGTTAGGGCACAACCGATTTTCGGACAATGGCAAGGAAGCACGATTTGTAAGAGCTTGCAACAAAACAGCTTTATCAGTGTCCAGTCAGAAAATGACAATAGAGGCATATATCATTAGAAGCTAAATCCTGAAGATAATTTCTTGGTCAGAACTGAAAGAGACCTTCCAGCTTTTCCAAATTGTAGGGGGAAAAAATCCAGCCCGGTTCCAATCTGGGAGAATGGCACTAGAAATAGAATGGAGGCTGACTGACTGCAAGGAAAGAAGGTTTATTTGGTTTCCAGAAACTTCAGTGACAACAGCAATGTTTCTGGGGTGGCTGACCCCTTGGCTTAGGAATGGATGGATTTTTATAGGGTCTGAGATGCTCCAGGGGGTTGTCCAGTGTAGTGAGCCTTGTGCCTTTTGCTATTCTAATGGTGGTGGGTTAATCCTATTATGTGCTAGAGGTCATGTCCTAGTCTTAAAATTTGGGTGGGGGATGTAAATTCTTAATCCCTGCCTGGAGAAAATGTTTTATTTATGAATAGGATGGCCAGGCCTTTATGAATGGATACAAAATCTGCATTCCTAAAGACCAGTCTCTTCTGCTTGAGGCTGTTTTACTATGCAGGAAGACCGGGGCTGCTTCCTGCCTTTAAGAACATGTTTCTCCATTTCTCCTTTGGGAAAATGTAATTCTCTGTCACAAAAAAAACCTCAGAATAGAATATTGATCTTTTAATATAGAAAAAAAAATAGGTGGACCCAGCTGCACAGTTATGTAGTATGGTGCAGTTTAGATTTGCACTGGAAAGTCACTTACTGGGCAAACCATTCGGTATTTCATGGCTACTGAACATACACTATTCTCTTTAAGGATCAGTGATCACATTCTGATACTGTATTGTATTTTTGTCCTATCCCGTCTCCTGCTTTTATAGATGTCTGTCTTTAGCTTTAGCTTTTGTTTTTGTTTTACCTTGTTTGTAAACAATACACTTTGAGCCACATAAACAATGAAACTATAAAACTATAAATATATAAATTCCTCCTTTTTTGGAAGAATACAAATCTACTGAAAAGATTTTTCAGGGATAATACCAACATTCCTTAAAGGCAGAATGACATTCATTTGCAGGGAGAGTCAAAAAATCAGGATGTAGGCTTCAGTGATAGGATGTCAGGCATGCTTTTTTTTCATGCACCACAGTTGTGTTATCTCAACTGCTGTCATGACAGGTTTAGCCCTGTCAGATACCTCTGACAGAGTGGCACTTTACATCAATCTCCAAGGCAAACCATAGCTACCTCTCTTTTTACTAAACACAGTTCTCTCGCAAGTAAAAGGAGTATCCACACTAAGTACATGCTTAGTGTAACGTGGCACAGCATTCATACAATAAAGAGACTCGTACATTCGTATATTAACTCTTGTAGGTTAAACCACTTTTAATGCCTCTAGCAAATGAGACTCAGTAAAGCTGAGCTGAGCACTCTGGATAGTTCAAGAGACTTCAGCCGGATTTTTCTTTTCATACTCTTCCTATTTATAAATTCTCCTGTCTTTGAAAGAGGAGATCATTAGCTCATTTTGACATATTATGTATGAGTAGAGGTCTTGAAAAATACCATCTTCCCTTCCAAATTGTGAAATACAACAACAGCAACAACAACAACAAGAGTTGGAGGTTTTCTAGTCCAACCCCCTCAGGGCTCAGGCAGGAAACCCTATATCACTTCAGACAAATGTTTGTCCAATCTCTTAAAGAGTTCCAGTGTTGGAGCACTTCACAATTTCTGGAGACAAGTTGTTCCACTGATTAATTGTTCTAACTGTTAAGAAATTTCTTCTTCGCTTAGGTTGCTTCTCTTCCTTGATTAGTTTTTTGTGTCCAACGTCTTTATCAATGTACATTGTCTTGAGATAGATTTGCACAGATAAATCCATACACTCAGTTCCTAGGCTATCCACACACTGTATTCAACACAACCATCTTTCCAAAGATCTTCCTATCAAACATGGTCCTTTTGACTCTAAGCATGTCTCGCTTTATAATTCTTGGAAATGCTCTGAGTTCTGTTAATACAGGGTCAAAATCCAGTTAAAGAATATCAGGGTTTTCTACAAATTAACTGAAGCTTCTTCCTTGCGGAAACCTTGTTGTTTTATTGGCCTATGACCAGATGCGTTTTCTTATAGAGGTCACTTTCTTTTCCTAATATGTTCGTTCAAATTAAAAATGCCCAGGTGGTGCTTCCTTTGACATCGCCTAAATCCTGGAAGGCTGTTTCGTTCTCCAAATTCAAGGTGGCATATGAAGAAATGAACAGCTTCATCCTGTGAAATGGAACAGATCTGCCAGGAAAGCAATTAGAGCCAGAGGGCCATGGTGCCACCTCTTGATACCCGTCACTTCAGTTTGTCCTGCTAGCTCAAAGAGATTCATTTCAAATGAAAAGGTTGCATGGCAGGAGGGCGCTTGCAGTGTCAAATGTTGGTGTTCCTCTTGTCTACAGCCATGAAATGCACATCCAGATTGATAATGCAAATGCTGTCTTTGTTCTACCGGCTAATGAATTCCTCTCTGTCAAGTAATGCTCGACCCTAGAAATCAGCAAACTCCTACTACCTTGTCACAGCCACCTCCACTTCCCATGGAAACCATTTGAAGTTCAGCACTGCTGTCATCTTAACTAAATCATAAAGAAAGTCTTTACTTTCAGAAATGGGCACTGCAAGAAGCTACTAAAAGCTTCCCGGACTGTGTACGATCAAAATGCTTGGAGGAATTATTCCTTGGCAATATTTTCATGTCTATTTTTAAGTAAAGTAAAATGCAGTACGGATGGGCCAATTTAAAAGCAGAAAAAGAGATTTTTTTTTCTTTAAAAAAAATGTCATTCATATTTAATGTATACTTTACTCGAAAAAAGAGGATAGGGAAGCAGCATTGAGATGCTTTATTTTATTTTTGCTATCATTAATGCAGCTGGAAATGAACCTAGATCACGGGGGTCAAACTGGCGGCCCACTGGCCGGATGCGTCATGTACATGACCTAGCTCCGTGAAGGGAAAAAAGTCACGAAACGTCATGTGATGGCAATGTGATGCCGCATGTTTGACACCCGTGACCTAGATGTTGATCCAAAAACCTCGTAATCTGAGTGATGGATGATGAGGACCCTGTCAGAGAGACCTACTGCCTATTAGGGTCTAGGGCAACTCACCCTGGCCAACTCGGCCCGGCCATCTCATCGCAGTCCACTTTCCAAAGGACAAAAGTTACATTAATATCAAGAAGGTGAAATAGAAATATTAAGGAAAGGGTGGACAAAAGGAGGGACAAAATAAAATGTGAATGACAAAAATTAAAATAGTTTTAAAATAATTAAATTAAATTGTTGAATTGTCCTGCAGCGAGTTGTCCTGAGATGAATTAGCCACTGCGATTTATCTTATTCCATGTCTGTTAGGGTCTGCATGTCTGAATCCTTTAAGTCTGATAGTCTATTTGAGCCCTCCCCCAATTTGTATTTATATATTCTTACATGCCAGCTGGCTGTTAGGAATGTGGTTATATCAGTGGTGAAATCTGAACCGGTTTATTACCAGTTCGCTGGCCGCACATGTGCGCCATGCGTCAAATGCACACAGTGTGTGCGCACCAGAAGGAGGCTTGGGAAGGTAAGTAGAACAGCATGGGGGGGGTGATCAGCTGTGGCGTGTGTGGGAAACTTTTAAAAAACTTTTTAAAAGCATTTTTTACTATCGGCTCGGGCAAATAGGTAGTAAAAAATGCTTTAAAAAGTTTTTTAAAAAGGTTCCAATGATCGGGCGTCACTCAGCTGATCGTCAGAACTTTTTTTTTTTTTACAATTTTACTACCGGTTTGGCAAACCAGTAGCATTTTTTACTACCAGTTCGGGCGAACCGTCCCAAACCGGTAGCATTTCACCCCTGTTATATATGTTGTTTTAAAGGATGCTATTTTTTAATTTCTGACTTTATCATTTGATAGCTTTTTTTCTATATAGTACATATTCCCAAAACAATGTGTTTAGCATCAAGGCAGCAGAAGTTTAGGTCCTTAGCCATCATATACAGTAGGCGCCTCTAAACTTGGCAACTTTAAGACTTGTGGACTTCAACTCCTAGAGTTCCTCAGCCAGCATGGACTTCTAGGAGTTGAAGTCCACATGTCTTAAAGTTGCCAAGTTTGGAGGCACCTGATATACAATATCAGAGACAAGACGCTAGTTATGTAACTCATAAGAGAAGCTAGGATGTAGAATTATCTGAAGGAGTACAAAAAGATCATTCAACAGAGGTGCCAAATTGCCAACTACATTACTAATTCAAAGTCAGTCACAGGATATTTTAGGGATCCAATCAATAAAATCACAGAGGTCAGAAGACAAAAGTTGGGCACCTGCTACTGAAACAGCAATCGCTTCAGTAGCAGCAAACAGAGCCTCTCTAGGAGTCTCTGGAGGCTGGGGACAGCAAAAAATGTCACTTCCTGTCCCACCGGGAATTGGGGAATGGGCCCTTTCATGCCTCTGGAGGGCCTCTGAGGGAGTGGGAAAGGCTGTTTTCGCCCTCCCCAGATGCATAGAGAGGATCTGGAGCCAGATAAGAAAGAAAAACAGGCTCCCCCCCCCAGGCCCTCTGGAGGCAGGAAACAGCCTGTTTCCCTACTTCTGGTGGGCCCAGAAGACCCAAAAATCAGCTGGCCGGTGCACGCATGTGTGCCAGAGCTGAGCTGGCGTGCCCACTGATATGGTTACTCGTGGCTCACGTGCCATAGGTTTACCATCACGGCCCTATATCATTTCAGACAAGTTGTTATCCAACATCTTCTTAAAAATTTCCAGTGTTGGGAGGCTTCCAGTCTGGCTTCCGTCGCCGCCAGACGGTCCTTTGAGACCGCCAGCCCCGTTGCCCGTAAAGAGCCACCTTTACATCTGAAAGGCGGCTCGAAAAACTCCATTTCCGTAAGGAAATGTGAGACAGAGCCGGCGAGGGCAGGTAGAGCCCTCTGCGAAGTCCCCAGAGTTCTTTTTAACCTCTGAGGAAGAAGCAGGATGAGGCTCCCTATTCTCCTTGCCGCTGCTCCGGGCTTCGGGCGAACTCTGCGCTTTGCAGAGCCAGGCGATGGGACCAGACCAATCAACGAAAACTAACAGACTTTTTGAATAAGAAGGAGGAAATCTGGACCTGGGACTCTAAATTGCAAGTACTTCTAACAACCCTAAGACTGACTTTTAAAGCAAAGAAGAGTGGAAGGGGGAGGGGGAAAGAAAGTTTAAAATGGCGACTGGCTGAGGCTTGAGAAGAGCTGAAAGCGAAAGTCCTTCCATTTGACTAGTTTAATATGTTACAAAGTAACTGAGATAACAGTGCTGGCTAGAAGTAAAGAGAAAAATTCTTATTTCATGCTTCTTCCTTCTTAGAGACTTGATATTGATATTGCTTGGAGAGAAGTCTTTTTCTTTAAAGGGGAAAAAAGGAAAAAAAAATTTGCTTGCGTGGCAGGATGGCGTTAAAACTTACAAAGCCAGACAACCAAGCTGTGGGGTGGGGGGGCTCCCCCATTCATAAACCACATGAACAAGTTTTGAGTTTGCAGATGCAGAGGAATGGCTTTAAAGATCTAACACAATTTGTACTGGAGGAGATGGCAAGACATGATGAGATTGTGAACCAGAACCTTGAAAAATTTAGACAGGAAATTAAAGAGTTGGTTCAACAAAGTATGATAAATTCAAGCAACATATGATAAGTTTCTTAGATGCAATGATAAAGATGGATGAAAAGTTTAATTCAGAAATAGAGTCTAATATGAAGGAAATTGATTACAAGATTAATAATTTGGATAATAAAATACAAAGAATTGAAAATGATTTAACAATGATTCAAGAAAATAGCTCAGAAGTAGAGCCAAAAATAAAGGAAGCTGACTACAAGACTTACAAAACAGATAATATAAAACAAAGGATTGAAAATGAAGTCATAATGATGCAATTCAGATTTATGGAATTTGCGGTCAGAATTAGGGGAATACAGGAAGATAAAAGAGAAGATTTGAGAAAGATGTCTGCTGAAGTTCTGGCTGGGATTTTAAAGGTTAGTCCTGAAGAGGTATCCTGCAAGTTTGATAAGGTCTACAGAGTTAATTCTTGGGTGGCAAAGCAAAGGCAGCTGCCTAGAGATGTGGTGATCTACTTTACTGATAAAGAAATAAGAAATGATATAGTGCAAAAGTCTTTTAACTCCACTCTTGAAATGCATGGAAGGAAGATTTGGATATTTTAAGAGCTACTGCCCAAGATGTTAAAAGATAGAAAGGATTTTGGATTTTTGGTGACTGAGCTAAAGAAGTAAAACATCCCATTTAGGTGGGATGTTCCAGTTGGAATAATATTGAGATATCAAGGAGAAAGATATCAACTAAATACTGTTGAAAAAGCAGAAGAATTTTATTATAAGGTTCTTAAAATGGATTCAACATCTCCATGTATAATACACGAGGGGAATAAAGAAAAGCAAAATCAACAAGAGATTGAAACCCAGGCTAAGCAGATGGAGGCGGAGGTAATGGAAAAACAACAAGTTACAGAGGCTTTTGTGGATGAGCCGCTTATGGATTCTCCTTTAGAGGTTATAGTTGGATTACCTATAAATACAAGAGAGGCAGCTTTGGATTCTAATGTGATGACTTATCAAGTTACAGACCAGCATGGAAATCAATCAGTTGATATACAACTCCTAGAAAGGCAACCAGGATGGAGATCTAAGCCACAAAAAGTTAAGAAAAGAAGAAGCAGGTCCTATAAAAATAAAATTTTTTAGACTAAACAACGGTGTAATGCCAGTTACTTAAGAGACGATTGAATATATGAAAATATAGTTGAGGCAAAGTATTGGTTTATATTATCTTGAGGAGAGTGACAGATCTCTGCAGTGCTGTACTTTTGGGATGTGGAAGATGGCCTTAAATTGAGTGGATTGGAACTTTCTATTTTGGACTCTTTGACAAATGGATTACGTTTATGCTGAGCTACAAGGCAAGAGAATTATGGGATTGGGGCATGCAGAAGATCTGGTTGTTACCCTAACATGGTGGTTGGAATGAATAATCTAGATGAAAGACATTACAAAAGACACTATATGGAATACAAATATAAAGTCACTCGGGTGGTTTTTTTGCTATACGAAAATACTTACTATTGATGGGGGCAGATGGTAATTGAAGATACTGAACATACTGTTGGAACTAGAATTTGATGTTACCGTAACATGGGTGATGAAATTAACAATCCAGTTGAAAGACATCACAGAAGATATTATATGGATTACAAGTTTAAAGTCATTTGAGAATTTTATTTATATATGGAAATATTTTTTAGTGGTGTGGGCAGAAGAACAAAGATATTGAAAATATTATGTATAGTAGACCTGTAGGAAAGTGGGTGGAGATAGGTTAGCTTACTGATTGTTTAGTTTAGGTAAAGGGATGTTATGTTATATTAATATACGTAAAAGATTTGAATTAAGAGATATATGCATGGGGGAGGAGGAAATGGATAGATTATGAGTTGAAATTGCTAAATTAGGATTTATTATATAATTTTACAGCTGAATGTTGCTCTGAAATGTATAGTATAAGGGGGATATAATAATATTGTTAGAAGGGTGGAGATAGGTTAGCTTACTGATTGTTTAGTTTAGGAAAAGGGATCTTATGCTATATTAATATACATAAAAGATTTGTATTAAGAGATATATGTATGAGGGAGGAGGAAATGGATAGATTATGAGCTGAAATTGCCAAATTAGTTATATAATTTTACAGCTGAATGTTGCTTTGAAATATATAGTATAAGGGGATATAATAATATTGTTAGAAAGAAAGGGTCAGCATATGGTGGGTGGAGCAAAAAGGATGGTAAAGTATTATATAATCTGTTATTAATTTGGGTTTTATTCTGGAGAAGCCACAGGGGGAGGGGAGGGAGAGGGGGGGTTAGGGAGGAGGGGGGAAAAGGGGGGGGGGGAAATCTGTATTTGAAAAACTTTTTCAATTAAAAAAAAATTTCCAGTGTTGGAGCATTCACAACTTCTGGAGGCAAGTTGTTCACTGATTAAGTGTTCTAACTGTCAGGAAATTTCTCCTTAGTTCTAAATTGCTTCTCTCCTTGATTAGTTTCTACCCATTGCTTCTTGTCCTACCCTCAGGTGCTTTGGAGAATAGCTTGACTCCCTCTTCTTTGTGGCAGCCCCTGAGATATTGGAACACTGCTATCATGTCTCCCCTAGTCCTTCTTTTCATTAAACTAGACATACCTGGTTCCTGCAACCGTTCTTCATATGTTTTAGCCTCCAGTTCCCTAATCATCTTTGTTGCTCTTCTCTGCTCTCTTTCTAGAGTCTCAACATCTTTTTTACATCATGGCGATCAAAACTGGATGCCGATTATTCTGGACAGTGAGTTGCTCCAGGGCATTCTGGAAGTAACAAAAATGCCAGTGGGTATTTTCCTAGAGTGCCACAGTATGACATAGAAAATTCTTGGAAAATAAAATGGCATCTGACTAGAGACATAGTCACTAAAATTGACTCGCGTAAGAGGTTGCCAAAAATAAAGGAAAAGAAAGCCCAGCATAAATGAGTGTAGCAAAACAGGTGATTTTAAATCCAATGACTGTAACTGAAACAATTGTAAAATTGGTCCTTTTTGTTTTTATGGAAGAGATCCTCCCCATCGTTTTACACTGGCTAAAAGGAGCAGGCAAACCAAAGCGATCTTTGAATGTGTGAATCAGCTAACATAAGAGGTTGAAAGAGATTTGAACTGGGTGGGAGGAAGAGGAGGAGGGGTAGGGTGGACCTCTGGGCTCTCCAAATATATCTGGAGACATTACTAGAATCTTTCTTTGCAGCCTCATCAGTTCCTTTTTTACTTTATTTTCCATCTATCTATAAAGACTCCTATCTGTAATGTTTTTTTCAAACTTTTCGGCCTGACCCTGAGTTTGAACAGTAATAAATATGTTTGGGTTCTAATCCGGTACTGTACAACAGGGAAGTTCCGAATGGGCAGGTCGGTCTCTTTGGCTTAATTATTCCTAACTTCCGATGGCATCAGGACTTTGAAGGTACTTCAACTCCAGTTTTTGCAAACTCTAAAGTTCATTATTTTCTCTAAAGTTCATTATCTTTTTCTTTACCCTTCCTTAATGTAACTTCCTCCAGATGTGTGGGGACTGCTATACAGGAAGTCCTCGACTTACAACCACAACTGAACCCAAAATTAAGTGAGATATTTGTTAAGTGAGTTTTGCCCCATCTTACGACCTTTCTATTTGTTGTTAAATAAATCATCACAGTTGTTAAATTCACGGTTGTTAAGTGACTCTGGCTTCCCCATTGACTTTGCTTGTCAGAAGGTTGCAAAATGACCCAAGCACACTGCAACCGTCATAAATATGAACCAATTGCCAAGCATCTGAATTTTGATCACATGACCATGGGGATACTGCAAGGGTCATAAGTGTGAAAAATGGCCCATAAGTCACTTTTTTTCAGCACCGTTGCAACTTTGAATGGTCACTAAATGAGCTGTTGTAAGTCGAGGACTACTTATACTGTCTGGGTGTGGAGCAGAACAAGATATAAATATGATAAATAACGAAGTCCCATTAGAAATGACACCTACATAAGAGTACAGGACAGGGATGGGCTTCAGATCCTTTAGCAACGGGTTCGCTGCCCTTTTGCTGGGTGGGCATGGCCATGGTCGGTGTGGCCTAGTTGGCCAACTGCACCACAGTGGGGGGGGCACTTTTCACCCTCCCCAGGCTCCGGAGGCTTTCCTCGAGTCTCCGGGAGGGCAAAAACAGCTTTCCCTGGGCTTCAGAAACAGGCCCGTTTCTGGACTTCCGGAACTTCCAGTAGGCCCGTTTTTTGCCCTCCCAGACTCCACACGGCCCCTGCACTTACCTGGAATGATGAACGGGCCACGTGGAAACTCCTGGGAGGGGTGGGCATGGCCAGCTAGGGTGGCATTTGGGGGTTCACTGAACCCTGGTGATCCTTGGCTAGAGGATAGCCCGAACCCTGCCGAACCCCCAGGAGCCCACCCCTGGTACAGAAGTCTTATGAGATTTTCTACAGTTGATATAGTTAGCAGATGCAGACAACCAATTCATCTCCAATTACAAAGGGACATAGATTCCCTTAAATCATACAGCAACCAATATTGCAAGTTTTGGCAGTGCTATCTCTTGCCAAATTACTTTTCCTATATTGTTTTTCTTTCCTTACTACAGGGAGTAATTGGAGAAGTGTAAATACCAGAAAGTGGCAGTTTTAATCACAAATCAAACAAGTGGAATGGTTTTGGCATATCCTGTTTCTCCTTAGGAAAACCCTGCCTTCCCCCACAGTTTTCCCTTTAGGGAAAGGAAGGGAATTACAGAATGCATCATGGTTTCCTTGCCTTGCTTCCTTACTTCCCCCAAGCATTCCCTTGGCCTTCCACACTGAGATGGGGTTTCAGAAGTCAAGGCCCGCAAATTCCTAAAAGCCTTAAAACTAACATTGTGTTTCCCCTCCCCGAGTGTTCTTTGGATTTGAGTTAATGTGGGTAGGAAGTAGGAGAGACAAGTCATTGAAAAAAAAACAGAAAGGGGAATACGAGTTATTTAACCCTTTCAGTTCTGCAGGCTCCTTCCCAATCTTTTTTTTTTTTTGCTTTTTACCAAGTAAAGTGAGTAGATGTGAAAATACAGTAAGTGGATGCAATCTCTGAAACAGAAAGAAGGTATCAAATAGTAGGAGATAGGATGGGACATCGGTCAAAACCGGCAAGATGGTGGATGCCATGAATCAGAGGTGGGTTTCAGCAGGTTCTGACCATTTCTGGAGAACCGGTAGCGGACATTTTGAGTAGGGGGGCACCGAAAGCCCTACTAAGCAGGTATATACAAAAGTATGAAGGCTTAACGCATTGTAAGCCGCCCTGAGTCTCCGGAAAAGGGCGGCTTATAAATCGAACCAATAAATAAATAAATAAATAAATAAATAAATAAATAAATAAATAAATAAATAAATAGTTCAGAGAACCGGTAAATACCACCTCTGACTGGCCCCGCCCCCATCTATTCTCTGCCTCTCGAGTCCCAGCTGATCGGGAGGAAATGGGGATTTTACAGTAACCTTTCCCCTGGAGTGGGGAGGGAATGGAGATTTTATAGTATTCTTCCCCTGGAGTGGGGAGGGAATGGGGATTTTGCAGTAACCTGCCCCTGGAGTGGGGAGGGAATGGAGATTTTACAGTATCCTTCCCCTGCCACACCCACAAGCTGTGCCACGCCAAGCCACGCCCACAGAACCGGTAATAAAAAAATTTGAAACCTACCGCTGCCATGGATGTCACATTGTCTGCTTTGTCCTCCTGCAGATATCACTGATTTGCAAGAGGGGATTCACAAGTGCAAAAAACAAAAACACCAAATTCCTGATCAGCAAGTTTTCTTATATAAACGCCTTTTCTCCAACTTTGCCACAGTAAAGACAAATCTGGCTATTTCCTTTCTCTTTTTCCCTTAGTACAAGGGTCCCTAATCCCTGGTCTGGCACTGGGACCACAGCATGCCAGAAACTGGGCCGTGCAAACAAGCGAAGCCCCATCCGCGGGATGCAGGCAACACATGAAACACTCACCCCTCCGGTCCACAGAAAATCTGTCTCCTCGGAACCAGTCCCTAGTGCCCAAAAGGTTGGGGACCACTGATTTCGTAGAGAGATCTTATAACAGAAAGTATCAACCTTCATTAGTTTTTGACTGAGCAGCTAAAGAAATTCCTTCTTTTTCCTTCCAATTAAAGCTCTGTTATCGTTCCGCAGGCAATAGGTCAATTCCATCAGTTTTGGAGCATTCCCAGAAGTGAACGGATGAAATGACCCTCGACTAAAGGATGTCCCGAAGTATGCCATGTTGGGCTGGCATGCAGACTACTTCTCTGAGACTTTGCCAATTCAGACAGAGCTACTAGAAAGGCAAATTGGACACAAGAGCGATTAGCACATTGACGCCAACAAGCTGGATGATTATTGGTTTGGAAGGCACGAATTTTCGCTTTTCCAGCTCTTTCACTCTTTCTCAGCCTGTGTATTTTCCACACTGGTCTAAAAGTCACAGATGAGCCACTAGCTCAGGGGTGTCAAACTCGATTTCATTGAGGGTCACAGGGTTGTGTTTGACCTCTAAGGGTCGTGTGTGTGTGGCCATGGTGGGCATGGCCAGCTCGAAGTCACTTGTGTCGGGGGCACATGTGGTGGCCAAGTGCTAAGCCAGGACTTCCCTGAGACCCTCCCTCACTCTCATTATAATTCCCTTCCTTCTTTCCTTCCTTCCTTCCTTCCTTCCTTCCTTCCTTCCTTCCTTCCTTCCTTCCTTCCTTCCTTCCTTCCTTCCTCCCTCCTTTCCCTTCCCTTCCCTTCCCTTCCCTTCCCTTTTCATTCTCCTTTCTTCTGCCTTTCCCTACATATAATAGAATTAGAACTCATGGGGTGTGGGCTGACTCCCTGTATAAAAGGGGAAAGACACCTTCAGCACAATGTGATTGCGGGGCCCCTCGACAGACTATCCAGCATATAGTGAGGGAATGCCCTAACAGAAGGTATCCAGGAGATTCTAGGGACTTCCTCTGCATAACAACGGCAGTTACTGATTGGATCTCCAAACTCGACATTAAACTTTGAAATGTTATTCTGTTTTCCTTCTTACTGCTTTTTTATTGTTTTAATTGTTTTTAACCTGTAAGAATGAAGTGTTTTAATACTGTGTGTGACCAGCCATACACTAAATAAAATGCCTTTCGCTCTTTCCTTATTTTTCCTCCCTTGCTCTCTTCCCAATTTTCCTTCTTTTTCTTTTTCTTTCTTCTTTCCCTTTCTCCTTTCCTGTCCCTTCTTGCATATTCAGATGGAAAGGAGGAAACATTTCTCCTTTGTTTTGTTTTTAGTTTGTTTTGATAGCCATCTGCCAGCAAAAATGGACCCCAGGGGCCTGCGTGTGGCCCCCCTGGGTGCCCCATTTTTGGCCATGATGGCCTTTAGCAGCCCTCCACCAGCAAAAATGGAGCGCAGGCGGACACAGCCCCCCTGAGTTCCATTTTTGCTGGCAGAGGCACCATGGGCCGTCCTTTGCTGCTTCCAGGCCGGTCCTATGGGCCAGTTCTAAGCATCCCACAGGTCGGATCCGGCCTGTGGGCCTTGAGTTTGACACCTCTGCATTAGCTGCTAGCAGATGAGAAATCACTTCCCTGTGATTTCTGCCTTCCTTGGGCATGTTGTGACCTAGCAAGGAGCACGTTGTCCCTATTGCTGAGAGATTCAGAGCCTGGAGATCCCTTCTAAACTAGCTCTGTCACTGCTTGTGGAGCTGGGCCAATCCTAAAGGACAGTGCAGGGGCCTCTGATCTCTTGGACAGAATCAAAGTTTCATTCAATTGCCTTGTAGTTTCCTAATAGTAAATGAACACAGTCACAATGTTGTCTTTAATCATCCCCCAACAGGCAGGGAAAAATTAGTGATATTCCAAATTGCCTCCACATTGTGGCACATTATGTACAAAACAGTGGTGCTCTTTCAAAAATAATAGCATGGTTAGGTTTATTATAGAAAAGAGGTTGTTTGATCAGCCTACTTTAGCCTTTAAAGAAGTCCACTAAAATATATAGGGGAAATGTGTTAATGGTTTCCACCTCGCTTTCTTGCTAGTTAAAGAACGGTTTGTTTCAATGATGACACTGTTCATGCTAAACTGTGATGGGCCCACCAGTGTTTGGTTGATAAAGTCAAAATTGGTCGGGTTACTACATTGTGCTATCCAAAACCTGTGACCTATAAACCAGAATTTGTAGGTTCGCACAAGCTTACTGCAAAGAAAAACAGATATATTTTGGCTTAGCAATGAACCCATTATTGTAAGCACTCCCAGTTGACCATACCTCATAGATTTCATTTGGCCTTTCTAGCCTGATGCCTTCCAGACATTTGGACTAAAAAAGTGAAATCTCCCTTGAGTGAAATGCAATTTCTCCAAATCCAGAATTTTAAGCCAGCATAGCTGTTGGCCACACTTGTTCTTTCCCCATGTGCAATGGCCACCATATGCCTTATAACTTCAACTCTCTATGTTTCAGTGAGAATTTTGGATGTGTAGCTTCAACACATCTGAAGAGAGCTAGGAGAAGAGAGAAAGAGTGAGTGATTTAGGCTCCGAATAGAAACTACAGAAGCAGAGCCAGATAAAGAGAGTTAAGTGGCTTGCAGTGAAGGATGAGATGTCTCTCCAAAGTAATCAGATTACACACAGTTCTGTTTTTGAACACCTCTCCTCACCACTGCTCCAATACGTCATTTATGTGGCTGTCTCACTCTGCACAATGGTGGAGACATATTTCTGTCTCTCTATTCTGCTTACATTTCCTTCCTTCCCAACCTTCAGACCTGCCATAATTAAATTCCTAAATTGAAACAATCTCTGGCTCCATTTGTTGAGAAAGGTATAATATTAGTAGAAGTCAAATGTATTGCAGTAATGCAAAGCCAGAACTGAGAATCATGCACCAGAAGCCCTAAATTCAACTTCCCCTCCACCCACTTAGCTACCTCCCATTACCCACCCTCGGGCAACCAATGACGCTCAGGCAAGATGTTTTCCTAACAGACAGTCCAGGCACAGTTTGGTATGCAGCTGGTATGCCAGGTGACCTTGAAGCAGTGTCTCAAGGAGATACAGCACTTACTTTTGTTTTCTCCCAAGCCTTCCCTGTTACATTTCCCCCCCTCCCCAGAATCCATGCAGTCTGTCACCAAATAGAGCAAAACACAAGCAAGCATGAGGTGGCAACTGACTCCCTTCCTTCTTTCCTTCCTTCTTTCCTTCCTTCCTTCCTTCCTTCCTTCCTTCCTTCCTTCCTTCCTTCCTGTGGTGGGATTCAACTAATTTAACAACCGGTTCTTCCCAGTGACTGGTTGGGTGGGCGTGGCTGGGTGTGTGTGTGTGTCATATGACTGAGTGGGGGTGGCCAACTCACCATCACTCATGGCAAGGTGGGGTGGCACAGGTGGGCCGATGCTGCTGAGACAAGGCAATTTCCTGCGTACCTACAGAGCCGAGGTGTACCTACCTATAGAGCCAAGATGGTGCAGTGGTTAGAGTGCAGCACTGCAGACTAGTTCAGCTGATTGCTAGCTGGAGTTCGGCAGTTCAAATCTCACTGGCTCAAGGTTGCCTCAGCCTTCCATCTTTCCGAGGTCGGTAAAATGAGGACCCAGATTGTTGGGGGCAATATACTGACTCTGTAAACCACTTAGAAAGGGCTGTAAAGCACTGTGAAGTTATATATAATTCTAAGTGCTATAAGTACCATTCCAAGCCCCTTCTCTCTCCTCTTGGGCTGACAAAATAAAAGCCCATCTAAAGATTGTGACTGCCTGCTGAGCCTGCCTTGTGCATGCTGGCAAAAGGAGACTGGGGGTGGGGAAAGAAGGGCCAATGCCCCCCCCCCATTTTCCACCTTCATTGGGCTGTCTGCACTGTGCTGGATCGGGATGGGGAGGTGGGTGAAAAAAGTAAAAAGCCCACTTGGTCCGCACTCACTGAGACCCTGGCTTCCAAGCCACTGAGATTCCCAACTGCAGAGCTTGTTTGGCTCTGTTCCCAGCCCTCTCCGTGGCACAAAATAACAGCAACAAAAAAGCTGTGGTCGAGGCTTCTGCTGTGTCACGCGGCTGTCCTGGGGAGGTAGGAGAGCGAGAGAGGGGCTGCCTGGCCTTCCACTCTTCCTCCCCATCCAGGCAGCCGGAGCATATTAAACATTGATTCCAGTGTTTAAAACTTTGTGGCAGCAAGAAAGAGTTTGGGGCAACAAGTCTCAAAGGACTTTCCCAGTTTCGGAGGGGAGGGGTAATGGGCGGGGCCAGCCAGTGGTGGGATCAGCTGGTTCACCAAACTGGGCCCAAAGTTAACAACTGGTTAACTTCGGGATTCAGCCGGGCCGAACCGGCTGAATCCCACCTCTGCTTCCTTCCCTCAGTGTAAATATAAACAGCATACAGCTTAGTGTACATTCACCCTCTGAAAAATCCTGCCACACAAATCAATCCAGCTTAGATGAATGCCCTAGATGAAAGATGAGTGCAAGTAAGAAGCAAAATTAAACCCTCCTTTCAGGAGCCACATAAAGCACTGGAGCCACATTAAAAAAAGACTACATCTGACTCATACTTCACATATTTCTTGGGCAATGAGGAGAGATATTCTCAACAGAAATTCTTGAGATGTTTTGACTGGACAGGCAGATTTCATTTTGGCAAGGTGGTGCCTGATGTATTCTGGTGCTATATTTAACCCAATATTTCTATCCAGTAACCATAATTCTGCTTTAGTAGTAGTAGTAGTAGTAGTAGTAGTAGTAGTAGTAGAAGAAGTAGTAAAAACAATGAAGCTAATATCATCAGGTAATTTTAAAAAAATTAAGGCATTTTAATGTATGCCTTTTTAAAAAATCTATAAAAGTCCTAGAAGAATTCAATGGTCTTAGCCTGCATCAAAATAACATTGAAATGGATGCATGTCCACGGATGCATAGAAATGCAGTTCCCTCAGGGCTCTGCAAAATGAGCATTGTTTGCAGCCAGATTTTAGGCATGCCTTCCATGCCTAAAATCACCATCACAGATAGATCTTATGGATTACGTCATTCCATTTCCCTGGGACAGCTGCCAATCCTCCAGAAATAACAACAATCCAGCAGCCGATATACAATACTAATTGAATCTTCAGATGGTGAAAAGCCTGGGAATTCAGCATACGTGATAAGTGTATCTGCCTCTAATCTAAGTGGATGGAGATTACGTTGCTTAAGAACAACTCCCAGCATCAGTCACCAGGCAGCTGATCGACCCTGCTCGATCAGCTGCCTGATGCTGTTGTTCAGGGGCATCTGATGGCCACAGGTTCTCCATCCTGTATTAAACCGTTCTGTCTTTAAGCTGGGGTCATTTCTGCACTGTTGGATTAACATGGTGCCCTCAACCCACTTCGTGTTGGCACACAAAAATGTCACCAGTAAATCTGCTGCCGCGGCCAATCTCTTAAATTGCCTCTATTACATCTCATTCAAGTCACTGCTGAATTGGGTTCTCCTGATTTGTGGCTATACCAGTTATCCTAGGCAAGGTGATTGATTTTCCCCTCTGGCTTTGCTGCTGTGCCTCTTTAGCAGGTCTACAGCCTGCAGGAAATCTTCCACCAATCAGAGCGCAGAAGCAGGAACATGAGAAGGGTCCCATGTTATTGTGCAATTCTAAGACTCAGCTAGGCTTCTCTGAGCTGATATGTTTTCCTGGGTAGAAGTGAGGGATGTGATGTCAGCCTGGCTGAAAGCGAATCCTGAGATGGGTAAGAGTGGAGTCGCACCTGGCTGTGGGGAACTACTAAGTAGTTCCATTTCTGAGCCAAGGAAACCATTAACTTGCTGAATATACAGCAGGGAGAAGAAGGCCAGGGAGTTTATCAATCACGCACATGTGCTAAGCTGGGCTAGCAGCAAAGAAGGCTTTCCAGTGGTAACCAAGTAAGTGGTGTTTCCTACCATGTGCTTAGGCACATGACTTTGGCTGTAATACAATACTGGGGCCCTATGTTGATCTATCAAATAATGTACTATGATTTTCAGGAGGGATCTGCAGTGAATGATGGGCAAAAATATTCATACAACTCTGTTTTGTAGGTGAGAAAAACCTTGATGACAATCGTTCATACCAGGGGTCTAGAAACTTGGGAAATTTAAGACTTGGGGACTTTAACTCCCAGAGGTAAGTTAACAAACCAGAGGTGGGTTCTACTTACCTTTACTACCGGTTCGAAATGGGAGCATGTGCATATGTGCAGAAGGTTCTGCGCATGCACAGATCGTCAATTATGACGTCTGGGCGGGTGGGTGGAGCCTCCCGTCACTTTTACTACTTTTACTACTTTTACTACTGGTTCTAAAGAAATGGACAGAACCGGGAGCAACCCACCACTGATACAAACTCATCAAGAGAAGAGTTGATGAGATGAAAGAGTCATATTGTCTGAGGAGAAACCAGATATTCATCTCCTCATTTCCAAAGCTTTTTTCTTTTTTCCTTTGTGGTTTTTTTTCTTTTCATTTTTCATTTTTTCCAAAAGCATTTTTATGTCTATTTTTTCTTTTGATAATGTCTGTATTTTTATCATAATTATTTTTGTGTTTTTGTTTTGTTTTCCTTTTCGGTTTTTATTTTAAAAGCAATAAAAATTGTAACTAATATTGATAAGAGTCTTCAGTCTTTCTGTTTTCTCTGTATTCAGTACTCTAGGGGTGCCCAAACAGTTGAATGTTAACAATTTAAGCATTTAAATATCATTGTACTGAAATAATTTATTGTATCAAGCTTTATAGATTGTGTTTTACTAGCACGATGTAAAATAAATAAATAGAGGATTTAGACTCTTTGAAATTGAAGGCCATGGACAGAAGGCCTTGATCTGTCTCTTGCCAAGAGGGGCCCAAGTCAGCTTTTGCAAAAGTTGAAGTATCTTTTGATCTTCGAATCAACAAGAAGCTAGTACTAGAGGGGAGTAGCATAGCAGGGTGGTCAGAGAAAAAATATCATTGGCAGAATTGGGTGATTTGAAATCAATCGGCAAGAATGCTAGACTCTAATTATTGGTCTAGGACAGTGATGGCGAACCTATGGCACGCGTCCCGGAAGTGGCACGCAGAACCATCTCTCCGGGCATGCAAGTCGTTTCCCGTTGCTCTTCCGGATTCCAGTGCGCTGGCCAGCTGTTCTCCACATGCATGGGAGCACCAGAAACCAGAAGATCAGGTGGCTGATGCGCATGTGCTCGCTGGAAACTGGAAGCTTGTCTTCCCGGTGTGCGCATGTGCACCAGGTGGCTGTTCTCCTGGTTTCCTGGCGCACTCCCATTTTGCCACTCAATGCCGAAAAGGTCCGCCAACACTGGTCTAGGATCAACAAGTCTCCCTTCAGCCATGGAAGCATCCTGAATGACTTTGGGCCATTTTTTCTCCACTTATCTCACAAAAGAATACTTTGAGCTCCTGAATGAAAAATGGGGTATAAACCTAGTAAATGTATAAACAGAATACATGTTCCGACCATGAGAAAACAACTAGGTGTTAAACCAAAATGTGTATTGCTTGTCTGTGACTAGTAAGATGTGGAGTGATTCTGGTTATTGCCATTCATAAACCCACAATTTATGTCTGAGTCCCTTGTACAACCAGGTGTGGTGCAACACAGCCATTTCAGAATTCCCCGTGTGGCTCACCTGTCACTGGCGGGGTATGCACGATCTATTTATTCTGCTTTGAACACAGCCGAATCTTTGATTTGAGAACATAGAAATGCTATCGTCAGCAGTAAGCCTTCTGAGGCAGATCGGACAGGAAACTTAATCTAATTCTACATTATTATAGAGCTATCTTAAGAGAATCTTTACAAGACTGAAAATACAAATTTCCCACCATCTCCTTTACAGCCCAAGAAACTAGGGAGAGTCCCTTCTGAGTCTCTACCCGCTATCCAGTTGTGGGCTGTGCTGTCTCTTTTTCTGTTTGTTTCCTAGGCAGTGTGTCTTTGCCCCACATCTCCCAAGTTCTTTCTCACATAATGTTGCATCTAGACTGTTGAGAAACAGTCCAGACAAGGAGCACATCAAGATGAACTAATTCTACTTTATTAATGTAACCTTTATTTAAGGTTACATTAACAGAATCTTGCAAGTCTGAAAGTACATTTCACTCCTGTCACTTTTACAGCCCAAGAAACAAGGGAGATACTGAGACATTGCCATGCCCACATTCCTTCTGTGGGGTAAGTTGTCTCTTATCCGATCTATTTTCCTGGCTGTGGCTCCTCTTCCTATCACCCAAGGTCTTCCCCACATACCAATAAACCTATGAATATTTTGAAGTCCCATTGAACGCAACACAACTGCAAGCCAAATCTATTACTGTTTTAGACCAGAGGAAGGGAAAGGATCTATGACTGACATAATTTTGCCCCCTTCCCATTGCAAAGGCATTGTTCCAAAGCGATACCACAATATGGATTCCCCACAAACATTGCACACTGTTCCATTGTTAAAAAAATGTTGCTTTGTTAAGACTACAAATCGGGTGAAATGCTCCCGGTTCGGACTGGATCGCCTGATCCGGTAGCGATGGAGGCGGGTGGTTCGGAGAACCGGTAGCAAAAATCCCTGGCCCCCACATTGCCCAGCTGAGCCACGCAATCATCAGAGGCTTTTTTTTTATTTTTAAAAGCATTTTTTCTACAACCTCTTTGGCCAAAAAAATGCTTTTAAAAGTAAAAAAAAAAAAGCCTCTGATGATCGCGCGGCTCAGCTGGGATCATCAGAGCCTTAAAAAAAAGAAAGAAAGAAAGAAAGCCTCTGCCAATCAGGCAAATCAGCTGGGATCGTCAGAGGCTTTTTTTAAAAAAAGAAAGCCTCTGCCGATCAGGCAAGTCAGCTGGGATCGGCAGAGGCTTTAAAAGCATTTTTTTAACAACCTCTTCAGTCGAAGAGGTTGTAGAAAAAATGGTTTTAAAAGTAAAAAAAAAAAAAGTTGGCCACACCCACTCAGTCATATTACCCCCTCCCCACCAAGCCACACCCACAGAACCGGTAGTAACAAATTTGACATTTCACCACTGCTACAAATGCAATTAAAAACTCAAACAAACATTAATTAAAGAATCCACCTTCCCCCCAACCCCCCACCCCATAAAAAAACCACCAAGAGAGAGTCCAGCACTATCAGCCTAATAGAGACATTTGAAATGAACCTGGTTCTGTGTTCCTCTCCTTTGGGAAAGTCAATAATAATAATATTTTAAAAAAGAACAACAGAAGCAGCCAAGTTAGACAACAGTTCCCGGCTGTTTGCAATGATGGCATTCTCAAGATTTGGCAAGATTCGCATACGACGACGGGCAGACACAGCTTTGCCCAAAGAGCACAGAGTACTTACAGATGCCTTCATTATCTCATGCCATCTAATTGGCTTGCCAGCAAAACATCTCTATTAGCCCCCCCTCCTCTAGTTCCCCCCAGCCTATGGGAGGTGTGATGCATTGTTTTAGCACCCAGGGAACCAGTTTCTCCTCTTGAGATTCTCAGCTTGCACAGACAGAGTCTACCCCCCTCCTTTTCCGCCCTCTCACTTCACTCACAATGCAAAGGGGGGGGGGAGGGTTTCTGCCACGCATTTCGGGGAGAATTCCAGCACAGAAGCCACTTTGCATATACCTCTGAGGAATACTGCTGGGAAACTGCTACACTGTAAATTGTCTCAAAGACGCACTTAACGTATTTAAAGAGCAATTATGGTATGTTAAATGAACACCAATCAACTGTAAAAACAGCAGTTACAGGGGTTTAATAGGTATATAACGGAGGAACCCTCACTACCCTTCAATTAATTCTAAATCACACAAGAAGTGTAAGTTGAATGCTTATTGCTTATTAATACATAAAACATGTGTGGCATGTTAAAACATTTAATTAGCATTTTAATAGCAAGCTGAACATTAAATATCAAATTATTGCCAAAGCACTTGTTGATCTATTTAATCAGCAGTTTAATGGACCTCTGGCACGTGCACTAAGGTCAGCATGGAAATAAGGTGTTGCACACGGACATTAATACGAGTTAAGCCCACAGCTTTCCTCCTCTGGAGGGAGGTTGCAGCCTTGAGTTCAAGGCTGGTTCTGACTGCGCAGCACAAGCACACTGACCATGTACTAGAGTGACCATTAGGCAGCAGATATTAGTTATGGCTGGAAAGGGCAGCAGTCCCCTGACTCCTTTGGTGGGACTCTTGCAGTGGTGGGTTGCTCCCGGTTCGGCCCAGTTCGGCCGAGCTGGTAGCGGTGATGCTATTACGTCACCGAACCGGTTCTCTTTCTTCGGGAGCTGGGCCCTCCCACCCGCCCCCGCGTTATTCCGACCTTATATTTCTTCTTTTTTCGCCCAGCTGAGAGGTGTGGCAAAGCGCGCGACTGAAGAGGCGATCGCACGCAAAGCACGCACACAAAGAGAACCGATAGTAAAGACGGTTAGAACCCACCCCTGAACTCTTGTGACATTTTCTTTTGGTGGAGAATAAACTCTTTCTGAGAACTGGCCTGAGATGGGGTCTCATCAGTGCTCTCAAAGCAAAATGCCTGGAATGGTGAAGGAGCCACCATTTTGTCCTCCTCTGATGGCAAATTATCCTGAATCTAAGAACTGAGGTTGTAACTCAGCATGGATGAAAGGTGGAGTCACGCTCCAACGTTTTGAGGACTCTGACCAAACCAGACATTATTATTGGCCTCATCAGGGAACTGCCAAGAATTTACTTCTGCCGATTTTGCTGCTGTTTTCTGGCACCCAAGGAATAGCCAGAGGCAGCAACTTTATATGTTTAATGAATTAATTAAATCAAAAGATTCGCCCCTGTTTTGTAACATGGCATGGGTGACTTTGAATATTATTAAAAGAATAAACAGATCATGTTAGAGAAAACCTATGCAATTACTAAAAGTCAGCACTGACCGGATGGCCCATAATCAATCAGCATACCTAAATCTATATAAGCTGGAGTGGGTAAATAATTTTCCCCAGGAGCCACATGAAAAATTGGGGCTGTTGTGGAGGGTTGCACCATGCCCTGCCCCTTGCCCACCTCCATCCCTGCCCCACTCCATGCCTATGCCCTCTACTACCCTGCTCCCCACTGTCCATGCCATTACTCCCAGTCCCCTGTCAATGCCTCATCCCCCCTGCCCCCCACTACCCTGCCCCCACTGTCCATGCCACTGCTCCCAGTCCCACCCCCCACCCCACCCCCCCGGGCCAATGCCAATACCAACACTGCAAGAAGGACAGGCACAGGCACAGGGACGAATGTGGCCCACAGGCTGTAAAATGGCCAGGTCTGTATATGATCTTACTTTAGAGAAGTCCCTTTGAAGTCAATGGTTCTTGATTTCAAGCAAGTACATGTAGATCTCTAGTCCTATTAAGATATGAAACTGCAACAGTTTATTTCTATTGAAGGAGAATTTATATGAGCATGGCTGCCTCTGCTCATACAGTAGGCTGCACATCTTCAATGAGGTAGAAGATAAGACTTGGCTATTGCTTCTGCTCACTGAAAGTGAGGATGCTGTAAAAATGCTTGGATACTACAGTTACAGGGAGGCAAAGTTACTCGCGTCCGTGGCAACCCTTAAGCCACACGTGCCTCCTGGGTGGTGCTAAATAAGTAACAGACGGACTGGTAGCCAGACATCCGCGAGGATCTCCTGGCTTCACACACAATCCCATGGTCCTCTTAAGGACCTTTTAAGTACCAAAAAAATAGCAGTAACTACAGTTACAGGAAGCTTATCCCACAGTTATCTATGGTCCCTGATTAGGATGTTTATCTGTGAATGGATGATCTCTCCCACGTCAAATGTAGGGAAGGAACTTTGTTTTGTTTTAGAATAAGCATGGTGGTTGGGCTGGGCTTGATGATCAGAAGGTTGACAGTTCAAGACCCAAGCACCACGTGATGGGAGGAGCTCCTGTTCTTGCTCCAGCTCCTGCCCAACTAGCAGTTTGAAAGCATGCAATTGCAAGTAGATAAATAGGTACCACTTCAGTGGGAAAGTAACAGCATTCCATGCACCTCGGCATACAGTCAGGCTGGCCACATGACCATGAAGGGTTTTTGGACAATGCTGGTTCCCTCTGCTAAGAAATGGAGAGTTGGACATGATTTGACAGGGGAAACTTGTTGCTTACCTTTACAGACATTTATTTGCAACATTCTGTTGATAAGAATTCAGATCAAACGTAATGCATTCAAATGCATTTTGGCTTCCTGTCTCAGTCTCCGCTGTCCATAAGTTGCTGCTAATGCAGCAACAGGGTTTTTCTTGGGATGATGAGCATCAGGGCTACAGAAATTATTCAGAGAAGGACGTTTAACATACAAACTCTTCAAAACATTTATCAAGATTTTGTGATATCTTCTGTATTTGCTTCCAGGAAAAAAAAAGTCAGATTTCAATAAAAAGGTAAAGGTAAAAGTTCCCCTCGCACATATATGCTAGTTGTTCCCGACTCTAGGGGGCGGTGCTGATCTCTGTTTCAAAGCCGAAGAGCCAGTGCTGTCCAAAGACATCTCCATGGTCATGTAGCTGGCATGGCTAAAGGCGCACGGAACACTGTTACCTTCCCACCAAAAGTGGTCCCTATTTTTCTACTTGCATTTTTTACGTGCTTTCGAACTGCTGGGTTGGCAGAAGCTGGAACAAGTAACGGGAGCTCACCCCCGTTACACGGCACTAGGGATTCGAACCACCGAACTGCCAACCTTTCTGATTGACAAGCTCGACGTCTTAGCCACTGAGCCACCACGTCCAATTGTTTAATAGTTCAATAGTTGGGGCTATTTAAACAAAACATCTTTCTTAAATCTATTCTGAAGCCTTAAGGTTTTGAACAGCATTAATATACATCCAACAATCTATCTCTGACTTCATGAAATCTGGTGCACGTGACATTGGAGATAGAGCCCAACGGCAGGCCAAACATGTTTGTGATCTGATAAAGTAATGTGTTTTCAAATATTTGTAGTTCATTTAGTATTCTGAAATAAAACCTTCTTTTTAAAAAGGAGATGATGCCGAGACATTTTCCAGTTTTTAAATTTTTTTCACAAAACACCAGTAATATGAACACAGTAAAGTGGAAGAGGCCCAGTGTAAAAGTGGAATGAACTATTGAAATCATCTATGAGTTCATTTTCTGACTCTATCAAGGAAGATAATTTGCTCTGATAAGGAAGGAAGCACTGCCTTTTTAAAAAAACG
The DNA here is from genome assembly GCA_022577455.1 of Arizona elegans. NCBI lineage: Eukaryota > Metazoa > Chordata > Lepidosauria > Squamata > Colubridae > Arizona > Arizona elegans. Next base: position 5,378,952 of record JAKOOJ010000008.1, on the reverse strand, counting down.
TTCCAATTGAATCATGCTCTGTCATCTTCCATGATTTATTAGAGCCATTATTGAAATTATAGTGTAAGTTACATACAGGAGGTGAATGTAGGAAGAAGAGAAGAAATTAAAGAGAAAGAGCGAGAGACTGAGTTCATGAGAGAGAAAGATGGAGAGACAGAAATAAGTGGGAAATGAGAAAGCAGGTCAGAACATACAAATCGTTGGTATACAGTACTGTGTTCTAAAGCTGGGCTTGGTAACATCAGAGGGTCTCTGAGAGGGTGCAGAGCAGAGGTGGGTTTCACCAGGTTCTGACCAGTTCTGGAGAACCAGTAGTGGAAATTTTGAGTAGTTCAGAGAACCGGTAAATACCACCTCTGACTGGCCCCACCCGCATCTATTCTCTGCTTCCCGAGGCCCAGTTGATCAGGAGGAAATGGGGATTTTGCAGTAACTTTCCCCTGAAGTGGGGAGGCAATGGAGATTTTACAGTATCCTTCCCCTGCCATGCCCACCAAGCCATGCCCACCAAGCCATGCCCACCAAGCCACACCCACAGAACCAGTAGTAAAAAATTTTGAAACCCACCACTGGTGCAGAGTGCATATTTATCTTGGAGCAGCTTATCAGTTAAAAGAACCTTCTTCAGGCAGAGTTTGAAGCACCTGAGATGGTGGATGGAGACCAACCTTTGCTGCGCGGGAAAAGAAGAAAGAAAAGGCAGAAAGAAGTAAAAGGACAAAGAGAGGGCAAAGGGCAATGAAAAGGGAACACAAGGTTTTAAAGATAGGCTGACCTCCTTCCATGGGCTCCTATCCACTGATTCTTTGCAGACCAATTAGAGCTGGGGAAAACGTGGACCCTGTTCTACAACAATTCAGAGACAGCTCCATCTTGCAACCCCTTGAAGCAGCCACGCTTCCCTCCTGCTGAATAATAAAACATTATACCCACCTACAGTAAGAATTCAGTTCTTGGGTATCACGTTAGCAAGCCCTTGTCTCTTAGACAGCAGCGCTGCTGCATTCAGCAGGGAAGGCGAGGCCGTTCCAACAGATTGCCTTCCAGATGCTGCGCAGGAACATCTGGAGGCCTCCCTCGCTATTGGCCAAGTAGGCTGGGAATTGCCCTTCTGAGTCTCTGGTGAGCTGCATGTTGAGGACAACTCCCTGGAGCGTCCTAAAGAGCTAAACCCTTGTGTCCCTGACTATGGTTTATTGAATAAATCATGGCTGCCGTGACTGGGGACTGTGTCCAATGGGAATTGGAGGAGTTTGGGGCCTGGTGTGGAGGAGATAATAATAAGGTCAGGATAAAATGAAGCTAGTCAGCCATCAAACGCTTATTAGCTGAAACCAGTCATAAAACCATTGTCGCTTGTGACACCAGCATTCTTGCCCGGATGAGCTGATTAATGCCCGGATGCCTTCAGAATTTGGGGGGGAACAGATGGTGGAAGGAAGCAAAGCTGCATTTTAACACACCCCATTTTAACTCACCTGTCTGTGTTTTCTTTCAAATGTGCTGGTGGATAATTTTGGAGAACTCATATCTCGCACCCCCTCCCTTACCAAATATGGCAACTTCATGGAATTTGTCTGGATATTCTAAAATAGGGTAAAAAAAGTGATCTTAACCACAGCTGGATTTCTGATGTGGCGAGTTCAATATTGTCATCACTGTCTGAGGAATTCTTCAGGATTTCAGACTGGAATTTTTTCTGGTCCTGTTGTGCGGTAAGGAAGCAGACGTTAAAAATCGGGGAGAAAAAAATAAAGTGTCAACTCACATTGTCTTGCAGGAGCTATTCTAGTTTACGGCCTCACAGTTTTTTGTCTGGTGCCTTAACAGTTACACCAGCCTGGGTCCCTTGAGGGCTATTAGTTACCTAAAACTGAAGACCAGGGACTAGAGAATTGGGTTTTATTCCCCAAGGAATTATCCTTTCTCTATGTTTTCCTAATCCAAGCAACGTGTGTGACCAGTTTACTAAGGGTCACTTTTTTTATATAGGAGCAGAAATTGAGTAGCTAATATCTCCTATATAAATGCCCATGCATACAAAGGGAAGATTTATCTTCCAAATTTTGCTTCCTTGGGGTGGGGGGCAGGGGAGGAGGGCCAGCTTGCATTTTTAGGATTGTACACAGCAATGTTTCCCTTTGAGCACAACAGTGACGGATAGAAACTGACAGCTTGGGCTGGATCCACTTGATTTGATTCAAAAAACTGATCAGAATTTTCCCCTTAATCCAATTACTCTGTAGTGTAAATTGAATTAAGCCACAGTATCAGTAACAAAAGAGGGGGGGGGGAGAGTGGGAGTGGATGCATTAAGTTAATTGCTAATAAGGTTGCCAGGTTGCAGCCTGAAAAATCATGCTGTCTCTCTCACAGCCTCCAGCTGCCGAAGAATTAAAATACAGCTGTGGCCCTTGACATATTTAACTCTTGCCCACTTTTCCTTTTCATCCATTGGAGCTGGGTCCAGAAGATGGGACAGAAAGATGGCAAAGGGACAGAGGAAAGAACTGAACCCAAAAAAAAAAAAAAAACCCCACCCCAAAACTCACCAGATCCACAAGCATAATTTGCTTCTCCAAATCTGCCTTTCCTTTAACATCTAATGCTATAGCGTTTACTCAACTTGGCAGCCTTAGATGTGAAGGACTCCAGTTCCCATCATTGCAACACATTGACCCTGCTGGCTGGTGGTGATGGATTTATAAACCAACACATTTGATAGCCTAGCCTTAATGCAAAAAACAGGCCTTCTGTTCTGATGGTAAATATCAGAGTCTTCTGTGGAAGTGAAAGCATTTTCCAAATGTTCTGCGGGTTTTTAATAAACGGAAAAAAATAGATATCAAGGTTCAAATGACAACATGGAACATCAAAATTGCCACCTCTCTCTCTCTCTCTCTCTCTCTCTCTCTCTCTCTCTCTCTCTCTCTCTCTCTCTCTCTCTCTCTCTCTCCCTCTCTCTCTCTCCGTCCCTCCCTCCCTCCCCCCCCTCTCTTAATATATACCGGTATATTTATTAAAGTTTGCACTTTAAAGTATTGAAAAACTCATTACTTTTTACTTTTCCGGCAACATTTTTCTTTCTTAATTGAGATTTATGTATTTAATCCATCAAAAAGAACTCAATCTGTGTTAAATATTGGTTCTGGAAAGCAAAACGAAGCATAAGGTCCATCCATTTATGGAAGATTAAGGATTCAAATGAATATAATTAACCAAATAGAACTTATTGTGTAATTAAAAGTTAACACATCCATACACCCAAATCCGTAAGCCGAGCGAGGAGGAAAACAATGAAGTCCTCCCTTACAGGAAGTCCATGAAAATTTTTATCTGAATCGATTAGCATTTGACAATTAAAGTCTAATGCCTCTTTGCAGTTCGTTCTGCCTATAAAAGATGACTTTCCAATTTTTCCTCTGATATCATAAGGAGCATTAAAACATTGCCAAAATAGGGGAAATGCTATTCAGGTAGTATCAGTGTGATTTTTTCAAGGGAAGCCTGAGCTCTTCAGTTTTTTGGAATCCTATATTTTAAAATTAGGTAATTGGGCTTACCAATTGCTGGGCCAATGCCCTTCACCTCTGAGATTTTGTAATAAGAATTATGAGTTAAAGAGATCGGCTTTGCCTAACGTTAATCACTCTTTAGAATGATTTCAGAAGCAGAGATAGTAATTAAATTCCATGGAGCAATGAAGTTCCGGAGCCCTTCTTGTAATTTAACTTGGTCATAAATGCAAGGAGCAATGAATTTGATCAGAGTTGGATGAACCCCACATTATTCTTACTTGCGGACAAAACCCAGGTTATTAAAAGTCCACACCTCATGCATTAATTTACAAATTAAGTCAACAAATGAAGAAGTGGGGTTCAGTGGTAAACAGAGGCACATTGACAGAAGCAATTCCTCCAGTGGATTACATTTCAGAGCAATCCTAAATATGTTTAATCAGAAGAAAACCCCAGTGCATGAACTAAATTTTGGTCCTTGTACTTGTGCCAAGATCTGATGCTTACCATGGAATGTGTTATGTCCTTATAAGGACATCCGCCCGGATTGGCTGCCAGCCACCGGGCGGGAAAGTTTGAATCCCTGTCAGGGGGCGGTGCGTCTGCCGGAGCGGATATAAGGAGAGCTCCGGCAGCGCACGGCCAGTCTTGCTACTGTTTCTTGTACTCAATAAAAGTTACTAATGTAACAAGCTGGTCACGTCTTCCATTTCCTGCGCCGATCTAACACTGGCGACGAAGGACTAGAGAGAAGAACGAACCTCGCGGCACCAAGCCAACAAGACAAGACTCCGGCACCGGGAACTACAGTAGGCATTTCCAAAGGCATGGCATCCGCTGAAGTCACTTTGCCAGCCCTTGCTCCTTTCCGCCCAGGGAAGGACAAGTGGAAATCCTACGTAGTAAAATTCCGGCAATACCTGAGAGGCAACAACATCAGGGATGCCGATGATGACCGGAAGAAGGGCATCTTCCTGGCCAACTGCGGCTCCGAGGTCCTCGACATGGCAATCGATCTCGTAGCACCACGAGACATCGAAGAAGTGCCATGGACAGACCTGCTGCAGATCCTGGAGGACCACTATGCCCCAACAGGAACACCGGTGGCGAACCGTTTCACCTTCCATCAACGGGACCAGAAGGAAGGTGAGACGATCAAGGAATTCGTGGCCGCCCTACGCCAGATCGCAGCCAGCTGTGAGTTCGACCACGTGGACAATGCCATCGCTGACCGCGTGGTCTTCGGCATGAGGGACAGAGGCCTGCAAAAGAAATTCCTGAGCAGGAAGAAGCTCGTGCTCAAGGATGTGGTGGAGGAAGCCACCGCATCCGAAATCTCGGAGAAAGCAGCTGCCGCAGTAAGCAGAGCTAAGGGAATCCACAAGATTCGCTCCACAGAGCAATCATCAACAGAGGATTCCACGGCTGGATCCGAGTCGGAGGGAGAGTCCACCGTCCACAAGGTATCCAGACCCCCAAGGCGGGAAACCGCCCAACGGAACTACAAAGGGGAGCGCTGCGCCAGCTGCAGAGGGGACCATGCCAGAGCAACCTGCAAGTGGAGAGATGCGACCTGCCGACGCTGCAACAGAAGGGGTCACATCACCGAAGCTTGCAGAGCTGAGGAACCAGCCCCAGAGCCCTCCAGCCACCGTCCCCGCGAGAATCGGAAGGATTACCAGAGGTCATCCAAACGGTCCTCTGGCCCTTCCAGACGCAGAGACGACGAATTTCCCCGGAGCGGAGCGGTCCACCAGACGACCATCGCTCACACGACATCAGACAGTGCCACCAAGTTCCATGTGACCATCCACGTGGAAGGAGCACCCTGCAAAATGGAGGTAGACTCCGGCTCGGTCTACTCCATCATGGACTGGCAGCAGTTGAAGCGCCTGCAACCCAGCATCACCAAGCGAGAGCTGAAGCCACTACACTCCAAGCTCGTCGACTTTGGGGGAAACCCCATCGGAGTGCTAGGAAGAGCCAACATCCGGGTCACCTACAAGCAGTTCGAAGGCAAGCTCCTCATCACCGTCGTAAGGGACAGCCGACCGTACCTGCTAGGAGTGGAGTGGTTCAAGCCGCTGGGGCTTTCAATCGAAGGCATCAACCAAATTGGCAGGGACGAACTCGACTACCTCATCGAAGAGTTCAAGGAAGTCTTCGATGGTAAGCTGGGGAAATTTGTGGGGAGGCCAATCTCCTTCAATCTGGACAAGGGAATCACCCCAATTAGGCTCAAGCCCCGCCGAGTTCCGTTTGCCCTGCGGCCCAAAGTAGATGAGCAGCTGGATAAGCTGATCGCCCAGGGCGTCCTGGAACCGATCGATCATGCCTCATGGGAGACCCCCATTGTGACCCCACTGAAGCATGATGGGTCTGTGCGCATCTGCGCCGACTACCGTTGTACCATCAACAAGGCGTTGGCACAGAGCGCATACCCAGTCCCAGTGGTGCAACACCTGCTGCATTCCCTGGGATCTGGATCAATTTTTGCGAAACTGGACCTGGCCCAGGCTCACCAGCAACTGCCAGTGGACGAAAAAACGGCGGAGGCTCAAACAATTGTCACGCACAGGGGGGCATTCAAATGCAACCGGCTCCAATTTGGAGTCAGCGCTGCCCCCGGCATCTTCCAATCCATGATGGAACGCCTCCTCCAAGGCGTTCCAGGGGTGGTGCCTTACTTCGACGATGTGCTCATCTCTGGGAACTCAAGAGCCCAACTCCTTGAAAGGCTGAGGCTTGTCCTGCAGCGATTCAAGGCCAAGGGTTTGAGGGTCAGGCGGGACAAGTGCATCATAGGAGTACAGGAAGTCGAGTTCCTGGGCTACCTCATTGATAGCACAGGCATCCACCCCACCAAATCAAAAGTGGAAGCAATCCATGAAGCTCCAAGCCCAAAAAACAAAACGGAGCTTCAGGCTTTCCTTGGGTTGCTCAACTTCTACGCCATTTTCTTAAAACAGAAAGCCACAGTTGCTGAGCCACTCCACCGCCTGCTGGGGAAATCGGCTTCCTGGAAGTGGGGCCAGGAAGAGGAAGCAGCGTTCCGGGCCATCAAGGGACTACTGACGTCCGAAAGCGTCCTCATCCAATACAGCGAGACGCTGCCCATCAAGCTGACGTGTGATGCATCTCCATACGGGGTGGGGGCAGTCCTCAGCCACGAGCTGCCCAACGGCACGGAAGCCCCCATCGCCTACTTCTCGAAAACCATGTCCGGCGCTGAGCGGAACTACAATCAGCTGGACAAAGAAGCCCTGGCCATCGTGGCAGGAGTGAAGCGCTTCCACGAATATCTCTATGGAAGACGCTTCACCATAGTCACCGATCACAAGCCACTCCTGGGACTCCTCGCAGGCGACCAACCCACCCCGACCTTCATGTCCCCGCGGATGACGAGATGGGCCATCTTCCTGGCCGGCTACTCCTATAGGCTTGTGCACCAGCCAGACACAGCCATCGGAAACGCCGACGCACTCAGCAGATGCCCATCGAAGAACCCGGTGGAAGACCCAGCCCCCACGCTCCATCTATTCCACATAGATGACGACGCCAGCTGTCCAGTCTCCTCCGCAGATGTGGCCGCGCACACCCAGAGAGACCCCACCCTCCGCCAAGTAAGGTCCTGGATCCTCAGGGGGTGGCCATCGAAACAGACGGAAGAGAGGTTCAGCCCGTTCACCAGGAAACAGACGGAGCTGTCCACCATAAAGGGCTGTCTGCTATGGGGAGACAGGGTGCTGATCCCAAGCACGCTACAACGGCGGATGCTGGAGACACTGCACAACGGGCACCCGGGCATCGTCCGCATGAAGGCCCTGGCACGGAGTTACGTCTGGTGGCCCTCACTGGACAGAGACATCGAACAATGGGTCTCCAGATGTGACCCATGCCAAGAAGTCCGCCCCGCGCCGCCGCAATCTGAAGTCACGAACTGGGAGACCCCCAGCAACCCCTGGTTGAGGGTCCACATCGACTTCGCGGGCCCGATGCAGGGGCGACACCTCCTCATCGTGGTAGATGCCTTCTCCAAGTGGCTCGAGGTGATACCCATGGCATCTACCACAACAGAAGCGACGATCCGAGCCCTGCGCCGCCTGTTTGCCACACACGGACTACCGGACGTGCTGGTCTCGGACAACGGCCCCCAGCTCACATCCCTGGCCATGGAGTCCTTCCTGGCCGGACTGGGCATCCGCCATGCCCTCTCCGCTCCGTACAGGCCGGCCGGAAACGGACAAGCAGAACGGATGGTCCGGCTCACAAAAGAAGCCCTCACCAAGATGGGCCCGGGAGACTGGCAAGAACGCATCGACAACTTCCTCCTCACCCAGCACATCACGCCGCATGCCACCACCCACAAGAGCCCGGCCGAACTCCTGATGGGCAGAAGGTTGAGGTCACCCTTGGACCGGCTGCACCCCCAATACAGCCCGGAAGTGACCGCAACCGCCAGCCGCCCGCTTCGCGCCTTCAGCAAACGGAATTCGGTTTTCGCGTTGAATTTCAACGGCTCTCCTAAGTGGCTGAAGGGGAAGATTGCCAGCACAACCGGCCCCAAATCCTACACCGTCGAGTTGGAAGATGGACAGGTCGTGAGACGTCACATCGACCAACTCCGGAAAAGGTGGGGGGGAGCACACGAAAACCAGCCTGACGAGGGAGGCCTACAACACCCAGACGAGGTAGGCCTGCAACACCCCGGCGAGGTAGGCCTACGACACCCAGGCGAGGTAGGCCTGCAACACCCCGGCGAGGTAGGCCTACAACACCCAGACGAGGTAGGCCTACCACACCCCTGCGAGGCAGAGCAACGCCATCCCGACGAGGTCGGCCCAGCACACTACCAGGCACTGTCACGTCGGCAGTGCAGCGAGGTAGACCGGGGCCAACCACACGGGGGATGGCAACACCAACCCGGCCAGGTGGGCACCCGGCACAACAGGGCCAGGGACCCCCGACCCAGCCCGCAGGTAGACCGGGACCTGCCCAGAAGGGGAGCACCGCACCCTACCAGTGAAGGCAACCCACGGCAGCCCTACCAGGGAGACCTCAACGCAGGGCGAGTAGACCGGGGACCGTCGCAGATGGGCACACCACAGCACATGGGCGAGGGTGGCACACGACTCCCCGGCGAGAGGGACCCCCGCCCAACGCAAGAAACAACCCGGCAACAACAACCCAACCCAGACGACCCCAACCACCAACAGGCGGTAGACCAGGGACTAGGGGGAAGGGAAAGCCGACAACAACCCGGCCAGGGAGGCCTGCGCCACCCCGGCAGGGGAGACCTCCACCAGCCCGAGGAGGAATCCCCACAACGACACCCCGACCAGGTCGACCACCACCAACCCGACAGGGAAGGCCAACACCAGCCCGGCAGAAGAGACCTGCACCACCCCTGCAAGGTCGGACACCGCTACCCGGGCCAACACCACCCACCGCGAGCAGACCAGACCCAAGGGCACCGGCCCGAACCACCCTCCGGACCACAACGAACCGGGCCGCAGCAGAACCGCAGCCACCGGGAGACCGAGGAAGAGCAAGTGACAGCCGGGGTCTTACCGAGACTCAGACGCTCTTCCCGGGTCGGAACCGAACAGCACCACCGAGGCGAAAGATCCACAGGCCAGGAGGAAGATCACCAGAACCAGCCATCCAAGGTCTGCGGTCCGGCCGGAGGCGCTGAGGGTAACCCTGCACACTCGCCAGCCGAACCGAGCCCGGTTCCGGGGAAGGAGCCAGGAGCCACAGGAACCCCGTCCATCCAGGGCGGGGACGCGGAAGAAATGAGACTGTGCAGGTCAAGTAGGGTGCCTAGGCGTCCTACGTACCTGCGGGACTACGTCACGTTTATTGACGAACTCTGAACGTTCTCTTGGACTAGGGGGGAGGAGTGTTATGTCCTTATAAGGACATCCGCCCGGATTGGCTGCCAGCCACCGGGCGGGAAAGTTTGAATCCCTGTCAGGGGGCGGTGCGTCTGCCGGAGCGGATATAAGGAGAGCTCCGGCAGCGCACGGCCAGTCTTGCTACTGTTTCTTGTACTCAATAAAAGTTACTAATGTAACGAGCTGGTCACGTCTTCCATTTCCTGCGCCGATCTAACAGAATGCTTTCTATTCTCAGTTCTTCTGATCCGCGTTTTGGGCGGTTTTTTGCCGAAGCAGCAAACCGAACATAGTTTTAGGGAGTCAACGTTTTAATCCGCAACAACCGGGCATCAGAAAGAACCAAGTACTTTGATTGTCAAGCTGCAGCCGGGCTCGACATCTGAATTAATTTCCCTGCTGCTGGTTTAAACAGGGTACCTGTTACCCTTGAGTAAACAAATAACAACACTGGTGTGAAAGAGGCTGTCTCCCATCACCAGCTCTTTTACTGCCTGTGTTCTCAACCACTTCCAATCACCTGACCTCTCTTCAAGATGATAGGTCAGTGATGACTAACCTTTTCCGGACCGAGTGCCCAAAGTGTGCATGCAATGTGCACATGGTCCCCGCGTATGTGCTCCGACCCCCGCACATGTATGTGTGGCCTCCGCACGTGCCCCCCGTCATGTGCCCCATGCATGTGTGGCAGAGAGCCAAAGACCAGCTGGCTGGTGGGAAGTGTGCATGCTTGCACAGTGGAGCTGAATTGGGGCGACAGCTCGAGTGCCTTCAGAGAGGGGGCTGCGTGCCACTTCTGGCACGTGTGCCATAGGTTTGCCATCACGGTAATAGATAATGAGTTTTAACAGATGTCGCCCTAGTGCAGGGGTGTCAAACTCGCATCATTATGGCATCGTCACCTGACGTATCACAACTTTTTTCCCTCGCTAAACTGGGTGTGGGCGTGGCCAGCGCGTGACACATCCGGCCCGCGGACCACAAGTTTTTACAGCCCTGCCCTAGTGGAAGGGGGGGGAGGTGTGAGATGAAGAAAGTAATGTCATGGAGAAGCAGTTAAACAAAAGAAATTGCCATGGTGTCTATAAATGTTAAGGGAAGGTGAAGAAACAGATAGGTCAAAAGAAGGCTACATCTTATTGAGAGGTAAAAGTTTCAATGCAGTAACATTTTTATACAAATTCCCAACTCAATCCTATTTGGAATATTCTCTAGAATCTTAATTGCTTTAGTTCAGAGAGAATGCCCTTCTGGAGAAGGAAGAGAAAAAGACAACCAGGGCAATTAGAGAGCTGAAAAACCTTACCTCCAAGGAATTCATAATTCATTGTGTTTTTAAAATTAGAAATGGAAGATTCAAGAATGAGATTTTAATGAACGTGGAAGGTACATTTGCTTCCCTTGCAGTCAAGGAATAAGACATACAGAAGAAAAGGTAAAGTATCAAGCGTCGTGAGGAAGCAAAAACGGTTTGCAAGGAGAGGAAGATACTGGTAGTCCTTCAGTTTCAACACAATGGAGACCGGAATTTTGGTCATAAGTCATTGCAGTCATAAGTTGAGACATAATGTGACCAAACTCAATGTTATGACCGTTTTTATGATGGTTGTAAAGCGAGTCACCATGGCTGTTAAGTGAATCCAGCATATCCAATGGGTGGGGTTTCTTTTGCTATTTGCCGCCGGAAAACGGCAAAAAGTCACAAATCATGGTCATGTGACCATGGAATATTGCAACAGGTTGTAAATGTGAGCCAGTTGCCAAGCACTTGAAACACAATCATATGGCCTTGAGGAGGTGGCAGTGGTAATTTCGAGGACAGGTTATAATTAGCTTTTTAAAAGTCTATGGTAACTTCAAATGGCTGTTACATGACTGATCATAAATCAAGGATTGCTTGTATGAAGTGGTTTAAGGAAAGGCATTGGTATAAACCAGATTTAGCTTTTTTTTTTTTTAAAAAAAAACACCTTTATTTATTTATTTGGCATGCTATTTCTTACTCCATTCCTGTGTTTTCCAACATTGCTCACTTTCAAAGGAAGTGGGCAGGGGTGAAATCCAGCAGGTTCTGACAGGTTCTGGAGGACTGGTAGCGGAAATTTTGAGTAGTTCGGATAACCAGCAAATACCACCTCTGTTTGGCCCCAGAGTGGGGTGGGAATGGAGATTTTGCAATATCCTTCCCCCAGGAGTGGGGAGGGAATGGGGATTTTGCAGTATCCTTCCCCAGGAGTGGAGTGGGAATGGAGATTTTGCAGTATCCTTCCCCTGGAGTGGAGTGGGAATGGAGATTTTGCAGTATCCTTCCCCTGGAGTGAGGTGGGAATGGAGATTTTGCAGTATCCTTCCCCTGCCACGCCCACCAAGCCACACCCACTAAGCCACACCAAGCCCACCAAGCCCTGCCCACAGAACCTGTAGTAAAAAATAATTGGATTTCACCACTGGAAGAGGGTGATGGGCAGGTATGGATAGCATTTGAGGTAATAAACTCATAGCATTTGAGGTAATCTAGTTAAATAAATGAGCAGAAAGTACAGGAGAAACTTAATTAGCACAACTTTCCACTACAGATTGCTAATTTACGGCCAACAAGTCTTTCTTCTCCTTTGGTACAAGCAAAGTACCACACACACCCCTGACCAATCTCCTGCTTGAGCAGGGACAGGGGTGAGCTGCTGCTGGTTGTAACAACCAGTTTGCCCGGAACCGAAACTGTGAGTGTGTGCCTTCCGTGCATGTGTGCGGCATCAAAAACCCGGCAATTACTGTATATAAGACGTAATAGCGCCAGGGCAGGTGGGTGGGGCCAGCCGCCGGTCAGAACTACCAGTTTGCCCAAACCGGTCCAAATCAGCAGCAGCCCATCGCTGAGCAGGGGGCTGGACTAGAAGACCACAAGGTCTCTTCTAATTCTGATATGTCCATTTGACTTATCTATTCTTGATTCAGATAAGTCAATCTGCCCCAGGTTGTATTAACTGGTCACTAAAAGGATTTAAAAAGGGGACTGGGCAAGTAACTATGCTACTAGCAGTTAAGATGGCTGTAGAGTTTAGGGATTTGTAGTGCACGTTAGGGTAAATGAAGTCCATTCTGTAAGTATTCAAGGAATATCCTTTGGAAGCTTCTTCCAAATCTTTCAAAGGTTGATTCTCACACTCTCCATATACTTGCTTTCCTGGCACTTCCAAGTAGAAGACAACTTATCTGTGCATCCACATCAGGGGTGGGTTCTACTTACATTTACTACTGGTTTGCAACGGGGCCGTGTGCACATGCTCACTTCACGCGCGTGCATGCGCTCTTCTGCGCATGCACAGAAGCATCCTGATGATGTCAGGGTCAGTGGGCGGAGCCTCCTGCCAGTTTTACTACTACCGGTCCATACCGGGGGCAACCCATCACTGATCCACATGATCACAAAGACAGGCTGAGCATTGCAGAAGATGCTATTTTGCTTCAAGGAGAATGTGCTTTGTTAGGCTTGGCCTAGCCGAGGTCAAGCTGTCAAGGACTTCTAAATTTTCTGCCCGGACTAACTAGAGCAGGGCTGTCCAACTTTGGCAACTTTTAAGATTTGCAGATTTCAACACCCAGAATTCCCCAGCCAGCAAGTCCACAAGTCTTAAAGTTACCAAGGTTGGACACACCTGAACTGGAGCCACTGTGCTCCAAGAGAAAATGTCACTGAACTACATGCAAAGTTGTAAAATTGCTGGGACAGAAGCACATGGACTGAAGGACTAAGGATGGGCATGCCAGAAATCATAGAATTTACTGGAATTTTCTCCTAAAACTGAAGCGTATTCTATCCTTGGGAGATTTGTCACGCAACCCTCCAACTTTTGTTTCAGCCATTGGCAACAAGGCCACTAAGTGGAAAGATGGAAAGCAGGGGTGTCAAACTCAAGGCCTGAGGGCTGGATCCGGCCCACAGGGTGTTTAGATCTGGCCGCCCTGGAAACAGCAAAGGACTGGCCGGTGGTGCCTCTGCCAGGGAAAAAGGAGCTTGGGAGGGCTGCATGCGGCCCTCTCGACCTCCGTTTTCCCTGGCAGAGGGTTGCAGGAGGCCATTGCAGCCAAAAACGGAGCCCAGGAGCCCGTTTTCACTGGCAGAGCGCTCGGACCACTACAGGTGCCCCTGACACGAGTGATGTCGAGCTGGCCACGCCCATCCTGCCCATGCCCACCCCGGGCCCTCAAGGTCAAACACAACCCTGATGTGGCCCTCAATGAAATCGAGTTTGACACCCCTGATGTAAGGCCTTCTAACTCCACCCTTTTCCTTGGGGGGGAAAAAGCATTCTAAATTAATTATTAAAAACCAACTAATAAAAAGGGGGTTGAGAGATCCAAGAATATCTTTTCTCGGAGCTTCTGAGGTCAGTCTGGCCTGACTGGGTTATCTGACTGGATGCACTTTCTTCATTCCAAAAGGATATTTCTTTGTGCTGCCATTAAAATTTGGTTGACAGCGAGTGAGGTATTTGTGGCGTGATGCCCTCAGGAAATGTAAAGCAGCCAAAATTCCCTTTGCATTGCCCAATGCTTTACCTTCCTCCAGTCCACCTCACCGATTCTCGTTCTGTTTGCTTTTGTTATTGCTACAAGGCTTAGAGCAGAGTTTTTCCAAACTTGACAATTTGAAGGTATGTGGACTGGGGGATTCTGAGAGATGATATATAAAGTTGCCAAGTTGGAAATACACTGGCTCAGGGAATGCAAGTGGAACAGCAGCAACCATGAGGAACAGCTGTATAGGTAGTCCTCCCTTAATGTCTGGTTGCTTAGCAACCCTTCTGTAATGTATTGAGTCTGCTCCTGGAGCAGGCCCCCTAGTGGGCATTGATGTAACGTTCTGTTCACGGATTGGTTAGCCGTTTGACAGCCGATATATAAGAGCTGTCAAACAGAGGTTCGCGGTCTTTTCCGCAGAGTTAGCATGCTGCCAGTTACGTTGTAGAGTTAATTAAACAATTTACCTGAGAGAAGATCCTCACGTAAGCGTCGTTCCTCAGATGATCGGCCAGTATTTATTAGTGGCGATGAAGGTGGGATCACTGATCTGAGGAATAAACGATAGAATAATAAGGATATATGAGGGGCTAGGAGCGGCTACCAGCAGAAGTTAAACCGGCGATTACGTTCTGTGGCATTAGGCGCACGGGCGAGTTATTGAGGTGGTGAAATGGCGTCCCCACATAATTTCCCTCCATTTAACCCAGCAACCGAATCGTGGGACGCTTATATGGCCCAATTTGACTGTTTCCTTATTGCTCACGATTATACAAACTTGTCTAGTGAGCGCAAACGGGCATACTTCTTAAGTTTCTGTGGTACCGAGATGTTTGACATGGCCATGACGTTGATGGCACCTGAATCGATTCACTCAGGGATCTGGGAGGAGTTCCTGAAGAAGCTTAAGAAGCATTATGCCCCAGCCCCCTCGAGAATAGCCCACCACCAGCATTTCTATCACCGGGACCAGGGCCCTGGGGAGACTATTAACCAGTATGTTGCAGCCCTGAGGCGAGCGGCGCGACACTGTGAGTTCGTGAATCTCGAGGATTATCTTCTTGACAGGCTCGTGAGCGGGGTCATAAAATCTGTGCAGTCTCATGGAGACCTGCGTAATGACTATTACAACTTATGACTGTAATTTTGCGCTCAACCAAGTTCATAAAATGAGGACTGTTTGTAGAAATTCTGGAGATTTTGAAGGTACCCAAGGATGCTGACTCCTGAGGTTAATTTAATCTGTCACTGTATTTTTTATTTACTGTGGTTATAAAAATACTTTTGCATACATACAAAATATATTTTTGTGCTGGAAATATCAATACCTTGTCAATATTTTGCAACTGCCAGCCTTCTTAGCTTTTTTTCCATGCTGGAAATTTAATGTGTGTAATGGGAATTTAATTCTACACTGTTGGAGGGTATGAGGTTGAAGAAGACTGACAGTTCAATTTTTAATTGCCAGTGTCAGTTGTATTAACTCATCTAATTTCTTTTCAGTGGTAATAGCTCTATAGATACAGCCTTTTAGATGTTACTAAATTACCCATTCTAAAACCAGGCTAGTCAATACATTAGCTAACTAGGAAAAACTAGTTTACTTTTACCAAGAACAGTTTGGTAAAAATAAGGCGAGCAGATCTGGGATGCAGAACTCCAGAAGATCCCTAGAGGGCAGCAAAGAGAAGGGCCACTTGCATTTTTGCATGGCTGCCTTATCTCTAAGCAAATTCTCTTTCCAAATTCTGTCTCATACTGATACTAATGGCAATTGCTTTTCCTCCTTGAGTTTGAAATATTAGCAATCAATTTGTTTATTGACTGTTCCAACTGTGGTCACAAAATGAGGACTACCTATATCTTGGGTTAAGAATCTGTCATCTTTTTTTTCAAGCTGGCAGTTTTCCAGAAGTGTTGAGACTCTAGAAGTCCTCTACAATTACACTCTGTAGGTTAATGGAGGATGACAGATTAGAGAAAACTAAGCTAAATTAATATTACTTTCCCATTGCAGATGACATAGGATAAATGACCATTTATCTAGTTAGCATAAGTCATGGCAAAGGTGAGATTTTTTCAAACCATTGTATTATCACGAACAGACTTTCTGGCTAACACTGGAAGACTTTTGTTCAATTCTTCAGTAAGCCATAAAGCTCATTTTATGATCCTTCACAATATATTTGACAACTTTTCAGTATACTATACAACTCAAGTTTATGATTACAGTAAAATGGGAGTTTTTAGACAAAATGCGAGAGATAAACGAAAGTATAGGTTAATTGTAATAGTTTACTAATCGAAGGACCAGGGGTGAAATCCAGCAGGTTCTGACAGGTTCTGGAGAACTGGTAGTGGAAATTTTGAGTAGTTTGGAGAACCGGCAAATGCCACCTCTGGCTGGCCCGAGTGGGGTGGGAATGGAGATTTTGCAGTATCCTTCCCCTGCCACGCCTACCAAGCCACACCCACAGAACTAGTAGTAAAAAAATTTGGATTTCACCACTGCGAAGAACCATCTGTAATCCATTCTTCTATTAATCATAGTTAGACTATAGGGGAACACACAACAGCACATTACTCTGAGCATATTTTTTCACCAAACCAATGACTTTCCATCTTCATTTTTGCACAGTTATGTGCAACGTCTTTGAAATAAGTGGACTTCAAAGTCCTTTAATTGATATGTGGACATTGCTTATGTATAGTTTCATGTATTGCCTATAAACTCTTCCAAAATAACAAAAATTAATGACTATTTAATTAAAAAAAAACCACTATAGAATACTATAGAGTAGACCAATGGCCGATCTGGGAGTTGAAATACACACAATTTAAGAGTTGCTACAGCCCCACTTAACATTGTCAATGGCTAGGGATAATGGGAGTTTTGCTCACCAATATCTAAAGAAGTTCCCTATCTTGATGGCTCTTAATTGCACCAAAATTAAGTATTTTGCTCCTGCTCTTATTCTATTCTTATCATTGCTTTTCTGCCCCCAGTAGATTTTTCTTTTTTAATATTCCCTGAATATTAACTCTGCAGGTTCATAATTATCATCAAAATAAGCAAGTAAGATAAGTAAAGCAACATGATTCACTGAAAGCCCTTTAAGATGGCACCCAAGTGGTATGGGGAGAGACAATAGTAGAGGCATTTGTTAAGTGAGTTTTGCCTCTTTTTATGACCTTTCTTGCCACAGTTGTTTAGTGAATCACTGTTATTAACATGGTTGTTAAGTGAACCTGGCTTCCCTACTGACTTTGCTTGTCAGAATATCACAGATCTTCTGACCCCAGGACACTGCAACTGTCATAAATATGAGTCAGTTGCCAAGCATCTGAATTTTGATCACATGACTATGAGGATACAATGATTGTGTCAAAATTGGCCATAAGTCAATTTTTCAGTGGTATTGTAAGTTTGAACAGACACTAAATGAAGTGTAAATTGAGGATTACCTGCAAGAAGATTGGAAATACAACACTTCTTCTTTTCCTAAATTTTGGAGATATTCCCAGAATATCCAGATAGCATACCATCAGACAAGAGCATCATGTGACAATCCACAAAAGAGCAGTGGTTAGAATGCAGTACTGCAGGCTGATTGCCAGCAGTTCGACAGTTTGAATCTCACCGGCTCGAGGTTGACTCAGTCTTCCATCCTTCCGAGGTTGGTAAAATGAGGACCCAGAATGTTAGGGGCAATATGCTGACTCTGTAAAACTGCTTAGAGAGGGTTGTACAGCACTGTGAAGCGGTATATAAGTCTACGTGTTATTGCTATTGCGTGCTATCCTTCCCTGCCCGCCCCCACCAAGTGGTAATAGATGGCATTAGAAGTGAAGTTTGAATAGCTATGCCATTTTGGTTTTGAGACTACTGGAACCTACATCTATGTATATTTGCTACGTTTATAGTGTCTTACTTCTCTTATTAGGAAAACTAGTTTTCACTAACCTGGATGACTGACTTCTGGGAAGAACTATGTAGCTATTATCATTAATTATTAGCTAAATGAGTTTCAAGGGGCATGATGGTTCAGCGGTTAAGACGCTGAGCTTGTCTGCTGGAAAGCCGGCAGCCCAGGTTTGTGACCTGACTGCCATGTGACCGGTGAGCTCCTATTACTCACCCCAGCTCCTGCCAACCTAGAAGTTTGAAAGCATGCAAATGCGAGTAGATAAATAGGCACCACTTTGGTGGGGAAGGATACTGCATTCTGTATTTTCACGCCAGCCACATGATGACAGAAATGTCTCTCAGACAATCCAGGATCCCTTGGTTGAGAATCAGAGATGAGCACCGTCCTCCCGAGTCGCAGTGGTGTCTGGACAAGAGAAAACCTTTAAACCTTAAAATGAGTTTCAAACCTGCCGAGTTCAATGGAAGATCTGGTGATGTCTCTTGAGGAAACCAATGTGTTGAACCCCGTAAGATTAGCTCCAAATGAAGGACTTAATTTTCACAAGACAAAAAAAAAAAAAAAAAAAAAAAAAAAAAAATTGACAAACTTCTAAAATATGTTAAAAGTAATCCAACCAAACTTTTCATTGGGAAAAAAATTAGCTGGGTCTGACGACGATTAAAAAGTACTTGTTTTTCATTGCTAATAACAATAACATCAAATTAAAGGGCCAATATTTCAGGGTTAAAAGAAGACAAAAGAAAGGCAGAACGTTTCTGAACTTGAGAGAACCATACGCACACTTCTGTTTGAAAATTTTTTATTCGTTTTCTTTTGCCTTAAAAAAGTTATCAGTGCAACATTTCAGAACATCCACGCCTCACCCACCAAACACTGAGCAGTAGTTAATTTTAATTAGGAAATACTGAGTTCTGAAGCCAGTGGGTTATCATTTTGCTATTTATTTCCTTCTCTCAAACTCTGAAAAAAGTCCTCTGTATAAATTAAACAAATAAAAAAAAAAGGATGTTACTCTCAATCCTAGGTCATCATTACAGCCAACAGAATCGTAATAATGCATCTAAAATGTGTGTCCACAATATATCAAGGGGTACATTTGGGAGGGGGAAAAAACACAAGAAAAAAAATATGACATTCTAGACTTGTTAAAAAGGATAATGGTCCCATATATTTATTAACAGGTTAGCAAAAAATAAAAATAAAAATAAACCAAAAAACCAAAAAAAAAAAAAATCCAATGGATTACAATATTTACATGTTATTCGAAAAATAAAGTAGTGATAAAAGCATGTCACAATCATTTCTTTTTTTTTTTTTTCTTTTTCATTTTTGGTAACCATTACAAACATCCAATCCAGGTATGGAACTGTTTAAATACATTTGATATGAGGCCAATTAAAAAGAAAACATTCAGACACAAAATGTTTATTTATACTTCTCCTTCCAATGTGTTCACCACATGACTTTCCCTCCCCACCAAATAATTAAAAAAACAAACAAACAAACAAAAACCTGAAAGCCCACCCCTCACAAACTAAGAATCTGCAAAATTCAAAACATGCTTTTTCAAGTAGCATTTCCTCCACAAATGCAATGGTAGTCGTAGTTTTTTTTCTTTTCACCTCTGTTACGCCATCCATTTGAGAAGTTTTGTGTGGATATCGGCTTCTCCGCAGCTTCCTGTCTCCCATCCCATCCCTTCCCTTCCCCTCAAAGTTAAAAAAAAATAATAATAAAAAGGAAAAGGAAAAAAAGAAAGAAAAAAGAAAAGTAACCCAAAGAGACACATGCATTTCTAAAACTAGATTTCACTCAAGTACTTTCTACTTTTGGAAAGTAACCCCGTTTGTTCACTATCAGACCATTCTTCCCTGGGCCTGGACCTTCTGCTTCAGATTCATGCAAGATATCCCAACATTTTTACATGGAAAAAGGAACTCAAAACACAACTTTTGTTCCTATTTAGGCTCTGCTGTTCCCCCCTCATGTGAAGAATGCAAGGTGGCGCGATGATTTCTCTCCCTCCTTAAAGTCCACAAAATGTAGATCTCTAGGCTCCTAATATTGCAAAACCAGGTTACCTGAATTTTAGAACTATATGTGGTTATCGATTCCCTTCCCTTCTGACCCTCCTTGTACCAAAATGAGACACACCACATTAAAAAAAAAAAAAAAAGGCAACCATTCTTAAGTAACCGAAATAATAATCAGTGAAAGATGTTCAATTGGATGAGCAACAGAATGATTCTGAGGACACTTGGATGGGTCCACAACCTGCATAGCTGTGCTGTTAAGTTTGGTTCTTTAGTTAAAGGGTTTTTTTTTGTTTTTGAGTTTCTTTAAAAAAGTTACTTCTTTGATATCGCCACATGTTTAAAACTAAATAATAATCATCGTCATCACCTATTCACAAGAACTACTTCTCCTTCCCAGCCCTATCACATTGGGTGAGGGCAAAGGAGAAATGCGGGGGAAATAACATTACTTTACATGGAAAAAAAATTAATTGTGCTGTATTGTAATCCCTCAGGCTGAGCCGACGTAGACATGGGGCAAACAAGAACGGCACAGAGTCAATCACATGAGTCTTAAAAAATAAAAATAAAAAAATAAATCCAACCAACCAACAAACCCAACGCCCTAAAATCATAGCTGAACGCTAACAAACAGCTTACCTGGAATAAAAGATGACAAGTCACAGACAGGTATCTAGGAATTCTCTCTTTTTTGTTTTGTTTTTTTACTAAAATAATTAAAAAATCACAGTATTTTAAGAAATAAACCCCCCACAGGGATTTTTGAGCACAATTTTGCTTTTTTTTTGTTTTTTTTGTTTTCTTCTCTTTCTTTTAAAACTTTGTGGTTTTTCTTCCATTCACCATCTTGCCCAGCAGTCTGTCTTTCTATATATATTTAACCACAACGACAACAGGTAGTACTCACAAATGCAGAGATTTGTTTTGTGTTTTTTTTTGTTTTTGTTTTTAATTTCCCTTGGTTAATTCTGAGGTACTAGGAAACAGGTGACTGTTTTAAGCCAAAGCAGTCTTTAACTTTTTTTTTTTCTTGGTTTTTTTTTTTTGTCACTCTGGAAAAGCGTAATATGTATATTAAAACTAGAAAAAAAAAAGAGTGCCCCAAAGTTGGGCACGGAACTTTGTCCCCTGCATTCTTCCATCCTTGGGACGCCTCCGTCGTTGAAAGGATCCCGAAGTCTCCAGTGGTGGAGCACAAAGGCAAAATGCAAGACGCGTCTGGGAATTTGATTCTCGCAAGTCCAAAGTTATGACTGTGTAACTTCCCATTGTCGAGATCCAGAAGAGTCGTGCGGGTGTCATGGAGCCACGGATCCCACCGTCCTCAATTAAATAAATTTAATCTATGTACACACACGCCCACGCATGCACGCACACACGCACGCACACACACACACACACAGGTACCAGTGCTTTGAAAATAGATCATTCAGTCCTAAAAGCAGCTTTGATTCTTCCTTGTCCCCCTGCCCGCCCCCTCCCCATTCATCACGGTTCAAGTAGGTTGTCGGAAATCACACCAGGTGCTCATTCACTTTTGACCTCTGCCATCTCTGGGAGTGATTTATTATCAGCAGCAGCAGTAGCAGCAGCAGTGACACAGATGGCAGCTTCGTTCTTGTGGGAAAACTCCACCAGTCTCTTTGGGCTGCTTTCCATTTCTTCTGCCAATGGTACCTTAACCGTCTCTTCTGCATTCTCTTTGGCCTGGCTTTCGTCACTGATGACCCGGTTGGTTTCATTCATTGCCCTGGAAATGGAGACAGGAAGGGAAAAAAAGGTGACGATTTGGGCATCACAGGGACCTCTCGGCTCTTCTTGCTAGGACAGAGCCAACATGACTTAGAAATTTGGAAGAGTAGATCCACGCTGGCTTTAGGAATAACTTAGCACATCAGCTGGCCTCTGAGCCTGGGAATGAGATGATACGTTTGCAGTACAGGTAGTCCTTGAATTACGACCATAAGGGAGCATAATGCCCATTACGGTTGTAACATTAATGGAATTGCTTTAAATGAATGAACCCCATCCCTCCTCTCCCCACTGCATTTGTTAATCTAATACATGGTTTGTTAAATGCGCATGAAGTTTCTCAGGGATGGGGAAGACCATGGGGACCCTAGTGCAGAAAAAGACCACCTACCTGGGACCACCCAAGGTCTCCCCACACCCACTGAGATATCTCATATTCCCCTTCCCATCCCTTGGGGTCCCCATAGCTGCTTCAGCCTCCTCCGCACTTACCTTTCGAAGAACGGCAGAGCTCAGGGCTACGTGACAAAAAAGTGGCCTTATTCTCAGATGCAGGTGAAGTTGTCTTCTTTAGATCTCGTGTTCTTCTGCCCCCTTTGGAAAAAGCTTGTCCCTCAGACAACAGAGACCTGCAGGGGTGCGAGATTGCACCCTTGAAGGCTTCCATCCCTTTTGCAAAAAGCTTTTTGGTACAGAGGAGAGAGGCCTGCAGGGGGCGATCTCGCGCATCTGCAGGCCTCTGTCCTCCACACCAAAAACCTTTTGCAAAGGGGATGGAAACCTTCAGGGGATTGATCTTGCGCTCCTGCTGGCCTCCATAGTCTGTGCAAAAAGCCTTTTGCAAAGGGGGCAGATGGGCATGTAAAACAGCTTTACCAGTTTCTGAGAAGATAGTCACTTTTCTGCCACGTGGCCCTGAGTTCTGCGGATCTTCTAAAGGTAAGTGAGCGGATCAGTGACAGGATAGGAAGGAGCCAGTGGGCTAGCACATTGGGGCCAGTGCCTGTTAGGACTCTGAGGGATGGGGGAATAGGCAGGGGAATGAGTCTCTGTGGTTGGTTGTAAGACTGAGCGACTACCATGGTGCTGCAACATTCGTAACTGTGGGACTGGGTTGTAAGTACTTTTGGGGGTAGTGTCGTAACTTTAAACCATTGCTAAGTGAGCTGTCGTAACTCAAGGACTACCAGTACAGGGCAAAATAAGGTGGGTGTTGTTTCTTCCAAATGGTTAGCAAGTTCCCCCTTAAATCAGAAGAGAGGGAGAGGAACAAAGGCATCAAGAAGCACCTGTCTTCATGCACTTGCTGATTTGGGGGACTAAAACATAGATATTTGGTTCCCAAGATTTAATTTCTTTTTCCTTTTAATAAGGATGACTAATTAGATTTTGCAAGATTATGGATTTCTCTGGGACTTAAAAGAGTAACTGGGCAATTTATTGTAGCTTAAGAGAACCAGTTTGTTATAGTGAGGTTAAAACACCAAGGGTGGAAACTGGAGACTACGGTATGAGTCCCAGTTCCATCTTAGGCACAAAGCCACTTGGG
Organism: Arizona elegans; assembly: GCA_022577455.1. Taxonomy (NCBI): domain Eukaryota; kingdom Metazoa; phylum Chordata; class Lepidosauria; order Squamata; family Colubridae; genus Arizona; species Arizona elegans. The sequence goes on along the minus strand of JAKOOJ010000008.1, from coordinate 5,355,744 downwards.
TGGCTTTGGGCCAATTACTATCAACCTTAGGCCAGGAGAAAATGGCAAACTACTTCTGAAAAATCTTGCCAAGAAAACTGCGGGGAATCTAGGCAGTCACCAGGATCTGAGTCAAAAGCAGCAATTTTTTAAATTTTATATAAAAGGAGTTCATGGGTTAATGTCTGTTTAAGACCAAGCATAAAATACAGTTAGGGAGTTGCATATTTTTGGTGGGGGGGCAGGGAAGGGTTGTGTCTGCATGTCAGCAACTATACAGTAGAAACAATTCCATTCATGAATATAATGCATATGTCCAAGTAATGAGACACCCTCACCCCCCAAAAAATAGAATACAATCAAATGTCTACTATATAATCCATGTTGGGAATTACTATCTAGTTAATGGATAACAACATTTGAAAATGTTATCCCGATGAAGCAGGATATTCAGAAGTAGATGAAAATATTGTTATGTTTGTAGGGAGAAATTATGACTTTTGTATCAAGACTGATATATATTTTTGTCCCACTCAAATATTTGATACAGATGAATAAATAATTACATTTTGTGGAATGAAAAATATACAGGATCTCTTGGTGAGTTATGCTGAGGGTAGCTTTAATTTTTCTAATTTTCAACAATATCACTGTGGTTATATATTAGACATTCATGTATTAGAAGGAAAATATTATTGACTATTTACCGTTAGTAAACAGAACACAGTTTTGAAACTACTGTTCAGTAACCTTGTAATCCAACAAGTTCTTTGTTTTCATTACAGTAAAACCCAAAGCTATATACAGTAAAAATGCAGTTTCCTACAGTCAGCATTAATTTATCTTTAACTGGCTGATAATAAATATGCTTTATTTATAGAATTTGCTTCATAATACACAGTATACCAGGGAAACATTCTATTCTTCCCTTTGCTGGTGGAAGAAGTGGTAGCTTCTGGATTCACTTACATGCCATGTCTCAGTACATGCCGTTCCCATTCAGAGCCTTCAGCAAATGTTCGCCCGCAAAATTCACAGGGGAAGCGTTTTTCAGGAGGACCGTTTTCTGAAAACCTCATGTCCCCTTGGAGGAAAAGAAGCACATAGACATGTATCAATCTTAAGAATAAGACAAAGTTCTCTGAAAGAGGCAGAAGGCAGAAAGAGAAAGTAGTCTGAAAGTCCAATACGAAAAAAATACATCACAAATTTCCCTACTTGAAAGGACTCGTGAGATGGGAATCCAATATCTTTAGAGAGGGACATTTTCATTTGGCAAAGAATGTGACCATCCTGTGCTTCTCTTTGAGACACACCCACACACACGTATTTGAAAGGTAAGAGAAGCACAGGATGGTCACATTCTTTGCCAAATGAAAATGTGTGTGTGTGTGTGTGCATATATGTATGTATGTATACATACATACATACATACATATATAGAGGGAGGGAGGGAGGGAGGGAGGGAGAGAGAGAGAGAGAGAGAGAGAGAGAGAGAGAGAGAGAGAGAGAGAGAGAGAAAGCCTAGATTTTACTTAATGGTGTTTGAGAGAGAGTGAAATTTCATTTCATGAATAGAACATTTTACCGATTTTACCAGTCTTGTCTCCCATTCTTTATACAGGTAGTCCTTGACTTATGACCACAATTGAGTCCAAAATTTATGTTGCTAACTGTGAAATTTGTTAAGTGAGCTTGGTCCCATTTTATGACTTTTCCTTCCACCGTTGTTAAGTGAATCACTGTGGCTGTTAAATTAGTAACATGGTTCTTAAGTGAATTAGGCTTTCCCATTGACTTTGCTTGTCAAAGGTCGCAAAAGGGGATCCCAGGACACTGTAATGGTCATAAGTGTGAAACAATTGCCAAGCATCTGAATTTTGATCCCATGATCATGGGGATGCTGCAAAGGTTGTAACTGTGAAAAACGGTCGTAAGTCACTTTTTTTCAGTGCCGTTGTTACTTCGAACAGTCACTAAATAATCTGTTGTAATTTGAGGACTACCTATTTCTACAGTGGTGCTTAACAGTGTGTGAACCCTTTTAAATTTTCAATATTTCTGCATAAATACGAAGAATCCAAGACCTTGGTGCCTTCCGCCGTGCCCTTAAGACCTTTCTTTTTCAGCAAGCCGGGCTGGCTTAACACATTTTTAAATGTTTTTAATGGGTTTGTTATTGTTTTTTAACTTTGGTGCCAAACGCATATATATCTTTTTAACTGTATTTTAATGTTTGTATTTATGTTTTTACTTTGGCTGTGCACCGCCCTGAGTCCTTCGGGAGAAGGGCGGTATATAAATTTGATAATAAATAAATAAATAAATAAATAAATAAGATCTACAATGTGACCTGTTCTCCACACAAGTCCTAGAAGTAGACACAGAGAACCCAATTAAACAAATGGGTGTGTATATATATATGTGTGTATATGTGTTTATATGTGTGTGTGTGTGTGTGTGTGTGTGTGTGTGTGTGTGTACAGTTAATATCTCGGGTTTCTTCCCGTGTAATTGTAAACATATCCCTAAAAGGGTAGTAGCAACGTTTCGACGAAATCGCATTCGTCATCTTCTGGCTGAAGTTCTCGGTATGGTGCTTATGGGCAAACTGGGTGATCGTAACTGACGTTTTTCTATGAAAAGAGGCAAAGGTGTATTCTGATTGGTCGACAGTGTTGTTGTATTCTGATTGGCTGATGACGTAGTTGTATTTTGATTGGGTGGAAGCGCTGTTGCTTGGTTGTGGGTTAATGGATAAGTTATGCTACTACCCTTTTAGGGATATGTTTACAATTACACGGGAAGAAACCCGAGATATTAACTGTACACACATATATACCCGTGAAAACTTACATATATATATATATATTCATTGAGGATAATGACCTAAAGCTATATATTTGCATATGCATCACTTGTATATTACCCATCATACCTGTCTCATTGTTCTAAATCGTACATTAATTCACTATCAAAGCTGATACCAGACAGAGCATAGAAAAACTCAACGAAGTAGTGCAAGATTCAAAGATGTGGAGAGACCTGGCCCATAGAATTGCCAAGAGTCAGACTCAACTCAACGGGTATCATCCTCATCCTCATCTTCATCTAGTAACCTTGAAAATAATTTTAAGTTCCAAAGGCATGATTTTACTGCCATAGCTCAACTACTTTAACTATCGTTAGTTAATTATACTATTATTATAACAATTACTATTATTGTTAGTATTTATTTATTTATTTATTTATTCTTTGAATTTGTATACCGCCCTACTCCCGAAGGACTCAGGGCAGTGAACAGCCATGGAATAAAACATATAAATACAAAATTTAAAATAGATTAAAATGAATTAAATAATTTGGCTGAACAAATTTAAAACCCCAATAATTTAAAACCAGATTTAAAATTTCCATTTAAAAAGAGGAAAGACTTAGGTCAGGCCGGCTTGGTGAAATAGGAAGATCTTAAGCGCGTGACGGAAGGTACGCAGATCCAGGATCCTCCATATCTCTGGGGGGAGCTCGTTCCAGATAATAGGTGCCCCCACAGAGAAGGCTCTCCCCCTGGGGCCGCCAGTCGACATTGTTTGGCCGACGGCACCCGGAGCCCCTCTCTATGGGAGCATACTGGTCGGTGGGACGCTATTGGTGGTAGCAGGCGGTCCCGTAAATAAACAGGTCCTAAGCCATGGAGCGCTCTAAAGGTGATAACCAAAACCTTGAAGCGCACTCGGAAGACTACCGGGAGCCAGTGCAGCTCGCGCAGGAGAGGTGTTACATGGGAGCGCCACGTCGCTCCCGTCACCACCCGCGCGGCCGCACTCTGCGCCAGTTGGAGCCTCCGAGTGCACCTCAAGGGGAGCCCCATGTAGAGAGTATTACAATAGTCCAAACGGGAGGTGATGAGGGCATGAGTGACCGTGCGTATAGTATAGTTGCCATACTCAACTATTTACCTATTGTTAGCTAGTTATATAGTCCCTATATAAAATAATAATCCCAGAGGATATGGGAGAATTATGGGGGATCTTATAACTTCTAGTATTGGTATTTTACATAGATACTATCGATCTCTAAAGAGAATTATTTCCACTTGTATGAATTGTTTTGTATAGTACAAGGCACAGAAGTCAGGAAATGCCTCACAGTTGTCATCTTTGCCTTGCGAAAAATAGATGCTGGTTGACGGCAAATCAAATAAGCCAGCACTGCTGGCTTAACTTTAACTTGTGAACGAACCTATTTTGTTATAACAACTGAAGAGTCACTTAACAGAAATATGATTTTTATGAGTTCATTCGGGCTAAATTTACTTGTTCTAGTGTTCTGTGAGCATCTTTTCAAAAGTTTTTCTGAATAAGAGTTCAATTTGGTTCCACTGAAGTGGGTGACATTTATGCCACAGATCAGTGATAGATCAGAGCCAAAGGTCTGCAGCCATATGATCTCCACCTATAGGGAAGACATTCCTTGTAGAGTAACACTCAGTGAAAGTGTTTATTACTCTGGGAATGCCCTGCCAATCAACCCTTTGAGAGTAGACCAGCCAAATACTTCTCACTGATTCTAACGGGGGAAGCACTAATTATCGGCTTAAGCTTTGGCTGGATGTTATTCTGCAGAACATAATGGAGCATTCCCAAGACCCTGAAATCACAGTGGACATTCCTCCTGGCTAAAATACGGGAGACCAGTGTGAACCAGAGAGCTGTCTGCCAAACAAAAGATGAAATGTTTTCTCACAAAATTAAGACGATTGCCACACAGGCCATTAAAAATAATTACTTGGACTATCTTGCTTGATTTCTTTTCACTGAATATGAGACAGTACCATCTGCTCCAAGCATTAATTCTGTAGTGGGGATTATCCTGAGTAAAAAGAACAACAGAATGCCAATGTCTCTCGCTTCCCAGAGTCCTCTCAAAGTACATAATGAAAAACAGTCGGATTTTGCTTCATTTAATTGCTGATCTTTGCTTGCCTCGTTTCCACTTTGTGTTATGCTGCACACAACTCATGAGCCAACCTAACCCATTGACAATCTCTCTTTTGCTTTTCTGTGTGATCTCCTACACATATATTGTATGCCCTTCTTCCTCTGCAGTTTTTTTTTTTTTTTTTTTTTGTGGGAATGGCTGCAAGAAATATTGTCAAATTTTTCCCAAGACTTTTCCAAACACATAGATACGTTTTTGTTTCAGAGGATACTGTACTACAACTCTCTGAAATTCAAGCCAGGCCAATTTAAACTATCCTCAAATAGTTTAAAAAAAAAAAAAGACTGGTTGTTCTTTTGAGGTTAAACTTTTTTTAATTCCTCAAATGTCAATCTATCTGCTTCAGAGTTTGGGTCCTCAAAGCAAGCAAATTCTTGGAGGGAAAGGGAAAGGCCGTCTGTAGTTTTACAGACTTTGCTGTTGAAAGTTAACTCAGAGTAGATACAACTCCATCATTTAATAATTTATTTCTCCTAGGGTTCTCTGAAGGGCCCAGTACTGGAAAATGTTTATAAAATGTCCACAGGTTTACAGCTCAAAGCTAGTAAGACGAAGGGGCTTTGTATTTTAGGGTGCTCTGATTTTGGCGATCTCCCATCTTTTGTTCTGAATGGGGTTGCCCTACCTTAGACAGATCCCATGTGCAATATGAAGGTCCCTCCTCAATTTGCAGCTTCTATTTGAAGAACAGGTGGCAACCATGGCCAAGCGGTCTTTTGCACAACTTTGTGTTATGCATCACGTAACTGTTCTGGACTGTGAGGTCTTTTTCATAGTCACCCATGCCTTAGTCATTGGATTACTGGTACGCACGTTACAACAGGCTTATTCAGAAGGTTTGCCTGGTGCAAAATGTGGCAGCACAGCCAGTTCTGGGTGCCAGTTGATCTGTATATGTAGGTACCTCTACTGTATTGCTATCAGGATGCTTTTGGGTGCAATTCAAGGTATTCTTCAGAGCTTACGGGCTGGGCTGGACTACCTACCAGGTTATGTCTCTCTAGTGGTGTCTACCCATCTTGTGGAATCCAACAGAAAGGGCATACTCCAGGTCCCACCCATGATCTAGTGCCGTCTGATTTAGGAACAAAGCCTTTTCTATCAAGGTGTCCATCCCCAGGAACATCGTTCCCCCAGAGACTGAACTTGTCTCAAAGCCTGTCGGCCTTTCACAAGGCATGGAAAACCTGGTTTTGTCATCAAGACAGAAGATAAAAGTGGGCGAACCATTTCTTAGTCATAGTTGTGCTAAATCAGTGTTCTCAATTACTATATAGTTTTATGTCATTTCTGCTGTTTTTCGTCTCTATTGCTTTTTACTATGTTTTTATAGCTGCCTGGAGTCATGCATATGAAAAGGGGGGGGGGCATATTAAACAAAGAAACAAATAAAAATTGAGACTTATGTTTGTGGAGAACAGATCTATCAACAGCTGTGAGTCAGATCAGCTAAGAATGGATTGTAACAATACAAGGGAGATATTGTTACCGTTAATTATGATTCCCTTTCGAATCAGCATACCGTATTTTTCGGAGTATAAGACGCATCGGAGCATAACACGCACCTTAGTTTTTGGGGAGGAAAATAAGAAAAAAGCTGATTGGCAGATGGATCGGCCTCCTGGAATACCCCCAAGCTGTTCCCAGAGGTGAATTTTAGCAACAGGTTCCTTGTTGTGAGCTCTGTGCCTTGCTTCTTTTTCTGCCTCTGAAACTTCTGAAACTCTGTTTCAGAAAAAAACTTTTTCCTGCCTCTGAAAGCCTCTGAAGCTCTGTTTGGGGGCTTCTTTTCTGAAGCTCTGTTTGGGGGTTTCTTTTCTGAAGGTTCATTTCTGATGCATTTTTTAGCCTCTGAAACCTCTGTTTGAGAAGCTGGGCAGGGCTACATTCGGAGTATAAGACGCGCCCAGATTTTCACCCTCTTTTTTTGGGGAAAAAGGTGGGTCTTATACTCCGAAAAATATGGTATGTGAAATCCCAGTGAATTAAGATTGTGTTTTTTCACTCATTGCCTGCCTGCTTGCCAGCCATTGGGAGGATCCAATTCATAATCAATGATCAGCAGTGCAAGAAATGGGTACGATTCAGGTGTCCATAATAGACAAACAGCAAGTCCTCAAGACAATGGCCTTCTCAATCATGGCACCTTGTTTTGCCCCTTTTCTCCCTACCCACCCCAAAAAAAGTTCACTTGGTATCAACGTAATCTTTATGGTGTTACATAGATACATTTTCCTTCCGGTCATGCACATGGATTTAATAATTCTTTAAGAAACAGAAGACTTTGGGACAGTGAGTGCTTATGCTCATTGGCAGTTCCTTTTTGTTGAAAAATTAATACTATGGAGGATCAGATCCATGAGTTAAGCTTCAAAGAGGTTAATGTTTAATTGTGCTCCTCAAATCTGAGATCTACAGTATATTTTGGAGTATAAGGCACACCTTTTTCCCCTCCGAATGTAGCTTTTTCAAAGCTTTTTTCCAGCCCTAACAAGGCACTAACGAGTGAAGCATCTTCCCAGCTTTGCCTGCTCCCTTGACTCTCCTCCTAGCGAGTGAAGCAATCTCCATGCTTTGCTCTTTTGCTCCGACTCTCAGCTGTTCTTTAGAAGCCTTTTTTCAGCCCTAACTAGGCGCTAGCTGAGTGAAGAGATCTCCCCGTGCTTTGCCTGCTTTTCTCATTGCTGCTTCCTCTCAGCTGTGCCTTAGAAGCTGTTTTTTATTCCCAAGCAGGGGAAACTAATGTGCCGAAACTGATCAGACTAAGGACACTAGCCAGATGAATACCTGGTAGGCAGATTTTTTTCCCCATATTTTCCTCCCCCAGAACTAAGCTGTGTCTTATACTCCGGTGCATCTTATACTCTGAAAAATACGGTATTTATAAGGAATTGGGGATCTACCGGTATTATACCTGGACTGTTGCAAAAAAACAAAACAAAAAACAAAACCCCAAAAACAAAACCATGATGATATATTCTTGGAATGATGAACAGATTCTAAAGGTTGCCCGAACAAACTGTCCTTTGAACAGGCTCCTGCTGTTTGGAGGAAAGGCAAGTCAGTTCACATTTTAGCATGACTGGAAGCTTTCAAAATGTTTCTCACTGGAACTGCTGGGTGGAGGACAATTAATCAAGACAACCACAACACTGACCTCTCTCTTCTGTCTCGGGGCTCATCTCCTCATCCTTTTCTTCCTCATCACTGCTGGAGCTCTCCTCTTTTCCTTTCATTTGCTCCAACTGATCTAAGTTAACCCGTCCAACCAGCTCAAAATTGCGACTCACCTTTGGGGAAGAAAACAATACAGTGTATTTGCAAAAACTGCAACGAGTGCTACTCTTTTAAAGCAGCTGCTTATTTTTCCTGGGAGCAGGACACTCCTACTGTATATAAGGAACTGAGAGTCCAAACACTGTATAGTAGAGTGTTATGGAAACAACAGGTTGAAAAAGACTGTGATATCACTATGCGTGCTTGAACTCCATAGACCAATATTCTTCTCACTATTCCACAAGAGGGAATCTTCTCCATAGGAACAAAGTAAAGAATTGAAGATCTGAAAAGGGTTAAATAACAGAAGACAGATGGTTTCTTCTGGCAGGGTTTACATTTGCCCTTATTTGAAGTAAGATGAAAGTGCTGATGAAAGAAAAGACAGAGATAAGAGAAACAATGCCCTCTGGAACGATCTGCTCCCGAGATACCATTGGCGTGGACCCTGTTGGCCTTTAGAAAGGCAATTAAAAAAAAAAAAGCACTTTCTCTTTGGGCTGGAAAAATTGGAGTTCCTGTCTGGAGCAAGATATGAATGCAAGTTTCTGGTTGCCTATTAATCTCTTAGAAGTTAATTAAAATCGTTCATCTTGTTTTGATTTGGGGCACTATTGTACGCCATCCAGAGTTGCAATGTTCAAGTTGAGCAGCTTTAATAAATTCTATAAACACAAGCAAAACACCACTGATACCTTTCTAGAGGGTGGAGCAGGAAGCGGGCCATATCCATTCTGATCTTCAAAGTCCCAGCACAATCGAGCAAGAGAACATACTGAGAGTGTAATTAGACCTCCCTAGATTGATTGGTTGATTAATTAAAGGCTGGGTATAATGACTGGATTTCCAGAGATGCCCATTATTTCTCACGTCAGTGCAACCAACACCTCCACCTCTTATAATGTTGCTGGCTCGCCACCCAGTGCAGCCACCATAGGGAGGAATGGTGAAAATCTGGAGCCCTGCATCTGGAGCCCTGCATAGCCCTTAAGATGAGATACAACCACTGGGCATGGAAACTAAAGATGGCAGCCTTCAATTGATTCACTGGGTGATTCTGGCAGGAACAGGAGGCAAAAAATAAACTGTTTTGACCAGCTTGAGATAATACATACCATCCTCCTCATTCCACATATTATTTAATTGAGCAGGATGTATTTTATGTAGTCCTACACCATTATTATTAAGACAGCTGATAGGAATAAATATGGTCCTCTGTACAATTAAATTGCAAGGAGGCCTTTCACTGCATGCTTCATAACACAACTCAATTTATACATTTTGCCAGCCAAACGTTGTGACTCTTTGGGATGAGACACCTGCTAACAAAACATTGGCAGGACAGCTTGGGCAAGGGTGGTGAATACAGAACACCTTCCTAATGTCATGTATCATGTCACCATCTGGAATATTGTGTTTCACTTTGCATCTCAATGAGCACACAATTAAACAAATATGTGCAGAGACCTTTGTTACTGTCTGCTGCTTGCAGCGGGATGCCACAGCCTATCCCAACAGCCGGTCTTCTCCCATTCAGAGGCAGAGAGCTTCTGAAAAGAAGAGGCTCTGCCTTGCCATCTGATGAATTATAGGGGGTGAGATTTTATAGGCTGTGCGTCTTTTGCCATTTCTACCACTTAAAAGAGCCATTTTAGCTAGAGTTCCTGGAAGCTCATCACCCGGAACCAGATGCAAAGCAGTGATGCCTGTAGCTTGTACTGTTAAATGTATAAAGAATGAAGCTGACACTCAACACGTCCAGCACTGAAATTTGTTTCTTTATACTAGAAACAAGCACATAGTCAAGTTTAAGGCAAAAATGCATTCCTGGTTTTCCATCCAAGCTCATTTTATCACAGCAGTGCGATTTAGAAGGGGAGGATTTTTTTGTTCTCCTGGAGTTGCTGCTGTTAAATGACTGATAATCAGAAAACAGTGATTGATTTATGCCAATCTATTTTCTGCCGCGTACCTGCCATACGCTAACAGCAAGTTTACTGTCCGAATGAAGATCCACTTCCAATGGAGAGTAATTCACTCCCGATTATTATTAATTTTTTTATAGAAGTGAAACATTTTCAGGGCGGGGGGGCAAGCAGCAAAAGTGAAGAAGAAAAGGAGTTCAACCAGATGTTGAATCAGTTAGAATGCTACTGGAGTATATAAATTCAAAAAACCAAGATGATGGGCATGGAATGAGGTCTCCGCAGTGCAACATTTAACAGCAGGTTAGACTTCTTTTGCCTAATAAAGACTGATAGATTTTCCTTTATGCATTTACCTCTAATAACATTTTAAAGGCCCAGAGCCTTTAAAACATATATTCCCTTAATTATGGAAACACGTGTTCAATTCATTAGATACTTATGGAAAAAAATGAGTTCCTTTAGAAGAGGCTGGCCAGCTGACATCTCAAGTAAGGCGAGACACCCCCCCCCTTTTTCCTCCCTCCCAAAGGCCTGGGCCTCAATGAGCAGAAACCACCGCTCACCTTATGCTCATCGCGAAGGTGAGCATCAAGCTCATCCGTGTGCTTGGTCTCGTAGTAGCAGAGTTGGCATTTGTAAGGTCTCAGCTCATTGTGCTTCTCTATGTGTTGCTGTAGACTCTCATCGCTGGAACAGGTGAAGGTGCACTTGTCACAGCGGAAAACGACTCCCTGCAAATATTTGGACAGCTTGGAACGGCAAACTTCTATGGGAACCACTCGCTCTTCTATTGGGGCGAAAAAGAGATGATAAGAGAAAGCATCATTAACAAGGAGAGTTATTTCTGCTATTTCTCCAGATGCTCAGGGATGGTCACTTCAGTTTATTTTTCTGTACTTTACGAATCCTCGATTTACAACCATTCATTTACGGACCGTTCAAAGTTACGACAGCACCAGAAAAAAAAAGTGACTCATATCATGTTTCACACTTATGACTGTTGCAGCGTCCCGGGGTCATGGGATCGCCTCTTTGCAACTTTCTGACAAAGCAAAGTCAATAGGGAAGCCAGATTCATTTACCGACCAGGTTACTAGCTTAACAACTAGTGATTCGCTTAGCATCTGCATAGAGAAAAGTCATAAAGTGGGGCAAAACTCACTTAACAATTGTCTTGCTTAGCAGCAGAAATTTTGCGCTCAACTGCAGTCGTAATTCAAGGACTATCTGTGCTTGTCATAAAAACGCCACCTTTTACCCATTTTCTCATCATAGCCATATGAATTAGGAACACGGTTCTAGTTTTGCAAATATGCCCAGGCTGTGACCTTGGGAGTAAATTTCACTCAACTCGTTACTTTTGAGTGCACAATACATCAGCTTGTCCAGTTAGTTACTGAATCATAAAGCCAATTCATTCATGATAGATGAAATAGGTAATTCAAAGCCTGTTCACTTCTTTTTTGTTCTAGCCGCGATTCCCCAAATGGGAAATATTTTCCAAATTTTGCTCTGGTGTGTTCTATTTGCCTATAAAAAAAAAGAAGGGATGGAATGCAGCAGAGCAAAGTGGAATGATAAACATATTAACTGGCTACATTGGACTTCAAAATTGTTGTAGGAGGACATTTCTATTTCTATTGGAAGTTACTGCAAGCCTGAATGCTATTATTCCTCGGCAGAAGGACTTGAAATTGGATGCTAGTGCATAGTAGCTGAATCAGAAATAATAAAATTTGACTTTATTACAATATGGGCAACAGCTTTTCTCTAAAACAGATGCTTGTTTAGCAATGTTAAGACTTTATATTGCCGATTATTGTTGCAATGAGTGGTCGCTGTGGGTTTTTTTTTTTGAGGGCATAAAATGGTGTTCTAATCAAATTTGCCAGATTTTGTTTTTTGTATCCCATTGGTCTTCGATGAGTTTTTTAACAGCTTCCCCCCCTCTACTTCTTCATCTGTGTATATTTGCCAACTGAAGACAGCCTTTCAGAGATCTGATGAAATGCCTTATTGTTATAAAGGTGTTTCTCAAAATTCCCCATTGTAGCTAACAGGATTAAGAGCAATTAGAACGAGCTTCAAAAGAACCAGCAGGCAGGAGGACCCTTTGAAACCTACCAACTTCATGCAAGTGAATTTCTGCTCACCTAACAAACCTTCCCTTCCCTTCCCTCCTTCCTGGAAGGATGTGGAGCAGGGGAGGAACAGCACAGAGAAAATACACAGCAAATAATCCTTGTTGCCTATTTATAAGAACTTGCATCTGTTTCTAAAGTTTTTGATATAAATAGTAATAATGTGTGTGCAATTCCTAAGTTTAAATGAAGGCATTTCCTACAATGGAAACAATTTGTGTGCTTTAATAAGTTTGGATTGTGCTGCTTCTTTGGAGAAACTGAAGTCTAAACTACTAGAAAAACGATTAAAATTATGGAGGTGCCAAGAGTGGTTAAGGCACCAGGCTAAAAAGTGGGAGACTGTGAATTCTAATGAAAGGCAGCTGGGTGACCTTGGGCCAGTCACTTTCTCTCAGCCCACCCCACCAGTGGTGGGTTTCAAATTTTTTTTACTACCGGTTCTGTGGGTGTGGTTTAGTGGGCGTGACATGGCTTGGTAGGCGTGGCAAGGGAAGGATACTGTAAAATCTCCATTCCCTCCCCAATCCAGGGGAAGGATACTGCAAAATCCCCATTTCCTCTCAATCAGTTGGGACTTGGGAGGCAGAGGATAGATGGGGGTTGGGCGAGTCAGAATTTTTTCTACTGGTTCTTGAACTATTCAAAATTTCTGCTACCAGTTTTCCAGAACTGGTCAGAACCTGCTGAAACCCAGCTCCTCACCCCACCTCACAGGATTGTTATTGTGGAAAATATAGGAGGAAGAAATAGTATTAGATATGTTTCACCATCTTGAGTTATTTGTAAAAATAATAAAGGCAGGATACAAACAAACTCTAAGAAAATCATTGGGATACAATGAACAAACAAGTAAATAAATATAGGTAGCCCCTGACTTAAAACCACAATTAGAATTGGAAAATTCATCATTAAGTGGTGCAATTGTTAAGCAAGACATAACATGATTGTGACTTGCAACCTTCCCTTCCTGCTACCACATTGGCTTTGCTTGTTGGAAGCTGTCTGGGAAGTCCCACAAATGGTAATCACGTGACTGTGGGAATGTTGCAACAATCATAAGAACTTGTTTTCAACACTATCGTAACTTCAAATGGTCACTAAATGAATGATTGTAAGTCAAGGATGACCTGTAGGTCATCTGTAAGCAAGCTACCATGAGTATCCAGGAGCAAAGAGGAAGAATGATGTTCATTTTTTGAAAGAAGTCAAATAAATAAGCTATTACTGGGTCATGTCACAGCCCCAAATTGTGAGGAAGTTTATGTTCAGTCAGTAGCACTTTATCAAAAAATGTCATGTCCCAAAATACCATCTCCTATGGAACCATGGCATTTATGTAGGTCATTAATTATATGAGAAGTAGCCTACAGGAAGACCTTAAACAAAGTAACTGCCAGCTGCCATCTTAAGTTTGCTTGTGCCTCGCTACCATGCAGTGATAATCTGCCATGAACGTTGGGGAGAGTGGTTGGGAGGGGGAATGCTTGGGGAAAAATGAAAGTAACTGCTGCATCTCCCTGAGAAGCTGCTTCAAGGTCACGGACTGGGAAAAGAAGGCAACTGCATATCAACTGACTGTTCTGAAAACATTTTGCATGAACCTGATTGATCATGGGGCGGTCAGTGATGGGAGGGAGAGAAAAGTTGAACTTAGGGATTTTGCTGTACGATTCTCAGTTCTGCCTATGCATTACTGCACTACACTTGACTTCTAATAAAATTATACCTTTCTCAGAAAAATGGATCCTAGGGTAGAGCGGGGTGTCAAATTCGATTTTATTGAGGGCTGCATCAGGGTTGTATTTGACCTAGGGGGGGCGGAGTGGGTGTGGCTGGGATAGGTGTGGCATGGCCAGCTCGACTTCACTTGTTTCAGGGGCACCTGTGGTGGCCAAATGCTAAGGCAGGACTTCCCTCATACCCTCACTCACTGTCATTATAATTTCCTTCCTTCTTTCCGTTTTGTTTTGCTAGCCCTCTGCCAGCGAAAACGGGCTCCGTTTTTGCTGGCAGAGTGCTGCAGGAGGCAGTTGCAGCTGAAAAGAGCCCGGGAGGGCCACGCGAGCTCAGATTTTGAGGCACTGCAAACCAGTCCTTTGCTGTTTCCAGGGTGGCCTCGCAGGCCAGATCTAAATACCCTGTAGGCCTTGAGTTTGACACCTCTGGTTTAGAGGTTTAAGTGGTGGTAGGTCTGACAGTAACTGTAATTCAAAGGCCAGATCAAACATTTACTGAGCAGCAGATAAGACAAGTTCTTGGTTTGCCTTGTCATCACATCTCATGTCATGGGTGACCCAAGTATTCATTTTCCCTTTCTTCCCAGTAAGTACAGCCTGAGTCAGGGCATAATATAAGCACATTACACAATGCATTTTCTGTGCACAAAACAGAAAAGGATGGCATATTTGCTCCTCCTTGCCACAATGAGAGCAGAGCTGGCTCTGTAACTATCTGAACTTAATTGCCAGTTCTTTAATCACAGAGATCTTAGCTCATCATCAAATGCACCTTTCTTTTCAAATTGTGGTCTGTGGAATTTGAATGTCTTATTTGCTGTTTATACCTGCATAGGAATTATTTCTCTCAATTTAAAAGAAAAACAGTACTAATAAGATTCCAATGGTAAATATGTTACGTTTGCCTCAAATAATGCTGAAATTATTATCTCCCTTTAATTTTTGAAAAATCGAAGCCCTGATACCCTGCACAGCAACTGTCCCTATATTTAAAAAAAAAAAAAAAAAAAAAAAAGAAGGAAGCAACAGCAGGTGAGGGAGAAAAACAGTCCTCATACTTTCAAATAACTATCATTTTATTCTGCTGATCAAGGTGAAACAGTGATACAAGATATTTAAAAAAAAATTAAAAAATTAAAGGCTTCAGGCAAATATTATTTGGTAAACTGCATGAAGCACTGGAAAAAATCTCAGGGCATTTATTGAAAGCCTGCATGAAAATTTGATTTATTAGAAGGTGCTAGCTAATTACATTATCTGGACTAAATGAGAAAGCTTTAACCTTTGGCTGAGGATTAGCATTTCTACCGCCCTGAGAATAAGGGTGCCAAAGGATTCAGGAGAGCTAGTTTGTTAGGAAAAGCAACCTCTTTTACAAGTCAGAAGTAATTCCTTACTACCACTGCAACCATGCAACAACTACTTTAAAAATCGTCCTGCAAATCTTTGTAAAGTACACAGAATCCCCGTTCCACTAGGCCTGTACGAAGTTAGTTGAAACCCAGCTTAGGTTGGTGTTCCAGTTGAATGACTGAATCAAGCAACTCGGTACTGGCTTAGGCAGATTGATAACATCCTGTTTAATGAGAAACAGTCTGCAACTTTTTCTATGAGATTCTTGTTTGCTTCCCCACATATCCCTTAACTCTGGCTATATAGGAAATTCCACATCGTATCTTAATTGGATCTGAATGGAAACAGAATGCATTTTAATCCCAACTCTACCTACGAAGTTTCTCTGGCACATATCTGAATTTGTTATTTCTGATTTCCACTGGAATAGAATATATTTCCTCTATTCTGAAACCAAGAAAGGAAACATAACATAGTTCTAAGTTGCTGTGGCCGTTTTTCCCTCTCTCCCTACTTTCAAAACTTTTGAGTTTAGAAATCCTGGGAGATTACTTAATACATGTGATTGTGGGTGAAAACGCCTAAATCTCACAAGGTCTTCTTTTTTTTAATAATATACTTTGTTAATGTACAACCATAATTGAGTCCAAAATTTCTGTTGTTAAGTGAGATATTTGTTAAGTAAATTTTACGACCTTTCTTGCCACATTTGTTAAACGAATCACTGCAGTTGTTACATTAGTAAGAAGGTCATTTAAGTGATTCTGGCTTCCCCATTGACTTTGCTCGTCAGAAGGTTGCAGAAGGTGATCACCTGATCCTGCAAATATGAGTCAGATGCCAAGCATCTGAATTTTGAGCACGTGACCACGGGGACGCCACAACAGTCGTAAATGTAAAAAACAGTCGTAAGTCACATTTTTTCAGTGCCATTGTAACTTTGAACAGTCACTGAATGAACTGTTGTAAGTCGAGGACTACCTGTTAAGATAAAAAAAACTAATACAAACTAAGAAAAATATAAGAAAGGAAAAAGCAAAGAAGATCTTTTGAAGCACTCAAGTGGATTCTGACCAGGGGTGGGTTGCTGGGAGTTTGCAGGTGTTTGGGAGAACCTCTATCTAAGATTCTGTGCAGTTCAGAGAACCCCCAAATCCCACTCCTGGCTGGCCCCACCCACCCCACCCCTCCCACGAGTCCCCACAAAGCCCATTTTGGATGCAGGAGGCTCGGGGAGGGCGAAAAATGGGCCTACCGGAAGTTTGGGAAGGGCTTCCGGAGCCTGAGGAGGCCATTTTTGCCCTCCCGAAGGCTCGAGGAAAGCCTCCGGAGCATGGGGAGGGCAATACGCCCCTCCCCCCACAGTGGTGCAGGAGGCTGACTAGGCCATGGCCACGCCCACCCAGAAACCGGGCAGAGAACCCCTTGCTAAAATTTTTGAAGCCCACCCGATTCTGACCAATAGATCACAAATTGAGACCCACTTGTCTAATGCCAATGTAGATTGTAACTAAGCCTAAATGTCCTCTGTATTTTGTGACACATGCCCCAGAGAATCAGATGTAGCAATTTTTCAATTTTGTTGATAAAATCTGAATGCCAGGTACTAATGCATTTCATGTGAAATAACAGATAATGCTTGCTCTTTGGTGATGCTATCCGAATGATATTTGCCATTTCCTTGAAACAATGGGCATGCTTCTGAGCATGCTTCCTGTTTGAATTTTTGATGAAATTATCACAAGTGCTACTGTTTGGGAAAAGTTTATAACGAAAGCTTCAAACATTCAGTCATATATGGCTTGGCTGGCATAAAAAAAAAAGTCAGATATTGACAGAAGTTTTCACAGCTAAAATCTGTCAGGCAAAATTGGGCTAAACCCAGAACACTGCCCAAGAAAAAGTTAATTTGAGTAAAACAAATATTAGAGATGATTGACAAATTAGAACCCAGAGGCTCTATTAGTCATCCAGCCCATTGGACTAGGAAGACATTTTGACATCTAAAAGACTTCATAGGAATAGATTTTCAGAGGAAATGTATATTGTGGGTCTGGGTGTGGTGTGTGTGTGTGTGTGTGTGAATCTGATGAAGAAATAGACCAAAAAAAAAAAAAAAAGCACAATATTTTTTAAAAACCTCAGAACCCGAGTTAGCTATTTTGAACTTTACTAGTTTAGAAAGAATTGGCAAATGGCTGCAAAAATGCTTTAGTGGATTCAGAGTTCTAGGGACTCTACCACACTTAAGTATTATGGCATCAGTTTTTCCTGTCCTGTCACAGGTATTGATCAACACTATACAATAAAATAATATTGGATATTACTTTGTATACATTAATGTGGGGTATTACTTCATTAGCTTGCTAATAAGGGCAGCCTGCTTAGCTTTCACACCAACTATAAAAGAATATTTTTTCAGGAATTCTTTATCATACAGAGGGAAACAGTATGCTATCCTTCACAATACTGCAAGTGCAGCTGCATCTAGATCTGCCAGGATCCTGATATTGTAGTGCTAATATAGCCACACCGTGTAGAACACAACTGCTAGTGATTTCCATCTCAAGACTTACTGTACAAGACTGGAACTCAATCTCTCTGTTTCTAGTCTGAGGGCCTTTCACTTCTACACCAAATTGACTTATTCCAGTCATACATATTTGTAACTCAGCAATTATTTAAGCAACCTATCCTTTGTAGAAACAGCAGAAATTAAACCTAGAATGTGACAAGATCTGCATTTCAGAGAGCGTTAACACAAAAACCACACTGGTTCATATTTCTATTTTTGCCCTTCCTCCAAATCCCACTCTTCAATCTTCAAAAGCCTTTTTGCAAGCTTGGGAGACCAACGGGATTGGGCTACGTTGCCCTGTAACTTCCATAGATCTAAAACTCAACTGTGACAGCAACAGTTTCCCTTCCCTTCAGTTTCAGGATTCCGTTACACGGATCTGAACACCAAAGAAATCTCCTTTTTTGGGATGCTATCAAAATGGCATCTGTGAAAGTCGTTAATCTGCTGTTCCTCTACATTCAGAGACAATGACTACAGAAGCAGCTCTGGCTTTCCTGCCTCCCCTGTTCAAATTCTCAGAAACAACAGAAGCTTACAAAGAAGTGGCAAGCCACCGTGTAAGTTGCGACAGAAACACAAGAAAGGAAAAATATATTCTCCCGGAGAGATGGCACATGCTACTCATTGCTTCGGTGCCACTACCCTGCTGAGGAACACTACTCAGCGTGCAATAAGGCAAAATTCCACCCCAACACATGGATATGTGGTTTCAATAGCCAACAGACCATCTCAAAGCATCAAGGCTGATAACTATGGGCAAGGTTCCCAGCCAAGAGGACTCTAAGCAGCTGTCTTTTCAGAACCTATAAATCTGCAGCCAAGAGAATCAGATATTATTTTGCTTTTTCAATGGGCTAAATGCTTCCAACATTGTAAAGATTAGGTAAGATCTGATGCCAGGCATAGAAAGACATCCTAGGCCTAAGGTGATATATGGAAACAGGATTCGCGGGCATTTTTATGATAGTCACACATCTACAGAGCTTGTAATGACAGTCTTCATTGTGAATACAAATGAGGAAAGCACTGAGTTGCGGATGGCAGCAAATCAGCACACTCCTTGGTGCCTAGGCGAATACAAGAATTGTATTCACATTTCTATAATCACATGAATGAGCAGCCTTTTGAAGGTTGGTAGCCACAATGGACAGGCCATGGCCTTCTTTCATTTCTAGACTTCCAATGAGGGTTTTTGGAAGCTTAACCGCTTTATAAAACCTTAGTAAGGTCACACCTGGAATACTGCATTCAGTTTGGGTCATCACATTACAAAAAAGATGTTGATACTTTGGAGAAAGTGCAAAGAAGCGCAACTAAAACGATTAAAGGTCTGGAGATTAAAACATATGAAGAACGGTTGCAGGATTTGGGTTTGGCTAGTCTAGAGAAAAGAAGGACTGGGGGGGACAGGATAGCAGTATTTCAGTATTTGCCACAAAGTGGAGGGAATCAACATATTTTCCAAAGCACCAGAGGTCAGGACAAGACACAATGGATGGAAACTAATCAAGGAGAGAAGTAATCTGGAATTAAGGAGAAATTTCCTAACAGTGAGGACAATTAACAGTGGACAATTAACCAGTGGAAAAGTTGTGGGTGCTTCATCACTGAAGGTTTTTAAGAAGAGACTGGACAGTTACTTGTCTGAAATGGTACAGGGTCTCCTGCTTGAACAGGGGGTTGGACGAGAAGACCTCCAAGATCCCTTCTAGCTCTATTCTTATTAAGCTTTCTTAGGGTTTTCTAAAATTATGTTTTCATGTGATTCCTGTCTCAGAATGGTTTCCAGCAATGATAGTCAGAGAAGCATCTAGAGCAGAGGTGGGGAACAATGGCCCCCTTTGTGACTTGTGGACTTCAACTCCCAGAATTCCTGAGCCAGTATGGCTGGCTCAGGAATTCTAGGAGCTGAAGTCCACAAGTCATAAAGGGGGCCATTGTTCCCCATCTCTGATCTAGAGCACTAAAAAAAAAAGGTTTAAGTCACATGCTTATGCCACCCTTATATTATGTGGATACTGAAAATTAACAAGTGATCATGGATGTCACAATTCTGGTATTCTCCTAGGCACCATGTTTTCCAGTGAGTAATGAGGAGCCACACGTGCAGACCTTGGAAGGGTCACTGATACATTATTGTAAAGTTCTTTACCTCTATGAAGGACAATATGGTCGATCATGTTCCGTTTATATTTGGTGTGATAGAGACAGAGAGGACAACGGAGATCTTTGGGTCCTTCCTCTGGAACTGCTGAATGCCCAGCTTCCACATGCATAGTAAAAGCAGATCTACAAACACAGAAAGTAATACACAAGCTCAGATAAGTGGGGAGAACCTTAACCTTTGAGTAATTTTTTTGTGTGTGTGTGTCAGAAACTACAGATATCAACATTTACAGGCATGCTATACAAGTTTGTCAAGACAAATTTCTCTGATTTAAGGAACAGTGGGTTTTATAATATTCGCAGGAACTGATACAAATAAAAGCTACGTCTGACTCACATTTAACAATAATGGTTTGTGACAACCCAGACATTATTTTGTAAACCATGGTTTAAGGCTTAGTACAATTAGTTTTTTGTTTATTCATGAAACCACAGTGATAACAAACTATAGCTTAGGTGATGAATGAACTCAGCCACATTTTTTATTTAATCTCTTTGGAGATTTAGGATTAAATGTTATATTAACCAATATTAACATAGATTAAACCTAATTAGAGTTATATTAATGAATAATTGAATACAGGTAGTCCTTGACTTACAACCACAATTGAGCCCAAAATTTATGTTAAATGAGACATTTGTTAAGTTTTGCCCCATTTTATGACCTTTCTTGTCATAGTTGTTCAGTGAATCACTGCAGCTGGTAAATTAGTAACCTGGATGTTAAGTGAATCTGTGAGAAGATCACAAAAGGGGATCACATGGCCCTGGGACACAGCAAGTCATAAATATGAACAAGCTGGCAAGCATCTGAATTTTGATCATATGATCATTGGGATGCTGCAAAGGTCGTAACTGTGAAAAATGGTCATAAATCACATTTTTCAGTGGCGTAACGTTGAACTGTCACTAAATGAACTGTTGTAAATTGAGGTCTAGCTATATTCAATAGATCAATGTTACACTGGTGCCAATTTCAAATATATTTAAAGCAAAAGTATAGATAACTGGCATGTATTCCAAAGGGAACAGAGTGGGCATGACAGTATGGCCACAGAAAGGCATTTTAAGGAAAAAAAGGAATTCATCTTGAAATAGAAAACTTCTCCATTAACCCATAATATCAACCCATCCATACAAATAGAATGGGAAATCCATATTGTCCTGATTGAGATATCTGTACATACCTCATATGGTTGTCAACATGTGTTTATGCACAGAAAATATTGGGATGCAGAAAATTTTGTTCTCAAAGTAGAGATTACCCAGATTGTATCTGAATTAGGATCTATTCATGCAAAGTAACTGCAGGTCCATATACTGTAATTTATATAATATATCATTTCTTCCAAAGGACATACACCTAGCAGAGCGTAATTCCATTTTCACAGTTTTATCCAAAAACTCCAGGAACTGTTTGTGAAGTTTCTTTTGAAAAGCATTAAAACCAACTTTAGGGAATTCAAAACTTAAGAGAAGGAAGGTTTTGCTGACTGCAGAACCCTACAGAGAGTCAATAAGAATTCACTACTATATTCCCCTAGGCAGGTTTCTAAATTCTTCTCCCTTCAGGGCAAATGTCAACTTTAACTAAAGAGATAAGGTAAAGCGCTGTTGGAAGAGCTGTGTTCGCAAAGTCCCTCCCAGCCTATGCACACATAACTTTACTGAAGTTGCAAATATACAAGTACAGCACAGGCAGCGCCAAGGTCAGGGGTGTCAAACTGGCGGTGCACGGTCCAGATGCGTCATGCGCAGGCCATCTCAGCTCTGCAAAGGGAAAAATGCCACGATATGTCACGTGACGGCAACGTGACGCGGTGAGTTTGACACCTGTGGCCTATCCTATTTCTACATGACACAACTGCAATCTTTTGTGTTGCAGACTATGTTAAGAGTGAAGACCATAGGAGGACTAGCCTATGCAGCTGTTTGCAAAAGGGTGCATACTTCATACACCAATAGGCTTTCACACTTTTTCTGTCCCATGCATATTACAGTTGACAAGAGATTATCCATAAGCACATAGCCCTTTGCAGCTTGTGCTGCCCACTGGATTGTGTTCCTGGATTATAGACAGAACCATCCCAAGGACCCTAAATAAAAACCACAGCCACTGAAAGACATTTTAAATGTTTTGGGGGCAAACAGCCCTTATAGGATCAGCCTCCCCAATGACAAAGTGGATTTCAGGAGAAAGTAGCTTGTTGCTTTTCACACTTCTCCTTCACATGGAAAAGAGTGAAGTTATAATTGTAAGCATATGTGGTCCATTGGATTAAGTGTTCAAAGTTTTGTAGGTATTTCTAGCAATGTGGATTACGGTTCTCTTACTCGCTTCTACCACCTTGTCTCAGACTCTAAAACTAAAACAGCAATCCTGTAAATCAGTGATCTAGGAATGATTCCAGTGTGATATCTTTTTGAGCTGATATTTATCGCGTTGTACAATAAAGCAAATATTTTTGTCTACTTTTCTACGACAAAGACTAGAAGCATGTTATATCGTAGTACTGCTAATAAATAAGTGGGTGTGTTTTGCAGTATTTAGTATAAGCAGCAACTCCTCCGCCCCTCCCCCCACTGTGTAAATGGGACATAAACATCAGGATATGGAAGCTGAAGTTACAATACAGAAATAGAGGGAATGCAGATCTATTGACAGAAGTTGTGTCAGCCCTTCAGGTAGTTCAGACAAGAAGCACCAACAATGAGCACCAACACTAACTTTATTTTAAGGTTAGAGTAATATAATTTTTGCAAGACTGAAAATATCTCTCCCCTCTCTTACTTTTACTCTCCTGAAAACTAGGGAAGGTCCCTTCTGAGATGCTTTCTCCAGCCTATCTCTTCTTTGGACTCACTTATCAGACTGTTGTCTAGATCAAGGGTCTCCAATCTTAGCAACTTTAAGACCTGTGGACTTCAATTTCCAGAATTCTGGGAGTTGAAGTCCACAAGTCTTAAAAGTTGTTACGGTTGGAGACCCCTGGTCTAGATTGTAGTTCTTCCAGCTGTCTCCCAAGGTCATTCCAACAGACCATTATAAATTGCCAGGAATAGCTGCAACTGGCAACAGAACAACCTTTAGCTATTCAACCCTGAATAGCCGCTTAATTGGCAACAGAACAACCCTTAACTCTCCAGTGTAGCAACTTACTTAAAGCCTGTGTAAAATGAACAGTCTTTGCACTTGAACAACTTCTTCCCTCCATGTTTGTCACGATAATGACGGCGAATGCTCTGTATGTAACCCGAAGTGAATTCACAAAATTCACAGTTAAGGATGGCTTCGGCTTTCTGGTCTCCTCCAGAAAGTGGGACAGGGCTAATGTTGTTATTATTCCTTGCCAAGGCTGCGGACTGATAGTGGTTCAGTTGTTGCTGGACATCTGGAGGTTCTGAATAGGAAGAATCTGCAAGGGAAAGTAAACAACTATTTAACATTAACATCAAAAAGGGGAGAGAAGGAAGGAGGACAAAGGAGGAACTGAGTTTGAAATTTAACTGCAATGCTAGATGAATGCTGTTCTAATTTATTTTTTTCATTGGTTTTAAGAAAGTTGATTCCTATTGGTTGAATTATTGTTTTAACATAGTTGACAGTCAACATTATGGGTTTACTGTATTCATTTGCTGCTTGGGCAGACAAGGTCCAAAAAGGTGCTTAAACATACTTTTAAATATGTAAAGTAAGGTATGTAACATGAGGTGTAGCACAGAGTGAATTTTATCAACTTAAACACATGAGCCAGCTGTGTAGATGTCCATATTTATCCACATTATAAAAAGCAGTGTAGCCTATTTCAGTGTATTAAAAATGAAAGTGCTCTTGAAGTGGATCTGGAAGCTACAATTAGGACAAATCAAAATGACAGAGCCTCTTTCAAGTAGAGTTTGACTTATCGTTGTTGTGTAGAGTGTTCTTGGCAGCAGTAAAAAAAATGGCTTATCATTGCCTTCTGTTGGGATGTTCTTTCAACTTTCAATCTAGCCTAAAGCCCTGGGATTTTCTAAATAGTCCGCATGCTAGCCAAGTCCAACCTGGCTTAGCTTCAAAACATAGATAAGATCAGCCAAGTGCTGCCACCTACTGAAATACTGAAGAGTATTGCAGCCACATTGTAAACTGGAACTGTTTGATGCTAAGAATTGACATTAATTGCTGCAAGTTTATTTTTGGACTGAAGTTGCTGGTTTTAGCTCAGAAAATTCTACCAGGCTCAGCATAGAACTACAACATATAGAATACTGCCTCATAACTTAGCTTTCAGGTGGAAATTAGAGTTTTCTTTGGACACCTCTTTCTTTTTTCTTTTTACTTTAAAGTAACTCTAATTGCTACCAAAAGGAAAATGCAAGTACACATAAAATAATACTTTTATTAAAGTACGCACATCTACCTTTTCTTTTAGGGATATTGGAGATGGGTTGCAAAAAATGAGCATGATCATTAGGTAGAAGGAAAGCATTAGGAGTTTTTCTAACAATTTCTGAATCATTATCACCATTGAATGATCAGATCAATTCTGGCACAAATATTTGGGAGCCCTATCTTTTACAAGTCTTAACTTACAAGCATTCATTTATTGACCATTACAAGTTACAGCAGTGAAAAGTGACCTATAACCGGTGCACATAATAAAACCATCACAATCGCATGACCAAAGTTTGAGCACCTGGCATTTTATTTATGATGGCTGCAGCATCCTGGGGTCACGTGATTTCCATTTGAATGTTCCCAGCTAACTTCTGACAAGCAAAGTCAATGGGGGAAGCTGCATTTGCTTAATAACTGCGTAATTCACTTAACAACTGTGTCAAAAAAGGTCACAAAATTGTGCACGGCTCCCTTCACAACTGCCTTGCTTAGCAATGGAAATTCTGGTTTAACTGTGGCTGTAAGTCAAGGATTACCTGTATGAAATAAGCACATATGGAAAATAGATTGAAAATGAAGGAGCTTGCAATAGGGAAAACATCTGTCTTATTCCAGATTCAGTAAAGGGAATATCCCATTATGAAATGTATTTTTTGCAGCTTTTACTCCAGTGAGGAAGGAAAAAGGTCTATGCATTATCAGCAGACAAGCTTTACTTATAAAATGTATGCTATACAGGTAGTCTTCAACGTAGGACCACAATTGAGCTCCAAATTTATGTTGTTACGTGAGAAATTTAAGTGAATTTTGCCCCATTTTATGACTTTCCTTGCCACATTTGTTAAGTGAATCTCTGCAGTTGTTAAATTAATAACATGGTTGGTAAGTGAATCTGGTTTTCCCTTTGACTTTGCTTGTCAGGAGTCACAAAAGGTGATGACGTGACTCCTGGACACACTGCAATTGTCATAACTGTGAGTCAGTCAAGTATCCAAATGTAAACAATGTGACCATGGAGACGTTACAACGGTTGTTAAGTGTGAAAAATGGCCGTAAGTCATTTTTTTCCAGTGATGCTGTAACTTTGAACAGTCACTAAATGAAATGTTGTAAATTGAAGATTACCTGTACATGGGAATACAGATATAACTAAAGTGGGAGGCTACAAGTGCTGATCAAAACTACCGCAAAATTATAATTCCAAAAAGAGATAGATATTTAGAAACTTTATATTTCATCTTTAGAACTGTAAGCTGAATGTCAAATTTAGTCAAATCAATATAACCACAAACAAAAAGGACTTTTAATCGAAGCAAACAAAAGTGGAAAATAAAAGGAGGAAATATAAATTACAATCTGAAGTAATGGAGAGATATGTCTAATTGCTACAAGCTAAGTTTATGATATTTAACCAATCTATAAAATCACCAAAAGGGAAAAAACCCTCTAAAGTGATTTGCGTGACCCTATTAAGGTAACTGATGAATGAAGAGCTTGCTAGTCCCTGCTTCATTCATTCAGGGAGTGGGTAATAAACTATAGATGGATTGTGGCTTCTTTTCTTGGCTTGTCCTGAGAGAAATAATCCGGAATCTGTTTGAACAAACCACATTATTTGCTTGTGGGAAAAACTGTTAAGTATAATTACAACACTTTAATTCATTAAGATAGACTTGTGCCAACTGGCTCAATCTAATTCTTGATAAGAAATTTTCTTTGATTCTTTGCAACTACTGTTACAGAAAGAATAATAGAAGAAGAAAACAACAAAATGAAGGACAAAAGAAATAACAATGGTTGAATGGGACCTTTCTCAGCTTCTAACAATTCAAATATATAGGACTAGCTGGATACCCATGCTTTGCTACGAAACTATGTGATGGGGCATGGAATAGATTTCTTTTCAGGTGGGCAGGGGGAGTAGAACTCCTTAGCATCAGAGTGTGTTAATAATAATATAGGAAATACTAATGCTCTGATGGTCATTTTGAAAAATCCTTTCTTAGTGAGCACCTAGAAGGGAAGAGGAATATACATGGCAAATTTCAAATTTGTAGGCTTTACGGTTCTGGAGATTTCGTGATTATGGCGTGAGTGGTTTTCGCTTTTATATATATAGATTTTAGAGGGATACCCCATAATGAAGTCTTTCAGGTGTTCTTCAGATAGCTCCCCCTGCTCATAAACACTATGAACGTCAATTGTGGGTTCGAAACCTCTGGACGCTCAAATAGATCATAACACTAAAATTAATTCTACAGCACCATAAAACTTGCCTTGAATTTGGGACATGAATCCTATCTTTTGAAAGTTTTAGGTCACACTTCTTAATCTTTGTAGTAGAAGGGGTATAAATTAAATGGCATCCACACAAGCAAAACACAGGTCTTTAAGCCGGTTTCTCTAATTTATTTATTGTGCGAGTGTAGGGCAAAGCAAGGTCATGTAGGGATTTTAATGGGCCATAAGTTTAAATCACAGTGTAATACATTGCTTTCTTCCCTTGAGTCAAGCTGTCTCATTTAAATTTCTTCCCTTAAAATGAAGACAAAAAAAAAAAAATTAAATTGCCAAAATTTAATCCTGGAATTAGTAGACTCATATAGAATATGTAAAACTGCTATATAACTTTTCATTTCCGGATGAAAAGGGTACACAGGTAGTCCCTGACTTATAACCATTTGTTTAGTGACCGTTCAAAGTTACAGTGGCACTGAGAAAAAAAAGTGACTTATGAGGTCCTTGCACGTATGACTGTCACAGCATTTCCAGTCACATTATCAAAATTTGGATGCTTGACAACTGGCATGTATTTATGATGGATGCAACGTCCTGGGGTCACGTGATCGCCAAACTTCCAATAAGCAAAGTTAATGTGGGAAGCCAGATTCACTTAATGACTATGTGAGTCACTTAACAATTGCAGTGATTTACTTAATAACTGCAGTAATTTGCTTAACCATGGCAAAAAAAAATTCATAAATTCAGGTATGATTCACTTAATGACTGCCTTGTTTAATAACAAAAATTCTAGTCCCAATTGTGATTGTTAAGTCGAGACTACCTATAGTACAAATGAAAATTTCTACCATAAAGGCACGCTTCTTATATTCAGTATGCATTCAACAGTATATAACTCAATATTTGGCTGTATTCCTCCCTATTCGATCCCCACAAATCTGCAAATAACATCGGTTTTAAACCTGTTTGTGTTTTTAGATAATGCTTTGTACAGCTTCCTCCTGAAATTTGGCTCTGCTCCTGTACAATGTTTCTTTCAAATTTTGCTAATTTTTAAGGAAACATTTAATCAGAATATGTAAATTCCCTGTTTAGAAGTGAGTGTTTATAAATCGAAGAACCCAGAATAGAGCAAATTGCAATTGGCCTTGTTATGAATCTGAGAGCAAAAGTATTGAAACTAAGTGAACGTGGACTTAATGGGAGATCCATACAAAATGCTTCAGTTTTCTAACACAAAATATGTGCTCCCAGCAAAAGATCTAAGATAGGCAGAGAGAAAAGAAAGCAGTATTTCAATGCAGCATGCCAACAAGCAATAGCACTTATATAACGCTCCATAGTGTTTTTCCAGCACTCCCTAAGCAGTTGACAGTCAGCATATTGCCCCAAACAATCTGGGTCCTCATTTTACTGACCTCAGAAAGATGGAAGGCTGAGTCAACCTTGAGCGGGTCAGGATTGAACTCCTGTTTATGGGCAGTGTTAGCTGCAATACTGCATTCCAACCACTGTGCAACCACTCCAAATGCCTTTATCAGAAAAATCTGGGAAAGTAGCATCTACTAGTACCATTCAATGGAGTTGTGAATTAAGCACATGGCTGCAACTCTTGAAAGCAACTAGGATCATAAGGTAGGTGCAAAACAGTCACATGATTTCTAGGAACAATTGCTATGTTTACCCTCCTCCAACCACCCAATTATCTTTTCCAAATGATCTCTGCACCGTTCTAAAATCTACTTTAGTGCCTTTAGAAAGAGACAAAATTATTTTATCTAACTAATCTACTTAACGCCTGCAGCTGTCAATGTTCTTTCAGTTCTGATGATTTTCCAATTCTTTACTGTTTCTTTTAAATCTTCTTATATATGCTCATGCTTTGTATGTCGTTGCTATTTAGGTGTTTATAGTCAGAGTTCAAGTATCATTTAGAGGTCCAGTGCAAAATTGCACCACGGGCCTCTTTTTACATACGCACAATAGCATCCTGTGCATTACATTTTATGAGTCATGAAAGAACCATTTCTATTTTAATTTGGAATGGCATTTTCTACATTTCTGAAATTATACCACAGCCCACACTAAAGCATTTCTAACAATCCATAAGGCACCCAACCTCACTTTGCTCTCAAGTGATGAATCTTATCTCCAAGAGCACTTCAGGCAAAGATCCTGGACCAACAATTCTCTCTTTAAAACTCACAAGTGCTTGCTCTGCTTTGCAACAGGAGCAAAGATGTATGAAAACAGGTTTCTGTTTAGTATCTTCATATGTGAATTTCAGATTAGTCTCAAAAGACTTCAGTCTGGGCCAGTCTCCTTGAAACCCTTCTCCTTGTAAACATTTCCTTCGTTCTGGATATACTGAAGAAAACGAGCAGCTTTTTAAAAGCTTTAGTCAATTTAAGGCAAATAAATACTGTACTTTTATTTTATAGGAAAGAATGAAAGTAAAACACCCTTCTGAATAAAATATAAGAATAGAATATAAGAAATATAAGATAGCAGATACGGCTTATATTGGAAAAGAATTTGCTTTAAAACACATTCAAATATCAGAAAGATTTCTTTTTCTTTCTATTTTTCCTAAAATTGATCTCTGGGGTAAAACAGGCAAGAAAAACCAGTACATCCCATGATTCAGTAGAGAATTAAAATCTAGGCTTCCAGAGTTGAAGTTCACCGTTCATCATGCTGCTCATCTACCTTCTCAACATGTCTTTTGGATCTTGGATATGGTAACAAAAAGGCAAGTCATCTTGCTTAGAATATATCGCTGAAAACATGTTTAAAAATTTCTTGCCAAATTCCATATATTTTAATTGTTGTGCCATAAATTCCCAATTAACGTTACTGAATGCTTTCTGGGCGTCTAAAAATTAACAGTACTACCTGTGTACCACTATGTATCTCATAATATTCTAAAATATTTAGTATTATTCTTATATTATTTTTCATTTGTCTTTTTGGCAAAAAGCCTTTCTGGTCGATATGAATAAACTCATTTAGGAACTTTTTTAGACCATTGGCTATTACTGATGTCAGTATCTTGTAACCTGTATTTAGAAGAGATATGAGCCTATAATTTTTAATTAGCGTCCTATCTGAATTCTCCTTTGGTATCAGCACAATATTTGCCTCTACCCATGATGACGGTATCTTCGCCTCTCCTAACGCTGCGTTGTATACTGCGCAGTGTATACTGCGTTGTATACTTCAAGGAAGACTTGTCCTAGGCTATCTTGAATTTCTTTATATAATTCTATTGGTAGACCATCAGGGCTTGATGTCTTATTATTTTTTTGTTTTTGGACTGAATCCATTAATTATGACATCTTTATTTCTTCATTTAGCATATTTTTAATTTCTTCCGGGATTTTTGGTAGATCCGCTTTCTCAAGACATGTAATATTCTCTCTTCTGTGTGGCAGTCAGTCTTTTTATACAATTTCTTATAGAACCCCTGAACTATGTTTTCCCCCCATCATTTTGATAAGAGTATGTTCCCCTCTTCATCTTGTAATTTATTGATCCATCTCTCCTCGGTCTTTTTTAGTTTATATGCTAACCATCTACCTGGTTTGTTGGCATTTTCAAAAAAAAATTGGTTTGTCCTTTTTATCTCTTGTGCCAGATCTTTTTTATCAAGTAGATTCAATTTATGTTTAATTAAGTCCTTTTGTTGTTTTTTGTTTCTCTTTTGCAGCTCCTCTCGTAATATCTCCTCCAAACTTTTGTATTCTTCTTCCAGGCAATTCCATCTTTGCTTTTTTATTTTATTTTGCCATATAAGATATGGTAACTCCCCTCATGAATGCCTTAGCTATGTCCCATAAGTTTTGTATGGATGTATCTTCTTTTTTATTTTCTTTAAAGAAGAAGCTTAATTTTTTGGGCATCATTAATTTAAATTCTTTATCCTTTAAAATCAATATTTTTAGTGCCCATCTTGTTTCCCTCTTTTCTCCTATCAGGCTAATTTTCATAGGATTATGGTCCGCCCAAAGATTTGTGTCAATTTCGACTTCTTTCACATCTGATTGTAATTTCGTTGACATCCAAACCATATCAATTCTGGACCATGATTTGTATCTATTCGAATACCCAGTTTTCCCCAAAATAAGACATCCCTGATAATAAGCCCAATCAAGCTTTTGAGTGCATGGCAATAAGGCCAAGTGCTTATTTCAGGGTTCAAAAAAAATATAAGACAGGGTCTTATTTTCAGGGAAACATGGCAGTATGTATATTAGTTTATGTCCTGATGTATCTCTCTCCAAATATCTTTTATGTTCAATTCCTCCACCATTTTAAAGAAAGTTTTGGCTAAGGTTCTTCTTATTCCTTTCCTCATCTTATTCCTTTTATAATTTTTTGTCAGTTATTGCATTGTAGTCTCCTAAAATACAGATGTTATCATATGTTATATCGCGAATGATATTGTGTAATTTCCTATAAAATTTCTCTTGTCCTCCATTTGGGGCATAGATTTCTTCTAGTAAAACTTTTTTTTTGATTTGTTTCTGTCTCTACAATCAAAATCCTGCCTTCTTCATCTTTGTAGATTTGCTTAGCCAAAATTGCCTTTTTAATGTATAGCACTACTCCTCTTTTTTTTCTTTTTTCTTTTTGTGCTAAATGAGGCAAATATGTTCCCTAGTTTGGGGTGTTCCAACAATTGTTTTTGTTTGTCTTCTATATGAACTTCCTGTATTGCTATTATATCCAAATTTAATTTCTTTAGTCTATTGAATGTTTTCCTTCTTTTCATAGGTGAGTTTAATCCATTAATATTGAGAGATAAGATTTTTAACTCTCCCTGCATTTCTGTATCTATATTTCATTCTTGTGCTTCTTGTTGCTCTAACTTCTTTTGGTTCTTTGAGCCTTATTTATAGAATTATAAATGGAAATACAGTAAAAGGGTAATGTATTATATTAGTAATATAAATATGTATTACTTAATAATACATATTATAACAGCAGCAAAAATGAGTTTTGCCCAAAATTGGAAAAATAAGGAAAGTCCTCTAGAAGAAATAGTGATCAAAATTTTTTTGACATGTGCGGAAATGGATAGATTAACCTTGGAATTGAAAAATAAAGGGAAGTCAGAATACCACAAGATATGGAACAAATTGTATCAATGGTTGGAACAGAAAAGAGGGTCAAAAAACAAGAACTGACTAGAATTCATAAAATGGAGAATTAAAGTTATATAACTACAATAGAATGATAATGGATAAAACAAATGTATAAGTAATATAGATAGAAGAAGGATGTCTTTAGATATGTTAATTCCTGTACAGACTAATTGTATTAAGTAATAAGGTATATATGATACTTATCTTTCATTTTAGTATGTATGGCAAAAAGAATGCCAGGACAGTTACACCGTGTCCAATGTTTTAATACGTGTAATAAAACTTTAATAAAAAAAAAGGCAAGTCATGGGAGAAGTCAGATAGATTATGAAACAGAGCCAAGAGTTTGGCTGAATTATAGCATCAAAACAGCAGTGACATCAATTGTGTCCTCTGCTTAGGAATCCCATGATCCCAACACTACTAGAGAGCCAGGAAATTCTTTCTCCGTTGACCTAGTCTATAATTAGTAAGCATCCCCTTCCACATTGATGCCTACAGTTTGGTGTCAGGATATTTTCAGCCCTCCAAAGAATGTGTGTTTAACAGACTTTGCTAAAACTTAAACGATTCCCCCCAAAAGTGCCATTTTAATAATACATAAAATGAATTAGAGGATTGGGGAGGAGGGATTAATTTATACCAATAGGACAATCTGAGAAAGGCAAAGTCTAGGGCAGCCAAAGTAATAACCCAGAGAAAATAAGCTTGGCTGACCACAACTTCATTTACATTTTTTGGCAGAGGTTACATATTAGAGTGGCAGTCCTCCACCTTACTTCCTTTCCTAAAACAAGCAGGACAGGGGCCATTTGGCAGGTGGGTTGCTCAAAGCTCTCAAACCCATGGTGCAGCTCTGATATAGCGTGCCTAATTGCCCCATGGTGGGTTTGTTTTTCTAATCATCAGAAATAAGAGAGCCAAAGTAGACACCAGCAAGCTCCTCCAATATAAATGGAAAGCGCTGAGCTTGATTAAGCCACCCTGTATTGTCATCCCAAAATCTGAGCAAGAAGTGAAATCCAAGAATGAAGAGAAATGCCCACCAGTGTATTGTATATAAAGGCTGGGCTTCACATTGGTGAGGAGACAGAAAAGGTAACTATGAGGACGTTTAAATTTTTTTTGCTACATTCTGTTAGAAGGACAAGTGTTGACTCTTTAGAAGGTTTGCTGGACCAGCTGAAGAGTGTTAGAATAAATAGACACATTCTCAATAGTGAGCTGCTGGCTCAGTTCCATTCATAGATGGCCTTAAAGCTAGACCCGTTCAGGAGAAGCAGTGATATGCGAAGTGCAGAAAGGGAGTAAGAAGCAGCAAGCCAAATAAAATTTTAAAAAATATTAGAAGAGGAGAAAATAAAACGACAAATAGTTAGAACTAATTTATATGAATTATAGTTCATGGCATTTTTTTCATACCTTTCTATCCTTGCTTCCACCACAATTTGCTGCTTCATACATTACCTTTTGTTCTGAAATCATCACACCTTATTGTTTCTCAGGGTCCCATAAACTCTATACAATTACTTTTGGGCTTTTCCTTCTTCGCAACCCATTCATAAATTGTGAATCCACATCCATTCTCTCTTCAAGCAACCTGTCTCTTCATACTGCTCCTCTTCTACATTGTCCCTCACTTTTGTATTTAATCCATTCATTTTTGACCTTATCTCTTCTTCTTTTATTATACATGCTTATTAAGCACTCCATACCCCTGCATTCATTTTCACTACTTTTAACAAATATTCACTCCTGGCAAAAGGACACATACTACTCGGTATCTTTCTACCTGTATTTATGTATCTTAATTTTTTTCCATTTGTTTTTCAATCTTTATTAGTCATTGTACCAAGATACACAATAATAATATCGAGGTCTGAAAATCAGAATGGAAAGATTATGGCCATGATGGTCCTAATGGTTATTGGCATGCTGGGTGCCATATCATGAAATCTTGGATGGCATTCTTCACTTATCAATTACAAAAGGCCACACTGCTTGGATTCACACATATGCTATGCTGATATCTTACAACATTTTACACCAGGGGCCTGGTGGCTCAGCAGACTGATAGCATTGTGATTAACACCAGCTGTCTGCAATTACTGTAAGTTCGAATCTCACCAGGCTCAAGGTTGACTCAGCCTTCCATCCTTTCTAAGGTAGGTAAAATAAGGACCCAGATTGTGGGGGCAATAAGCTGACTTTGTATAAATATACAAAAGTATGAAGGCTATTGCTTAACGCAGTGTAAGCCGCCCTGAGTCTCCAGAGAAGGGCGGCATATAAATCAAATTAAAAAAAAAAAACTCAATGCATGTGAACGCCAACATCAGCTAAAGAATTAACAGCTGTGATTTCACACTGTTGTGTACATAATAATAATGAACGCCATGAGCATTGGCAAAATCACCATCAGTCATTTGCAAAAGACAGCTTTACTTGGGACAGTTTGCATCCTGTGGTGATACTTTTAACACAACAAATAATAACATTTACCTATCCCAGGTCCTTGGGAAAAACTTGATAGGTGGATCAAAAGGCCAAATCTGGTCTAAGCATCTAGCTGACTGTGTGATGAACTGTAATGTGCTGCCCGACTTCCAACAATTCAGTGCTATATATATTACTATTGCATGCTATATTATATTAATTATATTATATATAATTATATTTAGTAAGTTTGAGCAGAATGGTTTTTCTTTCTCCTAGGGTGCAAAGAAAAAATATCTGCTACAAACTCTCTGCATAGTGTCAGGAAGGACATCTGGCCAGTAAATGCTTAGCTCCATCTAGTCGCTCTGACTCTACCCCGAATTAAGTGATTACAGGGTTGTTAAAAGGAGTATGATTACATGTTAAGGTGCTGGCCTAGAAATCAGGAGCCTGAGTTTTAGTCCCACTTTAGGAACGAAAGCCAGCTGAAGGACCTTGGGTCTGTCACTCTCTCTGAGTCCAAACTATCTCACAGGGAGAAAACGGGGGGAGGAAGGAGTAATAAGTATTTTCTCCACCTTGAATTACTTCTAAAGTAATAAAGGTGGGATAAGCAATAATATGTTGCCCACAGATTGTAATTTGGAGATACATAAAACGTATTGACAGACACTCAGGATGTTGGCTCAATCCATCTGTTAAGAAAAATAGAGGAATTATATATATCTATACTTTTACTGGAAATTCTAGGATTTATTATATGAGAAACAAATACGATATACTATTGCAGTACAATATGCTGCTAGCATTTCCTCTGTAGAAGCAGATGACAGCCAACAATTTGTGGTTACTTAGGCTCACATACAGCATCAAAACATTCCCCATAATAAGCTATCATACATTTCCTTCTTTTTTTAAAAAAACAACAACACTTCAGTTAAACATATAAAAATGCTGTTAAGCCTATATGCTAATTGATAGGGAACTAGGCTCTTGTATGTAGTTTAATAAGCAATTTAAGCAGAAGAGTTTTTATTGAAAACAGAGGGTTTCTTATAAATATAATGTCCGAAAGTATTAATCTGGACAAATTTTCAAGTCGTTAAGCAAATCCAGCTTTCCTAATTGCATTTTTTGCTGTTTTTTTTTTTTTTGCCAGAAAGTTGCAAATCACAATCATGTGACCACATGATGCTGTAACCTGATCTAAATGTTAGCCTATTGCTAAGCACCTGAACTGTGATCATGTGACTATTGGGGGGTGGGGAGAACAATATGACAACCAGTAATGCGAATTTAGGTCATGACTTTTTCAGAGGAAGTTGTTGTAATTTTGAATCGTCATTAAACAAAAGGTTGTAAATCAAGATCTACCTGTATTAATAGACCAGTGGTCCCCAACCTTACCTGCTTGGCAGCCCGGCGGGGTGAGGGGAGATGGTTCCATGTGAGCGGTAGGCACCTGCCTGCCACTTGTGCAAGTGGCACACTGCTTATGTGGCCAACTTCCAAACAGGCCGCGGCCCACTAGTGAGCTGTGGCCCAGGGGTTGGGACCCCTGTAGTAGACTACCGACTACTGCTGATAACAATGCCAGGGTCCTCTCTGATGCTCTTTTGTTGCATGCTGTGGCACTTAATGAAATGGTCAAGGAAGAGCACCTTCTTAAACATATGGGAGAGTCTGGTGGCTCAGCAGACTGATAGCATTGTGATTAACACCAGCTGTCTGCAATTACTGTAAGTTCGAATCTCACCAGGCTCAAGGTTGACTCAGCCTTCCATCCTTTCTAAGGTAGGTAAATTGAGGACCCAGTTTGTGGGGGCAATAAGCTGACTTTGTATAAATATACAAAAGTATGAAGGCTATTGCTTAACGCATTGTAAGCCGCCCTGAGTCTCCGGAGAAGGGCGGCATATAAATCAAATTAAAAAAAAAACGTTCAGAATCTTTTGTTAACTGTGTTTGCTAGATAAAACTGAACACTGTGGCTGTGGTGAATGGCAAGGTGATATGGACAGTAATGTCAAGGATGGATATCTGCTCACAATAGCCAGGTTTCATCCAAAATGGTTAAGGAACTAAGACAGGCACTACGTATATTGCATCTTAACACCACGAGGGATACTATCTAGGAGGAAACTTGAGAAAAACCTTGAGGGAGGGTATATGGCATCAATCACTTTTACCTCTCTCAGTTAATTTGGTTCCAAACAAGTAGATGGAAAAACGAGA
The DNA here is from genome assembly GCA_022577455.1 of Arizona elegans. Classification (NCBI taxonomy): domain Eukaryota; kingdom Metazoa; phylum Chordata; class Lepidosauria; order Squamata; family Colubridae; genus Arizona; species Arizona elegans. The sequence continues at coordinate 5,319,137 of JAKOOJ010000008.1, read as the reverse complement.
GGAACAAAATGTCTTATACAACCAAATAAAGCCCCACCTTTCTCCACCCATCTCTCTGTGGCTCTCTTGTGACAAAGGGGCAGCACATTCCTTACAATGACCAACTCTCTTCCTGAGCAAGGCTACATTACTTCCAGGACATTTTTAGTGGCAGCTGCCTGAGTTCATAAAAGCACCACTGTTGCTTTTCTCCATTGGTGCTACAAGAACAGGTTTTCTTACCTCTAACTGTGATTCTTCTTCTACAGCAAAGACTTTTGGAAGGAAGCCTGGCCCTCTGCACATGCATCAAGATGGGGTTCCAACATTCCCCCCAGCTCCCCAAGACTGATGAGTAAGCATCTAAAGAAAGGAACATAGGGGAGGAGCTGTGAATGCACAGATGACCACTTGAAGAACGATGGTTCTTCATTATAGTTTCTGGGCATCACACACAGGGGAGAGTCGTCATCTTAACTCCAGGAACTAGGCAACTGCTTCTCTAGTTGAGAAGAATGACATGACAACCCTTCAAAAACCCACCACAGTTTTCTGCTCACTCAAACAAAACAGCTGCTTATCAAAGGACCTATAGGTAGTCCTCGCCTTATGTCATGGGCCACAATTTGGACCAGAATTTCTGTCGTAATTCGTTGTGATTGTAAATTGAGTCTTCATATGAAATAATAGGAAGAGGTTGACTAATCTGATCTCATTTGCTACTTTGTGAAAACCTGGCAAAAAAATTAAATTAAATTAAAAATCAAAGCCCTCTGCGGCACAGATCCAGGTTATTTGATGAGCTGTCTTGTCCTGCTAAGTCCGAGGTGGGGAACTAGGACCCTTTTATGACTTATGGACTTCAACTCCCAGAAATCCTGAACCAGAACCTTAACTTGTAATAAGGCTCCCTTTTTACAACTCTGTAATCTCTTAATTTGAGGTAGAGTTAGGGTGACTGGATGGAACTGAGCATTTACTGGCTGGATGCCCTTCCTGATGCCATGCAGACAGTTCACAGTTTTTTTTTCCTTTGCACCCTAGGAGAAACATCTGCCGTTACCTAGAATTGCGCTCTTGACCTTCTGAGTGGAAGGCGAGCATCTTCACCACCAGGCCACCATTCTGCTCAACCTTAATATGTAATAATATATAATAATATATATAATTAATATAATATAGCATATAATAGTAATTTATATAGCACTTGAACTGTCGGAAGTCAGGCAGCACATTCTGATTCATCATACACTAATGGCTCAGGAATTCTGGGAGTTGAAGTCCACAAATCATAAAAGACCTATAGTTCCTCATCCCTGGGCTAAGACAAGTTTGCCCTATTCATGCCGACATAGGACGCCTGCTGTGGATCCCATTGGTCAAGGAACTCCCGCAGAGGAATTCAGAAGAAGAGCCTTCTCTGCTGTAGCCCTCCAGAACATCCTGTCCCCTGGGGTGAGGTTTGACCCCATCCTTTATCCTTTTGTAAGGGTCTCAAGATTGGCTCTGCTGGTTGGCCTGGGGACCCAATAGGGAGATGGCTACTGGACTAATTAACTGACCCCACCTCCCTCCTGTGCTTTCTGCTCCCCTTCTGCCCTTCTTTTTGCTTATTATTGTATTTTTACTGTTTTATTGTTTCCTTGCTTTGCTATTATCATGTTTCAATTTTGTTTTATCATTTTTTCTGTTTTACTATTGTTAAGTCACCCAGAGTAGCCCCACAGTGAGATGGGTGGCAAATAAATTTGACAAATAAACAAACTAATATTAATATTACATCAGATAGTAAATAATGGTATATTTAAAACATTTGAAACATTACAAAAAAGAATAAACCAATACAATTGGATGGATGGATATATATCACACACACACACACACACTAAATCATTCACTAATTTCAGATTTTGCAAAATGCATTAATGAGCAGCTTCTAAAACTGTGGAAGCTCTGGATACATTGTAGAAGGTTTTTAAAGAGACCAAACTACATTTACTACTATTAATAGTAATTATTAATTAAAAAAAAAAGAATCAAAATGAAATATTTAATAGTGTTGGAATAGCCTTTATTGTAAAATCAGTGACAGCAGGCTTTAAGAACTGTTATGTATGCTTCCTGTAATTTAAAAATTCATTTAATCCAACAAAAAGTCCTTTTTGAAGGCTTATTGGATTCATCAGAAGGATGGCCCCCAAAAGCTTGGCTGTTATATTTTTCACACTAGAGATGTAACGAATTTGAAAAAACGTACAGTACATGACATGATTGTGTTAATGGTATTTGATTAGATAAGGAACTAGAAGTAGAGATCACCATATGTCATGTACATATGAGTTCCTTTAACATTTAAAGAAAAAAAAATTACACAAAAAGGAAAAGAAAAATCAGCATTAAGTTCTACTTCAAGCAATTAATTTTTCATACCATTCTTGTCCTGATCTTGAATCCATTTTGGGCTTACCTGTGCTAAACATGACTTATTGCATGAACTGGAGTGAAGGAAATGTGAGTAAGTCTACCTACCACTGAAGGCAACTATTCTACAAATCATACTTTAAGCAGGAAGAATTGTATCCTACAACTGTTATCTCCAAGACTATTTTGGTTCATCCACCCTGCCTTGTATGAAGGATTATTACAATGATATCATCTTTTCCATATAATCCCCTTATGTGTTCCCACTGCTTATCTTTTTTCCTATCCTGGAAAAAAATACCCTTCATTAATGCATTTTGATTGGCAGGGCTAAAAGCTCCCCATCTGGAAACATCTATTAAAACTATAGGATATACATTAAGTGTGGTGTACCTGTAAGTCAGCGCACTTCTGTAAGCGCTCAAAGAGAACTGAGTGTGAATGTATTATTCTGATTGGTAAAATGGGTGGATGTAAGTCGTGGGAAGGGATTTTCAAAAATTGGGTAAAGGAAAAACTCAGCCTTCAGATGGTTCCGTGCATCAGCAAAGGGAACGCACAGCTTGCTTGCCTTGAACACTGCCTTTATTTTCTCCCCACACAAATCTCCCAGTTTGAAAATCTTCACTTGAAAGCAACATGCTAAACAGCAGTGAGAAATGTGGTGGCAGCCGTGTGGGAAGTAGAGAGGTAAGGAAGCAGAGTTCAAGAGCACTAAAGATTTGCTCATTTCATGCCGCTCAAGCAGATAAAATGGGAGGGAGAAGCAAGCCCAAAGAAGAAACAAACAAACTCAAATGGAAAACCAGCAGAAGGGTAGGATATGCAGGAAAATCATATAGCGCACATAATTTTTTTTTAGCTGTAAACAACCCAGTCACTCTAATTACATAGATAGATAGATAGATAGATAGATAGATAGATAGATAGATAGATGATAGATAGTAAGATCTGAGCTGCAAAAATCCAGATAATCACTAGAAAGTAGCAAGAGTTAGTTTTGTGGGGTTTTTTTCTGCTGAAAGAAAATCATACAGTACCCATACTTTTTTCAGCTGTATACAACCCAGTCCCTCTAATTCAATAGATAGATAGATAGATAGATAGATAGATAGATAGATAGATAGACAGACAAACAAATTGCAAGATCTGAGCTGCAAAAATTCAGATAACCTCTAAAAAGTACAAGAGTTAATTTTCTGTTTCTTTTTCTCTGCCATGTAAAACTTTTCTAGATGTCCACAGTACAGATCCGATAGCCCTAGCACATATACTTTCTAAGCACCTGTTTTGTCAAGGGCATAGATGTGTTATGTTAAAACTATACAAGGCTATAAAGACCACCTACCTACGTTCTTTTCTTCCGCATAACCCCCCTTTAACAGCAAAAAAACCTTCTTGAAGGGAGGAAAATAAAACCCTCTAATGTGTCTCATCTGCTTTCTCTTGTTACATTGCATTTTTGGCTTGTTCACAAGAGAAAGACACAAGCTGGGGACTCCAAGTCAGCTGTGACTCTTAGGGATGATGGGAAGGGTAGCTGCCTTTTGAGGTGTCAAAAGAGCGGTGGGTGCCACTGGGGACTTAATGAGAAGGGTGGGAGTCTCCGGAAGAGGGATTTACTGTATTTATTAGAATCACACATTGCCTTATCTTTGGAGACGTCAGACTAGTTTACACATGCTTGCCAAGCAATTTTTTTAATCCAAGCTGCTAACATAACCAGAATTAGTATAGCTCTGGACTATACTTTCTTGGCATCAATGACCTACTACTCTTCACTCTATTTTCTTGTCTTACAAAAAATACCAGTGCACAACTAATAGAAATCACAATTTCTAAACTACAGGTAGCCTTTGACTTATGATCACAACTGAGCCCCAAATTTCTGTGGCTAAGTGAAACAGTTGTTAAGTGAGTTTTGCCCCATTTTACAACCTTTCTTGCCCTAGCCCATTGCAGTTGTTGTTGCTGCTGCTGCTGCTGTTGTTATTATTATTAATTAAATTTTTATACCGCCCTTCTCCCGAAGGACTCAGGGCGGTGAACAGCCAAGATTAAAATACATACAATATGAAAATTAAAATAATTTAAAACATAATTAAATCAATTTGGCTTCCCCAATTTAAAACCCCTTACCCATAAAATTAACCAGTTAAAAATTTTAAGCCAGTCCAGCTTGCTAAAATAGAAAAGTCTTCAGGGCCCGGAAGAAAGTACGGAGGTCCGGGATCAGTCATATCCCTGATGGTAGCTCATTCCAGAGGGCGGGTGCCCCCACAGAGAAGGCTCTCCCCCTGGGGGCCGCCAGTCAACATTGTTTGACCGACGGCACCCTGAGGAGACCCTCTCTGTGGGAGTGTATTGGCTGGTGGGAGGTTATCGGTGGCAGAAGGTGGTCTCATAGATACCCAGGCCCTAAGCCATGGAGTGCTTTAAGGATGAGAACCAATACCTTGAAGCGCACCCGGAAGACCACCGGAAGCCAGTGCAGCTCGCGCAGGAGAGGTGTTACATGGGAGCGCCATGTCGCCCCACAATCACCCGCACGGCCGCATTCTGGACCAGTTGGAGCCTCCGGGTGCTCCTCAATGGGAGCCCCATGTAGAGAGCATTACAGTAGTCCAGACGGGAAGTGACGAGGGCATGAGTGACCGTGCATAAGAAGTCCCGATCCAGAAAGGGGCGCAACTGGCGTATCAGGCGAACCTGACAAAAACCCACCCTGGCCACGGCCGTCATATGCTCTTTTAAAGACAGCTAGTTATTAAGTTCGTAAACTTAAATTGTAAATTGTTAAATGAATCTGGCTTTCCCACTGACTTTGCTTGTAAGAAGGTCTCAAAAAGTGATCACATGACCCCGGGACACCACAACTGTCGTAAGTATGAATCAATTGCCAAGCAACCAAATTTTGATCACATGACCATGAGGATGCGGCAATGTTCATAAGTTTGAAAAAATGGTCATAAGTCACTTTTTTGCAGTGCTGTTGAAGATTTTGAATGGTCGCTAAATGAACTATTTTAAGTCAAGGACTACCTGTCACTGCTTATTTCAACTAAGCCTTTCACTCAGGGCTCTGTTCTAATATTCAGTTATCATGCATCTGGATCTATTTTGAGCAAAAGCCAAGTGAGCAACATATATCAACAAGAGTACGTTTTCTGTGTATTCTTAGTTCTAAACACTGAGTGTGTTTGTAGTCAAACATAATAGGCAAAACAGCCCACATTTTTCTAAAGAAATAAAAACCAAACCCTTGATTTGAATCCTCAGCAATGGGGAGACAGGTTGGTGAACCAAGAAGGTGGGTTGATAGACTAACCCCATGTTCTAGAACAGGGGTTTCAAACACAAGGCCAATGGGCCAGATCTGGCCTGTGGGGTGTTTAGATCTGGCCCACGGGGCTGCCTGGGAAACAGCAAAGGCCAGCGAAAATGGAGCTTGGGAGGGTTGCACGCGGCCCTCCCGAGCTATGTTTTTGCTGGCAGAAGGTTGCAGAAGGACGTCCCAGGCAAGAGCTGAGTTTTTGCTGGCAGAGGGTTGCAGGAAGCTGTCACAGCTGAAAACGGAGCTCGGGAACCCTTTTCCGCTGGCACAGTGCTTGAGCCAGCACAGGCGCCCCCAACACGAATGACATCAAGCTGGCCATGCCCACTCTGGCCCCTGAGGTCAAACACAACCCTGATGTGGTTCTCAATGAAACCTCAATGAAACCGTGTTTGACACCCCTGCTCTAGATGGTGCAGAGTGCCAAGACACCATTGACTGAAGCAACAGACTTTTTGTTAAAAAAAGAAGAAATGGCCTGGAGGTAATCCCTTCACCTTGTGTTAGACATGACATTTTTCTCAAAGGACCTTTGGGCTAGTTTGTTAATAAAGTGAATGTATGGGCTGATCATTATGAAATCCAAATAGAATTAAATACAAGGGGTTGGTGATGTTGCATAATCCCTTTTACTAATAGGCAACACAAATTCCATGGAGAGGAGGCTACAAGAGTTAGCTTAGTCTTACTTTGCTTCTATTATCAAACCAAATGAGAGGAACCACAATTACGCCTAACCCCTACCAATCCAGCAAAAACTGCAGGCATCCCTTAACACACACACAGAAGCACAAACAGACACAGATACAACTCCCCAAGCATGACCCTAAACTTTGTGAAACAGAGCACTCTGGTTTTTATTATGGGAGGCTGAAACAGTACAACTATGTATTGTAAAATGTTTTTAAAGGTCATTGCTAGAACTACATGGATGATCTTTAAGGTCACCAAGATTTGAAGGAGACGTGACTTGTTATCCAGGATGGGACCAGCCAGGCCTTTTAGACTAAACTACACTGAGGGAAGGGGAATAAGAAAATGGGAGTGGAAGCCGCATGCAAAGGAAGCATGTTGTGAGCAATGTGATGTTCAAATACCATTCTATATTATTCATCCAAAAGGCCATTAGTTGTGAATTTTACATGTTGCAAAAGAAGCAACAGAAAAGGTATGAAAAACAAAGCTTTGGAATAAACTTTCAGAAAGCTGAAGAGAAGACAATGAACTTTCAGAACTATATGTTACAGTAGCTCTTCTTTTGTACCAGCCTTGAAATTGCATGGAAGCCTATCAAGGCTGGATTTCTGCATCTGCTCTGGTCTTTAAATATATTGTCTTTAAAATACATTGAAATAATATGAGGGAGAGGGAAAGAGAAAGAGAAAGAGAATGAGAGAGAGAGAGAATATTGTAAAGGGCAAGAATTAGAGGTGGACTATAGCAATGGTACCTATTATGTTATCTAAGTCTCTTTGAAACTTATTTTCTCCTTTTTTAAATTATATACTGCACATATTCAAGTTTGAATGGGTTAGAAAAGACAAATGCTAAGCAACAACTCACATCTGTCAATTTCACTCAGAATTTAAACCAAGAGGAAGTTTAAATGAATTTGGTGAGCCTCCAGCTTCATACCGTTCTATTTGCTGCAATTATTTTTAGTTTTTTTTCTTTTTTAAAGAAGCACCTTCTTTAAGAAACTGCAATATGCTGCTTTATAATTTTAATTATGAAGAAATCTATTTGGAACTACAGTACTATAAACCTAAACAAAAGAGGATAGAACAAGAATATCATTGCAAAATTACGCTAGCCAATTTTATTGTTTTCTGAATCTTGATCGCATTTTTAGAGAGATTAAGAATAACTTAATACAATAATAAAAGAACATTGGAAAGGTGTGATTAGTTATGGCATTTCTGTATTGCAGTTTTGTAAGAAAAGAATCTGAAACAGTAGCTTTTAGCTACCAGACATACATTTCCAAGTGTTCAGAAAAAAAGATAACCTGACAGTACCACACCTTATACTACCTGTAGCATTTTCACATCCACACATTTTAAATTTCCACTGATTTCAGTGAAGAACTTCAGTACGCTTGTAAACTTTCCCTTCAGAAAATCCTTTGGACAGACATAGGTTAAATTTCACTGAATCATTTCTACATTCACACCGTGTGTTTGTTTTCCTATTATTTTTCATACACGCCAATTGTTGGTTTACTTTCCCAAGAGAGACCATGGCATTAACAAAAGATAAGCCCTTTTGGAAGGGCTTCTATTTCTTCACTTCTCTTACTTTGATCACTTCAAAATGAAATGCACTCTAACTTATCTACACATTTTACTTTTTCATTTCCCTGTCCCCCCCCTCCCCCCCAAAGCCCCAGGAGATAGTCAACAGATCGCCAAGATGCTGAATCAACACATCCAGCACAACAGAAAAATGAGAGATAAACAGAAATCAAGTATCTCCTTTCTGCCAGGGGGGAATCAGAAATAATGGAAAATTTTCCCACTAATTTATTTTATATTTTTATTTGTTTCTGCAGTGCTCAACTTCCTTATTTCCCCAGACCCACAGCCAGCTTTTCCTCAAATGCATCGTTACTCCGAGGAAAGGAAACAGTAACTTGATTTTTACAATATCAAGATTAGAATGTGAGTTGTAGTAAATGGCTCTAGTCCTTATTACTATGAGGATTCCTGAAGCTCCAATCACAGTCCAATTCCTTTGAATTATCATTTCTAGCTTTATTATCAGCAACTGGCATGCAAGATATCCAAAATTATCAAGGTGAGTTCATATGATCCAGACCATCATATGGAACTTAAGGTATTTTAAAAGAAAGGTACAAAAGTAGCTTGTTTGTGCTGATGTTTAAGAACATCAGTAACATAAAAAGTAGAGTTCAAGTGAATGGTATCCTTTATCTCTTGCTCTAAGCATCCTCTAAGCAGGAGTGGTATTCACTTACCTTCGCTACTGGTTTGCAAGGACCTTCTGCGCATTTTTTTCCATAAAAAAATGGAACGTGATGATGTCCAGGCGGGTGGGTGGAGCCTCCTGCAGCCGCCACTACCAGTTCTCCCGAACCGGATAGAACCAGTTGAATAACACCACTGCCTGTAACCATCCATGAAAGCCCAAGAAAAGAAGCAAGCTTATCTGTCCCAAAGGTGCTTTTCTTTGAAAACTTTTCACTTCTCATCAGGGGTGAAATCTAAAATTTGTTCATACCGGTTCTGTGGGGGTGGCTTGGTGGGTGGGTGGGTAATGTGACTGGGTGGGCGTGGCCATTTTTTTTTTACTTTTAAAACCATTTTTTTCTACAACCTCTTCAGCTAAGAGGTTGTAAAAAAATGTTTTCAAAAGGCTCTGAGGATCCAAGCTGAGTTCCCTGATTGGCAGAAGCTTTTTTAAAGCCCCTGCCGATCAGGGAATTCAGCTTGGATCGTCAGAGCATTTAAAAGAAAACAAGGATTTTTTTTCTTTTAAATGCCTTTGAGGAGCCGCGCGATCATCAGAGGCTTTTTTTTTTTTTACTTTTAAAAGCATTTTTTCGGCCGAAGTTGTAGAAAATGGTCGTTGCTTACCTGAACGACCCTTTTGTCCTCGCTGTGAAGACACTCCTCAGTATGGGTATTGCTCACTCCCATTCGCAATGGCTGGGTGTCAATCAAACCCTCTGGAGCTGGATACGCCCCTACTTCCTGCTCCTTCCTCAGTCTTTTCACGAAGACAGATTGGTCCAAAGACATCAGGACGAAGTATAGAAGATCTCCAGAGTAAACGACAGGAACAGGACAGGAACAGAACAGCTACAGAGGGAAACAAGAAGAAAAACCTCCACCAAGGCCAGACCTGGCAACTATAAGGGAGGGACGGAGTGTCTTCACAGCGAGGACAAAAGGGTCGTTCAGGTAAGCAACAACCATTTTCCTCCTCGCTGTTCAGACACTCCTCAGTATGGGACATACCCAAGTTCAAGAAGAATAGGGGCGGGCTTAAACAGAAGACTGGCCTTGGGGAGAGATTACAGACTGCAAAACCCTCCTGCCAAAGGCAGCATCAGCCGAGGCAAATCTGTCCAGACGATAGTGGGTCACAAAGGAAGAAAGGGAGGACCAGGTTGCCGCCCGGCAAATATCATCTACCGATGCCTGGGTAGCCCATGCCGCTGAAGTCGCGGCACTACGGGTAGAATGGGGCAGGATACCCCCCGGGACAGGAACCTCCCGCAACTCATATGCCCTAGAGATACATGCTTTGAGCCACCTGCCCACTGTTGCCGAGGATACTTTCTGACCTAAAGAAGAGGGAAGAAATGAGACTAACAACGCCTCAGTTCTGCGGAACGAGGCCGTTCTCTTAAGATATCTTCTCAAAGCCCGTCTTACATCTAAAGTATGCCATCGTCTTTCAGCTGGATGACGAGGGTTCGGGCAAAAATTAGGCAAGATGACTTCTTGGGCACGGTGAAAGCGAGTGTTCACTTTAGGGACAAATGAAGGGTCAAGTCGCAAGACCACCCGGTCAGGGTAGAAAATACAGAGATCACTCCTCATCGAGAAGGCGGCTATCTCGGACACTCTGCGAGCGGAGGTAATAGCTAGCAAAAAGGCCATCTTCAAGGACAGATATCGCAGGCTGATCGCAGCAAGTGGTTCGAACGGAGGTGCAGTCAAAGCCTGTAAAACCAATGTAAGGTCCCAAGTAGGGTAGCGGTGAACCGGTGGGGGTCGCAAGTTGGTAACCCCTTGAAGAAATGAACGGATCCGCGGGTCCTGAGACAGAGGAGATCGATTATCTCCAGATAAGACAGTGGCCAGGGCTGCCACTTGACGGCGAAGGGTCGCTGGAGCTAGACCTCTAGAGAATCCTGCATGAAGGAACAGCAAAATATCTGGAACTCCTGCTGTTGTGGGATCCACGTGATGGGTACCGCACCATCTGGTAAAGGCAGTCCATGAGGCATTATAAATGCGAGTCGTTGATGGTCTTCTAGCCGCCTGAATGATGGAGATGACATCCTCCGATAGATGATCATGGAGCAGCTTTATGCGCTCAAATGCCACACGGCTAATCGCAGCCACTCTGGTTCCGGGTGACTCACTGCCCCTTGGGTCAAGACCACTTTGTCGGGTGGAAACTTCCACGGTGGTTCGACGGAGAGATTTTTGAGGTCCGCGAACCATTCTCGGCGGGGCCAATATGGAGCTACCAATAGAAGATGCGCCCGCTCCTGAATCGCCTTCCGAATTACTTTGGGAATAATCGGCAGAGGAGGAAAGGCATAAAGGAGCCCTTGAGGCCATGGACTCCGCAGAGCGTCCAGCCCTTCTGCGGCCGGAGACGGGTAACGGGAATAAAATCTCGGCAGTTGAGAGTTGGCGGCTGTCGCAAACAGGTCCACTATGGGCAGGCCGAACCTCCTCGACAGGTCTCGAAACAGGCCTGGATCCAGCTTCCATTCTGCATGGTCTATCTGGCCTCTGCTGAGCCAATCTGCCTCTCGATTCACATTCCCTGAAATGTGTTCGGCTTTTATTGAGGAAAGATGGATCTCTGCCCACGACAGAAGTCTCTCCGATTCCTGCATTAGAGTCCAAGAGCGGGTTCCCCCCTGCTTGGTGATATGGGCCTTGGTGGCCACATTGTCTGTCAGGATCAAAAGGTCCTGCTGATACACAAGATGTTGGAAGTGAAGGAGGGCGAACCTGACCGCCCTGAGTTCCAGCCAATTTATGTTGTGCTTCTTCTCGGCCGATGTCCAGACCCCTTGGGCTAGCTGGGCATTGAGATGGGCCCCCCATCCGTGCAGGCTCGCATCTGTGGTTAGAACCAGTCTTGTCGGGTCCAGAAAGGGGGAGCCTCTGCTGAGAGCAGGGGACAACCACCATCGAAGGGAGAGCCGGACCGGGGCCGGTACCGACACTTTGAAGAGGGACTCCGCTCGACCTTGCTTCTGAAACGGGAGCAGGAACCATTGTAGACGACGAAGATGTAGGCGAGCCCAGGGCACAATGTCTATGCAAGATATTAGTTTTCCCAGAAGTTTGGACAGAACCAACAGATGGACCGTCCGGGTTAGCAAGATGTGAGTCACCAACTGATGAATGCTGGCCTGTCTCTCGGGAGACAGGAAGACCACACACTGCGTCGAATCGATTGTTGCCCCGAGATGCAGAAGACGAGTTGTAGGAACTAGATGACTTTTGGTGAGATTCAAGGTGAATCCGTGTTCCTGGAGAGTCTGGACCACCAGCTGACGGTCCTGCACCGCCCGGTCGGGTGACGTTGACAGGATCAATATGTCGTCGAGGTAGCATGCTAATCGAATCGGGACCTCCCTGAGAGAAGCTGCTACTGCCGCTAGTAGTTTTGTAAACGTCCTTGGGGCGGACGAAAGGCCAAAGGGCATGGCCCGATACTGGAAGTGATGGTTTCCAAAGGCAAACCGGAGGTACCGTCTGTAGGAGAGGTGAATAGGAACATGAAGGTACGCCTCTTTGAGATCTACCGATTGCATGAGATCTCCCCGCCGGATGCATCCTAGTAATGATTTGAGAGAATGCATTTTGAACCGACGGTATAAGATGTGTTGGTTGAGACGTCGTAGATTCAAAATACCTCTCCAACCACCCGAGTTCTTCGGAACTAGGAACAGCGTTGAATAAAAGCCGGTCTTGAGCTGGTCGGGCGGAACCTGCTCTATTGCATTTATGCGTAGCAGATGTTGAATCTCGTTTGAGAGTAGGAGCCGCTTGTCCGGTAGTGCCGGCCAAGGGCAATGAACATAAAAGTCCCGTGGGAGAGCGGTGAATTCCAAACATAGACCTTTGGTGACAGTTTGGACAATCCAGGCATCCAAAGTTGTAGCCGGCCACCGATGGGAAAAGGCCTGAAGTTTCCCACCGATTGGAGACAGGGCCGGTGAGTCACTTGCCTCTTCTGGCGTAGCGGGCAGAAGATGAGGACCTGAAGGGGCGTCTGGTGTTGCCTTGTCGACGACCACGGTCTCGAAAGGACGCCCGGTCGGAAGGTGGCTGGTACTGGAATTGTGATGGTCTGTAGTAAGAGGCGCCCCCGGAGCCTTGGTCCTGACGAAAGGGCTGCCGGGTATAAGGCACATAGCGCCTATCCTGACGACGAAAAGATGTAGGCAGAACCTTCTTTTTGTCCCGGTTCTCCACCAAAACGGGATCCAGTGAAGAGCCAAATAACGCTGGTCCTTTGTATGGAGCCGCCGTCAGGCGCCACTTAGACTTAGCATCAGCTCTCCAGTTGCGAAGCCATAACAGGCGCCTTGAAGAAACTGTTGAAGCCAAAGCACGAGATGCAAATTTAACGGCGTCCAAAGACGCGTCTGCCGAATATTCAGCCGCTGCAATGAGTTTTGCCAGATCTTGTTGCAGACGTGCGTCCTCAGGTGGAAGTCTGTCTTTCAATTGACGCAACCACACAAGCGAAGCCCGGTTGAAGAAGGATGATGAGGTAGAGGCACGGATGGCCCAAGCCGTCGCCTGGTGCGTCTTACGAAATGCCATGTCTGCCCGCTTATCTTCGAATTTGAGGCCATCCCCAGCTTCACCTACCAGAACAGAGGAAGATGTGAGACTGGCCACTGGTTCATCAATTGTAGGCAACTGTAGGAGGGCGTCCAGCACAGGAGCCGAAGCATAAAGCTTTTTGTCGAAAGAATTTGGACCAGAAAGTGAAGCGGGGTGATCCCATGGCTTTTGAATGACCTGGCAAAAAAGGTCAGGACACGGTACAAAGTCATCATCAGGTTGAGGCACATTGAATAAATTACTGTTAGGGCCTGTGGACACCGAAGCAGATGCCAAATTTGGGTTGTTGTCCATATTGGTGGCAGCCTTCGCTTTGCGCAGTAGAGAGCGAAATAAAGAAGGCTTAAATAAACCAGGAAAGGCAGGTTTGTCCTGGACCTCCTCCTCGTCATCAGACATCTCAAAGTCCTCCAGGATCTCATCCTCACGAGCCTGTTCAGGCTCTAGGCCATAAGAAGTAGAACCATGATGTTGCCCACAAGTAGGCTGATTATGACATGAAGCCGTAGGAACACCAACAGGAGCCGGAAAGGCAGCAGAGGCCTGCTGAAACCCCATTTGAAACATATGAGACATTGCCTGAGTAAAAAAGGATTGAAAGTCCATAGGCTGAACAAAGGCAGGGCCCGCTTCGGGCCGTAGACCAGCTGCAGTAGGAGTAAACGTAGCCTCAGGGGCAGGTCTAGACACTTGAGACAGGTGACTGGCCTCACTAGAAGACCTTGACCTAGTCCTAACTCCTGATTGGTTAGTGTGGCATAATGGTGTCCGCTGAGAGGTGGAAGGGGCCTCCCCACACCCCTCACCAGAAAGTGGATCCTCCTCAATGGGGATTTCAGGGTTACAAGACACCTCTTGGTGTGTACTTTCCTGCACTGTTGTGATCTGTTGTTTGGCCCTGGCAAATCTTTTTTCTAGGGCATTGTGCCTGCGCTGGGCATCTTTATCAGCCTTAGAAGACCTGGTGGATTTTGCAGTTTTAGAATGCTTAGACTTCTTCCCCTTGACCTGTTTTGGGGAAGGTGCTGGGGTAGGAGAAGGGCTATTATCCAAGTCAGAGGAAAGGGCCACTTCCTCCATATTGCTCATATTATCAGTTCGTTCACAAGGCCAATGATCACACAAAAATTTCAACTACACAGAGAATGTCTGTTGTAGAAATCAAGAATAATATTATTGCTAGTATTATTATTATTATTTTTTAATTTTTTAATTTTTTAATTATTTTTTTTTTAATATAAAAATAAGACCCGCAATCAAATCAATAAAAATTTATCCACCAAATTGAATAACCAGGGTAATTGATCAGGAATATATACACAGCCCCTTCTCTCTCTCTTTTTTTTTTTTTATATATATATATATGTAAATCAATTAAGCAATAATTCAATAAATTGATGCAAGTACTTCCCTGAACAGCTGCAGACACCTCTCTTCAAGCGGGTGGTAAATGCAGGAAACTTTTGGACCACGTCCACTCCTGCCAAGAAGCCAGCGACCCTGGAAAGCAAAGCCCAGGTCGCGGTGTGCAAAAACGGCAGCGCAAATCAGCGGGTGACCAACAGCTCTCAAGATGGCGTCCCGCAATGGCGTTTTCTCTCTCTGGTCGCGGGCCAGGCAAAACAAAGCGCCTACGGCTGGACCGAAGCTGCCTCCAACAGGTGACAATTAGGAACAACGAGGGGAGAGTATGCCAGCCGGCAGGGACTCTGGCCCCAACACCTGTGTGCGATACTGATTTCTTCAATCAAAAAGCGGCAAAGGCGGGAAAAAGGGAAGCCTGGCAATCGCCGAAAAATCAAGCCGCTAAAGGCGGCCGGAGCCCCGAACCGCCGTTTCGCGCCTGCCAGCTGTTTAAACCAATGCAGGGAAGGTATAAAGCACAGAGAACGAAAGAAATAGAAATAAATCACAATAAAGGTAAAAGGAGAGGAAAAATAGAAGAATAAATCACAGAGAATAGACACCCTGAATGCTTTTGCAAATGGCTGAGTGAAAAGACTGAGGAAGGAGCAGGAAGTAGGGGCGTATCCAGCTCCAGAGGGTTTGATTGACACCCAGCCATTGCGAATGGGAGTGAGCAATACCCATACTGAGGAGTGTCTGAACAGCGAGGAGGAAAAAATGCTTTTAAAAGTAAAAAAAAAGCCTCTAATGATTGTGCGGCTCAGCTGGGCATGGGAGGAGGGGAGGGGATTTTTGCTACCGGTTCTCTGAACCACCCGCCTCCATTGCTACCGGATCGGGCGAGCCGGTCTGAACGGGAACATTTCACCCCTGCTTCTCATCCAAGAAGCTTCTTTCAGTTCTGGCTAAATGGTGGGTAATGCAAGTTCTTCAGCAAGAAGTGAAGAAGCTTCTTGGATGAGAAGTGAAAATTTTTCAAAGAAAAAAACAACAACCCAGAAAGTCCAGTTGCCTTTTGAAAAGCACCTTTGGGACAACCATGACCCAGATGACTGAAAATCTCCACAGACACCAAAGCCTGCCTGTTAACTCAGAAAACATCTCCTATTAAGAAGTAGCATTAACTGCATTTGCTCAAGTACCCCGTTCTCTAACAAAGTTTACATTGATTTTTTTCTTCAAAGAATACGTGTGTTAATTAGCATCCTGTTCTTAAATTCCAAGGAGTTGTGATACTTATTTTCCTTTACAAGAGCATACATTTTACAGGAAACGCTATGCTATCTAAGAAACAAGTTTATTGTCTCTTAGCAAAACTATACAGCAATGAAAGCTTAGCTACATAAATTTAAATTAATCATCTATTACTACAGGTGATATTTATTTCAGTTCCTCTCGAAGTATAAGTTACCGAGGCGTTTGCTTCCACCTGAATGTACCAAGCAAAGCTTTAGGGATTTACGCAGTTAATAATTGAAAGAGATATTGTAGAAGGAATTTGGGACGATTAAAGTAAGACTAATTTAAACTGTATTTCAGATCACACAGCTGTCTAAGGATGCTTGTGCTGTCGCTAAGCAAATAGTGCTTCCAACTGCTCGCTCGCTATTCTCTCTTTGGGCTCTGTTGACAGGTTCTTCCATTGACATAAAAGAACCGAGAGCTTTTCAAGTAGAAAAACTAGACAGAAATTGTAATTAATAAATAAAGAGGAGAGCTTTGGGGCATGCCTAGAATTTCCAATTTTGGGGGTGGCAAGAATAAGAAATTATCAGGTTTCCTGACATTTTTCTATCCTGTTAAGACTCCTGCAGGATTCTATTCAGGGTCAGTGTGATAGGTATGCAGCTTTTAAGAGAAGATGTAGGTACCTGCTTTAAGGTGCTCTCAGTTTTGCTAGGTAAAAATGGGATGAATTAGACTGGTAAGTACAATGGACAGATTTTTCCAACATAGTATAACCACCTCCCCCCCCCGCCCCCACTAAGTTTCAGACAAGACCTAGCCTCTTTATCCCTGTCTACTACAAATTCCTAGAGGGGAAAAAAAACCTGTCATTTCCTGCTTTCTACACTTGCAGTGTGAAAAGAGATTTATGATTAACAAGGTTGTCACTATCGGTAGCAAGAGAAAAGCATATAGGAGCATAGAAAGGTTCTAATAATGAGTCAAGCCATTGGTCCAGCCACCATACAAACTGGATGACAGCAGCTCTCTAAGGTTTCAGTTTTGATTTCACAAGCCTTAATTGAAGATCCCTGTCATCTACTGCATGCAAAGTAGGTGCTTTACTGCCGAGTTATGAACTTTCACTACTACAATTTTAAATTTAGGTTACCTCTGTGTCTATGAATGCCCAAATCCTGGCATTCACAATGGTGGCTAATGCCAACACTCCTCATCCTAAATTTGGGGCTTTCCCTAGTCCTTCCCCATTTTTCCATGGAAAGAAGCTTCTCAGGAATGTAGAATTTATTCACAATTGTTACTTACGTTGCAATAAAACCATTACAGTGCTTTTAGCTACCAAAGCCATCACATTCTTTTCTATATATAGGCAGACAAGACCATTACAGGTCAAACAAAGCCAAAGCAGAAAGAAAGGGATGTGATTCAGAAGGGTTTTCTCATTCTCATGACAAATAGAAGACTATTCTTCTCTTAAAAGCAATTGAATGAAATTCCCAAATCAATCATAAAACCAGAGGAATTTAAAGAGCCACTTCAGAGATACCAGGAGAACTGAAAGAACCACTTGGAAACAAAGATAAACTACAACGGTATTCACAGGTGAGTTCAGACAGATGTTGTATAGCAGTTTTTATGGCAAAAGGAATAGATTTTCAATATGACATAAACATCATTACTACATGCATTATGTACCGAAATCAATAAAAGTAATACTGTTGGCTTCCAGAGATGTCTTACTAATCATTAGCAGAGTGCACCAGGTTCAACTGAAGGAACAATCCAGTTAATCTTATTTCCAGTGACTACACAAGTCAGTTATATAGCTGATTCTATACAGTCTAGATCTGTGATGGCAAATCTATGGCACGTGTGCCACAGGTGGCACACGGAGCCATGTCTGTGGGCACGCGAGTGTTGCCCTAGCTCAGCTCCAGTTTGTTTGCGCGCGCCAGCCAGCTGAAGTCAGGAAATGGGCCGTTTCCTGCCTTCAGAGGGTCTCCGGGAGGGGGGAGAGGCCATTTTCGCCTTCCCCAGGCTCCTAAAAAGCCTCTGGAGCCTGGGGAGGGCAAAAAACAGGCCTGCCGGGCCATCACGTGCCAAAAGCAGGGGGACTGCAGGGGGATCGTGCTGGCATGCACGCAGGGAGGGGATATTGAATTATGGGTGTAGGCACACGCGCATGACCCCCCCGCGCTCCCACTTTTGGCAAAAAGGTTAGTTATCACTGGTCTAGATCCAGATCCTGTCAAAGTTAAAAGAGCAGAAGCATCCAGCAAATGTATCATTTATTTAAATTTAGGCAACTTCAAACCAACTCTGGGCTTCCTTTTTATCTTGGTTTTTTATTCCTTTTAATTCTGGGATAAAGTAAGATTAAAAATAACCCAATGACTTCAAATCCCTGTTCACCTAGACAGGAGTTTAGAGACCTCACCATTGAGGAGAACTACAGCTGCTCAGAGTCTTTTCAAATATGGTAGCTATAAGCAATTTTACACTTGAGGCCCTACCAAAAAATCTTGGATTGCACTTAGAAAATCTGCACATTGACAATCTTTTCATCTGTCAACTGCAAAAGGCCACACTGCTGGGATATGCATATATACTATGCCAATACATTACAATTTGGAGGTTCTTGGGAAGAATCTGACATCTATGGAGGGCAATCCAGCTAAAGAACTGGTAGTTGTGACTTCAGATCATCCTGAACAGATAATAATAATAAGTGCAAAAGGCAGCTTGACTTGGAACAACTTACATCCTGTGACAATACCAACATGTGCCTATTCCAGATCCTTGGAAAGGACTCAATAGGTGGATAAAAATGCCCAATCCAGTTTAAACATCTGGCTACCTATGTGACCAAACATAATAATAATACATTTGGTTGACTGTGCGACCAACAACAATAATAATACTTTGTGGTATACAAGCTTCAAACGCCTCTTCTTGGCTGTCCTTCAAATTTGAACACAATCAGCATGGACAAAACCACCAACAATCAATTGCAAAAGTAGCTTTACTTGGAACAGTTTACATCCTGTGACACCATCACCATCCTGTATCAGGATTGAACAAAAACATCTGCCTATCCCAGGTCCTCGGGAAGGTCATGGTAAGTGGATAAAAATGCCAAATCCTGTCTAAACTTCTGGCTGACGTGCGATGAACCTTAATAATAATCAAATGACAATTTCTACCTATCCCAGATCCTTCAGACAGTCTGAACATCTGGCTGCTTTGTGGCCAACTGTAATAACAATGGCCAACAAGAAACACAAAACAATTGATGATAAGAAAGAGAAAAAAGTCTGGATAGTGGATGTTGCAGAAACTTGGAGATAACAGAAGAGAAGAGAAAGAACTGGAGAAAATCACAAAATACAAAGATCTGCAAATAGAAGTAGAATGAATGTGGCAAAAGAAAACAAAGGTAGCACCTAATAGGGATAGGCACCTTGGGTGCTATCCCAAAACAATTGGTGCACTGTTGAATATCATTGGCATTGACAAAATCACTATCAGTCAGTTGCAAAAGGCAGCTTCATGTGGAATAGCTTACATCTTGCGACGGTACAATTAACACCATCAAATTACAATAACCTGCCCATCCCAGGTCTTAGGAAAGACTCTATAGGTGGACAAAAACATCTAGCTGCCTATAATAACGCAAAACATGATTTGGCCTTAATTACAATGAATGGCAATGAGATATGAGGTTAACCATAGATAACACTGAATTAAAAGGGACTGCAAAAGCAGAGAAGCTCTTAAGTGCTACACTCAGGAAGCTGGCCAATTTTTCATCTTTGCAAATTCGGTGTGTGTGTGTGTGTGTGTGTGTGTGTGTGTGTGTGCGCGCTCTTTCCAAGACTCTTCTGTACATCACAAACAGCATGTTGATTTTTAAGCTTGAGGAGAATTCCAAGATCCCGATCCCTGGAGTTTGATGAGAGCTAAAGCCTCAAACACGGGAAGCTGCTTCCTCTCTGGTCTAAAGGGACCTTGGTATTCTAATGCACACAATGTGGATGCCTGTGAAATACGGTCTCAGAGGAGAAAATAAAACATCCAGTACTCCACAAACTATTTCTAGAGGGGCCTTCAACAGCTTTGAAAAAAGAATAGCTACTTTAAAGAAATCTGTAGAACAATATATGTCTTTGCAACAATTACTACTAATTCTAATGCTTACCCAAACACTCTCCTTTCAAAATATATTGTTCTTATTTCTATTTCCAACAGCAGCACTGCCTGTACATTTGACATAAGTGAGGATTATTTTGTATTTTTATAAATTCATGCAGGCAGCTCTACCAATTTCTATGAGATTTGTCTTAAAAAAAATTCAAAAGACATTGTTTTATCCTTTTCATGACAACTGAAAATACTTATTCTCCAAGTGAATATAGGTCAAGAATTTAGTTATTTTTATGAATCTGCATGTAGTTCTTGTATATAATGCCATATCTTAATGTATGTTTCTTTTATGTTTTATTGAGTTGATTCATTTTTTTTTTTGATATTCTGAGCCACTCAGGGTCATCAGGTCAGCAGCCTACAAGTTTAATAAATTATCATTATTATTAATTACCTGTAGAGTTGGGGATTTTTCAAACTGTAATTCAAATACTATTGTGAACTGCAAAGTTAAACTTGAGATGTGCTGCAAGTTTTTAAAGCAAATAATTTATACGGAAGCCAAGTGCTAAATAACACCTTGTTTCAGCTTTAAAAAATGCAAAGTTAAAATGATATGTTCTTGGCATGCAAAGTCTTTTAGGATTATGCATCTCCCCCCACTCTCTAATCTCTTCTTTGGTGAAACTTTCTTGAAATGTTCCCAGACTCATTCAGGTATGAATTTGAAGTGCAAAATTTGTGGAGCAAGAACATTTGGGTTAAATATTTGGTTTGATAATAGGTATAGGTGTTCTGTTATTTTAATTAGTTGCTTTCCCATTTTTAAAAAGAGAATCACTATTAATCCAAGAGCAACCTAAATATCTAAGGTGCTGAAACAGAAATAAATGCATTATTTCATAGAGTTGGTAGACTGGAAACTAGTCCAATCATCCCATAACATTTATATCCTCCATCATCCACTGACCAATATTGCTATCTTCACTTACATCCCAGATTATCAAGTGAGTCATTTCATATTATAATTATGGGCATGGAGAATGACGACCATCAAAGATATCCTCACAACTATATCCAAATTTTGGTGCCATTGCGGTTTGTCATAAAGGGAACAATCTTAGTTTTGCTGACAATATGGTAATGAGGTAGATAAGTTTTCTTCTCCATCTAATCATTCCTGTCTTATCATTATTTGTTCCGAAGTCATCTACAGCCAAAACTTTAAAAATGTATCATGAACAACAATATGCCAGTATCGTTTCCTTGTTGATCTGCCTTTGCTTTTTTTTCCAAAAAATAAAATTGCCTTCCACGATTTACTAACTATGATGTTTGAACTTAGATGGATTTTTTTTCCCCTCTCAAAACATCAGGAATGGTGAAGCCCAAAACTAATAATAGCTTCTCACTATGACTTGTAGAGGTGGCAAGGGAGGTAGAATTAGAGCTAGTGATTCGGACATCTCAATAAACAAACCATGGCAAGAGCTTTTCTGGGATGAAGAATCCAAAATACATTATATGTTAATATACTGAACTTTCATTGTGAATCTATAGTTCTTAAGTGTATTAATAAGATATTCTCAATCCAGCCAGGATCTTACTAGCTGTCACAGGTATCCCTAGCTGTGGCTACGCCCTATCATAAATTCCACTGTTCTAAAAATATCCACTGTCAATATACAATTTCTTTGCAGTAATATAAATTGCTTTTACAAGCTCTCTCTGCCGCAAAAGTCATTTCCACACTGCAGTGCTGCAGTGAAGGGAGCACCTGGTGAAGAAACCTGTCTAACATTTAATTACTAAACACCACTCTCCAGTAAAACAGTAGCTTGAGTGCACAAATATTCTGTACAAATCCTCACAGCAAGACTGACCCTCTCTGACTCTACTTCACACCTCAGAAGAAAAAAAAGCGGAAACCACTGAAGGCCTTTCTACAATCTCACAGCATGTATTTGCAAACTGCTTAGCCACAACAGGATTTCGCAAACAGTATGTTAGATCTGCCTTTCCCTAGCTATGAGTGTCATTTCCACTATATAATCAGCCATTCTAGACAGCTGCTTAATACTGACCCACAGCAAAAGATCAGTTGCTTGCTGGATTTCAGTCCCTGGCTATTCTGTTTGCTAGCCAACAGCCTTTGGCTGAAATGGAAGAGGTACATAATCATTTTTGGTCTGTTCTCGATAATCCCTTTGGGTCACTGACATAGCTCCAGTGAAGGGGTTCCCCCCCACCCCACATTGGCACAAGGCCACAGCATGCCAGAAATAGGGCTGCACAAACAAGTGAAGCTCCATCCGTGGGATGCAGGCATGTCCCCTCCGATCTGCAGAAAAACCTCTCTCCACGGACCCAGTCTCTGTTGCCCAAAAGGTTGGGGGCCATTGCTCTAGAAAACATAGGAACCAGTCACACTCCTAAAAGGAAATGTGATTATATTGCTAGAGATACTGGAGCTAAATGGAATTTAACGAATGGCTTGGTAGTATGGAAATTTGCATATCTAAGGAAGTCTGATAAATAATACAAATTACAGATAGTCCTCGACTTACAACACAATTGAGACCAAAATTTCTGTTGCTAAGCGAGTTGTTAAGTGACTCCTTGCCCCATCTCACTATCTTTCTTGCCACAATTGTTAAGCAACTCACTGCAGTTGTTAATAGTTAATAACATGATTGATAAGTAAATCTGGTTTCCCTGTTGACTTTGCTTGTCAGAAGGTGGCAAATGGTGATCACATGAACCCAGGACACTACAACCATCATAAATATGAGGCCAAGGGCCTGAATTTTGATCATGTGACCATGGGGCTGCTGTAATGGTTGTAGATGTGAAAAATGCGTCATAAGTCACTTTTTTCATTGTAACGTCAAACAGTCAAACTGTTGTAAGTCAAGGACTACCTGTATTTATAAATGTTAAGGGTCCCAAACACTCTCTTCCATATATGCCCTTGGTCCCATATATGCACATAGTTTTCTGTATTTTTAAGCAACCATATAACTGTGATGACCCAGGCTGGGTACGGAAAGGACACGACCAAAGTGAATGCTTAATTCCCTTTTATTGTTTCAATCTTCCCCCAAAATCCCCACAGTTGACTGCAAATTGAAGACCGGAGCTCTAAACACACACACACACACACACACACACACACACACGTTTCCAATAGTTCTGGCTGCTATACATCCAGAAGAGCAGCCAAGGAGCAGATGCGGTACAGAAAACCTGAACACAGGGCATCCTTGCTGGGGCTACAGCAAAAACCTGGAGCAGAGCAGTATTGCTGCGCGCTTGCACAAAGTTAGGCTAGGCAAGTTGAATTAAAGCAAAGCAAGGCAAAGCAAAGCAAGGTAGCAAGATGTCAGTATTTGCAAGTGTGGCCGGAAGAATGCAACACTTGTTCCTGACAAACGCCCCTCCCCACAGCGTCCCCTTAAATCCTGTTCGCCAGGTAAGTCTGGAGACAAGGGACGGGGTGCCCTCTTCCCGAGCCGCCCTGCGCTGATCCCGCCTCCTCTCCATTCTCCATGCTCAGGGGAGGCAGTTGTTCTTCTCCAGAGCTCCTCTGTTCCACTGCCTGTCCTTTCCGTCTCCTCCTCCCTCGCTCACTCATCCTGTGCCCTCTCTTCCTCTCTGATGACCCTTCCCAGGCCCGAGGAATCTGGGGCTGCCTCATCCTGCTCCTCCCTGTTGCTCCTTTGGGGCCAAAGAGGCAGCACCATCTTCCTCTGTCAGCCCCGTCTCCGTCTCCTCCTTGGACCCGGCCTCCGACAGACCCATGACAATAACTTTATATACCAATGAACAATGGTGAGCAATTTAGCAGTAAAGCCAACTTGTGGAGCTTGTTTCAATACTAGAAACTGAAATCACTTCAAGGATGTACAGGTAGATCTCAACTTACAACCATAATTGGAACTGGGATTTCTGTTGCTAAGTGATGCAACCATAAAGTAGAATGCCAAGTGACCATATTGATTAGCAAACAGGGCATAGATATGAGGAGAAAAAGATAGGTGGAGGAAGTTGAAGCGCCTCTGTGGGTTGTAAATGCAGGTGGGATGCGAAGTGCCTGAATTGTTATCTTTTTTTTTTTTAAAAAATTGATTTTTATTATAACATATAGTGATACATTTGATACATTTTCGGTTCATTGGTGCAATTATATACATATATACATCTACATGCATTATTACTTGTCTTGTATTTGATATTGTTTCTTAAAGCTAAATTGAATTTCAAAAGACTTAAAGATAATAGTGCTCAAATCTCTAAGGCTAAATGTGATACTGTTCATATGGATTTTGTTGATTAATTAATATTTAATCTCTGTACTCTATTTCCTTCTTTATTTCTTTTCCCCATCCATTCATACCACATGTCCCACACGCTATAAAATTCCGAATCTTCTCTGTCATTAATTTCTGAAGTCAGTTTGTTCATTTCGGCGCACTCCAGTATTTTCCCAATAACATGTTCTCGAGGTGGTATTTGTTTTTCTTTCCAATACTGGGCAAAGGAAATTCTAGCAGCTGTCAGAATATGTATAATTAAGTACTTTTTCTTTTTTGCATATTCAATTTTCAAAATTCCCAGGAGAAAGGCTTTTGGTTCGAAATCAAAATTTTCTTTTATTATTTCTCTAATCCACATCCATATCATCCTCCAGAATTTTTGTGCCTGATTACAAGTCCACCAGGAGTGATAGAAAGTACCCTGCTGATGGTCACATTTCCAACATTTAGGGCTCGAATTGAGGTAGATCTTCGCTATCCTAGCTGGGGCCATATGCCATCTATAAAACAGCTTGTATTGGTTTTCTTTGTAAGCCGTCGCCTTTGTCATTTTAAGATTATTATTCCATATTGAATCCCATTCGTTCAAATCTGTCCGATATTTTTGGCCCATGCTAACATCGGTTCTTTAACTACTTCCTCTGCCATATCGTACTCCAGTAAGTAATTATATAATTTTGCTAGAATTTTGTCATCCATACCCATCCATGCCTGAATTGTTATCATGTGACCATAGGGGGCGCTGCAACGACAGAAACTTCAGGCACTGGTCATAACTGCCTTTGTTCAGTGCAGCTATAACTTCGAACAGTTGCTGAACAAATGGTTGTTAAGTTGAGGACTACCTGTAATGAAGTTGATGTCCAGCAGTATGAAGTTTAGAAAAATCACTGGAGGGATTTCTCCCTTTATCAAATGAGGCTGAGGATGTCAATTTCATTATTTCAGCACCTGTACTCTGACAGGCTCCTTAGTCAGCTGTTTCCATAATTGTCAAAAATAATGTGATTAATAAACCTATTAGTAAAGGGTGATTGGATATCCACAACACAGTCCTTTTAATTCTGTAAGGTGATCTGGCTAACAGAGACATCCTTTTTGCTAATACGTGGGCTGGTTTCTTATTATTAGGAACATTATGAATTCCCAAACTCTTTGGCAAATATCAAATTGTTTGGGGATATATATATATATATATATATATATATATATATATATATATATATATATATATTCTATTACTCTCTTGGCATAAAATTATATATTTTGAAAAAAAGTATATTTCACCATTGCATATCTGAATGAATATATAATTGAGAGCAAACACGGATATTACTGCTGCATATACCAGTGGTGAAATTCAAATTTTTTTACTACCAGTTCTGTGGGTGTGGTGTGGCATGGCTTGTTGGGCGTGGCAGGGGAACGATACTGCAAAATCCCCATTCCCACCCCACTCCTGGGGGGAGGATATTGCAAAATCTGGTGGCGCAGCAGACTAAAGCACTGTTATTAACATCAGCTGCCTGCAATTACTGCAAGTTCAAATCTCACTAGGCTCAAGGTTGACTCAGTCTTCCATCCTTTCTACGGTAGGTAAAATGAGGACCCGGATTGAGGGGGCAATAAGCTGACTTTGTATAAAATATACAAAAGTATGAAGGCTATTGCTTAACGCATTGTAAGCCGCCCTAAGTCTCTGGAGAAGGGTGGCATATAAATCAAAAAATTTTTAAAAAAATCTCCATTCCCACCCCACTCTGGGGCCAGCCAGAGGTGGTATTTGCCGGTTCTCCAAACTACTCAAAATTTCCACTACCAGTTCTCCAGAATCTGTCAGAACCTGCTGGATTTCACCCCTGGCTTATACTGTATAAGAAACTGCCTTTTAGTAATATCAATACAGATTTGATTTTTTTTCCCAGTTCCAAAGCCCTTAGACTTATTTTGCTCATGTCACAAATATTTTGTAAAAACAAAGATAGTTATGTCAATCCCTAAGAAAGAATAATATACAACCCACACACCCCCTTTGCCTCATGCTAGAAAAAAATGCTTCTTTTACTCACTACTTTGGTTTAAATCAGGATTTATTATTCTTTTTATAAGTCATCAGAAAAATAACCTGTAACCATATATAATTTTCATTTGACAGAAAGATCTACTAAAACAGTCTGAGGCAGAGAGATAGTGTTAAAGAACTTGCCTGACCTTTCATAGTTTTTTAAGATTACGCTAGATGCCAAAAATTACACAACCTGACATGCGATAAAGTAACCAAACTTTATTAAGTGTGTGTAACCTGATAATGCTTTTAAAAATAAGTTATCAAATTCTAAACAAACTGTTATATCGAAAAGTTATAGAATTCTAAGAAATTAACTATTCTAAGCATTACTGCCATACTATTCCATTCACAGGTGCCACATTTGCTTAAAAAAATCATGAGGCCACTTTAGTTGTAACATACGTACATTGACCCAATAGCAGAAGTGGTGGACTAGTTCATAGCATTAATCTTTATGGTGTTGAGAAATTTTTGTTAAAGCTACTCAGAGACTTGCTAGCTGTTTTTTATAGATGTTTTCACAGCCTAGTGTCAGAAAATGTCAGAATTGATAAGGAAGAGAATATGTGTTGAGAGGAAGGGATAGCAGGGAGCATCTCTTTACTATGGTTAAGGAAGGCTCACATTTCAGGTTCCCTGACTCCATATGGCATTGCTTAAAAATGAATCAACAAATTTGCTTTCCCAAACACCTCTTACTGCTACTGTATGAAGGGTGACAGCCAAGGATCAACAAATATTTTAGCCTCGTTTCCCCAACAACATAATCCTCAGCTAGGGAAAGTCTGTAATGTTTTTGCTTCTTCATGTTAAAGCTGCAAAATAATGATAATGCAGTATCCTAAGACACTGAACAAGAAACGCGGGGAAATCTAAATTGTTTACGTGCCAATTATAGGGATAAAACATGAACGAGCACTGCTCTTCGGTGCCTATCAACATCCAATTTGCTTACGTGGGATTTTTCCACCCCCTTTACAAGTGAAAAAAAAAATTACTTCTGTATTAGACTGTTTTTTCCCCATGAAGAAAACAGATTCTCCCTCTAGAACCCTGGGGCAGGAAGGGGGGGGGGGTGCCGAGAGCACCTCTTACCATTTGAGTCTTCCACTTCTTCAGCAGTAGTGTGGTTCTTGGAGGCATGTTGAGCATGCGAGGTTACAAGGCTGATAATTCGTGGTCTTGGTAGTGTCAATGCCTTCCCATGCACTTTCAGGGAGTGCTCTTTTAACTGGCTGATTGTCATGGTGGAAAATGAACAGGAGGAACATTTGTACGCATGTTCACCTGTTTGAGCAAAACAACAAGCAAGTCATCAGCTCACAGGACAACAGGAGGTGGGGAAAAAGTAGGGGGGTGAGAAAGGAAGCTTGGGAGGGGGGGATATTTTTCTTCAAATGGAATCAGCAATGGGTTCCAATGAAATTCCATCGGATCCTCCTTTGGGTGGTCCCATAGAATAAAATCGTTGGAACTATGCTATTTCCTTTAGTCTCAGGACCAACTCTGAAACCTGGTTGCCGTACTGGAAGCTGTTATTTCCTTCCAAACCAAATGTTTTGGAAAGTGATTTGTCATTGCTTTTTCCTGGAGCTGAGAGAGAATGACTGGCCCAAAGTCTATGTTACACTGCCTAGGACAGGATTAGAACACATGGTATCCCAGTTTTGCAGCCTGGTGCCTTAAGCGCTGTACCAAATGATCTCTAATATGAGAGATTGTACATTCAGATAAATGAACTGCTGATTGTTATCCGTGGTGAAAATTTCCCTATATGCATGGCATATCGATGGGACGGCAAAGCCTAACAAAAATTGCTTGAGGGGACAGAAAATGGGGATGGGGCAGCTTCGCTTGAGGAAGCAACTCAATCTCCAAGAGATAAGAAGGGAAATACCAGGGGCTAAAGTGTACAGTGAAAACATAATATTCATGCCAAACAGTACTTAAATGATAATAACCCTCATTAACATGATTAATGATGTGTTACTTGTACCGTGTTGATTGAGGTCATGAGTCCAGGGGTGAAACTGTAAACTCTCCTAGTGTGTCTACTGGTAACTACTAATTAATCCTTTTACTTGAATTGAACTTGACATTTGGGCATCATACATACAGACTTACATGCCCATCACATTATTTCTTTCCCGGGGAAGCAAAGTAAGTGCAGAAAAGGAACAGGGAAATGTAACCCAGAGGAATTAAAAGCACAGATATCAAAAGGAGAATGAAATTTAATTCTTAGACTGGTAGTTCTCGCTTGTTCAGTGGCAGGTGTTAAGTACCATTAATAAGTGATACACTTATACATGGTACTTACAACTGGTCCTTGTAGTTGCAGCCATCACACTGCACCCCTAGTCATGTCATTACCATTTGGGCATTCAGTAACCCCCTGCATTTCCCATCATCATAGCATTCTACGGTCATGTGATCAGGATTTGTAACCATCCCTGCTGGCTTCTCACAAAGCCAATGGGAAAACCGACAGGAAGTTGTAAATCACAAGTCATGTGATGTCCCTGCTTTACAACTGCATGGCTGTCATTTAATGATGGCTGCCAGAATTGTTGTCACCAACCATCACAGTTGTATGACATCATGCTTAACATGTGCACAACTTAGTGATGGGATTTCTGGTCCCAATTTTCATTGTTAAATGGGGATTACCTGTAACACCATAATTTTTCTTATCTTTCTACACTTGAGGATCATCCTTGCATCCACCACACATCTATCCACTGCCTTTTCTTTTTTTAAATTTCTCATCTTTTTTGAACATCTTATCAACATTATCCAGTTACATTTTCAGTGTTTTGTTTTCTCTTGACCCACTGACTTCATTCATTCTTTCTGACCAAATCACTTCAATGTATTTTCAGTTCCCCATCTTTGATAAATATTTTACCAAGGCCCACAAATTCACCTAAAAAAACCTGTTCTTGTTTTTCATAATTTTTGCACAGCTTGCAGTGCTTAACTTTATTATTCCTCTCAAAGATAACTACTTTGATCTTTAATACATTAAAGTTTAGAATTCACAATATTAAGTGTAAATCATCTGGGTCCTCAGCCAACAATTCAGCATTGTTTCTACAGAAATGTACATAGACATTCACATTCCCAACAAATGTATTTCTAATGTCAACAAATGTATTTCATATATATATATATATATATATACTGTATATGCAGAAATGTATTAAATATCCAAAGGAATATCACACATCCTTTTTGAATCTTTAAGCATGTATTTATTCTTCTTATTTTTCTATTATTCATTATTCTTATTGAATATACTTTACATTCAACAGACTGTTCTCAGCAGCCTTCAACTCTATAAAATATCCCTTAATTCAATGCTATTTATTTTAGCCTGTGTTCTATATATAAGTTAGTATAATAATCTTTCTTTCTCGTGTTCATAGATTTTTCACTAACCTGTTCAAAAACAAAACTTCTCCTTTCTAAGCCTTTGGTTGGTGTAACACCATATGCATTTCTCAAATTCTGCTCAGTGCCACATTCTGAGATCAGAATTCTGCTCAAACTTTCCCAGGCATATGAGACAACTTAATTGCTGTGTAATTCTTACATTCCTTTTTGTTATATTTCCCTTTGAACAAAGGAACATAATGGCAGTCTTCCAATCATCAGGCACAGATGAAATCTTCACACACATTATATAAATGCACAGCCACTCCAAACCACATCCTTCTTTTGACATTTCTCCAGTTCCACTATCTATACTTGCAACCTTATCATTTTCCAACATTCTTCTAACATTTATTGCTTTTCATTCATTTTTTTCTAACAATAACAATAATTTCAATTCCACTGTCTGCCATATCAATACTACTCTCATGTAAATCTCTTTTAAAAATTCTCAGTATTCTCTTACATCAATTACACACACACACACACACACACTATCACTACCATCACCTGACATTTATAATTCTTCAAAGTCATAAAAGCAGCATATATAAATAAAATAGCAAAATAAAACAGTAAATATATGTCATTGGGGAATGAGCCTCATGTAGATGGCCTAATGAAAATAATTTCTACTTTCTAGTTATCGTCGATATGATTCCCAAAGAGTCAATACAGCACCTGAGGGCAGGAAAGAAACAATGGGTGGAAACTCATCAGAGCAAGATGCAACCTGGAATCAAGGAGTAATTTCCTGATAATTAGTCAATGGAACAGCTTTGCCTCTTGAAGTTGTGGGTATTCCATTGCTGAAGTTTTTCAAGAGAAGATTGGATAACCATTTGTCCGGGATGGAATAAAGACTCCTGTCCTAGGCAGGGGGTTGGACTAGAAGACCTCCGAGGTCCCTTTCAGCCCTATGATTCTATGACTTCTAACGCATCTTACATTCTGATAACCTTTCATTATCCAGATCTAATGCAGCATAATAGAATTATGGTGCAACTAGTTTTGATGCCTGAACAACTGAGAACATTTGAAGATGCACTAACAAGTGACTATAATGATGTTAGATGGAAAATGCGCAAAAGGATCAAAGGACGAAAAGGAGTCTAATTAGAAATTAAGTGATAAAGGGGTTTCAAATTTTACAAGGACACCGTCTTTGACATGAAAGCAAGACTGCTCCAAGATCTGGTGGATGTTATATAATAATGCTTATTTAGGGTAATTGTTTATGATGAACAAAATTTCAGTTTAAAAAACAAAATGACATTTAGGTGGAGGAAAAGATGGCTGTTTCAAGACATAGGTGGAGGAAAAGATGCCTGTATCAAGACATTACAAAGTACCGTATTTTTCGGAGTATAAGACACACCTTAGTTTTTGGGGAGGAAAATAAGAAAAAAGCTGATTGGCAGGTGGATCGGCCTCCAGGAATACCCCCAATCAGCTGTTCCCAGAGGTGAATTTTAGCAACAGGTTCCTTGGTTGTGAGCTCTGTGCCTTGCTTTTTTTCGGCTTTTTTTCTGCCTCTGAAACTTTGTTTCAGAAAAAAACGTTCTTTTCTGCCCCTGAAAGCCTCCGAAACAGAGCTTCAGAAAAAAAGGCTGTGAAGCTCTGTTTGGGGGCTTCTTTTCTGAAGCTTCTTTCTGATGCTTTTTTTCAGCCTCTGAAACCTCCATTTGAGAAGCTGGGCAGGGTTACATTCGGAGTATAAGATGCACCCAGATTTTCACCCTCTTTTTTGGGGGAAAAAGGTGTGTCTTATACTCCAAAAAAATGGTATTAATGATGTTTTCAAGAACTACTATATGAACACAAGTCTTTTTTTTTCCTATTGAGGCAGACTAACGTTTATGGATCAGGTCTGCCCATTCCACCTTCCTGCCATTCACCAGAGGAAAGAAGGAACTCACAAAATAATATGATTGAAAGGATATTTATTGCATGGAATATTTGTTGTTGTGCCCTCAAAGTCAGTTTTGACTCATGGTGATTGCCTAGACAAGTACTGCATTTTTTGGCAAAAGTTTTGGAAAGTGGTTTATCATTTCTTTTTCCTAGTGCTGAGAGAGAATGACTGGCACAAAATTTAAGTCATACTGTCTAGGGCACGACTAGAATTCACCATCTCCGAGTTTCTAGCCTGGCACCTTAACCTCTATACTAAACTGTCTCTAATGTGAGAGACTGTACATTGTACATTATCATGTCCCAGAATAATGTTGCAGGATCCAATCTGGATCGATCACTGGGACCAGAGGCTTAGTTTTCCAAGCTTCTGAACTCATGCTGGAGTCCATCCTCAGGGTTCTCTCTCACCAGAAATTCCCTGAGGTTGGGCTCTAGCACAGGTCTGAAAACTTGGAAGATTAAACCTCTGGTCCCAGTGACCGACCCAGATTGGTTCCTGCACTGTACATTCAGATAAATGAGTTGCTGATAGTAATTCACTTTTTTTGCACCAGGAAACAGGAGATATTTATGTGAGTGAGAATACCCACCATGAACTGATTCTAGTGTTTCTTCTAAGTACAATCCCTGTAGACCAAAATACACACTTCAGCCAGAAGTTACAACTTGAGAATATGAGAATAAGAATTGACAAGAGGAAAAAAAATGACAGTTCCTTAAAATGCTTTGCTAAATATATTTATAAATAAGCACATCAGCCAACTGTTGATAGAAAAACGAGTATTCCAAATGCTTAAATACAAAAAGCAAAAATGCCAACGTCTACAGCAGGATGAGTATGGGTTTATATATATCATTCATATTCTAAATTCGTTCACAAAACAGAAGTTCCATAGACGTGAATGTTTAGGGTAAATGTTAGAATAACAAAACAGCTCTGCATCCCTCAAAGTGAGTTATGTAGAATAAAAATAGAAAATAGAATATGGAGGTCACCGGAGAATATTACGAAAGGCTCTGTTTTTTAGTACAGAAAGGTATTATTTGATTCCTCCATTAAGAAATCAGCATATAACCCTAAAATACACTTCAGCAGGACACTAAATGCTTCCGGCCCTCCTGCTCTACTTCTGGTTATGCAGCTAATAATTAACAACCCAAAACAAACCCTTTGACATAAAAAAAAAAAAGCAAAGGGTATTCTGCAAACAGACAATTAATTGGCCTAAACTGCTTTCCGAAGGATTAGTTGCAAAATATGCATTAGGTCAAGAATCTCAGAAAAGCTAAAGAAAATATTGGTAGCAAATCAAATGAGTAGGATCCGTGGGTATGAAGAAATATAACAGCATTTCAAAAGTTGTTTTTTTAAAAAAACGTTTTCCATTTACAAGTCAACTGAAACGAACACCGAGTAATATTAAAAAATATACAGTGCAGCATACCTGGGCTCATAAGTACAACTTTATTATGCTAGAATAAAGGGCAAATCTAATTTATTCCAAAAGTCCTTTTCACCTATATGATTCTAGTGTACTAGTCCATTTACAATGCTGAATAAATGTTTTCAGGATATGTATAAGCAACCCCCATTCCTCTGCTGACTAGATAAAAGAGCTAGCATTCAGAGACACTGCACAGAAATTCCCTTAATTATCAAGATTATTAGCCATGTAGATAGCTCATGTATACGAATGTGCTCAACCCATGTTTAAAACAGTCTAGGCTAGTGGCCAATACTGTATCTAGTGCTAGAAAATTCCACAAGTTAATTCTGTACTCAATCAAAATAGAACTGAATAAAAATAGTACCTCTGTCATGTCTAGCTTTGAAATAAAATACCAGTTTTGAATAGAAATGTAATCACAGAGAGGAAAAAAGTCAAGGTAGAAATAAGTCATAAGATCCTGATGTGTAAACTGTGGTAAAACTGTAACAGTACAGAACAAATGAAGATCACATAACCACATCTTGATACTTATGACTTCGTTAAAGAGGAATACAAACATTGAAAATCGCATGCAAGTATGTTCAGGTTATAACATTGGCTAAACATTCCTGAAAGAACATAAACTGAAATGACTGACTTCAGGGCACACCTTCAGCAATATACTTTCCTAAAGATCTGATCTCAAAATTATAGAATTATCACTCAATTATCACCTGGAAGGAGCTTGGAAATCTGAATGATGGGGCCAATCTACCCTCTTCCCCACCCAAATTTTTTGGAACCAGGGGTAAAATGCTCCCGGTTTGGACTGGGTCGCCCGATCCAGTAGCGATGGTGGTGGGTGGTTTGGAGAACTGGTAGCAAAAATCCCTGCCCCACCCCATGCCCAGCTGAACCGTACGATCATCAGAGACTGTTTTTTTTACTTTTAAAAGCATTTTTTTCTACAACCTCTTCAGCCGAAAAAATGCTTTTAAAAGTTAAAAAAAAGCCTCTGATGATCGCACAGCTCAGCTGGGATCATCAGAGGCTTTTAAAAGCATTTTTTCTACAACCTCTTTGGTCGAAGAAGTTGTAGAAAAAATGCTTTTAAAACTTAAAAAAAAAAACTTGGCCACGCCCACCCAATCACATTACCCCACCACCACCAAGCCACGCCCACAGAACCGGTAGTAACAAATTTTAGATTTCACCCCTGTTTGGAACTAATTGATAAATGAAACCAAAGCTTATCAAAGACGAACCCATAATAGGACAGAACACAACAGTCAATCAAAGACTATGCTATACTTATTGAAGAACTAAGATTTACAAAAATGATCATAGACACAACTATAAAAAATAAAATTTGCAACTACCATATCCAGTATTTTGTAATATTATTTTAAGATAAGTTTCTCTGGGAATGATTGAGGGCAAAAGAAGAATGGGACGGCAGAGGATGAGGTGGCTGGATGGAGTGTGAGCTTAAATGGACTCCGGGGGATGGTAGAGGACAGGAAAGCCTGGAGGAACATTGTCCACGGGGTCGCGATGGGTCAGACATGACTTCGCAACTAACAACAATAAGTTTCTAACTATGTTTGCTTTAACAAAGTTGTATCTTTCTCAACAACATTACTGTTGAAGATAAATCTCTGAAGCCCACAGCTATTATTGAAATTCTTGGTTTTGAAATGTATGCCCATAAACTAATGAGTTGGCAGACTGTATTTAATTATTTTTCAAGCTATTGTTAGTTATGTAGCTGATGAAGAACAGTCAAAATTATAACTGTCAGATTAAATACTCATTTAACAAACTCACCTAACTTCTCTGTACTTTACTGAACAGACTACACATTATAATACTTAGTAGAATTTAGGTAAACCATAGGAGTTGAAGTTTCTGAATATTACTTATTAAAATATTCATGGTTTCCCACAATTTAAAGGAGTCCATAAATTCAAAGGTTATAAAGTCTTCCCTGGAGATCACCAAGGCTCCTTGGGTTAATACATAACATGTTGGGACACCTATCAGAATGTGATTTCTTAGAATAAACATGCTTCAAACTGTACATTTAAGCATGACAATCTGTCCATGAATGTCTATTGAAGTGTGCACTCCATTCTTGTTGCTTATTCTTACTGAACTATACAGTGACATCATATGTCCATATCCTCATAAAAGTGTTCAATATGGGATCTTTGCACAGTAACCAAAAAGCAGACTGTTAACGTAAATACAAAATTATGCCAAACAACAAAATATGCAAGGAATAATGGCTATGACTAGGCTCAAAACAAAGTGTAAAACTACACTGTGTAATCTGAATATGAACATTTGGCACAGCTCTTTTATTTCAACCTGGTTAACATTTACTATCCAAAGGGGCTGGCTGCTCTGCTGTAGCCTAAGCTCTTAATTCAACCTCTTGCCCTGGTTTCCACCCTAGTAGAAGTTTAATTATGGCTCTGGAATTAAGTTCCAGCCTGTGTCTAATTTAGGATCACCTAACTCAGTTGGTTCAATTCCAGCTTAAGATTTGCTGAATGGAGAATTAGCTTAACTTTAAGCACTTTTCCCCTAATTGGCCCCAAGGCTCACTTTAAGGCTGCAAGCTACTGTTAATTGATGAGGCTACAGCAGCAGAAAACAGCGAGGGTGGGAAAAAAGAAAGGGGACCTTCTTTTTATGAAACTAGGGGAGAGACTTACCAGCATGGACTTTGAGTAGGTGAGTTTTCAGCCGGCTATTATAGGAGGACTTGAAAGGGCAGAGTTTGCAGCGGAATGGTTTGTGATGTCCGTGGTGTGCTTGCATATGGCGATCCAAGCTTGGCAGGAGAAAAGCAGCAATGGAAAGCAAAAAAGAAAGAAGCAAAAGTATCAATCATTTCAACCAGTATGGGATGACTGAAAGACATCAACTTTCATCAACCGCCTGCACCGGCACAGATTCATTTTCTTTTCACAGATAAGGTGCACTGCGGAAGAGGTGCAGGAACATGAATATTATATTATTTATTGCATTTATATCCTGCCTTTTGTTCAGGAGCTGAAGGTAGCATACTTAGAGCTCCCTCCTCCAATTTCCCCTTCAATAGCATCACCATATGCTGGGTAGGACAGAGAGTGAATGATGGGCCCAAGGTCACCAGGGAGTTTACGCAACTGAGAGCAGGCAAGAAACTGGTCTCTCCTCTCCTAATCTAATACCTTCACCACCACTAGCCCCCTGAGCTGCAAGCCAGATCTCTCCAGTGGCCCCATTGATGGGTTAGAAAGCTCAAGCAGTAGCAATTCAGGGCAGAAAGAAGGAAGAAAAGGAGAAGCATCACACAACTGTACCTCTGCCAGAAGAGTGGATATGAGTCTCCTGAAGGGCTGAGGAGGAAAGGAAGAAAGTGGTCACCTATATCCAATGTGCTGCCTGATCAAATTAGCTTCTCCTCATGGGACCATGTACATTGGTCCTACAACTGCCTGTGGCCAGGTCCATCTTTTTTTATTTATTTTAAGACTGAAGTCTCAGCTCACAAGGCCCAATGTAACCACTTCTTCTGTCTCCACTATAGCAATAGCACTTATATACCACTTCATAATGCTTTACAGCACTTTCTTAAGCAGTTTACAGAGCCAGTATTCCCCCCACCCCAGCAATCTGGGGTCCTCATTTTAACAACCTTGGAAGGATAGAAGGCTGAGTCAACCTTAAACCACTCAGTATCGAACTACTGGCAGTCATCAGAATTAGCCTGCAATATTGCATTCTAACCACTGCACTATCACAATGGTTACACCACTGATAACATGAAAATGATTAAACTGAGAAGTTGTGTATTGTTCATTTATTAGATTTGTTAAAGGTCATCCAACTCTATGAAGACTCTTGGCAACATACTGTAAGTCCAATGCATATATTAAAAACATAAGTAAAAATCATATTACTGTCTGGACCAAAACAAGACTCCCAACATGGAAAATAAAAAATAATAACCTTAACAGGAGTTTTACAAACACTTTAATTTCAAGCCAAGAACACAGGCGATTTCCAAGAGACTTCTGGAAATCAAGGAGAGACACAACTGTGAATATCTTCAAGGGAATGTTGCTCCAGAAGCCAGGGGGTGTTTCTTACACGCACACTATGTACCATGGCTTTCCTCTTTTTATACACACAAAATTTTAGAAGTTGAAAGCACTTGCTTTATAATTCTATTTGTAGCCTGCATCGTCAAATATGACTGTAGCATGTTACTGTGAGAAGAGGTAGGTGACTTTCAATAGCTAAGCTCTTTGTAAATATGCAGTACCATCAAGTACTTCTCTTTTCATCTAACCATTGTTCATTTATTTCAGTCTTTCTTAGCTGAAATAAAAATACTCAGCAGACAGTTGAAGTCCCTGCTTCCTATCAGGAGAAAAAAATGCTGTGAATTTTTGCACAAAAGAAGACATTTTCCTAGGGTGCTAGATCCACAACTCATATTTAATTGAAAAAACTGAACATCTAAGATGAAATTAGGATTGTTAGAGCCACCTGCAGAATATGAATAAAACAGATCCATTCAAAATATTGATTCCAACAAAAGTAAGCCTTATCTCCCAAAAGTCATGCAAATATGTGGGAGAAGTTAGTTTCCTCGTTGGCTACTTATCTAAACAGTAAAAAATGCCCTTCCTATAAATTTTCATCCCCAGGTGAAAAGTATCTCCAGTATTTTTAATTATTCTCTGCTGGGAAGAATGATCACTACTGAAGTAAAATAAGACCAACTATTAAAAAGTAATTTAAAATTATTTCATAAAAACAGTCAGCAACCAGAACGGCTGGTAATGTCAATCTAAATGAAGAGCAGGATTTTTTTCAAAACCTTTCAAATGAGTGTTTTAAAGCAGGGGTGTCAAACTGGCGGCCCGTGGGCCAGATGCATCATGTGCAGGCCACCCCCATCCCAGCTCCACGAATGGGAAAAACACCATGAAACGTCACGAGACGGCAACGTGATGTGGCGAGTTTGACACCTGTGTTTTAGAGTATCCCAAAGCCTCTTTGAAGCTCAGATTTTCAAAGCAACCATGTCAAGTTGCTTCTGGCTGACTCTATGCATTCAGACATAACCTCTTCACTGAGAAATGTGCAAATCGCACACCTGAACAAAGTGTGTTCCATACATTCTGAAGCCATCTTTCAAATGATTTGACAGCTGTTGTGGAAAATACCAACTTGGAGAAAATAGCCAGATTTATGTATAAACCTAACAATTTTCTGGGATCCTTCAGATGATGATAATAGCCAGGGAAAAGAAATAGGAAATACTAGTTTGTATTTTCACTTAACAATAGTTTACCATTAATTCAAACTGAAAACTGGTACTAGTCTTATTTATGTCTGGTATAACAAGTTAATTTGTTACCTTAATTTTCACTAAACAAATTTAACTACTATTGTTAACTGCAATTTAAAGTTAGATGATATACTATGATAATAAACTATGATAATAACATAGATAATAAACTATGGCTGAACAAATATGGAAGTTAAACATTCTGAATTTTTAGCTATTCCACCAAATGACCAGAGAAAGTGCTAAGAGAGAATTCATTAATAGATCACTAAATTGATTTAAGAATTGTTATGCACAGCTGTTTCTGTTCAGCTATCACTGTTAACGACTACCAACCAAATAAATTAAATATGAAATTACACAACCTTGTTTCGGTTTCATTTTAGCCCAGAATCAAAGTCATTACTTTATAATACCATCTACACTTCTGTTTTTTAATTTGGACATTTGTACTTTAAAAAGTATGGTTAACCTCCTCAAACCATTTATTTTACCATGTGGACTGCAAATTACTTTTAATCCTTTTATTCACTAATAAGATTAGGGTTTTTGTTCTGTATTATCACTCCAGGTTTTTTTTTTAAT
Organism: Arizona elegans; assembly: GCA_022577455.1. NCBI lineage: Eukaryota > Metazoa > Chordata > Lepidosauria > Squamata > Colubridae > Arizona > Arizona elegans. The sequence goes on along the minus strand of JAKOOJ010000008.1, from coordinate 5,279,987 downwards.
ATATTCTTTGGTAGGATAAATTGGAAGTAATATAACTTTTATCAATACTAGGTGAGAATATAAGTATAAAATTAAAAACCTGACTATTTCATTTTACTTTTCATTGAATCCATAGAATATAAAATATAATTTTGATTCATGCATAGCTTGGAGAAGTATATTAATGAAGAAAAATATTGAAGAACGAACAAACCAATTATCTCAGGTGCTTTACTAAAATACTGCGAATAGTATTTCCACAATATGCTTTATTTTAAGTTATTAGTGGGAGACTTATCCTAAAGGAAATCCTGTAACTTAAAAAAGTACAAGTTTAAAATAATAAAATGGAGCTGAAAGGAATTTATTTTAAATTTAACTTAAAATATTTTTAAAGAATCGTTTCAAAAAAGAACCGAAAGAGCAATCCTATCCCTGTTTCCCCGTAAAATTAGCCCCCTAGTGGCTTCATTTTTCTTTTCAAAGGGAGTTTAAAAAAAACAAAAACAAAATTCTTGTCCTAGGAGACTGACCCAGGATGACTAAAATACAAGAAGCTGGTGTTATCAAGAAAGAAGAAACTGAGGGAAATCTAGTAATAGCTAAACAATACAAATTGGTAGCCTGCATGGCAGTCATGAATTATTATCATTGTTATTAATATAATTATAATTATTACTATTATATTTTTATTCCACCTTTTAGATATAGACACACACACACACACACACACAAATAAAAGCAAGCAAGGTCCTTGCCTCTGTTTTTCTTCAGAACAATAACCCTGTCAGGTGGGTTAGACTGAGTTAATGACTTGTCTGAAGTCACTCAGCCAGCTTTCATGCCTAAAAGTATTACCCAGATTGTAGGCCTGTGGAGATGACCTAGAGGTGCATCAGAGAGACAATGTCCTCTTTGTTTGGGCAAGGAAGCAACATGACTTGCCTCAGGGAAGCTTTTGGCATCCATTTGAAGGCTTCCTGTTGTATCTTGCTTTTCTCAGCTGCAAACTCAAGAAAATGACATCAGCAGGGTTGGAGAAGGCTAAGAGGACTACATTCTCTTGCAGTTTCCTTCTAGTCTTCTCCAGTATTCACAAAAGCCAAAATAGACTTCTGGGCAGCTACATACAGAAGCCTTATCTGACTTCCCCAAGTGGTGAAGGATGCTGAGGAAGGGCTGCAAAGCGGAACAGTCTGGAATAATAGTCACTTCTTTTTACAAGAAATGGCTTGTTACTTCACAAACAGCTTCAAGGTAATGCTTCTCTCAAATCTTTGAAGCATCCTTTTCTACGTAGAAATGCATGGTCTCAATGTGCAGTGCACTTGAATATCCATTTCTATGGTTGATAGAAAGGCTGATCCCTGAAGAACTCTAGCTAGTACACACTAATAATGCATCCCTCGCATCTCCTCAGAAACCTAGGATCAGAGTAAAGATAGGTACCTTAAAATGGGTTCCCTGTTAAGGATGTACGGGAAATCTCCATAGACAGTATTGACAAGATACCAAACTGCAGGATAATTATTTGCACCGTCCTGATATCTGCAAGATCTCACATTTTCTATAAACTGAAGGATTTGGGAAGGTCTTACAAGGAACAACATTTCCACCACTCTGGTGGTGGAAACTCTGCATGTTCCTAACAGCATTAGATGACTCTCTACTGGATGGATCTCAGTTTTTATCTGTACCAGGGGGGGAAAATCAGAAAATGAAAAGCTTTTGCTGGTATAGTTAAGACTGCCTTGTTTTGGTTCCAGATGACAATGACAAAGCTGACAGAATGAAATTCTGCCTCAAAATTGTAGCCTGACTATAATAGTTTAAGGCCACCTTAAATTTAGTGCCTAATGCTTACAAAGGCACAAACCTGATAGTATTATAAACACTGTGTCCTTAAAGGTTTTTATTCAAACAAATTATTCAGTAAATACTGTCATGAGATTCCAATGGGCCAGACCTAGAGATTATTTACCTCCATCAAATATTTCATTTCCTGTTAGATAAATAACAATGCATCATTTATTTCTGTGGGCTTATGGAAGAACCTAAACAAGGAAGGAACTTCTCTAGACTGACAGGTGGATAAGGTGAATTTGAAAGACTTGTATTAATTCCCTTCTTCTTCCAATTGGGACATTTTTACGACTCATGTTTGTCGATGACTTCATTCGTTTCCTTAAACTCCATACCGCAACCTGAATCTCCTGACATCCCTTGCATCCATTCCACCTCATCTAAGACCTTACTGCCTACAGCTAAATTGGAAGCAGCAAAGTTATGATCCTTTGATCCAACCTATTTCTTTGCCATCACTTTCTGTAACTAAAGCAAATGAAGTACACAACGTATTTGCATCACTCTAAACAGATTTCCTTCCTAATCCAATATATTTCTTCTGTGGAACACCATCCCACAAGATCTATATTCTCATCCATGGCATTCCGAAAGCTATGAAAAGACCTGCATCTTTAAAGAACTGAGACATGAGCAGGTTTATAATTAGTTTTAAGGAGACCCAGTTTGGTCTAGTGGTTAAGGAACCAGGCTAGAAACTAGAAGACTATGAGTACTACTCCCACCTTAGACATGAAAGCCGACTGGGTGTCTTTGGGCAGATCATTCACTCTTTCAACCCACATAGTCAATTCCTGTTGCAACCAATGAATCAACCCTTGGTTGATTTGGGAAAAAAAGCAGAGCCTGCACTGGTGGGGAAATGCTAGGAAGGGGGAAAAAGTATGACTAGTTTCTTAAGTGCTTTCATTTTTATGTCATATAGTTTTAATTATTTGCTAGTAATACCAAATTATAATTTGTACATTTGTTTTATTACATGTAACATTGCTACTGTGAGCTGCTTAGCGCCTTGATGACTCCGGTAGCATAAACGCATCTGTAATCAGTCAGTCAGTCAGTCAGTCAGTCAAACAATCAGTCACAGTCCTTTACTTCAATACAGGTCTGCCTAACCTTATAAATCAGGCTATTCTTCATAGAAACCCAATTCCATAATGTAAAAGACATGAAGTTACACTATAGATCAGGGGTGTCAAACCCGCTCACATAGTGGGTCATATTGTGATGTATCATAATGTTTTTTTCCTTTGCGGAGCAGTGATGGGTGTGGCCTGGATGGGCCGTATCCAGCCCGCAGGCCACCAGGTTTGACAGGCCTGCTATAGATCAAGGACGTCCAACTTTGGCAGTTTTAAGACCTCTGGACTTTAATGCTGACTGGGGAATTCTGGGAGTTGAAGTCCACAGGTCTTAAAAGTTGCCAAAGTTGGACATTCCTGCTTTAGATTATTTGGGATGTTAACTCATTTTCCATTCTCTCCCTTATTTCTTGGCATCTTACATACTATTTTTTTTTTTGCACCATTACTATGTATATGGGGAGGTGTGTCTCTAAATAATTTCAGTTTAATTTAAAGAAACAGATTAATTTATTTAACTTCTTTTTAGATAAAACATAAGATTAACTTTTAGTATATTCCTCACCTTTCCCTTTTGGTGGGAAAGATAAGAATTTAGCTTTTTGGTTCCTGCTGTTTTCTAAAGCCTGATCTTAAGCCAGTTTACTTAGAAGTTTTGCATTTTGTTGAAAGGGGCTTACTTCTAAGTAAGTATGTTTAAAATTATAGCTTCACTGTGGCTGTCTTGTTTTGCTTGACTTGCACCTGGAGTACAATAAAAGTGTGGTGATCTGTGTTTTTCATAGAGAACTGGAAAACAGAAAGGCAAAAAGCGACTTCCAGCACAGACAACTCAGTAGTGACATGCCACAGAAACGGAATTGAGGAGAAAGACTCCTAATTGAGAATTATTATTAATCCTTTATCTTTTCTGTCATACATTTTTGCAACACTCTAGTATGAAATTGCAAAAATGTTTTACAGGCATCCACAATTCTGATCTGGTCAATTAACTTATCAATAATACATTCACTTATCAATAGTTTTTCTGGCAAGTATTATAGCAAGTATCAAGAAAACCAAGCAAGGGAAAAAAATATGGACATCCACAGGATGAATGCAGAAATCCAAGAGAAGTCAAAGTTTAACATAGCAGGCCTACATAAGCTTGGCTCTGCAGAGGGGGAGCAAAAAAGGATGGTTCTGCTTTCCATTTCTACATCTTATTTAGTACAACCTCTATGAAATAGACTGCTTTACTCAATCTGTTGTTATTTAGCTGGTAACAAATTGAGGGTTATAAACTCAGAACATTTTGAAGTTCACAATTTCAAAAAAAAAACCTCTGAAATGTGTGACCTGGTTTCAATATAGATTTCGGTTTATAACTGAAAATCTAGAATTTATGGGGCTTACGTTTCAATTTCTGTATTTCCATAATGTAATTTTGACAAGTTTAAGTGTTGAAAAGCCAAAATAATAACTGCTTATTAAGCATTACTGGGGGCTTACTGTCATCCATATATAATACCTTTGATATTAATTGGGCACCGCACAGTAAAAGTAGTATATGTGGAAAATAAGAACATTTGCTTCGGTTTGGTAAATCTGTATGGTTCTTCAGAATATGGGCAAATGAACATTAAGAAGCAGAAATAGTAAGTAATACAGACTTACTTGTGCCTGAATGCAGAAACAAAGGAACAGTACTGGCAGCTGTACTTGTCTTCGCGAGTAAACATGGCCAGGGCCAAGTGACTCCTCTCGTGCGATCGTAGACCCTGCATAGACATCAAAACCCGATCACACTGGCTGCAATGGTAGCCACCAGGTCTGGTTTCATCTTCCAGTGATGGTCCAGATTCAGCTTCTGCAAGTTCCATAGTGGCCATATGGTCTTTGGCTCCCTCAATACCCTCCAAGAAAGCTGCATGTGAAGGTTCTTCAGCTTCCTGCTAAAAGACACACATCCCCACCAAAGCCATCAATTCTCTCTCCCTTCTGCCCTATGGTTACCATTATATCTACGGAAGCCTAGCAACTTCTTCTGATAGCAGTAATCTTGAAATCCAGCTATGAGCAGACATCCATGCAATCTGAGCGAAGATGTCTTGAAAAGCAACATACGGCTTTTAGTGGCGATCAGCATGGCTGGAATGCATTCTGTTGCTAAAAACTTTTTTTTTTCTCAGAACAATTCACTTCATTAGGTAGAAATGTCCCAATTTTGAGGCAATGCCAATATTCCTTACAGAAGATTATTGCAGTGTTTCCTTACGTTCTTTTGGCTTCCTGATGTAAAACTGGCACAAGGACACTACACTATAAGCCTTCAATATTTGCCCAAACAAATATTTTTCCAACTATTTAATTGGCAACTATATACTGGCTTCTATAGATCTGTTCAAAAAAGTCCAAATTTGTGTAAAATAATCTAGATTTAATTTGTGGTGAGGGGGTGGGGGTGAGCAGGGGATAAGAAGAATATCAAAAAGACTACACAGTATTCATTACTTTTCTCACCTACTGGGCACATTCAGCTTATTTGCATTAATTTATAAAATATATCAATCTGTCAGCCTTAAATAAAGATCCACAGATGGTTTACTAACCACCATTACCAGAAGGCATGTAAACTCTGGTCATGGCCTGTAAAAACTTGGGAAGGAAATAAACTTATAGAAAACATTTACTGCCACATTTGAAGAAAAAGCATTTTTCCATTCAATAGCATGTATGCGTAAAAAGATAGGACACATAGCAAGCAGAATGCAAATAAGGGGCCATTTCCAGTTAAGTTTCATTTATTGTACTAACATATCTCATACCACGATTTAATTAAAGAAGTTATCTCTAAAGGAAAGCTAAATTTAAACTTAAGAGTGGGTATATTTTGACTTAAAAACAGAAGTTCATGTTTTGCAGCAATTACAGGTGAATTATGTAGAAACTATGCATTTCTACATAAGGCCTTGATTCAATTCTTTTTCATAATTTATAGCTACAAAGAATTTTATATAAATAAATGCACAATAGGCAGTAACATCCTAAACAGAAATGATAACATTATATACAAAACATTTATTTAAAAATGAAACATGGGAAGAATGTTATAGAAGCAACACCAACTTCAGCCTTGTCCTTGGAAACTTTATGCAGCCAATTCCTCTGGCTACTGAGGTTTTTACATCTAATAGTCAAGAGCAGCTTCTCATATAAAAGGAAGTAAAGAACTGTTTTCTTAGAAGACAGAAAACAGTTCAAAGCAAAGGATCCTAGGGCAGCATATACCAAGACTTCCATCAGTAGCTTTCAGAAAACAGCAGTAGTGGGTTTCAATTTTTTTTTACTACCGATTCTGTGGTTTTGGCTTGGTGGGCGTGGCTTGGTGGGCGTGGCTTGGTGGATGTGGCAGGGGAAAGATATTGTAAAATCTCCATTCTTTCCCCCAATTACTGCAAAATTCCCATTTCCTCCCGATCAGCTGGGACTCGGGAGGAAGAGAATAGATGGGGGCAGGGCCAGTCAGCGGTGGTATTTACTGGTTCTCTGAACTACTCAAAATTTCCACTACCGATTCTCCAGAACTGGTCAGAATCTGCTGAAACCCACCTCTGGAAAACAGGTTGGCTACATCAGTATAAAGCTTTTAGATATGTTAGTCCAAACCTTTTCTCAAGGTTCCACAAAAGAGCAATAACAATTTAGCATGTCTATTTGTTATAAGACCAGGGTTGCTGAGAGTCAGGCAGCATTTAAGTTTAATAATAATGATGCTTGGATCCGTACATATGCTACCCAGATACCTTATGACATCCTAGCTTCTTCAGAAGAACTTAATGCATATGAAGGCCAACACCAGAAAAAGAACTGGCAGCACTGATATTACATTGTTGAACATAAATAATATCAGGGGCAAGCTATCCAAATTAATGCAATCAAGTCCAGAATTGAAAAAAAAAAAATCATAGAATGATTCAAAGTGCAGAATGGGCAAAGAAGCAGAAGAAAAAGTAGACCATATACTCAGCTTGTTGAAGATCACGCAAACTGATTATAAACAACGACATAACATAATCACCAAAATGATTCACTGGAACATGTGTGCCAGTAGTGAAAAAATTAGTGGGAACAAAAAGTAGGTGAAAATGAGCAGGTTAAAGTATTGTGAGTTTTCAGAATACAGACTGATAAAGTCTTGGCTCATAGCACACCAGATTTAACTATGGTTGAAAAAGAAGTGTGGGTAACTGATGTGGCAATTCCAGGAGATAATAGAATAGAAGACAAAGAATGGGGAGAAGATTGCAAAGTATCCTGATCTGAAAATTAAAGTTAAAAGATTATGGCATAAATCAATCATGGAGGTTCCAGTGGATATTGGCGCAAAGGGCTCCATATCAAAAAATCTGAATTAGAAATATCAAAATTTCCAGCTGCAGTTACAAATGGCTACATTGTTGGATCCACACATGTGCTTTGCTGATACATTACAACATCCTAGATTCTTGGGGGGGTGGGGGGATTGATGTGAAGGCCAACACCAGCAAACAACTGGCAGCTTTGATTTCACATTGTTGTGTTATAACAACATTAATATGGGTGCATATATTCTGCCCCAAAGGAACTAGGCTTAAGTCCAATAAAAAAAGGAAAGCTACATAGAAATCATGGTATAAAAGTTTATATATAGTTCTGACTCACCTTGACTCCAGTAGAGACTGAGGAACCATTCCCATACTGGACATGTTTACGAAGATGATTGCAGATGGCGCGAAGAGTCGGATGAACTTCGACACAGAACTTACATTTGTATCCTACCACCTTCCTCTCTTTCAATTTCGAAACTTCTTCCAAGCTGCCAAAAGGCTGCAAGGCAATAAAACTTGAAACTTAATTAAGCATTCTTTTTCTAAGTAAGCGCTTCTCATCCTTGGCAGCTTGAAAACCTGTGGATTTCATCTCCCAGAATTACTTAGGCAGCAGGGCTGCCTGGGGATTTCTGGGAGTTGAAATCCACAAATTTTCAAGCTGCCAAGGTTTAGAAACACTGGTCTAAACAATGTCACAAATTTGTAGATTTAAATACGAGAGGCAACATTATGCTGCTTCTTGGAATAAGTAAAACTCTGAGTTGGAATGAGTTTATTTTAAAAACTGATGTTTAAAAGTCCCAAAATAGATACAGCGTGCAATTACAATATTGATTCAAACCCTTGGGGCATGTAGAAAAACTCAACCTCAGTTTGCAGCATTCTTCTACTAGCAACACGAAATGGGACGGCAAAACTTTTGAGTTTGTATACAGATAGAAAATCAAAACATAAATCATCGAGTTTTTCCCCACTCAAATAACATCTTTTTAGCTGCAGCTATGCTAAACCAACAGGACATTAATGTCTTTCTCTATGGAGAGCAATTCTAGCAGTTATGTTTGTGAGCACCTGTAAGCACCACGAAATTTAATTGAGAATTTGTATGTCCTTCATAAGGATTTTTTTTATAAAATTACTCACAGAAGTCTCCCTTAATCTGGTGCTCTCTGTATCTGCTGGAGTATAGTTCCCAATTATTTAAATGTCAACCAACTTGGTCAATGGAAGTACCAAAGAGAAAATTTCTTTTTAAAATGTATGGTTTTCAAAATAAGGCGAATCTTTGCACCTGAATGCAGAGAGCTAATAGCTAATACAGGTAGTCCTCAATTTACAACGGAGCCCAAAATTTTTGTTGAGACATTTCTTAAGTGAATTTTGCCCAATTTTACAACTTTTCTTGCCACAGTTGTTAAGTGAAACATTGCAGTTGATAAGTTAGTAAACCCGGTTTTAAATGAATCTGCCTTTCCTATTGACTTTGCTTGTCAGAAGGCCACAAAAGGTGATCACATGACCCTGGGACACAGCAATGGTAGTAAATATGAACTAGTTGCCAAGCATCTGAATTTTGATCACATGATCATGGGGATGCTGCAAAGGTTGTAACTTTGAAAAGCGGTCATAAATCACATTTTTCAGTGCCGTTGTAACTTTGAAAAGTCACTAAATGAACTACTGTAACACTAGGGCTACCTGTAGTATGTACAAACATTTCAGACAAATTTTAGATATTCAGATGTATGACTGAATTTGCTATAAAACTGATACGTGCTGAATCATTCCGATCAAACACAACCTCTTCAGAACCTGTGGCCATGAAGTTTTTCCTAACTTCCCTGTTTTGCTCATTCTGATTCTTTTTCCAGAATTCTGAACCATCATTATCATTTCTGTAATCTGCCATATTCTTATTTCTTCCCTCACCAAAAATAGATCCCCGTTAATTTGACAATCAGTCTCAAAGACGTTATTCCACTGGGATCCCACTTGAAAATTATTCCCCTGCAAAACCAGAAGGTAGCTTTTGATCCAATGAGATGCATTTATCATTTCCCTTTTCTCTCTAGCACCAACTTGCTGAAACATTTCTGTGTATGACAGAATGCCATTAAGAGCAAGTTTTATTCCACATGACATTCACTCTTTGACTACTTCCAAAAGAGGCATGTTCTTCCATGTATATCATCAAGCAAACTAAGGGTTTAATTTAATATGCAGTTCATTTAAAGAGATTGGTTTGCATCCACAGATACAAAGGGCTTTGCACTGGATTTTCTTCTCAATTATTTCCTTGCATTCTTGCTATTTTTTGTTCAAGAACAAGAAATATATTTGACACGGGGACAGAGGAACAGATAAGAAGAAGAAGAACTATGATTTTCTTATTCGAAGAGAAATTCACTTTGAAATGAAAAGTCAGGAAAGGAGGAAATGAAACGGCATGCCAGAAGTCTAGAGGAGGAAAGAAATGAAACAAGGAAACAATGTGCATGGAACTTACTGGCACAACCCAATGATTGTAGGGCCTGAAGCTTTTCAGTTACCAAGGGCAATAATAAGAAATGAGTAACCTTTGCAGAATGGGGAGGGTGGAGAGGAAGGAGGAGGAGGAGGAGGAGGAGGAGGAGGAGGAGGAGGAGGAGGAGGGAAAAAAGAAAAAGAAGAAGAAGAAGAAGAAGAAGAAGAAGAAGAAGAAGAAGAAGAAGAAGAAGAAGAAGAAGAAGAAGAAGAAGAAGAAGAAGAAGAAGATCAAATAGGAAAAAAGCAATGTAAAATCAGATCCTTACCCTCTCTGCTTTGAAATCTACAAAAGCACCATCCGCATATTTCTGCTTGCTCAGAAGCTGCTTCCTCCTCTCTTGGCGTTTGGCACGTTTCTGGAATTCCTCATTGTGGCTGTTCAAGTGCGTGGTCAGCTCTGCCAGGCTTTGCAGCTTACTGTCACAATGCCTGCACTGGAAACGGGCCCCACTTCCCAGGATGGTAAAATCCCTCTTCAGGTCCTTGCTGTGGTGGTCAGTGTAATGCATGCAGAGCAGCTCGGCCGTGCTGAAGGAGAGCTTAAAACATTTGACGCACCGGAAAGGAAGCCACTCCATCTCGGGAGCCTCCACCTCCAATTCGGGCTTCTCAAAATCATTCCTCTCTTCTGGGGGAGGTTGCTGCTTTTCATACTCGTCCGCGTACACCGCAGTGAAGTAACCCCCAAGCTTGCTGGCATGCTGTTTCTTGGGGAATACTCCGGGATGGCGTTTCATGTAGTGGGAGACTATGCCTTTTTTGCTGAAGGACTGGAAGGAGCAGAGGGAGCATTTCTTCTTCTCCACCGCCCTTCTCAGTTCCTCACTTAGCTGAGGAGAGTCCTCCTTGGGGGGTGAGGGGATGATCACTTTGTTGGGTTTGTCGCTTATAGTCCTTGAGGCTGCTAAGCAATGCGTGTAGTAAGCATCAATGTCGTGCCGCTTCTGGTAATGCGCAGCCAGACCTTTACGAATAGGGTTTGTGTAGGAACACAAGGCACATTTAAATAGGTTGTTCTTGCCTTCTGGCTGTGCCCGAACGTTGTTGTGTTTTATTCGGTAGTGCCTGGCTATCCCTTTCCGGGTAGAGCAAAAATACTTACAAAGCTGGCAGCGGAACACAGTATGAGAAACCAAATGGGAACTGGAGAAATGGGAAGATGGTAGCGAATCGTCTCCGAGGAGATCTTCTGGAGTCATCTCAGGGGAGGGCTTAATTTCAGCGAGAACTTCGGGCTCCATGGAGGCAGGGAATTTTGGAGGAGACTGTGCAAATACATCAAATTCAGGCTGGTTATGGTATTTCTCATAATGAATTTTGAGCTTCTCCAAAGTGCCATGTGTGTAGGGGCACAATTTACACCTGTAGGCACCATACCCTTGCTTGAAAATTCTGCTGGTTTCCTCCACGTCATTCTGGCTCATATCAGCAGGTTGCTCCACATCATGCACAAAATCTTCTGCCGTGACCTTCACAGAAGGATGTCTCTTCTGGTAATGTGTAAGAACGCCATGAATGCGTGTGTTAATGTAAGGACAATGCCTACATTTGTACACCGCTCCTGGATTAATATCAATGTCTTGTGCAAAATCTGCAGCTTTAACTTTCATCCCAGGATGTTTCTTTCCATAATGGGTGAGAAGTCCATGCAAATTGTTATATTCAGATTGGCACACTGTACACTGGTACGGCGTAGAGGATATTGCAGGGTTCACAGAGGTGAGCTGAAGAGCTTTATCTTGGGAAAGGTTTGACTCTTCTGCGTATTCGGTATCTGGGTCCCCGTGTGGCAATGCTAAATGATCCTCTGAAATTATTCTGGCACCAATACCATCAGATACTGGGTTCATTTTATCAACACCATCTTTTTCTTTGATAATATCTAGTAACACCGATTCATCTCCATTCATAGCCCAAGGGTGAAAAGCTTGGTAGTGATTAGTGATATCCCAAATGGAAGAGGCTTCAAAAATACAGTCTCTGCATCTATATATTTTCATTTCTGATGGTATTAGTAAGGCTGGAGGTGAAGGATCTGGCCCTGCCCAGAGTTTTGTTGCCATATATGTGTAATCAACGTAATGTTCAGGATGTCGCCTTTGGTAATGCACAAGCAAGCCACTGGGTTCCGCATGAGAATAGATACACCATTCACAGTGATATCCAGCTTCTATTAAACCATCCAAAAATGCCCACCTCAAAATAGATGTGACAGTAGCCTTCAAGCTTGGATGGTCCTTTTTAATGTGCTTCCGCAATGCGTAGAAATAAGGAGATGTATAAGAGCACTGCCTGCATTTGAGAGCTCTTAACTTAGCCCTTTCTTGGTCGGAACCAGAAGTAGCAATTTGTAAGCCACCAGGGGAATTTTTCTGACCCCGGTCACAGAGGCTCCTGATGGTGGCTGTGTGTTGCCTGATCACATCTGCATTGGCTTTGAAATCACGATGCTTCTTTTGATAATGAATAAGGACCCCTTTTACAGTCCGGTTTCCATAATCACAGTGCTGGCAGAAGAACATCTCGTTCTCCGCTGGAGCTACAGCACCATCAGAGTTATCCCTATTCAGGTGTTGCATAGAAACTGTAGGTCTACGAACACCAGGAGGTATCTCTCCAGCTCTCATCATTGCTGCAGTTGGGGGTGCCTGCCTAATGTATTTGGCAGTCACTTTTATCTCTGGGTGCCTTTTCTGGTAGTGTACTAGTACCCCAACCACTGACCGGTTGCTGTAAGAGCAATGTTTGCAGTAGTAAAGTTCCATTGTAAGGTCTGGAGGTGGTGGAGGTGGTAACGGCGACATTTTGGGAGAGCCAGGTGACCCTAATTCATAAGCCATCTGAGCTAGGGCAGAACCCCTCTCTACTGACACCACTCGCATCGTTTTTTGAATCCTAAAATACGAAGCCTTCTCATCGGGATGTTTCTTCTGGTAATGCACTAAGACGGAATGCATGTTGGGACTTGCAAAGGAACAGACATCACAATCATAAACTACAACACTGTTGACTGTTGACTCTTTTTGGCTTTCAGATTCGGGGCTATTGCCCTTTGAAGAACTTTTGTTAAAAGCAGCAGGTATGCCACAAGTCCCACGTGCAACTGGGGTCGAAGTGGACAGGTTTTTTGGAGCAGAGTTCAGTATCTCTCTCAGCGTTTGCGATTCTGAGCTTAACCCTTCTTGTTGCTCCACTACGTAACTTGAGAATATCATGGCATTGTTAATTTTAACGGTCGGATGCATTCTTTGGTAGTGCGGCATCAAGCTCCTAACATTGGGGCTGGTGTAAGAGCAGAAGCGACAGCGATAGATCAAATCGGAATGATCAAAATTTAATACATTCATGGCTTCCGGGTGATGCTCACCATAATGCTGTTGCAGATCTTCAAAGTTTGTATAATCAATGTAACATTCAAGACACCTATACACTGCACTGTGGTCGTTGGGATCAAGAATATACCTAAAGCTGAATTTAATGTAGGGATGCATCCGTTGATAGTGAGTGCTAACACTCCTGGCAGATTTGTTGCTGAAATCACAGTGTTTACAATAGTAAAGCCTTCCAGAATCACCAAAATCTGAATTCTCATTGTTTTGATCAGATCCATACAGGCTTGCCTGGCTGCCTAGAATAGATGAATTCAGTCCTGGATCCTTCAAACCCACCGAAGAACAATAATATTCTTCCTCATCCTCAGATATAGTTAGCTCAATTTCTGCCCCATTGGTGGAGCTGTAATCGTGGGGGATATTCCTGTAGTTGGGTTCTTTCTGAGGATCACCTGGGTCTCTTCCCCATATTTGCTGGGAAGCAAATGCCGCTATTTCCATCAGTGGTTCTGTTTGTTCTTCTTCCTTGTCCAGTTCTACTTCTATTTCCACTTCATTGTCATCCTCTTCCTCTTCATCATCCTCCACATTAATGACTGCATCTTCCTGCTGCTTGTTCTGATTGATTTTGCTTTGCAAATTACTGGCAATCTCATCAATTCTAGTTCTTTTCTTGACTGGGGACAGATCTAAGGGAAAATCATTGGACATCTTCCTAGAGGCTTTTGCTACAAAGTTGTTTTTAGAAGACAGTCCAAGAATTGAGGTCTGGCTTTTCTTCACAGTGCTGGGAGAAGCATGAGCATCGGGCTCACTGTCTTGCAGGGTATTTGCTGATGGGCTCTCGTATTTTGGCAAGTTATCACAAAACGAGTGCTTGTGCTGCTGATGAACCCGAAGGCCTTTCAAAGTCGTGGTGGAATAATTGCACATGGTGCATTTATACGGATGATGCGAATTGGACTGCGGAGACTGTTGCTGCTGCTGCATGGAATCCATGATCCCCCCGGATTTCCTGCCGTTTATATTCCCCCCTTCGTAGGATATTGTACTTTCGTTTAAAGAAGAAGCTATACTTTCAGTTTGGGAATTCACAGCATCCCAGTCCGAAGCTGCGCCAGTATGACACTGCTTATGAGCACCAAGCTTAAAAGAGCTCTTACAGGTGAAAGGACATTCGTCACATTTGTAGACGGCTGTCTTTCCAGAGAGGTGGATGTTTTCAATGTGGCGAGAAATGCTTCGCCGATGCATGGTAAGGAAAGGGCAGAAAGGACACTGGAACCTATTCATAAACCTTCTAAAGGGGATCCCCTTGGTTTCCAGTAACTTGTGGCCCTCAGATCCCATCAGCTGCTCAGCAGTTAGTCCTGAGCTTTGGTGATCCATAGAGTTCAACCCATTCTCACTGTCTAATTCATTGAGCTCATCATCTGAACTGGAGTCATTCAGCATGCTGTTGGTATCCAGATCAGTAGAATTTGCCATGTCACCATAACGAGATCGGTCAGACAAATTAACAATGCCCGAGTTGTGAGGAGCCTTATGTTTCATCTGAGGGTAGGAAGCAGAGGAAAATTTTGAAGAGGCGTTGGACCTGATAAGAGAATTGTTTACCGAACTCCTGTAGTTTGGGACAGTTGCATTGGGCATCTCTCGCCCAGAAGCATTCATGGGTATATAGTTAGAGTTTGGGGGAGGGCTTGGGGGACTTTTGTTTACAACCTCTGACATGTTGGTCCCATCCTGTTGCTGCCTCAGGTTGGACAGTATTTTCACCATGCTTCGGTGCTTCTTCATCATATGATCACACCAACGTTCCCTTCGGGGCGTCTGGTAGGTACACCATTCACAGCAGAAGTTGCCTCTTGATTTGGTTAAAGGCTTGACCATAGACTCCAAAATGCTACGCTCAACAACTTCAGCTGGAAGCTCCTTGCACGAATCCTGCATCGAGACAGATGCAGAAGTTGATTCAGATATAGTAGCTGAAGAAGCAGGAGGGGTTGAGCTCTCCTTCAGGCTGTTTTTGTGGTACATTTTCTGATGTTTTATAATCCGTGCACGTCTTGGAGATTTGTAAGTGCAGAACTGGCATGAAAATACCTTCCCAAAGCCCTCGTGCATCATGATGTTGTAGTTTAAGGAACCAGCACTTGTGGATCCAGTTGGGGAGCTTCCAGTCTGAGCACCATGGACTTTCCGGGTATGTTCTATGAGAAGGTTTTTGGATCGGAAATAACGTACACAGTATTTACACTGGAAAAACTTGCTTGCTGATTTGGAGAGCATATGTTGGCCATAATAACCCTGGCTATGGCTGTAGTAATTGCCAGTTCCCAGCTGAGCTGCATTTTGCCCTAAAAAAGAAGAAAACAAAATAGAAAATATTATCTGTGAAGTATGCTTACTACAGCGCCAGTTCTTTGTTTTTCTTTTCCCCCTTCAAAGCTGTGTTTCCTCCCAAGGTATTTGGTTCATAAATACTAGATAGGATGTAAAAAAACAAAACAAAAAAACAACCAAAACAAAAATTTAAAAAAACCCCACCACCTTATTCTTTACAACTGTCTTCCAAGGAAAGTTAGTTAATAAAAGCACAATTGAAATGTAAATGTTAATTCATACACATAGATACACATTTTTAATGTTAGTTATAGAGTGCTGAATTCATATGTACTATTTCTAAATAATGTAACCATCCCCTGCCCCCAATTACTAGTTAACAAATAAGGATAAAATTCCAGTGCAATTTAGGGATACACACCATACACACACACACACAAACACATCTCACGTTTTGTTAGCAACGAAAGGCCGCTAGCAACTAGATAAACTATTAAAGTTGTTCCACAACATATTTATCTTGAAATGCATGCATACTATGAGTTTCACGTACAAATGGCTTTCTAGACATTGCGTTGTAAATTCTGAATGTAACAAAAGAAGAAAAAATCTTATCAAAAACTTAGCAGCCCTATGTAGCTATTCTCCTTTTCAACCAGTCCATGACGAACAAGTAATAGATTCCTTGATGAATACTTCTTGGAATCTACATTCTCAGCCACAGGGTATGGTTGCTTCCTGTTGAACATGAATAACACAGGTGTTGGTTGCCCTGCAAAGCAATTCCTGGTTATTTTTATCTGTCATAAGATTCGGATATGGCGATTAGGATGGTAATGTGAGAATGCTGCAATGGGATAACTTCTCAGAATGACGTTCCAAATAGAAAGTTACCTGCCATCCCATCTGCCACTGCAAATTCATCTTTTACCAAAGAATACTCCACCTCAGCCTGGTCACTGTTCATGGAACCGAATCTCGATGGGCTAGGAGTTTCTTCAGCAACATCCGTGGGCTGCAGAAATGCAGTATGAACATCCTGGATGTGAGCTTTAAGGTCTTCATAGGAAGGCGCTCGAAAATCACAGCCATCACACTGCAGCACCTCCATGATCTTTGTTGCTAAGCTTTACATTAGGAAAACCTGAAAAAAAGATGGAGAAGAAACATATTGCCTATAAGAACAGTTCACAAAACTGTTACAGCAGCAGATTCAGTATTGAGCAAATATAGGAAAGGAAATATTCTCCAAACATAAGAAGTACAGCATACCAGGACAGTAACAGTTTTTTTTTTTTTACAGAAATCTGGGACCTAACGTACTTTTGATACATTCAAATATATGACTCATAGTTACTTTATGCAGAAGTCTTGCCCAATTGCCCTTTCTACTCTCACTTTACCTGTTCATCAATCCAGTTCCAAAGAACAAGGAAGCATATGTTGGAAAGCCATCAACAATAAAATGCATGGGAACTATTGTTGAAAAAGTTTTAGAAAGCCAAGCAGATTATTTACTTAAGACATTTAATCCCATGCTTCCTCCAGGTTTACGTGGCACACACGTATTATATCTTATCCAATTTTAACCTTCTTAACAACCCTGTTAGGCTGACATCTGCAACTTGCTTAAGTTTAACTAGCATTGAGTTTTAAGTTGGGACAGCCGCCTCCTCTCCCATGGTGAGTCCAAACCAAAAAGCCTTTAAACTACTTTTCCCCCTTTCCAAGTTTACTACATTTGATATAACCAGCTATTACTGAATGTTGTTTTATGTAACCTCTCTCAACTCTAGAGCTTTCCAAATGTGTAGGGCCACAATTGTGAAATTCCAAGCCTGCAAGGTGAAAGAAAATGATAGTCAAAGAACATCTAAACCTCCTTCAATAACAGAAATGGAACTTTAGCAAGAATATATATATATGATGTATGTATGTATAATATACATACATACATACATACATACATATATATGTGTGTGTGTGTGTGTGTGTGTGTGTGTGTGTGTGTGTGTGTGTGTATATATATATATATATATATATATATATATATATATATATATATATATATATATATATTTAAGATAATATATATATATTTTCTCCCGGTATTTCAGACCTCATGATTTTAAGCGTGCTGATTAAATACTTAATAAATTCTCTAGTTTCTATGCTTCTGAGAAATTATCACTGAATAGGTTGAAAATATGTAGCAGACTAGGATAAGATACTTACTTATTTTCATACACTAACTGTATGCTAGCTTTGACTAATCCAGCAGCTATTACCTTAATGAGCTGTTTATTTTAAAGTCTCCTCACACAATTCAGGTCATATTTAGTCTAGGACTCCCCCAGACTAAGAGATGGAACAGCAGCTGAAATGAGCTTTGAGAAAAATCCCATCTTCTCATTGTCATGTTAACATGAGGTGATGTTTATCAAATGTTCAAAGCCGACCAGCTTCCCACCCGTATTACAAAGAAAAAGCAGTGCTACCAGGATCCTGCATCAGAAGAAAATTCCTCTCGATGGCATGGTTTTAAAAATGTGGACCTAATAAGCAGAAAAAGCACACCCACAGCAATCTCTTGGTGCCCCACTTCACCTTCCTCTTTCCCCTGAAAGACTGAATGCTGGCCCTGCCTTCTTTTCAGCTAACAATGTTAACAACAATCAGGAGACTCAAAATCTTTTATGTGCAAGCACCAGACCAGACTGTGTATGGAAGAGGTTGCTATCTGCTCTGGATCAAATTACAGCAGTGAACACAGAGGCCCCACCCCATAAGTCTCCTTTTGCACAGTCCATTAGACCTGAAAACAATCTCTCTTCTCCCCCCCCCCCCCGCACCCCTTTTGCCATGGTGCAGCAGACGTCTCTTCTTGAATTCAGAATGCTCCAGAGGAAAAAGCAGGAGAGAAAATAATGAAACGGATCTTCTCACTGTCCATCTTCTTAAACTTCCTCCCCCCCCCAGCATAGTCTTTTCATCTAAGTCAAACAAGCCACAGCTCTCTGAATGTGTTTATCACACTTTCAAGAGATATGAGCTCCTGCGTCACTGACGCTTTAAGACTCACTAAGCTGTCCTAGTCCTCTGAGCTTTAGGAGGGAGAGAGAGAGAGGTAGAGGGGGAGAGAGAGACAGACAGAGCAGCCATTTTAGCTCAGACATGCCATGTATTAAGTAAGGGAGAGATAGGCTCAGAGCTTCTAGCCTGCACACAACATGGCTTCACTTATCTCAGCCTCATCTCCTCCACACAATATTCTCCACCTTCTCCTTTGCTTTCCAAGGCCAGGATTAGAAACCAGAATTTTTTTCCCCTTGAAGGGGAAATAACAGATGCTCAAGACTTCAAGGTTGCAATCCAACCAGCTTTTTTCCTCCTCTCCTTGAACAAAGCCATGGTCAAAATACCTCTGAAGGTTCTTCCAACCCTCAACGATCCATCAGCAACAGTCTTTGCTTAAGCAAAAAGAACTGGCCAGGTGGCCTCCCGGTCCAAAGCAAAGCAAGAAACACTAATGCAACCAGATTATTACTGTTATTATTTTAAGACAGGATGGATAGAAGAAAGGGAGGCAGACGGAGAACCAGGAGGAAAAAAAGAAGCAAAGGGAGGGGAAAAGCCTTCCACAGTATGCGCTTTAACCTCATGGGAGTCATTCTTCTATCCACAGAAGACATACCATCTGACTCTGCCTGCCAGATTCCAAAGTCTAATGACCTTTGTTAATCACCAGCCAAGCTGTCTGCTTAGCAAGCCTTGCCAATAGGCACACCCTTCAACACAAAGGCTGAAGCTATTCCTTTGGAGAGAGGTTCTCTTGAAAGCTCCATTGTGTATGGAAACCAAGGGGAAAGGAAAAAAAAAAAAAAAAACGGGCGGGGAATCTCTTCCTTTACATACCGGATGGAGTCTTCCTTTAAGGACTGAAAGGGACCAAGGGAAAAAAAAAAGAAAGAAAGAAAGAAAAAGGGAAGAAAGAAGCAGGACTTTCTCTGCTGTGTTCCTCCTTGTTTAGAAAGTTCTCACATCAGCTTAGGAATCAGAAGGAAGAAGGGGGGTGGGGGATAACAAATGAAACATCTCCCTACAAGGTAAAAAAAAGCAAGTGAGAGTTGTCAGTACCACATGGTTGCATTTTCTTGAAGCTTCTTCTAAAGGTTATTAACTCTGGCTTGCCCATGAGTAAATCACTCAGACCAAACACTCCACTTGTTCTGTAGCAAAACAGAATGCAATTGTCAACTATTAACAAGAACAACCAGACAACCAGATCTGGCTGAACTGAGCAGAAGCTCTGAGATGAAGAAAAAGCATACCTGACACCGGGATTCTCATAGCAAGAGGTTGCTGGCTCAGCTTTTGTTTGTTTCCAAGGAGGTCTTCTACTCACCCCACCCCCCAAAAAACTCCCAACCATGCTGGAGGATTGCATTGATCAGCGTGCATGCATTTATTTAACACATAATCTCTTGACAGTGCCTCTGACTTTAATAACTTTATGGTCAGTTACATCTGACCGGTCTTCATGTTTTCACCAAAATCTGAAGAAGCCATTTCCTTATTATTTATTTATTTATTTATTTATTTATTTATTTATTTGTTTGTTTATTTGTTTGTTTATTTCTTCTAGAAGATTTGAAGGTAGAGATGAGCTTCCTCCAAAGGCCTTATGTGGTTTAAGTGGTCAAAATAAGTGTCTGCATTTTTCTTTGTCTAGGGAAGATAAGGGAGCAGGGAGAACCATCTGTCAGCCAAAGAATGGAGCTTTTCACTGCTGATGTTAATATGCTGTCAAGATGCACATGAAAGAGAGATATATGGAAACAATATTGGCATGTTTGTCCATAATGACAAAGGCAGCAGTGGCATACTGTCCATATGATTATCGATGGATTATATAATAACAAAATAAAAAAGAAACCCAAAAGATTAAGGAAGTTATTCAAAATCTGACTGCCAAACACAATGTTAAAAAGAAAATTATGCGAACATAAAAATAGCATCATTATTATTTGTTCACAACAAAGTGAAGTCACAGCTACCAGTTCTTTAACTGGTGTTCACCTTCATATGCATCAAATTCTTTCTAGGAACCTAGGAAATTGTGATATTATCGGTGTAGTATATATGCAGATCCAAGCATTGTGGCCTTCTGCAATTGACAGATGGAAATTTTATCAATGTGCAAATTTTCTAAGTGCCATCCAAGATTTTTTGATATGGCATCCAATGTGCCAATAACCACTGGGGGCACCATGGTTGTCTTATGGCCTGATTTTTCAATTACTCATTTAATAAACAATTACTTACTTATTCTTAATGCAATCATTCTAATAATTTGTATTAGGAAACATTTTGGCGGGATTAAGTATTGAAGAGACATTAAAAAGGTTTGCAAAGTGCTATGCATGGCACTGAAACAACCATGTATGAGAGCTGAATATACCACATACTTTCTAATCCTATTTAGATGTTCACTTAATGTGGAGAGCTCAAAGTCTAGAGCAGTGTTTTTAGAAACTTTAAGACATGTGGACTTCAATTCCCAGAATTCCCCAATGGCCGGCTAGAAAATTCTGGGAGTTGAAGTTCATCTAGCTTAAAGTTGTCAAGGTTGTGAAGACTGGGGTATGGCACAGGGCTCAGCTCTATTATCAGTCAAGTTCCCAAGTGGGAAATCTGGAAAGGAAATCATATTTGCTCCAATGTAAGTAGACCTATCAAGGCAACTCAGAATTCTTATTTTTCAATTCCTGATGAGACAGAAAGCTATACCTATAATCCAGCAAACACAACAATCATGTAGGTCTTCCCACACATTCAGATAAATACTTAAAACAGCATTTTTCTAAACTTTTAATTCCATTATATTTGTATTCTAGATCAAATAGTATAATTGCTTCCATGTTTAGAAACTTTTTTTCTGGTTTTAAAAGATAACATATTTGAATATTGTAATGTGATGTAAAAAATCAGAGATTTCATGGAGGGAAGGAAAGAGAGTAAAAAGATGTAATGTCCTAAGTCTGAGAGACTTCTATGTATCCCAGCCATTGTTTAAAATTACTCAGTATGTGAAATCTTTTAACCTTCAAATACATGTTTCCTTACTTAACATGACAATACGCACACACATGAGCAGGCATATTAGAATTGATTGGGGAATAATTACAGTTTATTTAAATAAAAATATGCTGGTCATTTTTCTAATATCCATCTCAAGAAGTATTTCAAGTTCCATGTAGGGAGGGAGGGAGGGTGGGTGGGTGGATGAGACAGAGACTTAGGGTTTGTGGGAGAAAAACTGTTATGAATCCTCCAAAAATACACTTGTAGAGAAGTTTTGCATTCTCCATACATTTGAGCAAACATCTCTTAATAGAATCCAGAAGGCCATAGCATTGCTCTCATCTTTTTTCTTTTCCTATGCTGGAGAGAGATTACTCTACCCAAAATAAGCATTGAAACAGCAATGTGATTAAACAGCCAACTAATTATAGATCTTACAAAACCTTCAAGAAATAGAACCTGAAATACCATAAGCAACATCATACCGAGTGCATTCGTTTTTTTACAATTTCCCTGCTACAGAAATTTTGATTTTAAAATCAGGAAACACTAGCAGTCCTAAGGCAAAGCATCCTATTGCTACCTTAAATTGCAAGTGAAGTATTTTACATATAGTGTCTTTAAGACAAATTATTTTGACACTTTCCAAATTATTGTGAACTGTCATCTCTGTATCATCCATGTTAGATCTAATGCAAGCACAGCACTATCTCCTGAAAACTGGCCAATCAGAAACTAGATTTGTAATGGGCAGCTCCCTTTTTAGTAAGGAATTTCTTCCTGCTATCTGGTTTCAACTATGTTCTAGTTATATGCATAGGCAGCTACCAAATTTGCTCAAAATCATTAGCAAATCTTCTCCAATCCAAAATTCAACTGAAGAACATCACAATGGGAAACAATGGTTAATCGTTAGTGTTAACCATGATTGTTAGTGTTTGTGCAATTCTAGAATGCTTCACAAGTAAAGAATTGATAGAAGCCTATCTCAGTTTAATTTGCACAAAACCAACAAATGATAGCCATACTAAATGTTAGTTGTACCTTTTCATTATAGACTCACCTTAAATTCTTCTGGGCATGAAATATTTAGAGGAAATATTTAGTCTGATGTCTTTATGAAAGTAATGGAAAATAGCCCTTTGTAGTAGTGCTGAGAGAAACAGAGAGGAAATGGATGACAGGATGTGACTATATAGATAGAAAAGCAACCAGACTTACAAGTGTGACCTTGAGCCCAAGAGAAACTTTAATATATGGAGGCCAACTGCCTCTGATAGGTTTAATGTGGCGAAGGAGCAGAAGTAAGGAAGGAAGTAGATTGATGCCTAGCTAGTTAAAAAGAGATCATACTTGAATGGTTACCAAAAAAAAAAAAAAAAAAGACTTTAAGAGGTTTTTGCATGTTTGTATGTATAAATACAAATAAACTCAATATAGGTTTGAGACTCCTCAGTAGACCTCTACAAACACTGTTACAAAACCAGGGTATCACTCCAAATTAAGAGATGTTCTCTTTCTGACAAATGGTTCCGCTCTTGAAGTAATATTCCAATACCTCCATTCAGAGAACAATTTTAAGTGGTAGTGGTGGACAAAAGAGTAGACTTTTCAACAGAGAAAAACTTAAGATTTGCATGAAGGGTTGGGAGATCTTTACAGGGGGCCATCAACCATAGAAACAGAAGCAAATAAACATGGAAGTCCTTGTTGGAATTAAGCTCCAGAATTATATAATACAATGTGTGCAATAAGTGATGGCTTAGATATAACATGGGTGTGAATTATCTTTGTGCTGCTTGACAAGGAAGTAGATAATATGCAAGTGGAAATCTATTCATGCAGGTATGATATATATCCATGAGGGCGAACCTAGGGCATGGGTGTCACAAGTGGCACGTGGAGCCATTTCTACGGGCACACGAGCCATTGCCCTATAACAGCTCCACTGCACATGCATGCACGCCTCCCACCTGCCAGCTGATTTGCAGGAGACACGCATGCATGCCCATGCCACCCTGCCCCTCCCAGAAGTCTCCACGCGGCCTGTTTTGGATGCCAGGTAAGTACATGGCTCGCGCAGAGGCTCTGGGAGAGTGAAAAACAGGCCTACTGAAAGTCCAGAAATGGGCTGTTTCCAGCCTCCAGAGGCTTCAGGGAGGCCTGCTAGGTCCAAAATGGGGCGTGTGGGGGATCGCGCATGCATGCACGGGGGGAGCATGGGGGGGTCACATGCACCTGCGCAGGGGGGCGGGACAGCGTGGGGAAGGGATTGCATGTGCATGCGTAGGGTTGCGGGATGTGCGTGGGGGGCATTGCATTATGGGTGTGGGCATGCGAGTGTGCTATTGCGCACATGTGCACACTTTTGGCACTCGAGGGAAAAAAGGGTTGCCATCACTGGTATATATGATTAAAGATACATGATTATTAAGATTATGGGAAGACAAGAAGTGAATATGTTTTATTCTAATACTTCACAAGATGTATTAAGATGTACAAATCTACTTTGGGTCCAAAATGAGGAAAGGATTCTCAGGATTTCTGTTTTCCAAAGGAATCTATTTCTTTTTTTATTTCCCAAAATAAATCTCTTCCCAAAGAAGCCAATATAATTAAAAAGAAACACAAAAATGTTAATACAATCAATTAGCATTTTTAAAGAGCATCAGAAACAAGAAAAAAAATGTAGATTCATTGATGCCTAGTGGCTTGGCATCTTGATCTTATCTTTCTACCATTCAAACATTTTGCATTGTGTTCTATTAATTGCATTATTTTTTAAATCTTGTTCCACAGCTTTTCAATTATCAATAATTTTGATTTAAAAATGAACTGTTTTTAAAAAGGTATGAAATGTAGCTTAATATCATTTTACAGACCAGAGTGAAATTAAAATAAATGTTTTAATCTGTATCTGCTAAACAGCAGCAAAGGAGAATACAAATTAGATAATATTAAAAGGGAGAGTGCTTGAGAGAGTAAGATCTCAAAATCTTAACTTAATTGATATATACCCTGTTTTCCCCAAAATAAGACATCCCCTGATAATAAGCCCAATTGGGCTTTTGACCGCATGGCAATAAGGCCAAGCACTTATTTCAGGGTTCAAAAAAATATAAGACAGGGTCTTATTTTTGGGGAAACACGGTAAGATGGGGGCTCTTCTCTAGACACCAATAAAATAAGACATTGGAAACAACCATAAAACTGATTATGTTCAAAATGTTCATTAAAAACTTCTGGTTTGTCAGTTAATGGTATTTTATACAGACTTACTCCTACCTTTGCTGTAGGAGGGGAAGAATTCTATTCTCCAGATGTTATTTGAAGAGTTGAAACCTCCTTACAAATCATAAAATTTGGTGCAGCTAGTAATATACAATGTCCCAGTGCTTCTCTTACCTATAAGCAAAGTTAAACTTCAATAAGTTAAACACTTTTGAGAGACAGGGGTTGTTGCTTACTGTCAATCCAATTCATTTCCACAGCGTGCCCTATAGTGTTGTTATAACACTATGGTGCAGAGCAGTGGTTCTCAACATTTTTTTTCACCACAAACTCCCTTTAAATACCTTTTATTGTCACAGACCCCCAAGACCTAATTCAAGATTCAAATAACATTTCTTCAAGCCTTCGCAGACCCCCCCCATGATATCTTGCCCCCCCGCCCGCCCCCAGGGATCCACGGACCACAGGTTGAGAACCACTGGTGTAGAGCACTGTTCCCCAAACCTGCTGCACTCCAGTTATAACAGATTTCCATAATTATGATGCCAAGGGTGAATTGAGATCTAATCCAATACATCCGGATGATGCCAGTTTAGGTAAGCCTGATATGTATGGCATAGAAAACACTACTTAACCAGTCTGTTGCAGGGAAATTAGACTTGTGGCTGTAGTAGGATAATTGGTGAACACTGAAACAAGTGGGATGAAATTCAGATCTGTAGCGGAACAATACTGCTTCAAGTTCAGTGACAGTCTTGATTTTTTACAATGTTTGTTTTTCAGATGAGGAAAATATAACATAATGTGATACTTCCCTTGAAAATCAAGATATTAGGGTGAAAATTAGTTTAATAGATCTGGACATCATACTGCATTCTACTATGAAACTCCAACTTGATCCCAACAGCTGTTGTGTAAAAGTTCAGGAATAAGGGAGGAATCTTTATTGCTTTATTTTATTAATGTAAATTTCAACACAAATCTACTTCAGAAGAAATATGCAAAGAATTGTGCTGTGCCTAGGCTGTATTTCTTAATCTTTGTCATATGGACATCTCTTTGTTTGGGTGTTTCCCATGGTTTTTTATTTTGTACTTGAATGTAATCCCTCTTATTTATTTATTTATAATATATATAAATAAGACGGACAAATACACAGATTTTATTAACCATCTGGATGCACTGATATTTAGGGCAGTGATGGCTAACCTTTTCCGGACCGAGTGCCCAAAGCACACGAACCCCAAAAATGCAATGCATGCGTGCCCCGCGTGCATGTGACCCTGCCCCCCTGCACATGCGTGCACACACCCCGCATGAGCCCCCCACACACACGTGCCACCCCCACATGGCGGAGCTGAGCTGGAGTGATGGCTCGTGTGCCCACAGAGAGGGCGCTGCGTGCAACCTCTGGCACACATGCCATAGATTCGCCATCACTGGTCTAGGGGCTTGACATCTTCTCATCTTTCTTTCTTATTACCATTCAAACATTTTTGCATTGGGTTCTATTAACTGCATTAGTATTTCTACCTGGCTTCAAAACTTTACCTTTTTCAAATTATGTAATAATCAATGATTTGTTTATTAAAAATTGAACATTTTTTTAAAAAAAGGTATGAATTATAGTTTCATTTTTCACATCAATAAAATACTAAATTGTTACCAATTAAAATTAGCTATAATTAAGTCTCATCATGATCAAGACAAACTTATACTAGCCACTTATATGAAAACGAATCAAATTATATTCATGCAGAGCTACCAATATATTCTGTCTTTCATCTCATAAAACTAATTCTGTCCAGGCTAATTAACAGGTCTGAACTTTTGAAAGTTATAGATTTCCCGTTTCCATTTTTCCTCACCAAAATCAGTTCTGTAAAGACACAGACTAGATGAGGTCAGTTTATTCTGTTTTTACATGCTGCTGGAGCTGAGCCAAGTAAGGCAGAACACATAAGACAATAAAGTGACAGGACAATCAAGTGCAGAAGAGGAACAGAATTCCTATTTTGCTGAACTTGAAACCTGTCACAAATAAGAAGCATTACCTGCCATTTCCTAAATGAATAAAAACTATTATCTAAGAATTATGAAATTCCTTCCTTGATGTCATAAAATGCTGGATTGAAACGCCAGTGAATATGCTTCAGTGTTAAGATTCGTACTGTTTCTTAAAAAGAAACTATGTAAAACGCTTAAACTGAATTCAGTCTGAGAACATTAACAAACAGAATTTATTATCAGCAAGCTTATGGGGGGGGGGAGTGCTGGCTAACCTTTTTGGCAGTGTGCCACACATGAAGGCCAAAGTTTGAGATAATTCAATTGTAATGCAATCTACGCACAGCCCCACGTTACATGAGTCAGAAGCAAGCAACAATCATAGAAGGAAACGCAATTAGGCTCAATTAGGCCTAGGAGGCCTCATGTCTTATAATTGGAATGCCACCAAATCTTACAGTGTCTCCTGTTGCAGACTGTAGGATGAAGAGTCTAGTGATGGTATTCTTTAGGGCAGCTCTTCGATGTTGGCCACTAGTCCTGGTGGCAGTGGGACAGCCACCGAAGGCCACCTGCTGGTAGACTGGTGGGCTTCTTGTGCCTTTGATTGGCCACTGTGAGACCAGAGTTCTGCACTAGATGGGCCCGCGATCTGATCCAGCAGGCCATTCTTTATGAGCTTAGATAATTAACTCAGCACTGAAAACAAGGACTGTATTTTTTTCCCATTCCTGCTTTGAGTTACTGGAGCAATTTAGGGCCTTGGTCAAAACAGATTTCAGGCTTTTCTTTTGCATCCATATGTCCCCTCTCAATTATGATAACAACCAACTCAGTACATTTAAATATGAAGAAAATCCAGAATAACTTCATTATATTATATGAATTAAATATTTTCATTAATGTGATGGCAATTTATTTTATTTTAGTTTAGTTTAGTTTATTTGATTTGTATACCACCCTACTCCCGAAGGACTCAGGGCGGTGAACAGCCAACAATAAAATACATAGATACAAAAAATTTAAAACCAGAATAAAATCAAATTAAATCATTTTGGCCCAGACAGATTAAAACACCCCAATAATTTAAAAACAGATTAAAATTTACATATTTAAAAAGGGAGAGATCAGGCCAAGCCCGCCTGATGGAATAAAAAGGTCTTCACAGCACGGCGGAAGGAGCTCAGATCCGAGATCCTCCGTATCTCCGGGGGGAGCTCATTCCAGATGGTAGGTGCCCCCACAGAGAAGGCTCTCCCCCTAGGGGTTAGTCGACACTGTTTGGCTGACGGCACCCGGAGGAGTCCCTCTCTATGAGAGTGTACTGGCCGGTGGGAGGCTATTGGTGGTAGTAGGCGGTCCCGTAGATAACCAGGTCCTAAGCCATGGAGCGCTTTAAAGGTGGTAACCAAAACCTTGAAGCGCACCCGGAAGACCACCGGGAGCCAGTGCAGCTCGCGCAGGAGAGGTGCTCCTAGATAGGCAGATAAACCCCAGAAAAATGCAAAAGGGGTACCTTACAAAACAAATTAGGATAAACAAAATTACTAAAGCATTTGCAGTCAGAAATGGAGAATAAATAATATTGTATTAAAAAAATAATTAATGCAGCATCAGAATCTACTTTGCCTGAATAGCATTTTCCTTGAATTCATAAGAAAATTTATCAAGGAGGATAATTATAAGAGATCTTACTTACTTTGCTCTGCACAGAGCAAAATATCTTGATCAATTTTTCCTTTCTTTGCTGAGGAAGTTGTGAATCTGATTTATCAGACTTAATTTCCTAAAGGACCAACTTGATGCAAATGCTCTAAGCAGTCATATTTTATTTATTTGTATTCATCATATTCCAACTTGCTTTCCTTGCACTTATCCAAGAACTTGAATTATTGGGCCTAGGACTCATCCCATCTACCCATGGCTATTGTTAATCCCAATTTGCAGGACTCCAACTGTCCTGCAAGGAATTCTGGGAACAAGCTTCTTCTCTGATTCTGGAAAGATGAAAGAGTAAATATGGGCTGTTGTATATAAGGAAAGAGCAATACGTACTTTTGTCCCAAAATTCATTAGGGAAAGCCTAGGGCATTAAAATGGTACACAAGGAGGAGAAAGTACAGTTTGATTTAGGCTCTAGATTGTTCTGATCCCTGGAATACCATAATCCTTAAATTTCTTTTGCACCAATGGAATGGGTTTTTTTTATTCCATCACACTGTTGGCTTTCTAGAAACTGTAATGCTTTGTAAGATTATAGGATAAATGCACAGTAACTTATCAGGTATTCCTAAAAATGCATAATTGTTTCACATGTATTACCCCATAAAGACAGGTTGCAATTGCACAATCTTGGTGGCCCACTAAATGTAGAAATTTGAACTAGCATGGAAGCCCACTGAGAGCAAATAAATGAGAATCCCCAATTTGACATGCAGCTAAATTAACTGAACATGGCAGGACTTTCCTTTAGCTCCCCAAGATATAAACCTGCCTTTCCAAGAAAAGTTTCTCTGGCCTTTGATGTGACTTAAAAACAACAACGTGGAAATGACCAAGCTGGACAGCAACAGAAAATAAGGGTTAATGCTGGAAATACACCAATCTTAAAACAGATTGTTTCAAGGTTAGGTACATATTGCAAAAAGAGGCAAAATCGTTCCCAGCAAAAGGTTAAAAACTTGAATGAAAACATCTACTTTAGAAGGCTTTGAAAAGACTCGGCAGACAGAAGCTTTGGTCTGGATATCGGATCTTTCAGTAACGTTTTCTCATCCTTACAACCCTGACAACAATAACAAAATAAGAGCACAACGAAGGCAGGAAGGGTAAACCAAGTTAACTGGAATAGAAATTCTCTCAGGGGAAGGAACCTACCGGCCTCCTTATGTTGCTTAATTATAATTCCCAGTGTGGCTCACCAATGGCCATGAGAACTGGGACTATTGAATCCTCTCTGTCCTCACTAGCAAAATTCAGAAATTGAAACCTAGCAAAAATTAAACATGAAGGCTACAACCTGGCAATTCTTTCTCTGTCAGTAATCTGCTTGTTTAGACATTCTGTAGCCAGGTTACAATGAAAGGAAGAAAGATATAGGCAGCTCAAGAAAAAAAGGCGGGAGGGGATTATCACTAAATAACAAGGATAGAGAGACAATGAACAAACAAAAGACCCTCATCCATAAAAAAAATTATCCACAATATGATAGGTAGCAGGTTACAAATGTTCAAAGGAGAGCATTTTCATTTTCTAAATGGTAGGATATTTTTCAGTATAGTGAAAAGTAGAGCTCACTCAAATATTCTATCAAGCCTAATTATATATTAAGTAATTATATGTTAAAAATGCTTAATAGATCATTCTCATTTATATGTGAATTTCTTGAAAAAAAGTGTTTTCTGTTGGATTCTCATAACGAGGTGACTCTAATGGTTTTTGTCTTTTCAAGCTCTCTCTTCCTTTCAGCAATCCAAGAAGACTGATTTTCCTGTCTTTTTTTTTTCAATATTTGTTAACAATTGTTCTAGGTCTGCTTTTTTGTGATACAGCTGTGATAATAAAAATTGAGTAAATTTAATTATGATTTTCAAAAACATTATTTGAATTTTTATTAAAAAATATTTTTATACTTTGATGATTTAACACTCCACAACATTCCTAAATATATTCTGCCATGAGAACTGCATATGTATAACATGAATATGCAGAAAGCCAATTATCATGTTCCTATGTTTTAATTTTTTATCTGCCATAAAATATGCATTCCTTACACTTTTCCTGTTCAGTGTTCTTCGTTTCTGCTTCCATAGCCAGCAAATATGCCAAGCAGTATATGTAGCTTGAGCTGCCTTTGCTGTGTGTTCTTTTCTCCTCCTAATTATTTCTGAATTAATATCTTTGGGGAGGAAAATAGAAAGACTACATCTGGCTCAGTTTTTTTTTTCTTTGAAGAAATAAACCAAAGCTGCTAAAGAAAATTCTTCGTCCAGACGACAGCCTTATGTATTTAGTAGACTTCCCAAATCATGGTGTCTTAATCACATGTTGTTGTTAGTTGCAAAGTTGTGTCCGACCCATCGCAACCCCATGGACAACATTCCTCCAGGCCTTCCTGTCCTCTACCATCCTCTGGAGTCCATTTAAGCTCATGCCGACTGCTTCAGTGACTCCATCCAGCCACCTCATTCTGTCGTCCCCTTCTTCTTTTGCCCTCAATCTTTCCCAGTATTAGGCTCTTCTCCAGGGAATCCTTCCTTCTCATTAGGTGGCCAAAGTTATTTGAGTTTCATCTTTAGGATCTGGCCTTCTAAAGAATATTGATCTCCTCTAGGATTGACTAGTTTGATCACCTTGCAGTCTAAGGGACTCACATGAGTCTTCTCCAGCACCATTGTTCAAAGGCCTCAATTCTTTAGCGCTCAGCCTTCCTTATGGTCCAACATTCACAACCAAACATTGCAACTGGGAAAACCATAGCCTTGACTATACACACTTTTGTTGGCAGGGTGATGTCTCTGCTTTTTAGTATGCTGTCTAGATTTGCTATAACTTTCCTCCCCAGGAGCAAGCGTCTTTTAATTTCTTGGCTGCAGTCCCCATCTGCGGTGATCTTGGAGCCCAGGAAAATAAAATCTGTCACTACCTCCATTTCTTCACATGTAGGTAGGGAATAATTTCAAAGCTCCTGAGACAACCTACCAACAGGGTCATTTAGAGAAAGCAAGGTTACAGTCTAATCAGTGTTATAATTTAGACAAGCTATGGCCAAGCTGATGCTCTCTGGCTTGTAACTAGTTTCCATTGACAGGAGTGGGAACCAGCAAACCGGCAGGGTACCCGTTGGGAAATACCGTACTATCTTGGACTAGTTCTCCTGTTTCAAGGCAATCTCAGCTTGAAGCTATCGAGACCTCAGTGCATAGCAGTGGGATATGTAGCCACTGAGCATCATAAACATGAATTTTAGACAATAACAACCACAACCAGCCTGCCATAATTGTATTAAAGGCTAATGTTTTACATAGCGCAGGAAGGAAGAGAAAACAACAGGAATAAATACATGCTCCTTATATTTGGAGAGTCTTAGCTAAGATCAGGAGGAAAAAGTATTTTTATGCAAAGTAGGATTTTTGTGAGAGACTTTAAACATAGCTATTTACAATCTGTGTGGTCTGGCATGGGGTCGGTGAGAACTATGATAAATTGGAATGACTACAACTGCCTGCCACAGTTCTTCTTGTTGCTCCTTTGAACTGAACTACCAATACATAGTGAATAAGGCTGGCCGTGAAAAGGAAAGTACAGGGCCCATCTTTGGTATTAACTCAATTGGTTTATAATAGAGAAGCTTATCCTCGGCAGGCACAGGTGTGCTCACACTACAAACAATTCAAAATGGAGACACAAGTATTTGACCCTACACCTGATGATTAAAACAATCTACTATATACATGTCCACACAGAGAAAGACAGAGAATTAAATGAATTCTTACTAACCAGAGACATATCTAGTGGGAAATAAAAAACTTTTCTCCAGAACTACAGGGAATCCTCAACTTACAACCACAATTGAGCCCAAAATTTCTGTTGCTAAGCGAGACAGCTGTTAAGTGAGTTTTGCCTCATTTTACGACTTTTCTTGCCACAGTTGTTAAGATAGTAATATGGTTGTTAGGTGAAACTGGTTTCCCATTGACTTTGCTTGTCAGAAGGTTACAAAAGGTGATCCCATAACCCTGGGACACTGCAACCATCATAAATAGGTGTCAGTTGCCAAGCATCTGCATTTTGATCACATGACCACATGACCCTGGGGATGCTGCAATCATTGTAAATGTGAAATACGGTCATAAGTCACTTTTTTCTAGTGCTCTTGTAACTTCGAAATAAACTTCTGTAAGTCGAGGAATACCTGTGTATACATCATAGCTGCTTGATGTATTCCCTGCAAAGGTACAATATACAAACATAAGGATCCTATGATCCATGAAAGTAAGTAATGTTCTGCTTTCAATGGAAACCTGTTAAATACACGAATAGCAGATGTGATAGAAAAATACCTTTAGATACCACCTTACTGCTGATAGACAAGCAAGCAATGCACTGTTTGCAGTGATTATACTAATCATAAAAAAGTGGTCCATCACACCTCTGGGTTGTCATCACCATGAAAAGACATTTCTGTTTGTAAGAGTTAATTGGTTTATTATATGCAATAATATGGACACATGCAATAATATGCATACCCCATACATGGACTAACGAATGCACACCAGTCACAAGTCCCTATGACTAAACCATGTTTGGTAAACCAATGATGAATTTATTGTATTTCTAGCTCAGCTAACCCTAAGAGATATAATTCCCCAGAGCTTTTAGTTACTTTCTCCAAATGCTTGGCTGTTGGGTAACTATCCCAAAGAAATCCAAGTCACTCCATTTATGGAAGATATTGTAGAATGAGAGTCATGTGGACTCAATGGTGGCCAAAATTCAGAGAGAATCTGGTAATATGTTTTGAGATGATTTATTATATATTTTATTCATTCATTGAGTAAATTTGTAGGCTGCTCATTTCATTCATATGTCTCTAGGTGTCCCACAACTGAAACAAACAGTAAAAACAACATAAATAAGAATAAAAGCTGAAAAGACTCACATTTAAATGAGCCACGACATAGACTCATATATGCCATCAGAGCTCTAGCATAACAGCAAAGCCAGGTTTTTAGTGCCTTTTCGGGACAAGTCTAATTTTGAGGAGGAGGATGTACCAAAAGGCAGGGGCCATGGCAAAAAAAAAAATCTCTCCTCCTGGGTCCTGACAGATGACACTTTCTTGTAGATAGGATTCAGTGCATGCCTTTTCTCCAGTCTAACAGGATGGTAGACACCACAGGGAAAAGTTCCATAACTAAAATTAACAATACTATTTAAGGCATAATTTTTTATGAGCTGCATCTCCCTTTATCAGATGCAGGCTTCTGCGTTAAATAAACTTATGCCTTAAATTGTCAGTCTCAAAAGATACTACCAGATTCTTTAAATTTCCATTTCTTCAAGGAGGCTCTCTTGGCATTCACATTTTGTCTCTTGAGCAGGAGATAAAGTTCTCCCAAAATTTAAAAGTGTTATACCCTGATTAAAACTATTATCCTAGCCTTTAGAGATCTGAGCCACGGTGGAGCAGTGGTTAGAGTGCAGTACTGCAGGCTACTTCTGCTGGCTGCTTGCAATTTGGCAGTTCAAATATCACCAGGCTCAAGGTTGACTCAGCCTTCCATCCTTCTGAGGTCGGTAAAATGAGGACCCAGATTGTTGGGGGCAATATGCTGACTCTGTAAACCACTGAGAGAGGGCTGTAAAGCACTGTAAAGCAGTATATAAGTCTAAGTGCTATTGCTGCTACCCCATTATTTCTATTTTGTACTGATAGTTTTCCCTGTTAATTGGTTTTCATCTTGTATTGCATTTGAATTGTTTAATGAACAACGTAACTGATCCAGATAATTTCTGTTATTATAGTGTAAGTTCCTCTATATAAAAAATACAGAAAGAGGAAGAAACTTGAGCATTTTATAAGCCACACTCAAACGTCGTGGAGAATACGGTGCATATAATATTTGAATGTAGGTTGTATGAGGAAGTAAGAAAACAATATCTGTCCCCAATTATAAATAAATTTCCCCACTGGAATGTAAGGCATAAATTATCATTTCTATTGAAGGCAAGACTCTCCTCCCCTGGTAAGGGCTATCACTCGCTATCTTAAACAGCAATACGAGCCAGTTATATCGAAAAGAATTTCATTGATTGTAAGAAAGATGAGCTGAGTTAGAGAGGAGCTATCTTATTTGGGTTATCTAGTTTTGGAAATCTAGTTATTGAACTTTGATATTGTTAAATTTTAAATGTCATATATCATATATTTTTAGACAGTTATTT
Organism: Arizona elegans; assembly: GCA_022577455.1. Classification (NCBI taxonomy): domain Eukaryota; kingdom Metazoa; phylum Chordata; class Lepidosauria; order Squamata; family Colubridae; genus Arizona; species Arizona elegans. The sequence continues at coordinate 5,245,238 of JAKOOJ010000008.1, read as the reverse complement.
CTGTAACTATTTGTTTTATCTTTTTCTTTTTCTTTTTTTTGAAAAGGCCTTCGGGCTATTCAATAAAAGAACTATAAGCCACACTCCTAATAAGCACGTATCTGAAAAATACATTTCTTTGTGAATTTGCATTCGTGGGTATAAAGTTAAGAACTAATTTTCAGTATCATTTCTGAATTTGTTATGACTTTTTACTAAGACAATAAATTTGATAACTCTCGCTACGTTTCAACTTGGTGTCTGGACAGTTTCAATTCTATTGGGTAGTAAATCTAGTTATATACAGCAGGATGCTTTTTAATAAAAAAAAATCCTCTAAGGAGCTCATCATACAGAGTTGTAAGTAATAACTTGACTAGACTAGAATGGCTCAAGAAAACTCTTTTATAATTTAGGAAAATATGATTAATGCATTTGTAAGCTGCCTCACTATTCTAAACTCATGGTACTTAACATATCATGTTTAACCCAAGGATAATCTGTAGTAATTGGTTATTGCCATCTTATCCTTTTAAGATTAATTAAAAATTGAAATTCAGGGATAGATCTAACTGGGGAAACAAACTGGGTTCCATGCCAAGAAAAGCAGACCAAAAAAAGTAAAAATATAAATTTTATCCGAGATACATGATTTAATTACATTTAACTACCTTATATTTCCCATTCACCAGTAATCAGTCTTTGCATTAAAGGTTCCTGAAACTTTGCAGAGGCAAGAGTTTTCCACAGCTAATAAAATATAGCTAAAAACAGACTAGTCCATTTATAAACTACATGGTGTCTAACATTTGACATTCAAGGTATGATATGCCAATGCCATAACCTTAGCTAAATATGAAAAGCCAAGATGATTTTGTCTTCTAAAGTTTTCACAAAGAAATTACTTTAAGTATATTGTTCGATGATTTGTCAATATCTAATTAAACAGATTTTTAAAAATTGAAATTTAATCAGACAGAGTTTTGAAATGGGAAATCGCTGGGAACTCAAGAAGCCAGTTTTGAGTGTCATGATAGAAGAAAAACAGGGGATGTGTTTAGATAACTCAGGTTTTGCATACTGTGGGTTGGTTCCCAGGGGGATCACAAAACAAAATGGGAGGAGTCACTTAAAAAAAAAAATCTACTTGCTTTTGTACAGGCAATATGAAAGTAACATCAAAACTTATACTGGGCTCTGATCCTCATTTTACCAATATAAACCCATAGTAAGGAGGTACTGCATCGTATTGTAAAGTTTGTAAAGTCCTATAAAATATAGATTAAGTGTCATAATACTAATGCCATTTTTATTTCTTGCACAAGCTGAAACCTAATAGCACCATTATTAGTTATTAATTACTTATTAAACTAACATACATTAGTTTTACTATTGGGTAATCCACATAAATTCATTTATGGTTTTAGGGGGTATTACAAAGTTTGAGAACCACCGGATTAGGCAGTACCTATATATATGCTGCCTCTCCCATAACATTTTATACAACATGGCCTTTAGATTGGTTTGCGCTCAAGGAACAGTGGTAAAGTTCATATATAAATGAGTCAAAACAAATATAACACCCAGTTTTTCAACATATGAAATTATCAGAGTCATATCAATGTCTTTTCTTTTTCTTTTTTCTTTAAAGGATAAATTCAATTTGGTGGTTACTGCTTCCTTGCATATACATGGCTACAAGCATGTACTTTGTTTTACTTTAAGGTCTTTCTTCTTACTCCCACTTGGACTGTAGGCCTTTCTGGTTGTGGTGCCCCAAAGTATTCTAAATATTTATTATTCTAAATATTTGCTTATTGCTAATCAGGAACACTGATTACATTTTTTAAGATTACTTTTTCAAGTTATGATTTTTTTAAAAAAAATGTAACAGCTGCCTAAAGAGCTTATTCCACCCCACTCCCTGAACACATTATTACCTATTTTACTTTTCTTTAAAAAGCCTCAAATAAAATTCTTATAGCAGTTTCTAATAGATACTATACAGGTAATCCTCAATTTATGACTGGTCACTCAGTGACTTTTTGAAGTTATGATGGACCTCCCCCAGGCTGTGACTCAGATTCAGAGTGTCGATGGGTGTGTTCCTCTCAGTGGTCATGTGACCACATTTTGGGCATTCAGCAACTGGCTTCCATTTACATCTGTTTGCAGTGTCCCACAGTCCCATGAGCACAATTTACTATGTCTTTGCTGGAAACCAGCATTTACTTCCATAAGTTTAAAACAGGGACGTCAAACTCAAGGCCCGCAGGCCGCATCCAGCCTGCTACGTGGTTGGATCTGACCCGCAGGGCTGTCCTGGAAATGTAAGACAGGGCTGGCCTGCGTTGCTTTGGCCCAGTCTATCCAATGCGAAGAGGAAACATTGAGCCAGCGTGGCTTCGGCCCGGTTTACCAAATGCAAAGAGGAAACATGACAGCAGTTTGGGGAGTGGCATCAAGCTGGCCACACCCACCCAGTCACTCTCCCCCCCAGGTCAACCACAGCCCTGATGCAGCCCTCAATGAAATTGAGTTTGACACCCCTGGTTTAAAACAAAACAAAACACCACAGTGAACGGTAGATTTACTTTACAACTGCTATTTTGGCTTAATTACCACCACAAAAATGGTGACCTGCTTAATAACCTGCACAACTTACGGCCATAATTTTGGGGCCAATTACAGTGTTAAATCAAGGACTACCTATACCGAATTCCATTGCTTTCATCAGTGCTCTTTTTCCTAGTGCTCTTTATAAAGCCTAGAGAAATAATGGCAATCAAAAGTGTAATTAGCCAAAACAAATTTTATGAAAGCCCTTTAGAGTGGTCCATTCTGTGCCACTACATCAGAGAAAAAAGAAAGTGACAAATTGACAAAACCAAGTTCTAGCAACCAACCTCATTTTTCCTATTCCCTCCTTTCTTATTCATGCATACTCAAACACGATCAAGGAAAGCACTGTGAAAATGCATCAGTTTTAAGGGTCTTTCTTTCTAAAAAAATCTTAAAGATGTCATTCTTTACATCTTTTTTCTTAATAAAAAAAAAGATTCCGATCAATATTTGAGCCATCATCAAACTAGAGAATCAGGGTAGCGTGCAGAGAACGTGACATTTACCTTTTCAAGAACTCCGTCTCAACATCCCATCCAAATCTAACAGAAATATTGGTATATGTCCGTGATGGCAAACCTATGGCATGCGTGCCAGAGATGGCACACAGAGCCCTCTCTGTGGGCACCTGCGCCGTCGTCCCAGCTCAACCAGCTGGTTGTCGGGTTTCCAAGGCGCGTATGCGCACTGGTCAGCTGGTCGTTGGACTTCTGATGCTCGGGGGGGGGGGGGCGCATGCACACAGATGGGTGCGCACCTTCCTGTTTGGGCACTCTGTGCCTAAAAGGTTCACCATCACTGGTATATGTAATGTATACAATTGTGTTCGATTCTGTCCAAAGTCTTTGGAGTGTGCTCAGAAAGAATACTGATACATATAACATATGCTAACTAATTACATGCATTTTATTTATTAATGTTCCTACTAGAGAATTTTATGTATGCTTTCTTGGGGGCAATCCAAGAGAATTCAATGGGCCCTCCCACTGAGTAAAAATATATATGATCATGTTGCCTGTCAAACACATCAAGCATTAAAACCATATAGGGAAAAATATTTTGTTTTATAATGTTTGCACACTAAACCTAACCCTGTTTGATGGCAAAATTACTTCATTAAAATTTTTAAAACTGAACCTTTCAGGTTAGGCTGGAGGGAAGCAAATATGCAGTTGGATACCTTCTATCTGAAATTTTCTACCCGCAGCTGTGCTTAATAGCAAATTAGAATAGCAGATGCTAATACATTTCCAAACAGCTCATTAATTATTTCAGCCACCTAGGGCCATCACCAGTTTTACAATTTGGCCATATGTCTTGTGGGAGTTGGGTGGAACAACAACACAGAGCAAAAAAAAAAAAAAAAAAAAAAAGGAATTTGAAAAAAAGGAAAACTAACAGAACATATTTCTTTTTTTTTTCTTTTTTGCATTTGGCCATGTGGATAATATAACAAACTGACGGTTGGAATGAACATTTCTACATATGAACTGGTAAGGGAAAGGAAGATACTTGCTAATCCTGAACAGTACTGTAAATCAGGAAATCTATTTCCTTCAAATATCAGGAGCTAGACACAGATGGAGAGCCTGTTTGGTTTAGTGGCACCAGGCTAGAATATGAGAGATTGTAAATTCTAATCCCGCTTTAGGCACAAAGCCAGCTCCAGCTGGGTGACCTAGGGCCAGTCCCTCTTTCTCAGCCCTAGGAAGGAGGCAATGGCAAACCACTTCCAAAAACTTTGACGAGAAAACTAAAGGGATATGACCAGATATTTCAACATTGACTTTTAAATATCTGCACATAAGCATCCACATTTGCATGTGTATGCACGTTACAACATGCATAATATGCTGGGATAAATTAATCTGAAAATGTCAGAAGAAGCCCTCTAGAAAACAGATTGAAAATTATACATTATTAGTCAAGTTTACCAGCTAACTGTATTAATTGTATAATCAATAAGATACTGCAGTTTTCATGGCACAGATAAAAGAAAGAGCACATCAAAAGAGAAACCAAATAATTTTTAGAAATGTAGGGTGTGGCTATCGGGCAGCAAGCTCATTTGTCCAATTCAAAAAGGTGAAACATTTTTTTCCTCCGTGGAATATGCTTCCTGAACATAATGAAACAACACTTTGACTTATAAATGGGTCTTTATGGCTGGTTTTGTGGAATCGATGCATTTGAACACCCAAAAACCTGCAATCTGAACCAAAATCTATAATATTTGATCCATAACACAATCTGGATCCCTGCCATCAACTATTCTGTGAAATAGAATTTTCTATGGAAACTAGGATTATTCACTTCAGGCTAGTGTCTGTTTTTTAAATAAAAATATAAATTTTCTAGAAAGGAATGTGTGTTCTTTTGGATTCTGAAGGAGATAAATGTAAGTATAGCACAAAAAACTGCTGCAGCAAAAACCAGTAAACAAATTTATGGATGAGTTTCTGCTTTACACTTCAGGATCTATAATATTTCCTGGATGTTAATAATTAGAATTCCATACAGTGCGAATGGAGTTGAGAGAAGATACACCTCAACATTTCCACACAGCAAAACACAAAGTGACTTCAGATGTAGCTGCTGAAATTTCTGGAAGGCTGAAAATTACCTCAGCTATCAAACTCACTAGTTGTTTTGTCTAATCATATCTAAAGCATAATTCTGCTTGAAATCAGGCTTCATTAACACCTATGCATTGGCCAGTGGGAAGGCTGGCAACTTGGTATGTTTGCTAAATCACAGAGACTTAAATTGTATTTCAAGATCTACGTCAATACAATGTCCCTCTTTCCATAAATGGTCTTTAAGGTCACATCTTATGTTTTTAGATGGGGAGCTATAGAGTTAAAGAGTGTTCCATCTCATCTAGTTGTATAATATTTTTTTTGTGTCCTTTGTTTTCTATTAATACAAGCCATGAAATGGACAAAATAATACTATATAAATATACCTTTTTTGTTTTTACATATTTATTGCTTATCCTACAGGGAAAACAGGAAACAGACGATTCAACCCATTCTTGGCCACTCCTGGGACCTTGCAGGAGAACAGAGACTTTATGCACAAACAAATATAACCAGATCCATAGAAATATAACTCCATTTTAAACAAATCAAAACTTTAAATAGACAGAAAAATATTGGTCAGACTCTCATCTTTGGTTACAAAACGAGTCATGGGAGGAGAATGAACACGTTTCATCAAACCAATAATTGAATATCACATGCAATGTTTTAAGCACATCACTTTCTAACCAAGAGTGTGAAAATTAGAGGTACACAGCTACTAGAATGATTCCCAATCCAATAAAGGGGAATATTTGTAGCTCAAGGTTGAAATAAGAGGTCTTTGCTGTTCTCTGAGCTTGGTTGTTCTTTTGCAGATGTTTCATTACCCAAACTAGATAAATTACTTCTGAAAAAAAAGTCTGCCAAAAATTGCAGGAATCTTTTCCAGGCAATATCTAAGAATCAGACATGATTGAATAGAAGAAAAAAAAATTCAGTAAATTGACATTTTTCTGAGAAGATATACTTGACTGATTGAACCAAAGTAGGCTTTGAATGGAGAAGACAGCAATTTTCTGAACTACTGCCCATGGCTTCTTGCATCAAGATGCATTTTGTCCCAAAGGTGCTTTTTCAAAAGGACTTTGTTTTTCCATGAAGGTGTTTCACTTTTATTGAGTCATTGAGGCCACTTGGAGGTTTATCTATGCCCTAAGTTCATTCTTTCAGCAGTTCCAAGAAGGTTCCACACCCATTTGCACTATTCTGGTGATGACCCTGAGGGCACAGATTAACCTCCAAGAGCCTCAACAACTCAGAAAAAAGAGTGCTAAAGACCAGATGACTGCAAGGAATATAAATCCTTCCATCCTCCACCATTCAATCAGAACTGAAGATGAGAAGTGAAACACCTTCAAGGAAAAACAAAGTCCAGGTGCCTTTTGAAAAAGCACCTTTGGGAGAACCATGTCTTGGATGACTGAGAGTCTCCATAGACAATCAGGATGCATTTGTTTTTTTCTGAAGACCTTAGTTGAAATCATTTCCATCTTTCTTTTCCTGGCTTCTTCTATCACACCAAAATTGGTCCCACTCCTATCACACCAACATTGGTCCTGTTTTCAGATAATCATCATATTGACATACACTGAAAACTCCTTTTACAATATTTCTTTCCAACATTCTCCTGGTTTGGAAAGAGTTCTTTAAAAAGTCAGCATTCACAAGGATCAGTAGGCATTTGAACTATCTGTAGAGCATAATATACATTGTTCCTTCTAGCATTCCTTCTATGAAAGATGAATTTAGTGAAAGTCCTAGGTTTATTCAGTTCTTCAACTTCAGCTCTGTTAGAACAGCAAAGTGCTGGTAGCAAAGGCAGTTTTATAATACTTTTCTTCATATGCTTGTTGTTACAAAAGATAGGACCTCCCATTTTGGAAACAGAAGAGTTGCATGTAACATGGGGAAAAGGTGCAGGGAATGCAAAAAGTCAATTTAAAAGCCTACTTTGGTTAAATTAATCAACTGTATCTTCTCAGAAAAATATCACAATAGCAAAAACACTTTACTGCAACATTTTTTTCCTTCCATTCAATCATGTCCAATTCTTGGAAACTGCCTGGGCAGGTCCCTGCAGTTTTTGGCACACTTTTTCAGAAGTAGTTTGTCACTGCCTCCTTCCTAGAGCTGGGAGAAAGTGGCTGGCCTAAAGTTACTCTGCTGGCTTTGTGCCTAAGAAAGAACTAGGAATCACAACCTCCCAGTTTCTAGCCTGATGCCTTAATCACTACACAAAAATGGGCCTCTTGCTGCAAATGGGCGTTGGGCTTACCTGTCACATCCTTTCTCTCATAGCGGGGAATGGCAGTCAGGCATGGGATGACTCTGTCTGTTAGCCAATCAGGACCAAGTCTGCAGAGTTGCTAAGTCCCGCCCTTCTTGCTGTTGTTTGTCGGCGAGGACTGTAATGCAGACTGACGTGTCTCCAGCTGTAAAGATAAGTAATTAATGGTGCCCGTCCACCCCAACACCCCTTGATGAGCCTGCTTCCTCCAGGGAGGGGCTGACTGCTGTTCCCCCCTATGAGAGAAAGGACATGACAGGTAAGCCCAACATCCATTCTCCTCCTCGGCGGGAACGGCAGTCAGGCATGGGACATACCAAAGCTCGTTGTCCTCTTGGGCAGGAAAATGGTGCCAGCTCCGCTTATCCTAAGCTGAATGGACTCCCTGTAGCACTCGTCCGCCGAAGGCAGCATCAGCCAACGCATAGAGTCCAAATGATAATGTCGAATGAATTGTGTCGGAGTAGCCCAGGTTGCGGCTTTACAAACTTCCTCCAATGAGGCCTGCGTAGCCCATGCTGCCGATGTAGCCACACTCCTGGTAGAGTGGGCAGTGATATGACGAGGAATCGGTAAAGACTGGGATTTGTAGGCGGTGGAAATCATAGCCCTAATCCAGTGGCCCAAGGCTGGCGCCGAGACATTGGAGCCGGCTGAAATGAAATCAATAAGGCTTCCGTCCTGTGGAATGATGTCGTGCGTGAAATGTAAATTTTCAAAGCCCTTCGAACATCCAAGGTATGCCATACCCTTTAGATAATGCACAGAGCCGGGCAAAAATTGGGCAATACAAGTTCTTGAGCCCTATGAAATATGGAATTAACCTTTGGCACAAAGGTGGTGTCTAGTCGGAACACGACCCTGTCTAGGTGAAACACGCAGAGGTCTCGGCATATCGAAAGGGCAGCCAGTTCTGAGATGCGGCGGGCAGAGGTGATTGCGACGAGAGTCGGCCCGAACATTCGCTGTCCCCGAAATGTGAGCTGCTTTCAAGGAGGCTAGATGTCTCTCTGCCCAAAGGCCTAAGCGGAAGGCCTCCTGCATGAGGGCTTTTGAGCGAGTGCCGCTCAGCCTGTTTACATGTGCCTTGGCCGAGACATTGTCTGTCAGCCCAAGGACATGCTGACCGATGATCAGGTGGTGAAAGTGTCGAAGGGCCAGGTGAATGGCCCGGAGTTCCAGCCAGTTGATGTATTGTCTCTCTTGCTGAGACCATTGACCCTGAGCCATGTGGGGACCCAGATGGGCTCCCCACCCGAAAAGGCTGGCATCTGTTGTAAGGACTATGCGGCGAGTTCCCAGAATTGACTGCCCTTGGAAATTGCAGTGGAGGTCCACCAAGTCAGTGATCTGAGGACCACGGGAGGAAGTGGAGTTCTCATTAAGGTAGTGCTCCTGTGAGCTCTTTGGAAGGGAAGAAGGAATCACTGCAACTCTCTACTATGAAGACGGGACCAAGGGACAATGCCAAAAGAGGAGACCATTTTACCCAACAAACGGGAAAGAGTTAGGAGAGGGACCGAATGATCCCTATAGCAACAGAAAGCCAGTTCTGAGAGACTGTATTGATGGTCTAATGATAGTGAAACCTCAGATTTGATGGTATCTATTAGAGCCCCTAGGTGCTTAATATGGGTAGAGGGAACCAAATAACTCTTGGACTAATTGATCAGGAACCTGTGGGCCTGCAACTGCTGAATGGAGGGGCGGATGTCCTACTGAGCTAGGGACTTGGAGGTGGAGAGGATGAGAATGTCATATAAGTAAAATAGAATATGAATGGGGAGGGAGCGGATGTGGGCAATGAGGGCAGCCATGAGTTTAGTGAACACCCGAGGGGCGGAAGAAAGCCCAAAGGGCAAGCCCCTACATTGATAATGGTGTCCAGCATAATAAAAGCAGAGAAATTTACGGTGGGCGGGAAGGATGGGGATGTGAAGATAAGCTTCCATCAGGTCTACTGATGAAAGGAAGTCACCCACCCGGACTGATTCTAGGATAGATTGAACAGAGTGCATTTTGAACCAGCGGTAAATAATATACCGGTTCAGGGACATAAGATCAAAAATAACCTTCCAGCCCCCTGAGGATTTAGGAATAAAAAATAAATGAGGATAAAACCCTTGTCTGTGCTGGCCCTGTGAAACCAAATGAATGGCCCTTATGGCTAGTAGATGACTAATCGCCGCAGCCATATGCCAGCGTTTGGATGGATCACTAGATAAAGGGCATGGTAGAAAAACCCTCGAGGGAGTGGAGTGAAACTCAAGGGAAAGGCCCGCCCGAACAGTCTCCCTCACCCAAGAATCAGATGTGGTGGATTCCCATCGACTGGAGAAGAAGGAAAAACGTCCTCCAACGTGGGATTCCTGAGGGCATCTATCTGGACCTACAGAAGGGCCAACCACTACCACCCCGAAAGGACCTTTTGGGAAAAAAACGTGAAGATTGCCTGACCTGACTGTCCTGATGTTGAGCCCCTCTGGCTGGAAATGCCCTTTGAGAGCGGTGTTGACAGAATCTGCTGTCTGAGGCACAAAAGGACTGGGAACGAAAATAGCCCTGTTGATGAAATTCAGTCCTCCGGGCGACAGAAGGCATGATTTTGCACTGATCTCTGGTCTCAACCAGAATAGGGTCAAGGGAAGAACCGAAGAGCTTCTCGCCTGAATAAAGTGAAGAAGCCAAACGCTACTTATTTCTGGCGTCGGCCTGCCAATGTCTGAGCCAGAGAAGCCTCCTAGATGTGACTGAGGAACCAATGGATTTGGCTGTGAATCTGGAAGCATTGAGAATGGCATCCGCCGAGAATTCAACTGCTGCCAATATTTTATTTATATCTTGGTGGGCCCTGGAATCGGAAGAAGAAATCCTCTCCTGCAGCTGTTTCAACCACAAAATAGAAGTCCTGTTAAAAAACGAGGCTGCTGAAGCCATTCTTACTGACCAGGCAGCTGCCTGATGACCCTTGATTAAGGTCCTTTCAGTTCTCTTGTCCTCCGGGCGTAAGGACTCCTCCGGAGGGCCAGCCAGGTGAGTAGCAGAAGAAAGAGCTACAACAGGAGCATCCACGGTGGGAACCTGCAGTAAATCAGAAAATTCTGCAGCCAGGTTATAAAAACATTTGTCCTACGCATTGGGGAGCGGACCGGAACCAGGCAACACCCACTGTTGCCAAACGACATCTGAAAACAATTTGGGAGCAGGTAAGGTCTCCGCTTTCACAGTCTGTTCCAAGAAAAGGGAAGCGGAAGGATCTGCCTCAGCTGAAGTAGATTCGGGCACTGAAGGGGTAGCCATCAACTTAGTAGTAGATTGCGCTTTGAATAATAATGAGTGAAAAAGCTGAGGCCTAAATAGGCCTATGAAGGAAGATGATCTGGCTCAAGGATGTCATCATCTGACCATTCCAAAGGCATCACTTCTCCAGACAAGGAGGCTTGACTAGCAGAGCCAGGAGAATCCGGCCTATCTTGCTTCACCCGATTCCTCCAATTGACGGGAACAGTGAGACTGGTTGACCTGGCTCACATAGTCAGAAACTTCAGAAGCAGATCTCTGTTGGAGACCTTGAGCATTGCCAAATCTAATGGCCTCCGATATCAATGAGGCTAAGGAGTAACTTGAGTGTCCTGCGGATTAGCCGGGTGCTCAGAGGGAGAGGATCTGCCATAGATGCCGGAGACCCTTTGTCTAGGATCAGCCTGAAGAGAACCCTCTGCTGGCAAAATTGCAAACAAAATGGCTGCATCAGCTGATGAGGCGGCCACGCCTTGAAGCGAAATATCTGGTGATAATGAAGCCCGAGAGGAAGGCTGAGAAGCCAAAGGGCGAACTGCCTCAGGGGATACCGTGGCCAGTGCAGGAGTTGGCTCCGATCTGGGAGGGGATCTGGCCTCCTTTTGAGCCTCCTGTTGTGCCTTCTGGATGGCATGTTCGATGGCTCTGTGCCTCCTCTGTTCCTCCTTATAGGCCTGGGAGGTCTTGGAATGGTGTTTAGGGGAAGGAGCCCTCCCCCTAGTTCGTTTGGGTTGGTTCTCAGTTCCAGAAGTCCCTTCTCCTGGGTCACTATCATGGCGTCTCTTCCTCCCCTGGGTCGGCTCCATGTGGTCCGATTTTGATAAATTAGTGTCTGCCATCTTGGATTTTTCAGGTGCCTGAATTACGGCCTAAGCGGTGGGATCCCCCAAAAAATCACTACTCATTGCGCTGCCACAGAGATCTGTGGCTAATAATACCTTCGGATCCATCAGGCAAGCAGCAGATAGAAGCTGCTGGTAAGGGTCTTGATCGCTAGCCCTCAGGTTAAAACGCGATCAAATCCGGCGCGGAATAACCAACCTCGCACCAAAATGCTGCTGAGCAAAGGCTCTAAATGCAGACCAGGAGCTCCTGCTGTAAGGACGCCGTCCGGTGAGCAGCAAGCTGGGCCAGTGTGGGTCAGTGCCGCGGAGCGGACTCGTGAGCGCTGCCCGTTGGACTGCCAGCCGGCAGTCTGGAGCCACCACGTGGCCTTCAACAGATTCGGACAATGTCCTTCATGCTGGTAAGGCTCAACCAATGAAGGGAGCAAGGTGGTATTAAGTTCTGTTGAGATACGAGAATTGAGCAAGGAGAGACACGACTGTCCAAGCAGACCGAGTCGACAAATTGGAGGACAGTAAGAAGGGCGGGACTTAGCAAATCTGCAGACTCGGTCCTGATTGGCTAACAGACAGTCATTCCATGTCTGACTGCTGTTCCCGCCGAGGAGGAGAATATTCATATGTAAATTCCAGAAATTTTTGGGTAATTATCACCAAGTTTGTTCCAATGCTTTAGCAAATAAACTCATAAATCTCTGAAAAAGATCAATATTTTAAGTTACAATAAATTAAGTCAGACATCTGCCTCCCAATTTCTGGTGTTTTTTTTCCAGTTGCCATATACTCTAACTGGAACCGTGTAGAAGAATTTCCTAATGGATTATGCCCAAAGCAAACAATTTTTTAAAAAAATAGTCAAATGAAGATACTATCAACACTAATCTGGCTTACTTTTGCCAATGGTGTATCAGCAGGAACAGAGAAAGAATGGTCTATGAAGTGGAAGAACAACACAGCATGTACTTCCTTTAAACAATATTTCTAAGAGTTGTGCATTGCACAATATATCACCTTTGCTAAACTAAGAGTGCTTCAGGACATATGAAACACTTTTTACCTCAGCTGCCCAACAGTAAGGTATATCATAAAACAAATGGAGTTGTAATACTAACTGCAGATATTACAAATGGGTCCTCTTAAACTTTATTTCAAGTTACGTTTGTTTTTTTTAAAAAAGGAAAAAAAACCAGAGAAGACAAAATATAGTCAAATGCCTACACAATGGAAACTCTATCTAATTTCGGCTGTATTTGACAGACGGTGGAAACCTACACTATTTGACCTAGTTAAAAAGTCCCTGCTTCTTTTTGAAGTTCTATAACATGGGATTTAAGAGGAAAGGCTCATGGATCCAACTAGGCAGCCTCTTTCACAGAAGGTGGAAGGAAGGTGACAAAATCTGAGATTATTTACAAAAATAATGGAAGCATGAGCTTGAATGTCTTCTTTTAACCAGTGAAGAATTGCTGTAAGGAACAGGAAAATAATTTCCTACAATCTTAAAATGAAGTTAAACAATGTGTATGTTCTCCTTGCCTATATTCCCAGTATCTGGCATCTATCAAAACATCAAAAATTGTAGGTTTTTCAGGCACACAGACTATTAGTTTTTTTATTTTATTTTTATTTTTATTTATTTTTATTTTTATATGCCGCCCTTCTCTGGAGACTCAGGGCGGCTTACAATGCGTTAAGCAATAGCCTTCATACTTTTGTATATTTTATACAAAGTCAGCTTATTGCCCCCACAAACTGGGTCCTCATTTTACCCACCTTAGAAAGGATGGAAGGCTGAGTCGACTTTGAGCCTGGTGAGAATTGAACTCACAGTAATTGCAGGCAGCTGGATGTTAAATGCTGCCTTAGTAGGAGGCATTAGCCTCCTACTAAGCTATCTTACTAGTAACTAACTTACTTAACTAGTAAGATAATTTACTAGCTATCTTACTAGTTAAAGAACAATAATATAACACCTGATATGAATCAATCAATGGTTGAGATTTATTTTTTGCATAAGGTTCTCCCCCATCCCCAATCCCTATCAAAGGTGCAAGGAAAAAGACTTCTGAGTACCTGGAGTTGATAAAAAAGTTACATTACATGTATTTATTCTTTTTCCTCTATTTATCAGTTTAGCAGAATAAAATAAAATAAGTATGAAGTTTACTAATACAACAAGGAACTGCAGGATTTAATCACATGTTTGCAGAAGCAAAGGAGGAAAGAAGTATTATACCAACCCTTATATGGAGTTACAATAGCGCTCTGTGCTATTATCAAGGCCATCTCTTCAAATCTGTTCTTAACTGATCTTCCTGCCAATCGGACCAGAGTTATTTTCTGTCCAAGGAAGAACTGCTTCTTATTGCAGAGATTGTTCTGCAACCAATTGGGATCCCATGTCAGATAATGTCATATGTCTATGCCTTGTTACCCATCCTTACATTAAGACACAAATTCTTTTATAAGGCAAGCTTTTTTTTTTCTTTTATCTATTCTAGGACAAAGCCACTCTCCAAACAACGGAATTGAGTTTTAATGAATATTATAAAATATTTCTAAATGTTTAGTTAATTCTGGCTTTGTATCATGTAATTTAGATCATACATCAAAACACAGAAAATGGACGTTGCTTACCTGAACGTCCCTTTTATCCTCGCTGCGAAGACACTCCTCAAGATGGGTACTGTTCACTCCTATTTGTATGGCTGAGTGTCAATCATGTCCCTCTGGAGCCGGATACGCCCTTCTTCCTGCTCCTTCCTCAGTCTTTTCACGAAGACATCTTGGCCCAAGTGCATCAGGATGGATACGAAGGAAAACCACCAGATCGCAGGACAGGAACAGAACAGCTACAGAGGGACATAAAAAGAGAGAGCCCCACCAAGGCCAGACCCGGCGAAGAGAAGGGAGGGACGGAGTGTCTTCGCAGCGAGGATAAAAGGGACGTTCAGATAAGCAATGTCCATTTTCCTCCTCGCTGCGAAGACACTCCTCAAGATGGGACATACCCAAGTTTTTCGAAGAGGGAGGGAACTAAGCCGAAACCTGGCCTTGGGGAGAGATTACAGACTGTAAAACTCGTCTGCCGAAGGCAGCATCTGCAGAGGCAAACCTATCTAAATGATAGTGAGTTACAAAAGACGAAAGAGAGGACCATGTGGCCGTCCGGCAAATATAATCTACCGATGCCTGGGTAGCCCAAGCCGCCGATGTTGCGGCACTACAGGTAGAATGGGGCAGAATACCACCCAGGACAGGAGCCCCCTGCAACTCATAAGCCTTAGATATACAGGCCTTGAGCCACCTGCCTACTGTTGGTGAAGATACCTTCTGACCCAAGGAGGAGGGGAGGAAGGAAACCAATAACGCCTCAGTTCTGCGGAAAGAGGCAGTCCTTTTAAGATATCGTCTCAACGGTCTATGCACATCCAAGGTATGCCAGCGTCTTTCAGTAGGATGGCGAGGGTCCGGACAGAAATTTGGCAAGATAATTTCTTGGGCCCAATGAAAGCGTGTGTTCACTTTGGGGACAAAGGCTGGGTCTAGTCGTAAAACGACACGGTCAGGATAGAAGATACAGAGATCACTTCTCATGGACAAGGCTGCAATTTGGATACCCAGCGAGCCGAAGTGATTGCCAACAAGAAGGCCATCTTTAAAGACAAATAACGCAGGCTGATCGAAGCAAGAGGTTTGAACGGTGGAGCAGTCAAGGCATGTAATACTAAGGTAAGGTCACATGTAGGGTAGCGATGAATCGGCGGGGGCCACAGGTTGGAGACCCGTTGGAGGAAGGAACGGATCCTAGGATCCTGAGACAAAGGAATGTGATTATCTCCAGTCAATACAGTGGCCAAAGCAGCCACCTGACGACGCAGGGTCGCAGGAGCGAGTCCTTTAGAAAACCCCGCATGCAGGAAGCACAGAATGTCCGGAACACCGGCAGTTGTGGGGTCAACGTGATGATCTCCGCACCATCTCGTAAAAGCAGTCCATGAAGCATCATAAATGCAAACTGTAGACGGTCGCCTGGCGGCTTGAATAATTGAAATGACATCCTCAGATAATTGGTCCTTGAACAGCTTTATGCGCTCAAATGCCACACGGCTAATCGGAGCCATTCTGGCTCCGGGTAGCGTACGGCCCCTTGAGTCAGGACGACCCTGTCGGGTGGAATCCTCCACGGTGGTTCGACGGATAGGTTCTTGAGGTCTGTGAACCACTCCCGACGAGGCCAATAAGGCGCTATCAGCAGAAGAGTCGCCTGCTCCTGAATTGCCTTCCGAATTATTTTGGAGATGATAGGAAGGGGAGGGAACGCATACAGGAGCCCCTGGGGCCATGGACTCCAAAGAGCGTCCAAGCCCTCTGCCGCTGGTGATGGGTAACGGGAAAAAAACCTCGGTAGTTGAGTGTTGTGGGCTGTGGCAAACAGGTCCACTACCGGGAGACCGAACTTCCGTGAAAGGTCCTGGAACAGGCCGGGGTCCAGCCGCCACTCGGCGTGATCTATTTGGTCTCTGCTGAGCCAATCCGCTTCTCGATTTACAGCTCCTGAAATGTGTTCGGCCCGTATCGATTGGAGATGGAGTTCCGCCCCGCTCTGCCTCCTGCATTAGAGTCCAAGAGCGGGTCCCCCCCTGTTTGTTGATATGGGCCTTGGTGGCCACATTGTCCGTTAGAATCAGAAGGTCTTGGCGATATACAAGATGTTTGAAGTGTAGAAGAGCAAACCTGACCGCTCTGAGTTCTAGCCAATTTATGTTGTGCCGTTTTTCTGTCGGCGACCAGACACCCTGGGCTAACTGGGAGTTGAGGTGGGCCCCCCAGCCCCGCAGACTCGCATCCGTTGTAAGGACCATCCGCTTCGGATCCAGGAAAGGAGAGCCCTGTTGATAGCCGTAGAAAACCACCACTGCAGGGAGAGCAAAACCGGAGCCGGCACTGTCACCTTGAATAAGGACTCCGCTCGATCTTGTTTTTGGAAGGGAAGCAGGAACCATTGAAGGCGACGAAGGTGGAAGCGTGCCCAAGGGACAATGTCTATGCACGATATTAGTTTTCCCAGGAGCTGGGAGAGCGTCAGTAAGGGTACAGTCCAGAGTAGTAAGATGTGAGACACCAGTTGCTGAATGCTGACCCGTCTGTCGGGGGACAGAATAACCACACACTGACTCGAATCTATCGTCGCTCTGAGATGCAGAATACGAGTCGTGGGGAACAGATGACTTTTGGCGACGTTCAAAGTGAACCCGTGGTCTTGTAGGGTCTGAACTATCAGCTCCCGGTTGCGAATCGCCAGATTGGTTGATGATGACAGAATCAAAATGTCGTTGAGGTAGCATGCCAGACGGACAAGGACCTCTCTGAGCGACGCTGCTACTGCTGCCAGCAGTTTTGTAAAAGTCCTCGGAGCGGACGACAGGCCGAATGGCATTGCCCGATACTGGAAGTGGTGGGCCCCAAACGCAAACCTGAGGTACTTCCTGTGTAGTTGGTGAATGGGAACGTGCAGATATGCTTCCTTTAGATCCACTGATTGCATCAGATCTCCCCGTCGGATGCAGCCTAGCAAAGATTTGAGCGAATGCATTTTGAACTGACGGTATAAGATGCGTTGATTGAGACGACGTAGATTCAAAATGCCTCTCCAATCTCCTGAGCTCTTCGGTACCAGAAATAGAGTGGAATAAAAGCCGGTTCTGCGTTGGTTCGATGGCACATGTTCTATGGCCCGTATCTGCAAGAGATGTTGAATTTCGAGGGACAGAAGAAGTCGCTTGTCCGGTTGGGCCGGCCAAGGGCATTGCACATAAAAGTCCTGTGGCATGGTAGTGAATTCCAAACGTAGACCGTTGGTGACAGTTTGGACAATCCAGGCATCCGAGGTGGTAAGAGGCCACAGGTGGGAAAAGGCCTGGAGTTTGCCCCCTATCGGAGCCGGGGACGGCGAGTCACTTGCCACGTCTGGAGAATTGGGTGGTAGAAGAACGGAAGGGACGCCTGAAGTTAGACTGGCGCGGCCACGAAAGGACGTCCGGTCTGAAGCTGGTTGGTAAGAGAACTGAGATGATCTGTGAAAAGAGGCACTTCCAGCGCCTTGATCCTGACGAAAGGGCTGCTGGTTATAAGAGAAATAGCGCCTGTCTTGGCGTCTGAATGCCATGGGCAATACTTTCTTCTTGTCTCTGTTTTCGACCAGGATGGAATCCAGAGACGAGCCAAACAAAGCCGGACCTTTGTATGGGGCAGCAGTCAGGCGCCACTTGGATTTTGCGTCAGCTCTCCAATTGCGAAGCCATAAGAGACGTCTAGAGGAGACTGTCAAAGCCAATGCTCACAAAGCAAATTTAACTGCGTCCAAAGACGCATCTGCCGAATATTCCGCTGCAGCAATCAATTTAGCCAGATCCTGTTGCACCCGAGAGTCTTCAGGGGGAAGCCTATCCCTCAGTTGACGCAGCCACACCAGTGATGCCTGTTTGAAGAAAGAAGATGAGGTAGCAGCACGGATGGCCCATGCTACCGCCTGGTGCATCTTACGGAAAGACATCTCTGCCCGCTTATCCTCAAATTTGAGGCCATCCCCTGCTTCACCTACCAGGATCAATGAAGAAGTCAAACTGGCGACGGGATCATCAATTTTTGGCAATTGTAGCAGAGCATCTAGTGTAGGGGCTGAGGCATACAGTTTATGATTGAAGGAATTCGGGCCAGAAAGCGAAGCGGGGTGGTCCCATGGTTTCTGGATGACCTGGCAGAAAAGGTCAGGACACGGTACAAAGTCATGATCAGGTTGAGGCAGATTAAATAGGTTACTGTTAGGGTCTGGCGGAATAGAGGCAGAACCCTGGTTCAGATTGGTGTCCATGTTGGTAGCAGCCTTCGCTTTATGTAAGAGGGAACGAAACATTGAAGGCTTGAACAATCCTGGAAAGGCAGGCTTGTCCTGGACCGCCTCCTCATCCTCCGACATCTCAAAGTCTTCTAGGAAATCGTCCTCCCTGACGGTTTCAGACACCTGAACATAGGAAGTAGAAGGTTGCTGCCCCAAGGCAGAGTGCATATGACATGAAGTAGCAGGAGCACAACCTGGATTAGGTAACATGCCAGTGGCCTGCTGTAACCCAACCTGAAAAATGTGGGACATAGGGAGGCCCCGCCTCAGGACGGAGACCTGCTGCAGTGGGTGTAAAGGTAGCCTCAGGGGCAGGCCTGAAGGTCTGAGAATTGTGACTAGCCATACTAGATGACCTTGATCTAACTCTGACACAGGGCTGGTTAGCAGAGGTCAAGGGCAACCCTCTAGAAGAAGAAGGACATACAACGTAAGGTTCAGCATCATGGTCTACAATATCCTGGATAGCCCCCGGGTCACAAACAACATTGTGGACCAAATCTTCATCGCCCGGTTCAGGACACTCAAGCAGCTGGGCCTGGTGTTGAGCCTTTGAGAATTGTTTTTCCAGGGCATTGTGTCTGCATTGGGCATCCCTGTCTGATTTAGAAGACTTGCCAGGCTTGGCAGATTTGGAACCTTTGGTTTTTCTCCCCTTAGCTTGCTTAGATGAAGGAACTGGAGATGGGGAGGGACTTCAGTCAAGGTCAGAAGACCGAGCAGCTGCCTCCATATTATTAATAGCAACGACCTCTCAAAAATGGTACAAAATTAATTTTTTTATGAATTTTTTAAAATTTTTAAATTTTGAAATTTTTTTGAATTTTTTTTTAATTAAGGACACAACCAATATAACAATATCTATTCGTAGCTATTACTGCTATTAACATATATACATATAAACAATTAGCCTCTTGTTTTTGTTTTTGTTTTTTTAATCAACAAGGGGTTTTACTTCCCTGAATGAAGACAGTCCCGATGATCCAGGCAGAAGACAAGTGCAGGTAACTTCTGGACTGCGTCCCCACCTGCAATAAGGCTAGCGACCCTGGAAACCAAAGCCCAGGTCACAGCACAATCCGGAGAGGTGAAATGGCGGGCGGCCGTTAAGGCAAGATGGCGGTCCGTGAGGGAAGCCCCAGTATGTCGCAGGCCAGGCGAAACAAAGCGCCTACGGCTGGACTAGGCGAGGAGGAATTGGATAATTGAGCCTCCTTTTGGCTAATGAGTATGCCAGCCGGCAGGGACTCAAGCCGCAACGCCAAAAAACAAGGCTGCGCTAATTGTTAAGCTGAAGGAGCAAGCGGCTTCAGCGGCAAGCAAAATGGCGGCAAAACTGATTTTAAAGTGCCGCCAGCAAAGGCAAGCTGCGAACGGCGGCCAGAGCCCCGCACCGCCGTTCCGCACTCACCAGCCACACTAAATTAAACGTCGGACGAGCACAGCCTCCAGGAACACAAAATAACCAGTCAGGAGAAAAAAACAAAGGAAATAAAGGATTTAAATTAATTTCTAAGCAAAGAGAAGACACTCAAGCACTCCAACAAATGGCTGAGTGAAAAAGACTAAGGAAGGAACAGGAAGAGTGGCGTATCCGGCTCCAGAGGGACATGATTGACACTCAGCCATACAAATAGGAGTGAGCAGTACCCATCTTGAGGAGTGTCTGAGCAGCGAGGAGGAAAAATTCTGAATTACTCCAAAAAGAAAAAAAAAACACTTTCAACTCATATTGTAACCCAATAAATTAACTAGGGCTTATTCCCATGGTATATTGTTGCCTATATTTCTTAGAAGCTATTCTGTTAAGTTCACTGAATTTTACTGGCAGAATTCTAAAAGATTGACCATCATATGAATAATAAGGCCTCCACTTTTCTTAATTTTTTCCTCTTACTGCAGAACTTAAATTTGGAATGATGGCAGTTACTTTTTCTAATTCCCAGCATCTCTAGGAAAATAAATTTAAGAGTTTTTGTTTGTAATATCCTTTTTACTTTCTTGAAAAAACTTCAACAGTTTTCTTTAAGTGGCTTCCTATATATTAGTATATAACTCCAAGCTATATGTAGCCTGGAGAGCGCAACTATAAATGAATGCAAAATTGAGATTTTAGAAACAGTAACACAGAATTAAATTTAATTAATTTATAAAAAAAGCAAAGCAGTGAAGCTGATACATAATAAAGCCAGTCTCAGAATGATTTAACTTCTGTGAGTCTGCTATGGAATGAGTATGAGTGAGATAGAAAGGACCATTTTCATTTTTAATTGGACAATAGTTTTAATAAACTAGAAATCTATTTATGGGATGTCCTTTGATTCAAATATGTTGTGTGTGTGTATCTGAGAGTGGGAGAGAGAATATTAAAGATGGATTTCATTTTAAGCATGATTGTTAACTCTGCAATCACACTGATGTAGTATTTCTTTCCAAATCTCTTTAAATTAAACCAAGGGCCAAATTATCAATTAACTAAAGATTGTACAATCTATGGACAGCATGCAAAAATATACTGTGTATTTATTAGTTCACTCTAATAGTTGTTCAACTCTGGGATAAACACTGAAACTATGGCTTTTCTCAGTTGCCAAGGATACAGATCATCTCCTGCTTATTAACCTCGTGAGAAAACAATGACTTCTTTAATCATTCTGGTCTCTGAAAACATTTCCTCTCTGAAACCTAACCATGTCTTGCCAAGTTTGAATAGCCCCACCCTTTTTAAACAAGCTCTGCCCACTTTGCATGGATGTGTTATTAAAGAAAAGTCCAAAAGATAATGGAATATCAAATCTGAATAAGAACAGAACAACAATCTCAAACAGAATCATTGATAAAGTTCTGCTAAGTAAATTCATTCCTTCATGTATGATTGGGTTTTATTTATTAGCAAACATAATTAATATAGATTATAAAGGCCTACTATATTATGACTACTCTAAAAGGAAGGTAAATAGATTTCCACAATGTTTATTTGAAGCTCCTGAATTTAAAAGGGAATTTAGAAGGAAATTGCTATTTTAAATTAAGAATCCTAAAATATGAAACATCCAAATTCTTTGTGGAAAAAAACATCTTTCAAATGAAATTTATTTCCTAAATATTAATCTGGGTTCAATTCATGGTTCATTTTAATTAGTTCTCTGGGTCTGTTGTGATTGTGATGCATACTGTAAATTTCTGCCCATGTGAGATTCTTGATTCTTATTATTCACATGACTGATTATCAATATGTCGTCATTATAGGGGTTATGTGACCTCCACTTTTACTCTGCAGGTGATCTGCCAAATCAATGTCTGAGTGCAGCAATGGATTGGATGAAGGCCAATAAACTGAACTGTAGTTTAAAGAGTATTCTACCTCCCCCCCCCAGAGAAGAGTTGAAAAACATGTGATCCACCAAAACAATATTCTCCAAAGTAGAGTGTATCTATTAAAGGAGAGGAATGCAAAATAACCTATAGGGATAGGCATAGATAGATTAGATAAGATAGACAGATGATAGATAGATAGATAGATAGATAGATAGATAGATAGATAGATAGATAGATACAGATAGACAGGCAGACCTATACTACACATATTTAACTTTTTAATGTTTATATATACTGTTTTATAGTTTAGCACTTTATTTACACTGCCCAGAGTCCCTCCTAGTGGAGGTTTATTTATTTGGCTGACGAGTACAAATTCAAAAAAAAATTTTTTCAAGAGGCAACTGGACTTTCTTGTTTTTCTTTGAAAACGTTTTGCTTCTCATCTAAGAAGTTTCTTCAGCTCTGAATGGATGGTGGGAAATGGAATCCAGTCAGAGCTGAAGAAGCTTCTTGGATGAGAAGCAAAATGTCTTCAAAGAAAAACAAGAAAGTCTGATTGGCTCTTGGGGAAAAAAGCACCTTTGGCACAACCATGATCTGGATGACTGAAAACCTCCATAGACATTCATGTTTATGCTCCATCCACCAATGCAAAAGAAGAGGAAGTTCAGGGGTGAAATCCAGCAGGTTCTGACAGGTTCTGGAGAACCGATAGCGGTAATTTTAAGCAGTTCGGAGAACCAGCAGCAGAAATTTTGAGTAGTTCCGAGAACCAGCAAATACCACCTCTGGCTGGCCCCAGAGTTGGATAGGAATGGAGATTTTGCAATATCCTTCCCCCACGAGTGGGGAGGGAAAGGGGATTTTGCAGTATCCTTCCCCTGGAGTTGGGGTGGGAATGGAAATTTTGCAGTATCCTTCCCCTCCCATGCCCACCAAGCCACGCCCACCAAGCCACACCCACAGAACCAGTAGTAAAAAAATATTGGATTTCACCACTGAGGAAGTTGATGAGTTTAATGTCCATTCCAAGCCCAATTTGAAATCAACAAAATATGCAAACAATATGTACACCGCTTGGGATTGGAGATTGGAAGGTGAAAAAAGAAAATGCATTGGATCATATGGTTTAGGAAACCAAAATGAAGCAGGGGACCGACATATTGAGTTCTATCACTCCAATGATTTCTTCATAGCTAACAATCTTCAAACCACCAAAATGACACTTTTATACATTGGTATCACCAGATAAGAGTATACAGAAATCAAATTGACTATTTTATTGCTAAAAGCAGCTCTACTATGCCATTAAAGACATGGTCAAATGCTGACTTTCATTTTCAAGAACATCAGAAACGACTCTGAAATCCTGATCTTCATTGATAGAGAACCAGAGGAATTATGGAATGAAGTTCAAAGAAGTTATTAAGGATGAATGTCAAACGAGACAGCCAAAAATGAAGAACGAGAAGAAAGCAAACTGGATCTCAGAACAAACTGTGGAAATTGCCAAGTAGAGAAGCCAAAGCCAAGATCAACAAATAGTCTCAGAAAGGAGCTTAACAAAGATTTTCAGAGAGCTGTTAGACACTGAAGATGGAAAGAGAGATGGAAAAACAAGGAGTCTTTGAAAAGATTTCTGAACTCAGAAGAAAGCCCTAATTTCAAATTGGTAATGCTAAAGAAGTCAATGGACAGACACTAACCAAAGGAGATCAAAGGAAGAGGTATACTGAAACACTATACAGAAGAACATTTCAACATCTGAGATAGCTTAGAAAATATTTCTTACTTACAAAAACATCTACTAGATAAGTTAGATCAGCACTCTGGCCATTATCAAGTCAAAACCTGATAATAGAGAAACTTATGGAATCCCACTGAAATATAGCAAGCAACAGAAGAAGAATCAGTGGTAGTTCTAACCAAGTTATGCCAGCAAAACTAGAGAATAACACAATGGGCAACAAATTGGAAGAGGTCAATCTACATTCCAATGAGGGTGGACTTCATTTAAATCAAGTCAATTTAAATCACGATTTAAATCATGATTTAAAATACTAGTAAAAAGGCTTGATTTAAATAATTTTTAAAGAGCAACTGTCATCGCTGTCCCGCAGCGGCTCCTCCTCTGACCTGCTGTTGACTCACCAACAGTCCCATTCACTTTAATGGGATGGCTGGTGGTGCGGCAGTGAGACAACAAGGTGAGGGACATGGTGGGCAGCAATTGAGTGGATGCCCGCTAACAGGCGCTGCCATGATGGATCTGAAATGACAGGTGCTCCTCAAATATAAGGACTCATTCTTGCAAACAAAATGAAGGTTTCCTATTTAACTTGCAGAGCTTGGATTCACTGAATGAGTTTACCAAAAATTTAAATATAGCAGAATATACATCCTCGTGCTATATAACTAAGCTCCATTTCATGCTGAATAAACTATCAATGTATCTTAAATGGAAAACTATCTTTAGATTTTTACTCCAAAAGCATTTTATTAAAATAAATTTGATAAAAATAAAAAAATCCAATTTAAATAAGAAAAATTCAATTTTTTTATATATATTTTTAAAAAATCATCATTTTTTATCCACCCTGATTCCAATACCAAGATAAAGAGACTTAACAAAGCACGCAAACTCATGCAACATTCTTAACTTCACAGGCTAGCAAAATAATACTTGGGATCATTAAATACAGATTAGAGCCTTACATGGAAAAAGAGGCACAAGTTGTTCAAGCTAGCTTTAGAAATGGCCAAAGAACATGAAACATTACTGATGCATGCTGGATAGTTGAGAAAGCCAAAGAATAACAAAGACATTTCATCAATTATAGAAAGGTCTTGAATTATGTTGATCACATCAAGGTATAGAAAGTGCTCAGAAAAATGGAAATCCCAGAACATCTCATTATCCTCATGAGAAAGTTCTATACAGTATAGATCAGGAAGCCACAGTATAGACGGTGGTGAAATAGATGTATAGATGGTGAAATACACTGGCTCTAGATTGACAAAGGAGTGTGATAAGGCTGAATATTTTCTTCTTATTTATTCAACCTATATGCAGGATCTTTATTAAGGGAAGCTGGATAGGAAGAAGATAAGCATGATTTTAAAATGGGAGGAAGAAACATCAGTAACCTGAAATATGCTGATGACACTACCCTGATAACTGAAAATGCAAAGTTTCTGTAAACTCTAATATTAAAAGCCAATGAGCATTGTGGAAAAAATTGGACTAAAATATAACGGAGAGGGTAAAACCAGCCTCAGAATTGACAGTAGAGCAGGGGTGAAATGCTCCCGATTCGGACCGGCTCGGACAAGTAGGTAGTGATGGCGGTGGACAGTTTGGAGAACTGGTAGCAAAAATCCCTGCCCCCACCCCCCATGCCCAGCTGAGCCGCGCGATCATCAGAGGCTTTTTTTCTTTTAAATGCCTCTGACGAGCCGAGCTCTGACGAGCCCAGCTGAGTTGCCTGATCCTCAGAGGGTTTTTAAAAAACCCTCTGACGATCAGGCAACTCAGCTGGGATCGTCAAAGCCTTTTGAAAGCATTTTTTTACATGGTTTTACATGTAAAAAATGGTTTTAAAAGTAAAAAAAAATTGGCCACGCCCACCCAGTCACATTACCCCACCACCACCAAGCCACGCCCACAGAACCGGTAGTAACAAATTTTAGATTTCACCACTGCAGTAGAGATACTGAAGTGATGGAAACTTCTTTCAGAATCAACAATAAAGAAACACACAGAAAAGCATTTGACAAACATGAAGAAAAGGTGTTCAAATCCTGTGATGTATCTATACCTACAAAGATTAGAATCTTGCAAGCCTTATATTCCCTACGACACTCCATGGAAATGCAAGCTGGACTTTGACAAAGCAGGATAGGAAGAGGTATTGACATTTTTGAACTTTGGTATTGGAAAAGACTCCTGAGAATATTGTGGACAGCCAAGAAAACAAATCAATGGCTCATTGAACAAATCAATCCAAGTTTACACTTGAGGCATAATTAACCATGCTCAAATTACTCTACTTCAGACACATTATGTGAAGCCTGGAAAAGGCTCTAATGCTGGGAAAGATAGAAGGAAAGGACAGAAGAGAATAATCAGAGGTGGATGGACTCAGATGGTGATGAGTGCACCATCACTCATGAGACCTGAAAGAACAGGTTAGGGTTAGATCATTATGGAGAAAATCTATCTATATGGTTGCTAGGAGTCAAAAACTACTTGATGGCGCAAAAGCAATAAATGTGTTGCAATCACTTCAGTTTTCCAGAGAGTGGCTGGCACTGAGCACCACAAGAACATCTTATGCAGATTTGGGTTCAAAGCACTCTTGTCGACTTTAGATCCAAACCAAACTAATAGCAACCTATTGATGATTTCGTCTCCTTTTGTAGCTTCTAGATTGTTTCCTATTGCTGAATTTAACCTGTAGAGATTAAAATTCATGGCCTGTGTCAATATTATTTGAAAATCTTACATTTCTTACCATTTAAGATACACTGAGAAACGTTGACTTCGGACTGCTGTCCTCAAGGAGACTTGCCTGACACCTCTTGTGCAGTAACTTTGCAGTGATTTTTTGGGGTTGCAAAAAACATAAAAGCACCAGTTAGCAACAAAGTTATATAAGATGCCAAATTCTTGCTCTTATCTAGTGGTCAGTCAGATTCTTGCAGTCCAGATAACCCAGCATTTCTTTTCCCTCAATCCATACTTTCATATCAACCTGCTTTTATGCTCCAATCACCGCCATCTTACCAAGTAAGTCATATCTTCACTTCATTTGATCTGTTAATATTTTATTCTCAACAAAGTGGAAGACTGATTTACATAGAAACGTGAACTGTGGAGTTAAAATAATGGTCCTTTAAAAAAACACAGAAAACCCAAACACTTTGCTGCCATCTTGTGACTGTCCCAATTTCTGCAGCCTAAAGTTGCCTCAGCGATATGTTAGTTTTGTTTCCCATGTCTTGCGTTTTTATCCTCTGATTATTTTTTTACTGCTGTTTTAAATTAATTACTGACTTCCAATTGTTTTAATATTGTGACCTCTTAAGACTTTACTTCAGGACATACTTATATTATACATACTATAAACCAATAAATTAATGAGCTTGAAACAAAAAAGACGGAAAGTAAAACCTAGGTAGTTTTATTTGTTTTTAATGACCTTTTTTTAAAAAAAATAAAGAACATAATTGGGTCTTCTAAAAATCTTTAAAGTTTTCATGGGATTGTAAAGTTTAAGATTGGGAAGGGGGGGGGTATCTTGCAGGGAAGTCCATGTCTTGAATATTATGTTTAGTTGCATGCAACTTTAGTAAACAAGTGTCTAAAAAAAATATATGAACAGAAAATGAAAGACACAGATGCCATTCAGTCTAAGTTCAACTGCAGGTAGGGAAAGAGCAAAATGGTTAGCTTTGTGCCAGTGACTACCCTAATAACCATTTTGTCATGATTTGCACTTTTAGACATCCTTTTTAAACCAACAAGAAATTTTAGTTTCTAATAGCAGAACAGAATGCACATGTGAGAAGCCAACACATAAGCAAAGTCTGATGCTGTGATATTTCCAAAGTAGCTTAGTAGCTACCTAGCTAGCTACCTCTCAGAAGAAATTAAGTCCACCAATTCAAGAAAGTCAATAGAGGTCAAGTCTGCCAGAGAATCTCACAGCAGAATAGATGCCACAAAAGATTTAATTAGATCTAGGCCAAATCACTCAGAATATAATTTTCTCAGAAATAGCTTTTTCAGCCTGTTTAGAGATTTTTACCTACAGCCTTCTCTCCCCTTTGTAGGTAACTCAATTTTAGCACCAACCTGCTAGGTTTATCATTAAGAAGTATTAGACCATTCTTGGATTTTTGCAGGGCCTTGCAATTGTGTTGCAGACAATGACCATCCTTAAAAATACTGAAGTGAAAAGAAACTGTAAGAAAGCCGGTTTAATAAGATGAAAGTTGATCTGAAATCCAAAGTTTTTACAACAAAGAAGTTCTTCCCTACACTCGGGGGGGGGGGGGATTTGTAATTTTTAAAGTTCCCTTTCATTCATTTTTTTTATTCTAGGAATATGCTGGAGTGTGGCTCAGTGTGTTGTTAATATCCACGACTTTTTTTAACAGCTTGGCTCCTTTTATTATCTTATTGCTTGCCTAAATAATGGTTTCCAGATACGAAGTTTTCTTCAGCAAGGGGGTTTGCTGTAGAACCACTTTTCCCAAACGGGTGCCCTCTACTTACACAATTCCCATAATTACTATTCCCAGCCAACACTACCAACTGCTGAACAACATCAGACTATGCTAAGCTGTTCTTAAATAACAAAAAGGCTACGTAATAATTAATTTTGCAGGCCACATTTGCCTCCATTGACACTTTTATTATGATCCATAAACTCTTAATCAGAACTGGCAGAAAAACCACATTACACGTGCCAATACGTCATGAAAAGCTGGTATTTCAAAGAAAAACCCTGCCCTGGATAGGTTACCTTTCCATATATATGATGCTTTTGATTTTCCTAGATATCCTAAAAATGGTGTATTTCTACAGAAGTGATACTAATGGGGAAAGTCCCAATTGTACTTTATCCCAATCCAAATGATCATTCAGGAGATAAATCAAAGTATTGAATGCATGTGACAATGAGGAAAAGAGATTTTAAAACATATTTAGCAGAATTAATGACTAGCTAACTTTTTTCGGAAAAGAGAAGATAATAAATACAAATCTGCATCAGAGCACTTCATTGATTTGTTATATATATATATATGTGTGTGTGTGTGTGTGTTTGTATGTATACACACACACACACCTACACCCACACTAGATGAATACTCATACTCCACTATGAAACTATGTGATCGGGCTTGATAAATCAACACTTAGTTTGAAAATTAATGAGTAGTTACGATTGGCCTCTCCTCTCTCCTTCCTCAGACTGGCCCCACAAAAGCCTCTCCTCTCCCTCAGGGTGGCTCCACAGAAGCCTCTCTTATCCTACCCCCTTCTCTCCCTCAGGCTGGCCCCACAGACTCTCTCCTCTCCCCTTCTCTCCCTCAGCCTGGCCCCACAAAAACCTCTCCCCTTCTCTCCCTCAAGCTGGCCCCACAGAAGCCTCTTCTCTCCCCTTCTCTCCCTCAGCCTTGCCCCACAGAAACGTCTCCTATCCAATCCCATTCTCTCCAGAGTTATTTTCAAGTTGAGAGGGGGAGTAGAACAATTAGCATCAGAGCGTGTTATAATAATATAGGAAATACTAATGCTCTGATGGTCATTTTGAAAAATCCTTTCTTAGTGAGCACCTAGAAGCCAAGAGGAACATACGTGGCAAATTTCAAGTTTGTAGGCTTTACGGTTCTGGAGATTTCCACTCACACATTTAATGTGTGAGTGGTTTTCGCTTTTATATATATAGATATATATGCAATACAACTTCCAAGAAGCTACATTAGAATAAATGTTATACTTAAGCAAGTTCAAACAAAATATATGTTGTTTATTAAGAAAAAACAAAATTTTCAATCTATTTTTGAAAAGTAGTCTTGCAAAGGAACATCTTACATACTAAAGATTATCTCTATAATCTCTGAAAAGTCAAGTCATCCAAATTTCTATTTTTAGATTTAAAATTAAATAGCTGATCTAGACATATATCTATTCTCTTTCCAGAAGTATATTCAGAATTTCCCTGCCAGACCCACTTTTGATTGTCATACCCATATCCAAGCCTGGACCTATCAGAAAGAGATGAATCATGATTAAGAGAGGCAACAGAAGCTAAGCAAGATTTCTTCCCAAAATTATTTGTTTTATCAAGGCAATTTTCCCCGTCCTTCCTAATCCTCTCACATTCCCTTTCTAATACTCTCTTGTAGGTAATAAGATACCTCCTCTGCGAAGCGATCACATGTTGTGCATACTTCAATGTCACCTAAGTTATCTGGACTGTTTTTCCCAGCAGGTCATTATGGTATAAGACTGATAATTTTCAAAAAGAATGACTGAATTTTCTTTTTTTCTCCTCCTCCTCCTTTCCTTTTTCTTTGTGTGGGATTCCTTACAGACAGTAATTCAGAGGGCAAAGGATGTCTCATTACTGAGATTTATAAACTGCTAATGTAAACTCACTTAGATTCCTCCTGGTGATTTCATGACATATCTAGATAGCTTTCTTGGCAACAATTATCAAGAGGATGGTTGTTGCCTTCTTCCAGAATGTCCCCACCCAGTTCCCCAGAAAATCCTGCTGCCTTGGACTTCCTGTAGTCTGAGCACTCACCAGATGCTTACTCATCAAGACCTGCAAAGATTGGTTAGATGCTACCTTTAGCTTGGCATATAAACATTTCAGGAACATATTTTTGTTACAGAGCAAAACAAAAAGGTGGGAGAAAAATAGCCTTCCCTCAAGTAATACAATACGGGTAGTCCTTGACTTAAAACCACAACTGAGCCCAAAATTTCCACTGCAAAGCAAGATAATTGTTATATGAGTTTTACCGCCATTTTACAACCTTTTTTTGCCACAATTGTTAAGTGAATCTGGATTCCCCATTAACTCTGCTTGTCAGAAGGTTGCAAAAGGTGATCACATGATCCGGGAACACTGCAACTGTCATAAATATATGCCAGTTGCTAACCATCTGAATTTTGGTCACGTGACCATGGGGATCTGGCAATGCTCGTAAATATGAAAAATGGTGGTAAGTCACTCATTTCAGTGCTGTTACTTTGAACCATCACTAAACATATGGTTGTTAAGTTGAGGACTAGCCAGTGATGGGTTGCTACCAGTTCGCCCCGGTTCAGGTAAACAAGTAGCAGTGGCAATGGGAGGCTCCGCCCACCCGTCCAAACATCATCAAAAACGCTATGTGCATGCGCAGAAGTTTCTGTGCGCGCGCGAGCGAACCGGTAGCAAAGGTAAATGAAACCCACCACTAGGACTAACCTAAATTTATTTCGGTCAATGACAAGATAAAACAAAACATACATTGCAGTAGAAAAAAAGGGGAAAAACAAAGCATTCACATGGCTGTAAGATTAAATCAATCAGATATGAAGATGTCAATCATGTTACTTGCATCAGTCAGTCAATTTTTTGTGCACATTCACAACACTATACAGAATTTTGCTATGTTACGGGAGGTAGCAGTTTTCTTATCTGCTAAGAGAAAGTTAACAAGTCGTTCCTGGGAAGAATTTGGTGCATGTAGCATGAGAGGAAAGAAGAATCTTCTTTAAATACAACTGTAAAAGGAGCAGTGCTGCATCATGTGGAGAATAGATTCAACTGAACCATCACCACAAGGGCAGGTTCATTTAATCATGGGGGTTTTATTGAATCTACTGTATAAAAGCACTAAGGGTAGACTATTATATCTGGCTCTGAAGAAGAACCTTTGTTAGGCTGGAGAGATGAGTGAGTTGATGTAGTTGGCTAGCTTCTACCTAACAATGATTAAGCTGAGTTTTGGACCAAATTTGGTATCAGTCCTTTTTTCATTCTATCCTTCAATCTTTAAAAGCCTTTTTCTAATAACTCTCCTAGCCTGAATGAAGTCAAGCGAATGTAGAGAGTCAAGGTAGAGGGACCCACTATGTATTGTAGTTAAAAATGTCCCAGAAGTAGGTTGGTTTTAGTTCTTGGACTGTTTGCTTAGACCAGCCTGCAAAGAATTAAAATGAGTAGGGGGACGACGACAAGCTTTTGGTCTCATTTTCCTAGTGCTTTGCTTTATCGATTTTGAAAATGTTCTAGAAATGGGATTCAGAATAATTTTGTCACAGCAAATATGACAAGAAAGCTCCTCAGGTTATCTCTTTATAACCTAACTGAATGAAAGTAACCCACTGCATGTGTGCACATGTGTGCTGAAAAGCATTACATGAACTTCTGCTCTTAGAACGCAAGCAATGAATGTAACAATAGGCTGTTCCTTCTAATGAACTTCTGTGTCCATCTGTAAATCTGCTTACTTGAAGCCTTATTTGCATTTGGGAAGCATTCATATTTACAATAACTAAAATTTTATGGAAGAAAGGGCCTTGCCCAATGTTTTAAAAATATGTAGTATGTAATCAGGAAAAAAAAACTGCTGAAGTGGTCCAATTTTTAAAACACTAGTGCAGCTAAAACATGCTGGCTATCTGTTAAGTCTCTGAGAGTTTGATGGAGGTCTCTTGCAGGTTTAGTACCAGTGTAGCACTTACTATAAATGCAGTAAGAAAAGAAGTTGCTGAGCCAACAAATTAAGCAGAAGAATATGCTTCTAAATTTTAGTTTTATTTGTTCTGGTATTGTCTTTTATCAGATCAGGCAGTCTGGCATATGCCAATGTTTCATCTTTAATCACAAGAAATTAATTTTTAGACAAGAGAAGAATTTGGCACATTTTCTCCAACTTCTGGTGAGATCAGACAATGAGAGTTAGTTAACGTTATCCATGTTCAATTTATATTTGGGCTCCAATTTGTCTTCCCTCAGTAAATAAATCAATCTCTCTCTAGCAGAACTAATGTTAATATATTCTAGCGAAGGATTTCCTCAGTTTCCTCAGGTGCAATTGAATGAGAACCTGTCTATAATTTTCGTGGTTTGCTCCAGGCTGAAACTTACTTAGGTTCTCTTCAGGAAGTGAATGATGCCCAGAGTAACTTTATATTGCACTTTAACCTGTTCCCAATCCCTAAATTAACTAGAATGGGAAAGCACTTGGGGAAATGATTCAATATTTTCATGAGTCTCAGTTCTGACATTCCTCATGTCTCCAGTCAGGATGCCACACTGGGTGAAAATTACAGAACTCTCTGGAAGGCACCAGGTTAGAAAAAATTAAGCTAAGTAAAATACATGCAATTTACTATGGATATTTACATAGAGGAAGTTAATTTTTGCCTGATGTTGATCCAAGCACAAATCAGAAAAGCCAAGTGCTCAAAGCTATACATTACAATATTTAAAAAAACAGAAATGCATTTATGAAAATATTAATGACTCACTTGTCAAATATTCTACGGGTACTTCTTCACTGTTCAAAAAGATACTGCACTCCCTTCCTTCCAAAGATCAACATATTTATCATTCTGTATCAGAAACTTGTGTTTCATAGATAATTCAGACACTGTTCAACAGATTTACCTCAAAATTAGTTATATTCCCTCTAGAAATATTAAAGACAAGATGATATGACTTTCTGACAAGGTGCTTTACTTATATCAAACAGTAGTTGGGCTAGATAACTTTCCATATTCCTTCCTTAGGAATTCCTTCTCATATTCAGCAAGGCACTATATCTTGATTCTTATTACAGTATTTCTCCTTATAACAGCTCAATCAATTAGACCCAGGATCTATTTAGTAATAGTCCCCGCTTTCCGAAAAATTATGCTTCATAATCTTCTAAGGCTTTAGGGTTACTTTTAAAAAAAAGAACCTACGTTTCAGGAACACATAACACTCCTAACTCCTAACTTTGGAAAGCCCTTAAAAGAGGGCAAATTGCAAATAACCTTTATTAAAAAATCAGCTCTTTTGCCTCAGAGGTAACTCATTGGATCTGTATTGCTTTGTCTGTTCTGCAACAAGTTTATGACTTTGACACTATGTGAACTTTAGTCAAGATTTCCATTACATTTTCTTCAGGAACACAAGCTGGCTGATCTCCCCATCTCTGTACAATAACTATTGTCTGCCTGACAATGAATTGGTACATTTTACTGAGAGAAAAGTGATGAGAAGCTGTGAAGATTCCATTGGCAAGCTAGGCTTAGAAAAATGGGGGCTTTATTGAGAAGTCGAAAGGAAGTAAAAAATGCCACAATTTTCCCCTCATATATATTCTCTTCAAATTTCCAAAGCTAAATTTTTATACATGCATGGGAGAAAATGAACACTTCTTCCCCAATGTGAAATATTCAAAATATTGGGCTTTTAAAAGGACATTGCAAAAGCCTTCATCTCTCTCTCAGCCTCAGAACCATTTTGCAGTGAAACCCAGGGAGTCACTGCTCGATGGGCACAAACCAGACCCACCTTGAGGCACATGTCTAGAATTATATTTTGGAATCCCACATATAAATCTGTTGATAATACCTAAAAGTGGGAAATATGCTACTATTAAGATATAAGGTGACTATATTCAGGTAGCTGACGTTTCTTTTTCCTTAAAAACATAGAATTTTATTTAAACCAACTTCACCATTGGAAATGTGTGTCTATTTATATCAAATCACATTTTCTACAGGGGGAAAAGAAAACTCTCGAGGCTTGACCCTTCAGGGTAAGATAGAATAATAAACCCAACAAATGAGAATAGAAAAAAAAATGTTTTACACAGGAGTACAAAAGTGCCTCAGAGAGATATAAAACTTAAAGGTATCATAAATAGATAAAATGAATGAGGAGTTGCCATAGAAAAATACAACTCTTAAGAAGTTAATCAAAGAATTCACATAGCATAAACTTGAAATAAAATTAAAAAAGGGAAATAATATACCTTTTTAAACAATTCACAGAACAATTAACCCATGCATGTTATTGCTAGGGAAACTGTTAATACAAACAACAACATCAATAGATAAGATAGAGGCAGGAAACGCCACGTCACTGTTTATAACCACTATGTATGGTAAACTATTTCACGGCCATTTTTTGCATGTCCAACTTTTTGGCTTGCCTAGGCCACACTGAGTGAAGTGAAATTGTTTGGGGCCACACATAAAATATACAGTATAATATAGTTAATGTATATAAACAACAAACTTCCTTTATTTTTGCGTATTTTTATTATGAAATTATTGGGCCACATTACTAGCTGTCCGGGGGCACACAAGGCTTATGGACCGTGGGTTGGTCACGCCTGGTCTACATCATGGTTAGAGTAAAAAATCCTTTCCTAGAGTTTTAAAATTCCAGTATCAATAACTACCGTATTTTTCAGAGTATAATACACTCCAGAGTATAAGATGCACCTTAGTTTTTGGGGAGGAAAATAAGAAAAAAAAAATCTGCCTCTGCCTACCAGCATCCATCGGTATTCATCTGGCTAGGGTCCAGTGTGTGAGAGTGTTGATGGCTGTTTGGAAACTGAAACAGTATTTGCTGTGTGAGCAACAAGGAAGGAGACAGCAAGGAGCCTGGGTATGGCTTAGCTCTGCAGCTCTGAGTCTGTGCTGAGCTGTACATTAGTCTGCTGCTCAAAACTGAAAATCCTCTCCTCTGCTTGTGTTTTGCTTGTGTTGGAAAACCTGCTTTTGGTATTGTATATTTACTTTATATTACATATAAAGAGAAGTTATTGAATCCTGCTGAATCAGTTACTTGTGTGTGCTTTCTGGATGTGATTGCTCTGACAGTCCTTGCAGCAAATAGCGAACAGCCAGGTCAGCTTCAGCACATTATTGCAGTCTGATTGAGCATGAGCAACTGATTGGCGGGTGGATCGGCCTCCCGGAATACCCCCAATCAGCTGTTCCAGGCTGCAGGGATTGCCACAGACCATTGCCTCCTCCATGCTTTGCGTTTTTGCCTACATTCAGAGTATAAGACGCACCCAAATTTTCAGCCTCTTTTATGGGGGGGGGGGTGTTTTATAATCTGAAAAATACGGTATTTTAGAATGGTTGTTTTGCAGCTGCAAGTCCTCAAATATGTATTATGAACTCTTAACTATTCTTTTAGTATCCCATCTCATACAGTCATCCTCAGCTTTATTAGAAAAATAATCAACCAAATAAATCTTTATTACACAACATACATGATATCGAGGTTATGTACAAAGACCTTGAATTTACAACCATAACAAAGTCTCCTAAATTACAGTTGTACGTCATAACATTTATAAAGTGGATCATCATGCAACCAACCAAATTTTGTGACCTATTTTGCAGTAGTCGTTAAGCAAACATGGTCGCTATTGTCAAGAAAGCCCATTGTTTCCTTTGGGGCATTTTTGCCAAAAGAGGAAGTAAATACTAGGGTTTTTTGGCAAAAAAGTTGTAAATCGCATTCATGTGACTGTGGGATGCGGCAAATAGCTATAAATGCAGGCCAGTTGCCAAGTGCCAATAATGGAGTCACATGCAGCCAATTGAAACTTTGGAACTGGGACATAAGTACCTTTTGGTGGGGGGGTCTATCATGACTCTTAATGGTTGCTAAGTGACCAGTTGTAAATCAAGGATTACCTGTAGATGTTTTTTATGTGCAATTTTTCCTGATAAAAGTTTGTTTTCTATAAAGAAAACTACATTACATTAGAACAATATCTGACTATGGTTGAATTTCTTCATACAGAAGTAAATTATTTTTATCACTTAGTAAACAGTAAGTTTAAAGGTACCTGAAGTCCAGATTATTATTTTTAATGATAAAAACAGCAAACATGCCATCTGGTCAGGATAACATACAGAAGGAGAGTCTATTGTGTGTCATGGTATGTTACTTCTCTTAATTGCAGATCACATATTGCTAAAACTCTAGTTAACAATATATTGTCTTAAATGCACTGCTATTCAGAAAGAGACTAGAAAGCCATGTTGTATGTGGACAGGAAAGCAGGGAGGGAATAAACTTTTTAATGAATTATTTTATGCTTCTCAATCAGTTTCTCAAAAACTGAATGCTATATCCTCTTTCAATCCTTAAAGAACAGTGAGGAAATGGATACAAATTAAAACTACTCAAATAAATGTTATGGAATATGTTGGATTTCTTCACAACAACTTGCACTGTAAAATTAACCCAAATGTCATGCTTCTTAGAACTCTGATGAATATTTATTCATGAGAAAATTAAAATAAAAACAGAAGAATTCCAGGAATTATTCCATTTTCAAATAAGAGGAATTATCTAAATAAAGGAAAGAATACTTCTCTCTTTTAAGGAGATAGAGCAATCACCTCTTGACCAACTGATAACTAAAGTTATTAATCTGAGAACCAGCTCTCACAGCACAGTTTCAAAATGGAAGAAACATACGGAAGCAAGCTCCAAGCTCAATACTTCAAGGAATTTCTGGAATTCAATCCCAATACTAGAAAGAATTATAGTATGAGTCCTTATTTTATGAAACACAGGCCTATCACAAGCCACACCTGAATATCACTTTAAAAGTGGTAGATAATGTAGATTCCAGTGAAAAACAAATATTCCTCCTTATAAGATAGAGGGTAATCAATACAGTTTTTATTCTGTAAACAGGAAAAAAAGCTTGGTACAACCACACAAGGAGATTTTTCTTTTGGAAAAGCAGCATTTCCAACAAAATTAAAGAAGGGTAAGACTGTTATACAACTGAGTTTAAAAATCTGTGAACCTTTCTGAATATTCAATATTTCTGTCTAACTATGACTTAAAAAGTGATATCCCTACAAGTCAGGGGTGAATTTCACTTACTTTCTCTACTGGTTTGCAAATGTGCGCGCACCGTCGTCAGTGCATGCACAAAGCCTTCCGCGCATGTGCAGAGGCTGAAAATCATCGCAAAAAAGGGATGTCATGACTTCCACGTGGGTCGGCCCTAACATATTGCGCAATCCGGATAGAACCGGATCCCTGCTACATCCCTGCTACAAATCCTAAAACTATATAAAGAGAACCTAATTAAACATTTGAATCAAAACATTATACTTGTTCCTATGCTGGCCTATGACCATAATAAAGATTTGATTTGATTATATTTGTTCATTGATTTATTGGGGAAAATAATCCAAAACTATATATTTGTGTGTAGCAACATATGTGAACCTCTAGGATCATCAATTCATTTTACTGGGAAAATAGAGTCAGATGTTTCAATCAATATTTTTACCACATACAAATATGCAGCTTTGGATGATTTTCCTCAATAAATCAATGAAGAAGTATGATGTTTTTGATTCATTTGTTTATTTCGATTCTTTATCTAGCTTTAAGACTTATGTGGAGAACAAATAACATTTCAGGTCATATTTACGTTGAAATATTGAACATTTAAAACAGTTCACAAACATTTAAGTGCAGTGTCTACACAGAAACTAATGTTTAATGTAGATGCTAACATAGAGATAATCTGTGCAATTGAATGTACTTATCAAAATTCTGCAATTAAAATCACAAGGATTAGAGTATCATCCCCAGTCAAGGCACACAAGAAAAAAGCTCTAAATATTATTTATTTAGGATATGTTCACCAAAAAGATAACGGCTAAATTTTTCCCTTTATAATTTGCTTCAATTTAAATATCAAAGCTGACTTGCAAATACACTAGGTAAAATATATACATTTCCATTTTGAAATGGGAGGCAAAAAGAAAACCCTGGACACAATCACACTCACAAATATATATAAAAAAACACAATTTGGAGCCTGATTAAGTTTCTACAATGTGTTCTATATGGGTCTGCCTTGCGAAACTGTTTTGATCTACAACTTGTTTCAAAATACTGCAGCTGGATTGCTAACTGATATTGAAACAATATTTGTTTTTACATGTTTCTACAAAACGTTCTTGCAGTTTAAAAACTGTAACAAATTCTGCAACATTCTTTGAGCATGTCATTGATTTTAATTCAATGATTTGACTTTTGCTGCTTTTATCTCCCATCTTATTTGGTGCATTCTTTATATTAAAATGCATTCCAGGAAGCAAAACAGTTGAATTAGGTCAACCATTAACCAAATAAAATGGGTAGTTGTTCTATAAAAGATGTCCTTCAAAAGTCTGCTTAATGAATTAGTTCTTTAGAACATGTCCGTCAGTCAGGTTAAAGTTGGTAGCGTCTAAGGACTTTCTTTAAAACTGCCCGCTTCATCCAAAGTTTTTTTTTTTTTTTTTAAATCAGGTACCAGCAGGGGTGGGTTCTAAATTTTTTTTACTACCAGTTCTGTGGGCATGGCTTATTTTGTGGGCATGGCTTGGTTGGGGGGGGTAATGTGACTGGGTGGGCATGGCTTTTTTTTTTTTTAACTTTTAAAAGCATTTTTTCTACAACCTTAAGAGGTTGCAGAAAAAATGCTTTTAGAAGCCTCTGACGATCAGGCAACTCAGCTGGGATCGCCAGAGGCTTTTAAAGGCTTCCCCCCCTTTTTTTTCTACCACCTCTTCTGCTGAAGAGGTGGTAGAAAAAATGCTTGAGCCAACTGAGCCGCGCGATCATGCTTTTAAAAGTTTTTTTAAAAAACACCTCTGATGAGGTGGGCAGGGTAAACGAGTGGCCACCGGGCCAGGGACCGGTTCAGGGCTGTGGCCAGCCAATGTTATTACCAGT
Organism: Arizona elegans; assembly: GCA_022577455.1. Classification (NCBI taxonomy): domain Eukaryota; kingdom Metazoa; phylum Chordata; class Lepidosauria; order Squamata; family Colubridae; genus Arizona; species Arizona elegans. Next base: position 5,206,107 of record JAKOOJ010000008.1, on the reverse strand, counting down.
TCTCCGAACTACTACAAATTTTTACTACCAGTTCTTGTGAACCGGTGCAAACCGGGAGCAACCCGCCACTGGGTACCGCTAGTTAAAATGATATTCCCTTAAAAAATTGGGGGGGTGGCGGGAAAGAAGTTGATACTAAGGTTTTTTTTATATCAGAGTAATCAGACTCAACCAGCCCAAATATAGTGGAGACTTTGCCTTTACCTACATTCCTCTTTGATAACTTTCCTAAACATCTTGGGGTGGGAGGAGCAAAAACCATCAGTCATTATATAGTTGTATCAGACCTTTGAGAAGTTTTATTCCATTGTTCCTTGCTTCAGAGCCTGGCATAAATACAAATTTATGTATTTATGTACAAATTGAGGCGGTGGTGAGACTCCTCTTCAAGAAACCTGCCTTGGATCCACCTATTTTGAATAACTTTCGTCCTGTCTCCAACCTTCGCTTTATTGCAAAGGTTGTTGAGAGCATGGTGGCACATCAGCTCCTGTAGGCCCTGGATGAAACACTATATCTGTACCCGTGCCAGTCGGGTTTCAGGCCCGGGTACAGCACGGAGATGGCATTGGTCGCACTGGTGGATGATCTCTGGAGGGCTCGGGACAAGGGATATTCCTCTGTCCTGGTCCTATTAGATCTTTCGGCGGCTTTTGATACCATCGACCATGGTATCCTACTGCAACGCCTTGAGGGGTTGGGAGTGGGAGGCACTGTTCTATGGTGGTTCTCCTCCTACCTCTCCGGGCGTTCACAAGCGGTGTTGGCAGGGGGACAGAGGTCTGCCCCGAGGCCCCTCACTTGTGGGGTTCCTCAGGGATCGGTCCTCTCTCCCCTTCTGTTCAACATCTATATGAAGCCGCTGGAGGAGATCATCCGTGGTTTTGGGGTGGGGTATCATCAGTATACCCAACTTTTTATATCCACCCCGAATCAGCCCAGTGATGCTCTCGACGTGATGTCCTGGTGCCTGGAAGTGGTGCAGCTCTGGATGGGGCGGAACAGGCTTCAGCTCAATCCTGCCAAGTCAGAGTGGCTGTGGATACCGGCATCTCGGTTCCAAGGAAATATTACATCGCTGGTTATAGGGGGTGAGGTGTTGCCCCCTGTTGATAGGGCGTGCAACTTAGGCGTCCTCCTGGATTCACGGCTGACTTTGGAAGATCATGTTATGTCCGTGACCAGGGGGGCATTTGCTCAGATTCGTCTGGTGCGCCAGTTGCGACCCTACCTGGACCGTGATGCCCTACGCACAGTCACTCATGTGCTCGTCACCTCCCGGATCGCCTACTGCAATACTCTCTACATGGGGCTGCCCCTGAAAACCACTCAGAGGCTTCAGCTGGTGCAGAATGCGGCTGCGCGGGTAGTGATGGGAGTGTCCCGACACTCTTATGTTACACCCCTCCTGCGGGACCTGCATTGGCTACCAGTTGCCCTCCGGGTGAGATTCAAAGTGCTGGTAATCACCTATAAAGCCATACATGGCTTAGGCCTGGGGTATTTGGCAGACCATCTGCGGCCAGCAACAGCTCCCCATCCCACAGGGAGGGCCTCTTTGGGGTGCCGTCGGCCAGGCAATGTTGGCTGGCGACCCTTAGGGAGTGGGCCTTCTCTGTGAGCGCACCTACCCTGTGGAATCAGCTCCCCCTGGGGCTCCAGGTGGCCCCTGACCTTTGCTCTTTCCGCCATGGCCTTAAAACATGGCTATTTCGCCTGGCCAGCTTGGACTGAAGGGGTTTTAGAGGGGATTTTAATGGTTTTTATAGTTTACTAGTTTTATTGGGTATTTTTAAAGGAAGGATTGGACTTTGTATGTTTTATTGTTGTGAGCTGCCCTGAGTCCTTTTGGAGATAGGGCGGCATATAAGTCCAATAAATAAATAAATAAATAAATAAATAAATAAATAAATAAATAAATAATAAATGAGAAGTTTCCTAACTCTAATTTTGCTACCAGGCAAAGATTTTCACTATTCATTTTGACAGAAAAATTAACACTTTCATATTACAAAATTTAATATTTATCTATTATTTAGTATTTCTCTTTGGTAGAAAGAGAGAGGAAACAATTTTTTAAAAAAAACGGAGTTGTCAAACTCAGAATAAAAGTTATTGTGGTTATGTTTCACATGCAAATTTCCTCAAGGTACTGAATTAACTATTAACAACTGGATTAGAAAGTCATTTAGTGTGATTCTTCATAGGTGTCTGCCCTTTAGACTTAATTCAAATGTTGACAAATAAGAAAAAAAAAATCTGAATGTGGGATAAGACAAGATCTAGTTTTTAAAATTTCCATATGATTTCCCAGTGTCTACTATCTTATAAATCTTATAAGTATCTTATAAATACTGCTATTTATAAATCACAGTAAAAGTAAATAATAAATCCATGGAATAAATGAAACCAGCACTACAATTTTATACTTATCTATTCAAATGTCCTTTATTCTTAAATATGTGTATTCCCAGGCAATTGCATAAAGGCTTGTCCTAATCTATTCAAAATATACATGCATACAATAGATCTAGGAATCAACTCATAGACTGGTATTTATACTCCAATCACATTCAAGGAATCTATTATCTAATGTTTTCATAACCATCCTAAGAAGATGGTGCATGACAGAGATAATAGTTTGCCCAAAATGATAAGCTTTATGGGTGAGCAGTACAAATCCATATGTAGTCTTCAGTGACTATGTTTCTGGCTGTTAAGCATCCAAAAACTGTATATTCTTGTCAATTAATCTTTTTCTTTCCTTCCTTATCCTCTATTTCCTTCCTTCCTTAATCTCTATTTCCTTCCTCCCTCCCTCCCTCCCTCTCTCCCTCCCTTTTTCCATGAGAAAGAACTAAATAATTCTAGTTTTTATTAAAAAGTCTAGGCCAAAGTCGAACATAGTCCACCATGAAATTTGAACCTTAAAGATAATAAAAACTGCAAGCTCCCACAGGCCATAGGTAGAAAAATAAGTTTCATTCAGACAAGCAACTTCTTGTATAATAAACTAGAACATTTCAGAGAAGCAACAAAACAAATTTAAAAGCCACAGTTAGCTATGGTTTCTTAAATTTAAAGGTCCATAATATTCATGCATTCCCTGAGTTTTTATTTATTGTCAGAAAGAAACTGAAGTGCAATTTATGCATCTAGGAAGAGAAGGATTTCTTTGATTGGAGATTAACTATGTAATGTTATCTTGCTCAACAAAATAGTATGAATCAAAACTGAAACAGATACCTTAAAACATGACTACTGTTTATTACAAAATAATTAGAGCAAAAGCAAGACATCTGGTAATACATAATTCACAGCATTTTTATGATTACTTCATTAACATGTGTCATCATTTTCCCTCCTGCCCATAAATGACTATGTGCAGAAATTATAGGGTGTTAAATCTCACAGTATATACCAGTTTCTTAATCAATAGTGAAAGATCAAAAAGAAAAAGACTAGAAGGAAAAGGGACATGAAAAAGCAAAGAGAAAATCTGTGAAGTTACAGGACTTCCAGAGGAAAAATGGCAGACTGAAGATGCTTCTACAAAAACTAGACCACAGCAGAATGAGGACCTGGTGAGGAAACCAGCTCTTCACAATTCCTCTCTGGCCAAGGAGAATACTTCAGATTGCCCACAGGCACTCCAAACAATTGTTTCTCGGGAGGATATTGCAATGCTCCAGCAGGTAGAGAGCTTTGGAAGATGAGGGAATAGCCACATTGCTCAAAATATGGTTGGCACCTTTAAAAAGATACTGGGTTCATATGATTCCTTTTCTAATCACTTTCAGAAATGGCTTGTTAATTGCTTTTCAGCTATTAGAAACCTTTGGATCAACAAGTTTTACAGCAGCGGGTGATTTTTCTTTCAATCCTTAGTAAAAGAAGTTTTAAATACATGTTTATGGATTTAATTTTTTTGAATAAACACCAAAAGGATAATTAAAATGATAAATGGACTAAATGTCCAGATAAATTTGAAATAAGATTTTGGAATTATTTGTGCCTCTATAGATAATGCTTAAAAGATGTTATTCAAAAGAAACAGTTAACAAGATTGAAAATGATTTGAAGCTGGATTTAAAAATGACAGACTACAAGAGTAAAAGAAAAAGAAGTTACACTGAACATACAAAAGGAATCGACTGATGTCTCTTAATGGATTTTTGCTGACATCAGGATTGAAATGATGAGAGTTTAAGTATTTGTTTATAGATCAGATAAGGGAAAAAGTGATTTTATGTTGTATTTTAAGAGGAGGTCATAAGTTATTAAAGAAATTATATGTGATAAAGGGGGAAGAATTTTATATATTTTTTCTTTAATATTTTCTTTTCTATTATTTTTCTATTTTTTATTTTTTCTTCTCTGCATTTTCTTAATTTGTTTACTTTCTATTAGTTTTATTGTACTTATGATTGTACTTTGTACTTATTGTACTTATGCTTTTGAATAAAACTTCTATTAAAAAAACCAAAAACTGCGTAGTTGCACAGATTTGCATTTAAAAACAGAGAGGCTGCTTGAAAATCTGATACATAATGCATTCCATCTTGAAAGGAAAGGTGGGGTCATAAGCATCACATTTTCCCCAAAAGTAGTAGAATACTTGTTTGGTAACAGAATACACAGGGAACACTTTTTTTGGAAAGACTAAGTAGGTCCTACATTATCTAACTTTGCAAGTGTTGAAATCTGGACAAAAAAAGGTCATCCTTATTTTAAACATTATGCCAGCAGAGAAGTTTCAACCTCTGCTTCCTCTGCAACCATCAATTATAATCCAACACTTCAGGGCCAAGATATGTGTTATTGAGGATTATATCTACATACATACACACACACACACGCACATGTATCAGTTGTTATAAGGTGTAAATTTATATAGTACTGTTTCACATAAGAAAGGCAACCAGAAGAATACAAAGCATGTCATGGCAGCCTATTCCTACAGGTGTGATGTACATGTACTGCAAATAATTCCAAGGTACAGAAACTTCTGCAAGCAGAGAAAAGCTGACAATTATGAGGTGTAGCATTGACCTGAAACTGGAGACACCAACAAGATAGTGACTCAACGCATTGCTTAACGCATTGTAAGCCGCCCTGAGTCTCCGGAGAAGGGCGGCATATAAATCAAATAAAAAAAAAATGGAATGGACAAGAATCAATCTTAGATTTGTGGTATTTCCAAATAGACACTAAGTCTTTTATATTTAGGCACCTCTTTTTGTCTAATGGATTGTAATTAATTCAACGATAACTCCCACCAACATCCCTTAGCGATGAATATTAGTTTGGTTATAGGAATTACCACTGCATTCATATGCAGCAGACAAGACACAAAGGATGGTCAAAAATTGTATTCCCCCCCCACCCCGGGATGGTTTGAATGGGATTATCCTATTCCCATGGAATGTAAATGGCCATATGCTATCCTGTGGCCATGCAAGGGTTTTTAATCCATATAATATGACCCTATATAGTGGCTCAGACAGAGTTTGTAGATCAAAAGGTCGGCAGTTCAGCAGTTCGAATCTCTAGTGCCACGTAACATGGTAAGCTCCCGTTACTTGTCCCAGCTTCTGCCAACCTAGCAGTTCAAAAGCATATAAAAATGCAAGTAGAAAAATAGGGACCACCTTTGGTGGGAAAGTAACAGCGTTCCGTGCACCTTTGGCATTTAGTCATGCCGGCCACATGACCATGGAGACATCTTCGGACAGTGCTGGCTCTTCGGCTTTGAAACGGAGATGAGCACCGCCCCCTAGAGTCGGGAATGACTAGCACATATGTGCGAGGGGAACCTTTATCTTTATGACTCTAATCCGAAATTTTATTTGGATGGTCAGAACTGGTACTTTTAGTAGATTCCGATCCTGAAGATCAAGAAGCCAAAATCAATCCAGGTAACTAAGCCTGACAAAAACATCCTTTTAATCAGCATTATTTTCCTGTCCAAATGCACCCTATTGCTTCTGTTCACTTAACTAGGCGAGAGTAATATTTAGCATTTTATCAAGCAGGCTTGGGAATTAGAAAAGCTAAACTGCTGAATGAAACCACCAGCTTTCTCAGGAAGACACAAGCAGCCCATTCAGTCCTTCAGTCAAGTGGTCTCCATATTTGTTGTCCCTCCAAAAAACCTTTTTTTAAAAAAAAGAGATGACAACAGGCACCTTGATTGGACTATTCATTAAAAAAATTAATTATAGATTCTAACACCCTCTAGAATGTAGCAAGTCAGGAACTGAAGCGTATCTTTTTAATCAGCATGCATAATGTGATTTCATCTCTGATTGGAGAATTATGGGAATTGTAGTCCAGGATGTTTGGTTAACACTAAGATTAGAATGCTGCTTTAGATGTTGCCAAACTGGTTTCTTGGGAATTCGGCGGCTCGAGTAGCCCTGAGCTACTTCTGTTCATTCTGGTGAGCAGGAGGAAAGATCCTGGTGATATAACTCATTGACTGTAACTGCGAGTCATCCCTAATTGTAAATTATGACCCATTCCTTATTACACAGGAAAGATTAGCCATAAGCAACATTTTTATAAAGCTACCTGCACGGGCACTGTTTATTCAAAGTATTTCGGGGATACAAAGAAACAGAGGAACTTGGACAGAAAAAGCCATGTAAAAACTTAATATACTGCAATCCCCTTTGAACACACACAGGTGTTAAGTTCTACTTTGTTGTTAGCATGAATGGAGGTGCCAACTCTTACAAGGGAGCTAAAAACAACTGAAGTTTTGCAAGGTGACCATTATCTCATTGCACCTAAATGTAAACCTTGAACAATTACCAAAAGATTAGATTAAAAACTCAATTTTATTACCCCTCCCCATCTCCTTGCACTAATAAGTGGAGAGCAAGCAACAGAAGGTTCTTGCTATGTAATTTCAGTTTAATGTGTGCCCTCCCATCCCAGATGGTGCCAAGAAATGCAAACTACATCTCACATTGAGGTCTTAATAGTATTTCAATTTAATCATTCCATGGGAATGTTTCAGAAAGCTTGATAACATCTTATTCTTGGAAAACCTCATCTGTGTTTTCAGCTTAGTAAACAAAGGAATATCTATGCTATACAGGTAGTCCTCGATTTACAACCACAATTGACCCCAAAATTTCTGTTGTTAAGTGAGATATTTGTTAAGTGAGTTTTGCCCCCCTTTACGACCTTTCTTACCAGAGTTGTTAAGCGAATCACTGCAGTTGATAAATTAGTAACCCAGTTATTAAGTGAATCTGGCTTCCCCATTGACTTTGCTTGTGAGAAGGTCACAAAAGGGGATCATATGACCTTGGGACACAGCAACGGTCATAAGTATGAACCAGTTGTCAAGCATCTGAATTTTGATCCCATGATCATGGGGATGCTGCAAAGGTCGTAACTGTGAAAAACAGTTGTAAATCACTTTTTTCAATGCCGTTGTAACTTTGAACAGTCACTAAATGAACGGTTGTAAGTCTAGGATTACCTGTATTAGCAAAGCAGAACTCTGATTATTATTCTTAAAAGCATCCCAATTTTCAGTTTACCTTAATGCTCTGCTGGCCAATTCTAAAGAACTCAAAAAAAATGTTCTGAACATTCCCAGAACAAAAGTGTTACACCATATATGGCATTTTTACAGACTCCTTAAGTAACAGCACCGAACCAGTGCTGGTGACACAGCAGCTAATTGAACAGCAATGAATGTACAGAAAAGGAAGAAATGCTCCCCAAATCTATAGTAATGTCTTATTAAGAAACAATTGTGATGGATTTTCACTATAACATGGAAATTGCATAATTGCACAGTCTATTCTATATCATTTGCAGTGTTCTATACCCTTCCCCACTTCATAGTCATCACACAGTGTTCTCAGATGATTGCAGCTATTGAACAAAAGTGTCTCTGGGCTGGAGACAAAGGAAGGAATCGACACATTACAATGGAGCTTCATCAGAAGCTTAGGACTTTTCACATGACTGAATGCTTCCTTTTCTCCAGATTTTGTGAACCTCTTCCAACAACCCTTCCCAGCCTTCATTTATACAAAGCTTTTGGAATATTCTTCAGTTCCTTCAGAAGAAATTAAAAAAAAGGCAGATAGAAAAAAAAAGGGGGGGGGTAGAGAGATGGGTGGGGGGGAGCCAAGAAATGTGCATCTGGGCTGAACTTTTCAGATGATAAAACACAAAGGTGCAGCTTTATTACAAAATGGGAAGACTGTAGTGTAAAGGACAAGATGCAGAGCCTGGAGTGGGGAGAATCTGTTTAGACTTCCTGCACTGGCATGAAATGGCTGCTTTTCTTCCTAGTGCCAACTCCAGAGCTTCATGTTGACATTACACATCCTCTGCTACAGAACCACCCCCATGTTACTGCTTGCCCAACAGAATTATCTCCTGTGTCACAGCAGTGGTAATAGATCTGCTGGCTCTGCAAATCCGAAAGGCACTATTTCAAAACTCCAACATAAGCAGCCACGGAGCGCATTTTTCAGAAACACGGAGTTAATCTGTGGGGCACCCTCAGCAAGACATTACCTGCCCTAACCTTCTGTTAGCCAGATGGTCTCTTTTCCCCCAAAAACCCCATTAAAACTTCACTTCATTAAAGCAATCTGTTTTTTTTTAAAAACCAAGCATAGAGCACATCGAAACTACAATCTTAACGTAGAGTCTGTGTGCGACAGTGCACCTGGTCTATCTCCAACTGGACTGCTGAGAAGAACATGACCTCAAAGAATAACTAGAAACTGTAATTCGCACTAGCAGGGAAGAAAAACACAGAGCCACAAATGAAGTGATGTGCCAGATTGAGTACCCTGACAAGATAAACCACATATATTTTGAACAACTGCACATTTCTCTTTTTAAAAAGCCATGGAAGAACTTCTCCTTCATCTAATATACAGTATTTTAATTGCAAAACCTTTGCAGCAGTCTTTAAAACCAAAAGTACATGTTTACAAAAGCTCTTTGTAATATTCCCTTGCTACCCAAGTGATCAATATAAACAAGGGTGATGAAAGAAAAGAATATGGTTGAGTGTGAATGGAATGAGGGAAAAGGTTCTGCCCTCATAACTTTGTCTGCTACAATATGTACCGATTCTCATCAACTGTTTCAAATGTAGCCAAATGCTCAATTGTTCTGTTCTGGGTATCCAAAGTATTTATCTTAATCGAAAGAAAACTATCAGGTGTGAATCTTCAGGTGACCCCAATTTAACTAATACAGTTTATTTAAATAACTGAAAATCATACTCTTGTATTTTAGTTTTAAATTCTGACTAAATGGAAAGGAACAAGTCATGAGAAAACCATACAGTTTAATTTCTCCTATTGCTAACCATGCTAAATCCTGCTATACTCTAGGACTAACTTTTTAGGGAACAAAAAATATCTTTTAAAAAACACAACATAGTTTTCTGTTAAAGGAAAAAGGAAGCAAGTTCATCAAAAGAAACGCACACAAGCCCATAATAATAATAAAAACAACAACAAAAGGTCACATCTCTTGGATCCATAACTATACTACGCCAATATATTACGACATCCTAGCTTCTTGGAAAGAATTCAATGTGTATGAAGGCCAACACCAGCTAAGAAACTGGCAGCTGTGACTTCACATTGTGAACAGATAATAACAACATTTGCTTATCCCAGGTCCTTGTGAAGGCCTTGATAGGTGGATAAAAATGCCAAATCAAGTCTAAACATCTGGCTGACTGTGCGACCAATCATAATATAATGGGAAATCATGGACAAGTTAAAAATATGATTAATGAAGAATACATCCAAAGAGTGAGAAATCTGCTAAAGACAAAATTGAATAGTGTTAACACCATCAAAGACATGGTCCATACCTGTGATATAAGGCACAGCTGGAATTATTTAACTGGACACAAGCTTAACTAAGCTTAATAGTTTGGACTGAAAAACAAGAACACTGATGAATATTCATTATGCATTATATCCCTGTAGTGATATCGATAGATTATATACCTGCTCCAGAGAAATAGAGGCAGAGGTTTATTTCAGGTCAAACAAACTGTTGAAGAAGAAAAATGTGCCTTGGCTGATTATATAAAACACAACCAAGGACAAGCATTGGTGCAAGTTAAAAATTGGAAAACTTCCTGAATGTACACAAAACAAAACATGAATATTGAAATAATGTAATAAAAACACAGACAGAATGCTGGAAAGGAGAAACATTACATGTTCAATTTCTACAAAAGATCAAGGGGAAAGTAGATAAAGATAAAACCTGACAATGGTGTACAACTGGAAGCCATTCTTTAAAAAGAAAAAGAAAAGAAACTGAAGGCTTGATTTTGGCTGCTTAAGAGCAGGCTATTAAAATGAATGCAATCAAGACCAGAATTGAAAAATAATCAAATGATTCAAAATGCAGATTGTGCAAAGAAGCAGTAGAAATAGTAAATCCTATATTCAGCTCATGCAAGAGGATTGCACAAATTGATTATAAAAAACAATAACATAACACACTTGCTAAAATTATTCACTGGAACATCTGTAAAAATTATCACATGCCAGTAATGAAAAAATAGGATAGTTGAAAATGTAGTAAAAAATGAGGAGATTAAAATATTGTGAAATTTCCAAATATAAATGAACAAAATCTTGGTTCATAATACATCAGATTTACTGTGATTAAAAAGAAGAAAATATGGATAACTCATGTGGCAATACCAGGGGATAGTAGAATAGAAGACAAAGGACAAGAAGATCATAAAGTATTAAGATCTAAAAATTGAAGCTGAAAGATTATGGCACAAATCAGCCATGGTGGTCCCAGTGGTTATCAGCACAATGAGTGCCATACCAAAAAAATCTTGAAACACTTAGAAAAGTTGCACATTGTCAACATTTCCATTTGTCAATTATAAAAGGCCCCACTACTTGAATCCACACTACACCAATACATTACAACATCCTAGATTATTGGGAAGCATAGGAAGCACACCACCAGCTAAAGAATTGGTAACTGAGGTTCACATTATTGTGTATATAAAAATAATCCCTAATCATACTTGAGACTACAAGCAATGTTCTCAGAATCCCGGTTCCAAATTAATTTTAAATTTAATCTGCTCAAAATAAATGGTGTGAACGAAAAAGAATGCCTCTGTTAGGTCGGAACTTACTTATGTTACACTTACTGTATTTAGAAAATATATGTTTTTCCCATAGTAACACATCATTCCCAACCAGGACGAACATGGCAATTAGGATACTTCGATGTGCTTTTTGAACCCCTGGGTTAGGAATACTAGTATAGATCATTTTCTTCTTCTTTGGTTCTTGCAAGATAGGAAGAGTTCTCAGAACAGATTTCCAGAGACATTGAATATTGTTTTTACATATGAAACTGCAGCAAGATTATTGCATGCACACAAATAGAAAGAACTGGCAATACCTACAAGGTAGGAATGGTTGGTGAAGAAGACAGAACTTGTCAAAATGGTTTGTTTCGTTAGAAAAGAGACAGTATCTACATTTATGGATGACTGAAGATCCCTTATGGACTTTTTGCATAAAAAAGAATAAACATGCTTTATGGTTTTGATGATTATACAAAGATTATAGAAAGAAGAGAGGCATGATGTAACTTTAGAGAGAGGGTTTAAAATGTAATTAATTGTATTTATAACTACTGTGTAGATCAGGAGCCACATCTTTATAATTTTATTTCTTTTTTTCCTTTTTGTTTTTCTTCTACTTTTTTCTTTCTGCTTTCAGCTTTTTTTCTTTTCCCCCTTTATCTTTCTTTTCTTGTTCTACTTTAATATATATTAGTTCTTATTGTTAAAATTTCCAATAAAAATTATTTTTAAAATTGAAAACCTTATTTTTATTTTAAAATTATTATACATAAACACATACACATACAGAACAGACATCTTTTATAATTACTCTGTAAATGATAATGTATTTTGGTGAAGTTAGCTGGTATGATGGTAAGAGTAACAGTAGTACTAATAATAGTACCTATTATACTATTCCTTTTCAGAATAAGCAATGTTATGCAAAGTGTAGAAAAGGTAAAAAAAACAACACCAAATAAATGAAAGGCATGATCAATAACAAAGAATATATAGCTAAACTTAATTTACACTTACACTTTTTTATTTATTTATAATATTTAGAGACCACTCATGTTTCTCATGGAATACCTCGTTCACTATATCTCATCCTGCTTATTTAACTTTGCAAACAATCTTTGCTGCCACCATGGCATTACTTGCATATGTTAAGTATACTTATATACACACCCACAATCAAAACATTTCTAAGAATTTCTTATATATTTATCTATAAATACCTAAACAATCCAGGATATCATATATGCTGGTCTTATTAGCTTCTCACTGTTGAACTATTTCTAAGCGTTTTGTTTATTCTTATAGATGCTTTATCTTCTCTTATCATATTCAGAAATCAACTTTCAGCTCCATAATCACGCAACACATCCTGTACTTCAAGTCTACTCATTTTATCATGCATGTCTCTAAATCAACAAACATATAGTAAACTCTCTTTCTCCCATTCATGTATTTCTCAGAAATAATAATGATGAAAATAACTCCTAAATTAACTTGATAAAATATCAATTTATTTCACCAGAACCATTGTCCTTTCTACACTTAACAAAATGCTAAGGTTGATAAACCAAAATAAAGTCTATAACATCCAGTTAGAATTTAGCTTTGAAAAAACTAGCTCAAGATTATCTAATATCAAAACATGGCAATATTCCACTGATGCACTTACACACACACACAAAGTGGCAACGTTCTTCTGTATATGGTAACAGAACCTCCAAAGTACCATTAGATAATCTGAAACTTCATCTACCAAACTGACATGATAAAAATAGCTTACCAACCCCTTGAAGTCTCAATAGACCATTTGATATAGCAGTATAGCATTAGCAAAGCCAAGTAGACATCAACTCTTAAAATAAACAACTCTCCAGTGAAGACCAGGAGTCTGTCACACCCTATATCACCATAGATGAAATGACTTGAGAACCACCTGAAGGAACATACAGAAGGCTATTTTAGACCAAGAGCAGCATGTAAGTTATGCATTGGCCAACATCATCTGCTTTCACAATATGCACTACAGATTAACCGAACAGTAGTTATCATGATTTTAATGTCCTAGCTGCCAGCTTCTAAGAAGAAAATATAAGAAACATCAACTCGATGAAAACATTGGTGCTACTGAAATATCCAGTAACCAAGCTTTCTATTCTAGAAAATTCCATTTCTCCTAACAATTGGGGGGTCACAGATTGAAATGGTAGACCTAAAGTAGTCTCTTTTCTATGTAAAACTTTCTTAATTTTTTAAGGATCACGATAACTTATAAAACAAGTAACGTAAATTAAATGAAAGAATTAAGAAGCAATTAAGTTAAATTTCCTCATATTCAAACCCATCTTTGCCAGAAATGTCATAGTGTTATGCTCATTCAGCGTCCTCCGTGGTATGGATTTTCACTTTAGACCATTCACTGTCATGATCTACAAGTCATGAACAACATATTATCTCCTCTATCTCATTCCTTTGTACCAAATGCAGAAATAATTTCAGTTGAAACTATTTTATAATATATTTAAGAAAAAAACCCAACACATAAAATAAAGCCCCCCCCCATAAAACTAAATACTAATTAGTGATAAATGAAGATATAGCATGAAAAAGAGAAACTTCAACTATACATACTATACCATCAATTTCTTACCCCACTGTGTTTCAAATAATATTGACCTTGTACATCTCCATAATCACCCAACCAGCATAACCACATTGCCATCTCAACTTGAGGAAGTCAGCAATAATGAAAAGGCAATAATATGTAGTCTTACGTTATCTGATGTTGTTAACTGGACTTCACTTGTTTCACCAAAAGTAAACCTAAAATACAGATGTGGCCTCCAGGCCATGAACTCCTATAGGTTACTCAGAAAGCAAGGGCAAGCCACTTCTGAAAAATGTTGCCAAGAAAACTTCAAAGACTAATCCAGGCAATCACCAGAAATCAGCACTGACTCAAAGGCATCAAATTAAGAGTTTCTAGATACAGCTGATGATTTTCTTACGTCTGCATTCTAAAACAAGACAACATTGCTTCCAGGAATACTCGCAGCACTTTCCTTCCCTTTTCAGAGCATGTACTGCATTTTCAGAATTACAGCTCACTTAAAAATCTTTGCATAAATTGCAAAGGCTCCTTGAAAAATAATCACATCATCCCCTTAGAGGCAGCTCATCAGTGACATCACCAATGCACCTTAGAGAAAGGTGGGATTGCTCATTTTCCCTCATATGTTAAGATGTACAAACAAAGGTCTTGCCAAATAGGGTTAATGTGATCGATTCAATAGATAACTTGGTTTAAAGGATTTCAGAGGGAAATCTGGAAGACAAGATACTTGAAAAGCTTTGTCTGTCACTTCCATTTTTGCTGTATGGGTAGAGCAGTTTCACCTGCAGGATGCTAAAGCATATGATTAATGGACTTTCCAATTGCACACTAAAGCAATGCCTTCAATGAACTAGGTTAATTTTGAAGCGGTGAAATATTTTATTTTCTGGCCTACTACTGCAGCTAAGCCTTGAAATTCGCACTTGAGGTTAGAGTGCCTTTTCATGTCTGTTATGGACTATTGGCTAATATCCATCCCTGAACAATATGATTTGGCTGATCTCGGATATAAAATGGGTAAAGATAATCAGTATCTCTAGCCAAGTGGATCTGGCAACAAGCCATTTTGGAAAAGCAGAACACCATATCCAAACAGTGTTTGAAAAAACCTCTAGGAAAAAGTTGCTGCTTACCAGTTGCGTAAGAGCTCAAAATCTTAATGTTCCCAAATGGCATCCCTATCTTGGCCACAATCTCTAGATACGACACAGAACATTTTTATAGGCACTCTTTTCCTATTAATACCACAACTATAATTATGACTTCACAGAAAGCATGAGAGTTATACTCACATTGCAGCTTCTTCCATAATCACAAACTCTAGATCTTAGTTCACAGCTTAAATCTCCTAACTCTTTACCAACAAGACAGCTTATTTTTCTGTTCAACTGCCAACAGCTGTCAAAAATATCATGGAACCAGACAGTGTCCACATATGACATTTCCAATTTTAGTACCAAATGGTCTTCTCATTTGAAGTCTACTGATTCTACTTCTGCAGAATCTTTCATAAAAGTCTACCTTCTTTTATAGTGCATGATTAATTACCCAGTCTCTTTCTCTAACACAGATAGCTTTGTTACCAGAGATTTTCCACTACATATTGCTTATGGAATGTTTTAACCTACTTTGTGCTTGCTTAACAGCTCTGCCTGCCTTCTGCTTCAGTGTCTCCTGTTTCCGCTTCCTGACAGCGATCATTGCATCTTTGAAAGCCAACCCTATAAGCTGACATTCCAGTTTTTAGGTTCCTTCTAATACTTTCCATTAATAATAGTCATGCAGTGGGTTTAAACATCACCTATCTTCATTTTCAAGACAGTTTAGATGCTTCGGGTGTCGGATGGCTTTACAGGATGTCAGTCTCAGAAGACTGTTATGTCACAGGTAATTCCTTTCCCTTGATAATTACTAAGTAATTAACTGTAATATAAAGTGGTAAAGAGAGAAAAGGAGGCAGCAAGATGGGAAATACACAGCAAGCTCTTCCTTCCATTGAGCATTTAAATAAAAACTTTACAGACCAACCTAGTACTGAGAAATATTGAGGAACTAAAGAGTTTCTTGGCTAAAGCTGATCCAATTCACTTTCACTTTTTTTATGACACTATGAGACATTTGTTCCCTTGAAGCCTTTTGGAGCAGATTGCCTTAATTCCCTATCTACCAATTTATTTATTTTTTAAAAAAGGATATTAATGCTGAACTACATGGCAAACCCACAGTAAGAATTCTTAATGTATGCAAATCACTCTGAATGCTTTAAAGGAAAATATTAAGTAATAAACATGACTGTCTTGATTTTACACTGCTTACAAAACCTTTATAGCTTATGATTATGATTTCGGGAATAATTTCCCATATACTCATTCCTAGTGAAGTTTCAAAAAATTGACTTTAACTACTCCACAAGTTTTGTCCCCGATGAATTATTCTTCAGTAGCAAAGTATTTCATTCCCCTAATCAAAAACATTGTTTTGTTCCTTTACTAATCACTTGCACGTTCCCTCACAAAACAATGGAGCTTTTTAGAACATTTACAACTTCTGGGAAAGGTTTTTCTCTTCTTGGAGCACGAAGAGGCCACCAGGTCACCTCATAAAAATCTCTCCTCCAATCCAATGTATATGTTTGGTTTACCCCCTTCTATCACATGGCTCGAAGCTGTGTATTAAAAAAACAATGTTTATCTGGTTTGCCACAAAAACATACAGAAACCAGTGGAAACAATTACTTGCTCTTTGCTACAGAACTGTTGATGAGATTCAGCCAAGCAAACGGGAGCATTTCCCCAAACACTTAACATGAACTGAATGCCATAGCACAGGACGGTGAACAAATAAAGTGGCACCTAGTTCATGCTGTATAGATGGACTGCTGACACCATGGCTATCCATATGTGGACACCAGTGGGTTAATATTTCAAAATTTATTATGACAGGGTCCATAAATTTTTTAAAAATCCAGCTAGGAACCTTTTCTTTGCACGAAATATAAATTAATTGAACAGTGATCAGTTACTCACTTCATCATTGCTATAGGATACCACCATATCTACCCCATATAAATAATGCCAATTATATTCTTGAATATTATTTCAAACCCATTTTTCATCTTTAAAAGCTTAACGACCACATAAAGATATGAAAAAAATTAGCACTATTCTTCAGTCTTCAATTATATTTAGCCCAACATAGGAGTCCC
Organism: Arizona elegans; assembly: GCA_022577455.1. Classification (NCBI taxonomy): domain Eukaryota; kingdom Metazoa; phylum Chordata; class Lepidosauria; order Squamata; family Colubridae; genus Arizona; species Arizona elegans. The sequence continues at coordinate 5,189,154 of JAKOOJ010000008.1, read as the reverse complement.
AATTAACCCTGATTATGCCCTATTAAAATTAAAGTTTCAGAAATATGTCTTATCAGGTATAATATGTCGTAGTTCCAGTCCAATAAAATATTGGACTGTTCCTATACAGGTAGTCCACAACTTACAACCATTTATTTAGCGGCCATTCAAACTTAAAAACAGGGCTGAAAAGTGGCCTTACTACCAGTCCTTGCACTTATGACCATCTCAGCATCCCTGCAGTCACATGAATAAAATTCAGGCCTTTGATAAACTAGCATGGTTTTATGATGGTTGTAGCATCTTGGGGTCACGTGATCACCATCTGAGACCTCCCCAGCAGGCTTCTGACAAACAAAGTCAATGAGGCAAGCCAAATTCACCTGATGACTGCATGATTTATTTATTTATTTATTGGTTCGATTTATATGCCGCCCTTCTCCGGAGTCTCAGGGCGGCTTACAATACGTTAAGCATTAGCCTTCATACTTTTGTATATACCTGCTTAGTAGGGCGTTCGCCCCCCCCCCAAGCGGTGTTCTTTTTTATACAAAGTCATCTTATTGCCCCCATAATCTGGGTCCTCATTTTACCTACCTCAAAAGAATGGAAGGCTGAGTCAACCTTGAGCCTGGTGAGATTTGAACTTGCAGTAATTGCAGGCAGCTTGTGCTAGTTAACAGCACTTTAGTCTGCTGCGCCACCAAGGCTCTGATTCATTTAATGACTGATTTGTTTAATGACCATGGGAAAAAAAGTCATGAACTAGGGTCTGACTGAATTAACAACCATCTCACGTAGTAACAAAAGTTCTAGTCCAATTGTAAGTTGAGGACTACCTGTAATCTGTACTTATGGAATGAGCCCAACTTTTGTTGATTTGGAATAGGGATCAAAATCTCATCTGGAGGGAGGAATATAATTTCAATATAGCTAGAATAAATTTCAGGGGTAGCTAAATGAACAGACTAAGCAACGAAGCAGAATCAATCAGTTGGCTACTTTTTGAATAGAAAAGAATGCTCTTAAATTTCCCTGGCTTAAGACACTTTAAATGTTATGAAATTATAACAGATCCTCTTGTTATAAAGTAGCACATAAATCAAACCATCTTATTCTAAATCAAATTTCTAAAGATAACCTGTCCCGTTTCATAGTGCTTACAGGATAGCCTTTCATAAGTTACAGGAAACATCCAACATCTCATGTTAGTTAGGGCTGTGAGGGCCACATGTGATCCATCTGGGCTTGCTAGCTAGTAAACATTTATAGGCCAAACAATAAGAAACCAAGGGTCAGATCGCTATATTTCCTGGGAGAAACCTCAGGGTGCCTTGAAAACTTTCTGATGTCTCCTAGAAGAAAAATCCTTCGGTGAACAAGAATAATTGTTCACAGCAGTAAATTAATGCTGGAATCACTTGTCTCTATTGGCCAGGGAACAAAATATATCAATTATAATAAGAAAAGTATTGGGCATAATTTCCACCCAAAAATAAATGTGTGCAGGTACACCTTTTCATGCTCAACTTAGATCATAAAGAACGTTGAAGAGTTTTTGTTTTTCAAAAGCATACTTCCCATGATCTAAATTATAACATAGCTCCCCTATTTTCTAATTCCTTATGTTTGGAAGTGAAGACGGTAGCATAAAAATGATTCAGAGACCATTTTGAGAGACGAAGGAAAGAAATCATTCAAATGCACCTCTGAAATTGTGTTCTTTCAAGCAACACGACTGTCAACGTTGTGATAATTACCTTCTGTCTCCCTTTCTCTTCCTCCTCCTCTCAGCATTGGCATACAAACTATGCTATTTTAACTTCTTTCCTGTTCTCCCAGTTCTTCTGGAACATTTTATTTTCAACAGTAAACTCATCTGGAATATTGCCATGGTGAGGTTCATCCATTGCAATGTTAACTGTGACTTTCCCAACAGCAGATATCACCTTTATGTTTCTCGGTGTCCCAAACAGCTTGCTTTTTTAAACAATGGGGGAAATTGTACGGTTTTAATTCTAACTTTTCAACGACGACTAAAAGCTCACTTCTAGGACATAAGAAGATATTTTTAAATCTTTCTAAAAAGCAGAAGACCTGTAAGACCACGATAAACAATCGCAACAAAGTAGACATGATTTCATAAAACTTGCTAATTTTTCGAGAATGGGCCACTTTCATAACTCATATCAGAGCATCAAGAAATTCATTAGTACTCTCATATACAAAAACCAGCTTCAAGGCAGCCACATTTCCAAAAACATCCAAAACATATGGTGTGAAAAGCCACCTCTAGTTATTTATAGAAGCAGATCATCTAAAGTTGTTGCAGTCTTTTGCTATAGATAATATTTGTGCATGTTCTATGTTCTACTTCTTAAATACATATCTATGCTTTCCAAGCAATTCATTGTAATATATTTCTAGATTTATATTGCAGTCTAAATCTTCCAAGTACAATTGCTGCCACCTCTTGCAATTAAGAATTTCTTAAATGCTCTCTCATTTCAGGAGCTTTGGGATTAACCATAGCTTTGACAAAAGCCCAAACAGATGAGAAATTGCTGTTCTTTTTCATGCAAGAGGCTGAAATACTTTTTGAAAAAGTAAACCATCATAACCAGTATGTCCATTAAGTGGTGAAACAAGGTCTTATCCATCTAATATGTACACACTGACCTTATCTTGCTAGTATGTCCACAGTGACATTATCCCAAGGTTGTTACTAGAGTGCACCAAGATTCCTTAATATATCTTCTATTAATCTGACAGGTTATAGAAGATCCCAAAAATTATAATCCTAGATTAGGGAAACTGCAGCTTTCCAAATAGTACTGAATACAACTTTGCAGCATTGTAGCATTGGCCATGGTGGGAGTAGTCATTGAGAAACTGTCCTGAAAGTGGACAGGATTTACTAACAGCAGTACCTTCCACCCAATTCAAGAAGTATAGCAATAGCACTATCATTTAGATTTATATACCATTTCACAGTGCTTTATAACCTTCTTTAAGCAGTTTACAGAGTCAGTATCTTTCCTCCAACAATCTGAGTCCTCATTTTACTAAACTTGGAAGGATGGAAGGCTGAGTCAATCTTGAGCCAGTGGAATCAAATTGCTGACAGCTGGCAGAATTGACCTGCAATATTGCATTTTAACCACTGCGCCACCACAGAAGAACACCATGGAAATTGATTGATTTTTCTGCCACCTTGCATGCAAAAGTGGAATACTTTTTCATATTTAATATAAAGATCAACAGCGGTGACTCCGATAGCAGAAGTTGGAAAATACTTTTCTGCAACTCAGTCTTATGGTAGAAATCAACACTGAGTAGTAGCAAGGAAGGTAGTCTTCAAATCAAGAGGGATTACTGCAATTGTTGGAATATTTTCCAGAAATAGATTGAAAATCTAGCTAATTAACATATTTTTCAAAATCTTCAAAATTAACATAACAAAGGAGGACTTTCCTAGCATATCAATGCAAAATGATCTTCCCTAACAACTTATCCCAACAAGGTGTTATCCAGATGTGTTGGAATTCAACACTCACATTTTCTAGGGAAGGCTGTTCTATATATTCCTACTATTTCAGTATGAGTTTTCAACTCTTAGTTAAAATGTACATAAACAGACCTTCCACTCACTTCCTCCAAGTTTGATCAAATCAATCAATAAATATCAAAAATCATATTGTGCAGTTCGACTGATGGTGCCAGTTGGTCAGAAAGGCAAAATATTAACATCTGCATCCTACACTTTAGAAATTTAACTCAAGACAAGTGTTATCCCAAAAGAGAACTGTTATACAAGTTGCTAAGAATGAAATTAATGCTTTTTTGAAAAGCATCCATAAACGTACTACTGTAGAATGTAGAAATGTATGTCAATCAGTACTGCACTTCTTAAAGGATGTGAATGCTTTGGACCTCACAAATCTACATTTATCTATCTATTTATTTATTTATTTATTGCTTTCCCCGTAAGATTCCTTCCTATCCCCAAAATATATATGCAACAGTTAAAGGACAGATGGTGGTTTAGGTAACAGCAGAGATGCTATGTTCGCACAAGAGGTTAAGGTATTTTTCCCCTACCAATTTTCAAAGTGTGCAGAACTCTATCCTTTTTCTCTCAACTAAGAATATCTATTCCACTCTCCCACTAAGAATATCGGTTTCACAAAATATTTTTGTTTCTTGTCAGCCTTAGCTAAAATTTTATACTTGGATCACAATTATTCAATTATGCCTTTCTCGTAGTTAAATGTATTGATGGTTTGCAAGTAAGTGCTACAAAGGAATAACTGAATATATATATTCCAGTGTATCTAGTACATTTTTACCATTAGCCGTCACCATAAGAGTCCATCCCTTCAACTATAAAAAATAACTTATTTTTCTATATTGCAATGTCAAATGAGAAGGCAATGCAGCATACTTTAATAAATTAAGGTAAGAGTTGAATTAAAACATTCCAACTGGGGATAAAATTATAAAATTTTATTAGAATTGTTTTAATAATGCAGGGAGGCTATTATAAAGAATTGAAATTAGGGAGCAATTCTGTCGATTTTTAAAGAATTTATCAGATTGTTATACATTTTTTTTCATTTCAAAAATTTGCAAATGTTTGAATAAACAACAAATGTTTAACACCTCTTTAACTCAACATTAAGAGAAATTATCTTGCCCTCAAATCTTTATTTTCACCATCTTTGCAATCATTTAGACCCTAATGCATAAAATATGCAAGATTCCTTGCTTCTTCTTGTTTATATGGGAGATTATCTAGACTCCATTTTAATGGAATCATTAAGAAAAACAGATACTATAGATGGGTGTTGAAAAACTACAGAGGCTTATTGTAGGAGGTTGCATCTTAAGCGGGAATTTGCCATATTTTATATTATTTGATCCAAGAACAAAAAGAAAGGGAATATAATTTATAGCACTCACATACATTCTAAATGACCCTTTTTGCTGTCATTCCTCCTACTGTACTTTAAAAAAAATAGAACTTCAAGAAAGTACACTTTTATCCATTCTGATATTTATTCATTATTCATATATCAAATTCCTCATTATAGAGAGTTCTTTACTATAGAATAACATTCTATAATAATACAACATTCTATAATAGCATGCTATTAAGGAATAACATCTACGCTTTTTCAGAGGACCAAAAAGTTGACATATCTATGTTTTTATTTTAGTTTTGAGGCCATCCAACTCCACAGCTACTCTGGCCACCACAATAAAAAAAAATTAGAAATAAAATAAAATAAAATAATGTATGGTAAAGAAAAAGAATACAGCTGCCTGAAAGACAAAACCAAAAATCAAAGGACTCAATCATCATATAGCCTAAGGCCAAAATTAGAAGAAAGAGATAAATTCCAACATATATGAATGTGTGCATGTATTTTCATCTAGGTGACTGCAATGTCTTTAAGATGGAAATGGATGAAACATCCCAATCACATGACATCAAAGGAAAGAAACCCACACTCAATTTAAGTCAAGAATGAAGAGCTCTTAAATACTTCACAGTTTCCTAATAGAGTACAATTGGAATATTTGCTTGTGCAAGCAAAGAAAACTGCTAAATTCCTGCTAGAAGTTGTTTTTAAGTAGTTTTAATGGGAAGAAACATAAGGCTCTTTCCCTTTTTTAAAGTACACCCATCATTGACTACAAATGGTGTTTCATTTAAAATCTGTCATGCAAATGATCTTTATATTTTTATACCAATTTTCTTGAATGCCTACAAAAGAATGCCTTTAAGTGACGTCTGATCTATCTTTACCTTAAAGTGAGATTAAAAGTATATGTAATTTTGTGTAATATTAAAAGGGTACATTTTCTTATAAGTAGAAGCTGAGTATGAATAAATCCGTCACAGAAAGGGAAAAAAAGGAAGTAATCTTTTTAAATAAATCAAGAACAGATATATTAATTGGCATAGATTCACCCCAGTGTATCTCTTTTGACTTGGCACAGTATGTGAACCCAAATACTATAAGTGTTTCAATAAACTATGATTAAAATAAATGATGATATCAATTATGGTGCCCCCTAGCCTAGGTGTAAATTCAAGGACATCCACAGAACAGGCCCTCCCACAGACCCATCATATCATAGATTAAAGTTTAAGCATAAAGTTCAGATAATAATGTGCTTTGTTTCAAGGATGGCTCAATGAACATGAATCTCATAAGCTTGGGAAGAAAACAGAATCAAAAGTTACCTATTTATAATCAAGAGTTGTACAAGAGTTTTTAGAATATTGTTTTGTCAGTTTACTAGCTACAATTATACTGACAAGGTGAATGAGCCATTATTTTCTCATGACTTCCAGCTATCAGTGGCATCCACAGAAATCTATCTGGCAGCGTTACCTGGTGTGGTTTTACTGCTCATTAGGGAACCCCAAATTCTTTTAAACATGTCAAATATTTTGGTTAACTTATTTTCAGTAGTTTACTGTTGAAATTTTATTGATTTTTGAAAGAGGGATTTAACCTCATAAGGAAATTCTCATGGTCATTAGTTCTAGAGAATTTAAAATATAAAGTTAAATGTTACATATACTGCTACATATTTTTCTTCCACACAGACCTTAAAGTAGTCCAAATAAAACTTTGATGTATATATGGAGGGCGAGAACTTCATGTTTTGCCTGAATTGCCGTACTGTAAAAAAAACCTTGGAAACCCATTATTACTTATCAACTGAGTTCATAATCTAGATTAAAGACATTTTAAATGATGTAGATGAGTGTAAAAAAATTAATCCTAGATCTACACAACTCAGTGGGATTTAGTCCTGGATACAGATTTACTGAAACAAATAGATTTAAATATATTCAATATGATTGAATTCACATGAAATGTCACCATTTGTAAGAGTCAGAACTGAGGGTTTACTCTTTATCACAAATGAATCCATAAGGTGCCTCATGGAATTTCAGGAAAACTAACAATGGCCCATTTAGATTTTTTTAAAAAACCAGCAACAATACCAAGAGTAGCTGTAATAAGATATACAGGCCCAAATTACAATGGTTCCAGAAGGCAGCCTACTATCATGGTTCCCAAATTGGAATGATCACTGCAAGATCATCTCGAGGTTTGATTGACATTGATTCTCATGTCATACTGAGGAAGAACACTGCCAGCCTCATCAGATACACTAACTATTCCTTTTCTTTAAAAATCCAGACTTGTCTTTGATCAACTGAATCACAGTCACTTGAATGCCATTAAGTTCAACCAAAAAAGAAAGAAAGAAAGAATAAAAAGGCTTAGTTTCAAAATGAAACTATAAGAGACAGGGAAGAAAACACGTCCTTTTAGAAGATAGGTCTCTTTCTTTCTTTTTTTCTTTCTTTCTCCGTCTCTTTCTCTGACTGTCTCTGGAGATTCTATGAAAAGAATCTATGAAACTTCCTCAAATCATCCATTTCCTGGAGGCAGAAAGAGAAGAGACATCAAAAAACGTTGCTCGCTGAAGGAAAAATCTTGTCAAAGCCAGGCTTTGCCAACAAACCTTCAGAGAAAAAAAATGGAGAAACATCCATAATTGCATGAGCACTTCCCATCTCAGCTTTGTCTGGTGGTTAAAAGCCTGTCCTTGCTCTCCCTCTCCTCCATTTTCTGGTGGAGCTAGAGAACATGACATGGCTTACCTGACTCAGATCACAGCCCTCTGTCCAACTATTCATTTCCTCTTAGGCATGCAAGTAGCTTCATGAGACAAACAGCCATGCATACAAAGCAACAGCAGAAAGCAACTCCATATCTCGCCACCTTCCTCCCCTCCCCTTTACCAGAAGGTCCTTCCAAAACCAAGAGGAGAAAACTTTCTCCAGGGTACAAAAGGAACAGATCTCAAGGATCTCCAAGAAGAGATTCCTCCCACCACCCACCTCTGCTCCCCTCCCCCAGAAACTACCAAGCTTAAGAAAGAAAGGAGATCTTTCCAAGAGAGGGGGGAAAAAGAGAGGAGAAAGACGGTGTATGTGTTGGTGTGTGTGTGTGCGGGAAAGAGAAGTAGCTTTGTATTTTGGAATCTGGACTGGAACCAACGCAGACAGCTTGCAAATGGAGGACAAGGAGATAAAGAAAGAAAGGGGGGAATGAAGGAGATGGGGGGGATGGAGAAGCTCAGCTGCTTCTCATTCCCTAGAAAGCCATAGACACCACGGAACTGAACAAAAAGTGAAGGTCTCTGTCCTCCCCCCCTTTTTCCCCCCTTCTTTCTTCTCTCCCCTTCTGTCTCTCAAAGGAAAGAGCAGGACGTGTGTAATGGCTTCTCTCCAGCTTAACCGCTGTTCTCCTCCAACCCTTTCAGAAACCGCAGCCAAAGGGAAGACCCTCACTATATCAACTTCAGGAAAGACGGGAGCTCTCGTGTGTACACACATACACACGCATATATATATACATACATATACACACATATATACATATATCCACACCGGTTGTAGGAGAGGAGGGGGGGGCAGTATACCTGCCTGAGAGAGGGACCAGATTTGCAAGGAGAGGTGGAGGATCAGAGAGAGAGAGAAAGAGAAAGCAAAGAAAGAAAAAGAAAGAAAGAGGTCACCACATAGCTGGGTCGAGTCAGCTCGGAGCTCTGGTTTTTTTTCCCCACCTCTCCCGCCAGTGATCCAATCACTTCCCCACATCCAACCCCCCAACTGCCCCCACACACTTCTGAGCTCCGCTCCTCTCACTTATCTCTCCCTCCCCCCCCACACCACCTTAATGCAAGAACAACAAAAAATTAATTAACTGCCTTCCTCCTCCTCCTCCTCCTCCTCCCACCACCGGCTCTTCCACTACCACCTCCTCCTCCTCTCCTCCTCCCCCATTAAGAGACAAGAGACTTCTTCTAACAAAACCATCGTTTCCCACCACTACTTCGGGTCGCCCCCCCCTCCCCCCGACACACACACACACACACACACACCCTTTCTTCTTCTGCTTCTTCTTCTTCTGGCTTGCCGGAATGAATGGATCAGTGGCTTTGAGAGGAGATCTATCTCCCTATCTTTTCTAAGGTGGTGGGACAGCCAAAAGAAGGCTTTTTCTTCCCCGTTCCCATAGTTTAGACCCGCGATGGGCTTTAATTGCAAGAACTTACAGTGGGAAGGTCCTGGCGCTGGCGTTGGTCGCTTTCCACGGGTCTCCTTTCTCTCCTTCTCCTGCTTGCAATTGTTGTGGAAGTTGTTTTTGCTAGACTCATGTGCTCCTTGCCAGGTCTCAGCAATGGAGAATCGCCATCTTTTTCCCTGCTTTTCCCCCCCTCTCCCTCTCTCTTTCTCTCTCTCTCTCTCTCTCCCTTACTGGTTTGCTGCAGCTGCAGATGACCTGAGATATCCGTCTCTCTCTCTCCTTCGCTTTCTCTCTCTCTCTCTCTCTCTCTCTCTCTCTCTCTCAACCTTCTGTGTGTCTCTCTCTGAATAATGAGCAACCAGAGGGAGCGAGAGAAGGAGAGAGAGAAGACAATCTCCTTGCCTACCACACAAAACGCAAGAGCACCAGGGGGTGCAAGAAGGCTTTCTAACAACAACAACGTGGAGGGGGGGAGAGAGAGAGAGAGAGAGAGAGAGAGAAAGAAGAGAGAGAAAAAAGGGGGGTGAAGGCAAGAGAATAAGAGGAGGGGGAAAGTAAGCTAGAGATGGTGATGGTGGAGGAGGTGGTGGAGGAGATGGTGTTGATGAAGAAGATGAGAGAAGAGGAAGATGGTTACAAACTTGAGTCCTCTGGGAATTTGATTTCTGAGGCACTCCCCGGCTTCCTGAGGTTGGGAGAGCTCAAAAAAAAAATTGGGGAAAAAAAGCGCGACCTGGAGAGGTTTCCCAATTCTAAGCTGTTGCTTGTAAACTCCAACCCTCGTTAAATCTTGGAGATGCTGAGAGAAAGCCCCTTCTCTACGCTGCTGGGTCACCAGAGCCTTTGCCACCAGACCTGACAAGTTCTAATAAAATCTGTACCACCGGGCTTGAGCGCCTCCAGAGATGCGCCTTGTTGTCTGTCCCCTAAGCTGATCCCTGAGATGCGTCCATCTAGAAGAGGCTTAGTCTTTTTCCTTCTTCTTCTTTTTTTCCCCCTTCCCCTGAGCAGCGTGAAAGAACACAAATGGAACTGGAGGTTGCAAAGTGTATCTTAAAAGAAAAAAAATAATAATAAAAAGGAAAAGGAAAGCTCAGATCTACCACGTGGTTGATTTTAATCCCCCTCCCTCCTCTTTTAGCTTGCGTTTGAGGGTGAGGGGAGAAAAAGGACTCAAATTGTCCATTTCTAGCACGTATTTTGAAGTCTTCTCCCGGAAATAAAGACTCTTTGTCGTTTGATTTCTTCTGCTAGCATGTGTGTGCGTGAGCGTGCGTGTCTATGTATATACATGTATGTGTGTGTAATATATACTCAACAGAGACACACAAAAGGAGAAAGCTTGAAGCACACAGGAGTAAATGCTTCTGCTTCCTTAGAAAGGTCTGTGCAGTGTTTTGACTACCACAGGATCCTACTTTAAAATTAAAATTAAAAATAAAACTTTGGTGCCATCTTCCCCCTCCCTTCCCTCTCCTTGTCTGCACTTCTCTGGCTGACTATAATAGGCGCAAGCTATGGAAAGTGACAATCAAGATTGCCAATGATAAGGTGTCATCACCTTGAAGACAAAAGAGAGAGGGGGGGGGAAATGAAGATATTATATCATTGATCTTTATTTTTCCAGGAAATCATTGTGAACCCTTCCTGCAAATAATATGTGTGCGTAGGATTCTCTCTCTCTCTCCTCCCCCCCTTCTAGTTGCATCTTTCATGCCAAATTTAATACCTTTCAGATTTTAATCTAGTACTGGGGTTGGGGAGAGAAGGGTAGAAGGGAGATGAAGTTAACATTGCAAAAAAAAAAAAAATCAATAAACACTGTAGTGAAGAGGAAAGCAATTTGAAATGGAAGACATGACACTCCTGATATTTCTCTGTTTCTCTAGTCCTTCAACTAGTCTCTCTGGAGTAAAGAGGGGGTAGGACTTTAAAAGATGGGGGAGAGAATCCTTTCCATAGAATGAGAAACCTTCTGTGGAAAAAAAAAGCTGAGTCTTTTATTTTAAATATGTGGATTTAATTAAGATAGAGAAACAATTCAACTCAAGTTTTAAAGAAGAGTTGAGTCTAAGGAGCTACAGAATAAACCCAAAATTGGAAAGACGGAAGAAACATTCATCAATTAAGTAAAAATGAGAACGCATATCTGTCTCTAATTTTCCATCATGTCCTCAATGTTGTTCTCCTTTCCTAAATTATGATGATTAATAATGAGTAAAACCTAGTCCTTCTAAAATTGTCAGGATTTATGTGATCTTGAATGAGATCAATGGCTTCCAGTGTTTCATATTATATTATTACAATAATGGGGGAAATTGTTTTTGCACACTTTGGAAACTAATACATCTATCAACCTATGCAGATGCTTCTCACCGCCCCAATTTTGACTTTGTCATCAGAGGTAATAATTCTTCTAACAAGGTGACACGCCAGAAGTAAAGTACAATGGCCTTTTTCTTTGTGGAAAAAGGCAAATCCAATCAGAATTGCATCACTCTTCAGCTATAGTGTTAAACAAGATAAATTCCACTGAATTTAGGGAAGATCTACATATCAACCTTTCATGGCAGTGCTGATGGTAATTGTATCACTGCCAATTTTGCATTTGTGCATTTACGGTGCACTTGCTTCACTTCCAGTGTCTTAAATCCAGTGGTGGGATTCAGCCGGTTTTCTCCGGATCTCACAAACCGGTAGCGGTGACTACGGGAGGCTCCGCTCACCCGCCCAGTTGTAATGCGTGACTACTGCGCATGCGCAGAAATCCGTGTGCATGCACAGAGGTGGCGCGGGTGAGCGCGCTCACATTTGAGGACCAGTAGGGAAGGTAAGTGAATCCCACATCTTTACTAAGTCCCTTCTTTCATTCATTGCAGCTCTGTAAGGAGCCCAGATAGTGTGTCCCCAACCGTGAGGGGCTGCCATGTCAACATCTTGGGCCACTCTAGTTGGTACACCATTGCTGCTTCTTCTGGTTTGTTTGTTTTTTAAGTTTCTTTTCATCCTGTAACCAACTATTGGATAAGTATTCCTGTACTTGATGTCAGTTTTCCCCAATGTAATCAGTTTCTTTGTTTTGTGCATGTTCTTGTTCATGTGCATGAAATGCCAATATGTTCCAGTGTCCAATTAGCATGCCGACTCCTTTTTTTCTCCATCAAATGTCATTTTGTGGTCACTCTCCATCTACTTCTCTCTGTTTATACATGCATATATATATAATACTGAGAGACAGAGACAAAGATAGAGACATATACTTCTATATTTAATACACAAGTATCCAATGAGGCTGGGAAACAAATTCTTAACACCAGCCATCTCGGCAACCCACTGCCCTTCTCAACATCACCACTTTCAATCCTCTGCTTTCCAAGCAGGCAGATCACTAACTGTATAATTTCTATGTGCTCAAAAGTGTTTACAAGAGAGGCCCGCAGACTTCCTGCCCTCTTCTTCTCTCATGGCATTGCTGTTAGTTAGAACTGGAATGTAAGGAAATCAAGGTCATTCTGTGATGGGTCCTTAGTTTGGGCAGCAACAGCTATTTGCCAGCCGCAGTTTGGTAGCATTTCCTTGTGTGTATCTTGAAAGGACAGCTTTGAATGGTTATCATATCAAACCCAAATGAATTTTAAGAGGCTAAAGATGGACTGGTACTCCATGGGCAGTAAGGAAAGCCACCAGCCACTCACTTATTAGTATAGTACCATAAAGTAAGGGTGGGTAGGAAGGGTGGAAGACCATATTGGAAGGAATATCACTTAACTGCTATGTATTTTGTGTCCCCTGGCCTCATTCTCCATGATTATGTATTGCTTTACGAGCCAGGATGGTGCAATGGGTAGAACACAGTATTGCAGGCTAACTCTGCTGACTGCCAGCAGTTCAGCAGCACGATTCACTCACTGGTTCAGGGTTGACACAGCTTTCTATCCTTCCGAGGTCGGTAAAATGAAGACCCAGATTGTTGGGGGCAATAGGCTGACTCTGTAAACCGCTTAGAGTGGGCTGTAAAGCACTGTGAAGCGGTATATAAGTCTAAGTACTATTGCTATTGCTTTCCCAGTTTATACAGCAGTGAGCAACTGCCGTACAGGGAAACCCTGACCATGTTTTGTGCCACAGCCCAAACATTAGTTTCGCTTACCTTACATTTTTATTCATGCTAAGGGATTCCTCCCAGTACACCACACAGAAAGCAGTGGAAGGAGGGCACAGTGGGGCCTGCAGGTGGGATATTGAGTTGGCAAGATAGCACAGGAGATGGTCATATTATCTTTTCCGTTCTTTCCCTGGCAGATACATCACACTGAGCACATCAGGGACTCAGCGTAATCCTGAGCTTCTCTTTTGCTCATGAGGAAGGTGAGGATTGCAGTAGGTTATTCTAACAAGTATCATGTGGTCAGCTTAGAGGTTGCCTTAACAAATATCAGGATTTAGAGTGGCAACCCTTCTTTTTGTCCATAAATATAGCAATTTGAAGTTCAGCAATCCTCATTTAACACCATGCTGGACAGTCCCGTGAGTTGCCAGATATGGGGGTGGGGGTATTGCCGGACAATTCTGCAGGTGAGAAATGATGGGTCTGTTGGAATTTTAACAGTTGACCCAACATTTTCTGACAAAGCAATGAAAACAGACCCACAATGTAAGTTCCTTCAACATCTGCCATGACACCACAGACCAGAAGGCCAACATGGTGCAGTCAATTCCAGTCAATTGCACACTACAGGCAACCCCAAAAAGCTTGATTTCATTTTTCACCACTAAGGTTGCAAATCTCAAAAGATAACATTATGGTGTACTGGTGGCTAATGGGCATCTTACCATGCTGATTTCCCCGAGGCAATGTCATCCTGACCCTTTCAACAAGAGTGGTCTCTGTGAGAGCTTAATAGCAGAATTGTCTTTCTATACACGGAAACATAATTTCCATATTGGTCTCCCATGCAGATACATCTACCAGTCTGCATAAGCAACGTATTCCTGCTGAAAGCTTCAAACTCATGGAGTCTAGTTTATCAGAAGAATACAGAAAATGTTGTTCCATGTGTAGGAGTATGGGTGACACTAGGACATAATCTACTGCATAGATGACACTGCGCTTTGTTTCTCTTCTTCCCCTGGATGGTATTGCATCTTTGCACAGTAGCAATATCATAGCCATTTAAGGAAGTTAATCAGAGGTGTGATTATTGCTAATTGAAAACTTTTTCCCAATATCCCGTCATGAAACATGAACAATAGTCTGCACTGACAGTATTTGAAAGTTCATTCTCTGATCACTGAGTTGCTTATATCCTTGTCCCGATTCCCGCTCTTGAAACTGAACTTAACTACTGGTAAATTGTGTTGTTGTGCACTAGGGTTGTGGTGGGATGACTGAGAGATACGGTATACCCACAGAACAACTCCTGCCATTGTCTACAATTGAGAAGTAAAAGGCACTGATTGTACCACAATGTAGTGAATCGTGATAAAGGGTTGGGTTTCCAAAATATAATACCAGGTTGCATGGGTCCCTTCTTTCCTACTACAGGTAGAATATAAATGACAAGGAATTGAGTATGTTCATGATGCAGGGGGTCTGATAGGCTCCTGTAGCCTCCTTCTGAGCATAGCACTTGGAAATAGTGAGTTGTAGATGTAGGCTTATCAAAAGATGCAGGGCAGTAGTGGGATTCAAATCCCATTGCTACCGGTTCGCTCGTGGGCACGTGCTAGCATGCGCGCTCACATGTGATGCTTTTACACATGCTTCTGTGCATGCGCAGAGACATTGGGGCGGGTGGGCACAGCCTCCCGCTGCCACTGTTACCGGATTGCCCGATCCGGGGCGAACCAATAGCAACCCACCACTGATGCAGGGCCTACAGAACTAATATAATTTCACATTTGTTGTTTGTTGGGGGAAACATGGAGGAACAGATAGTCCTACATGCAAAGACTTGTACAAGTTAGCAAGCACAGACATGTAGAAAATCAAGTTAAATCAACACCAACCCAAAGTAATCAATGGCCTGTCACCGCTTGGCCCTCATAATATCCTTTAGCTTCAGTAGCAATAACACTTAGACTTATATACCATTCCATAGTGCTTTACAGCACTCTCTGGGCAGTTCATCATTCTCAAGTCCTGGCTTTAAGTAATGCACACTACGACCCTTGTTCACTGATATCATGCAGCAGTATAGGTAGTCCTTGACTTACAACCACAATTGAGCCCAAAATTTATGTTGCTAAATGAAGTATTCATTAAGTGAGTTTTGCCCAATTTTACGACCTTTCTTGTCATAGTTGTAAAGTAAATCACTGCAGTTGTTAAGTTACTAACATGGTTGTTAGGTGAAGCTGTCTTTCACCTAACATTGACTTTGCTTGTCAGTCGAGCGCAAAAGGGGATCACATGACCCTGGGACACTCTAACCGTCATAAATACAAACTAGTTCCCAAGTATCTGAATTCTGATCATATGATTATGGGTATGGTGCAACAGTTGTAAGTGTGAAAAATGGTCATAAATTGCTTTTTTCAGTGCTGTTGTAATGTTGAAAGGTCACTAAACAAACTGTTGTAAGTTGAGGACTACTTGAATCTACATTGCCTCCTGCAGTGAATTTCCTGAATCCTTCTTAGGGAATTTGGTAATTTATCTAATCTTTAGCTTCCTGGAAACAGGATTGGCTGGCCACCTATGGACACCACTCATGTGGATACAGAAGAACCCACTGCAGGCCAAATCTTATATGGGACATAAAGATTACAGGCAGTGGTGGGATTCAAATAATTTAACAACCAGTTCAGCCAGGGTCAGGTTGGCTGTTGTGGGCAATGTGGCCCATCCCCGTTCTCCAACTCCACTGCATATGAGGGATGAGCCTTCCGCCAACCTGACCCTGGGTGCACCGGTTGTTAAATTACCCCACCCCCGCTATCAAAGTGGATCTTGGGTGCTGTGCTGCAATGGAGAAATGGGCAATGGAGCGCCCAGCACAAGGGAAGAAGAAGAAGCAGGGAGAAGAAAGAGGGAAAGCGGTTTTCTCCTTCTCTCATGCTGGCCGATCCGTTGCCCGTTCCTCCATTGCAGCGCAGCACAGCACCCAAGATCCACTTTGATAGCAGGGGCTGAGTAATTTAAAAACCGGTTCATCCAAACTGGTGCGAACTGGCTGAATCCCACCACTGATTACAGGGCTATCCTCCAGCTTGTTCTAGCTGCTGCACTATAACAAAGAATGGTGTGATCTGAAGACTAATAGTGGGAAGCATAATGGTCCTGCAATGTGAAATATTGCAGCTGTGTTCCAGATGTCATGACGTAAGTGGTTGACAAAATCCATGGTTGTCCTCATGGTGGTGCATAGGTCACAGTTGTGCTTTCATGGGGCAAGCCCTTTGTCTGCCTGGTCCTTCAGCTGCTGCACAAAGACAGCCTTGCTGGAATGTTTAGAGGCAATCTCCTTAACAGTAGTACTTGTTTCTACTTGGAATGGTGAAGGAGACACTCTACCGGTATGTTCTCAGTGCAAGACTTTTGTGCAGCACTACTAATTGGAAAGTCAGGGGCAATGCTGCAAGCAACGGGTGCTATGATAGAAAGAGAATCATATTAGATGGATGCTGGAGGAAGAGCAGATTGGCCATGACTGTGCTAATTTCCAGAAGCAAGCATGACTCTCCTTAGTTGATGGCCCTACTGCAGGAGGACAGTGGCAATAGTCATGGTTGCTATTCCAGATGCAGCACCTCACTTTGCTCACCGTATTGCATAGTACAGTGGAGAAACTCATCTTGCATTTGATCATCATACGGTTGTCTATGGAGTTTCTCAGTCATCCGGGTCATGGTTGTCCCAAAGGTGCTTTTTTTCAAAAGGCAACTGGACTTTCTGATTTTTCTTTGAAGAAGTTTTGCTTCTCATCCAAGAAGCTTCTTCAGCGTCTTCAGAGCTTCTTCAGCTTGCTTCTTGAAAAAGCACATTTGGGACTTCTGTATCTAAGTAATTTAATACCAACATAAGGACATTCTGGGCATTCTAATAAACATATTATAATCAATATCCTTCTGTTCTGTAGTATTATTTGTTCAAAAAAGCACCTTTGGGACTACCATACAGTTGGTTATCTAGTTCCCGCTCATGTTGGTACTGTACAGTGTCATCCAGCAACTGCTCCATCATGTCATGGGAGTGGTAGTCTATAAAAATGCCATGGAAGGGAAGAGAGGGAAGAGAACATTAGACAGATGATCAGGCAGCCTTGATCTGGAGGGACATGCTGTGGGTGCAGTAAAGCAGAAGACTTCTAGGTGCATTGATAATACAACTGCAGATTCCAGGTTGCTATCATCCTTCACCGTCGTGATCCTGGCGAGAGTTGATGGAACTTGTAATGAAACATAAAATGAAACACATGTTGCTCATCCCTGATGAATAGACATTATCAAATATGTATTTAGATAATTCCCACTGAAACCAAATAAATTGAGCAACAGTATTTAGTTCTGCAATCATAGGTTTATTTACATTAAAATAAATTCCAGTGGCATATGCTTCTGAAAAGATATGCAAAATATTTTATTGGTGGTTGGACATTATATACTAGCTGATGTACTTCATCAGATCAGATGAAATCTGA
This sequence comes from Arizona elegans, assembly GCA_022577455.1. Taxonomy (NCBI): domain Eukaryota; kingdom Metazoa; phylum Chordata; class Lepidosauria; order Squamata; family Colubridae; genus Arizona; species Arizona elegans. Next base: position 5,171,408 of record JAKOOJ010000008.1, on the reverse strand, counting down.
TCCAAATCGCTCAGATTCGGGAAAATTTGGACTCTGACTGGGTAGATTCGGGAGGGAGGATGGAGGCAAGTCTTGAGAATATTACCTGGGAAGAGTTTGATTCTGTGACTCTGGAAAACGTGGACAAGATACTGGGCAGACTGAGCGCGGCCACATGTTTATTGGACCCGTGTCCCTCCTGGCTGGTGCTGGCCTCTCGGGAGGTTACACGAGGCTGGCTCCAGGGGATTATAAATGCTTCCTTGAGAGAGGGTGTCTTCCCTGCCGCCTTGAAGGAGGCGGTGGTGAGGCCTCTCCTCAAGAAGCCTTCCCTGGACCCAGCAGTGTTGGCTAATTACTGTCCAGTCTCCAACCTTCGCTTTGTTGCAAAGGTTGTTGAGAGTGTGGTAGCGCGACAGCTTCCTCAGTACTTGGATGAATCGGCTTATCTAGATCCGTTCCAGTCGGGCTTCAGGCCTGGATACAGCACGGAAACGGCATTGGTCGCATTGGTAGATGATCTCTGGAGGGCTCGGGACAGGGGTTGCTCCTCTATCCTGGTCCTATTAGATCTCTCAGCAGCTTTTGATACCATCGACCATGGTATCATGCTGCACCGGTTAGAAGAGTTAGGGGTGGGGGGCACCGTGTTGCGGTGGTTCTCCTCCTTTCTCTCTGATCGGTCGCAGTCTGTGTTGACAGGGGGGCAGAGGTCGACCCCGAGGCCCCTTGTATGTGGGGTGCCACAGGGGTCGGTTCTCTCAGCCCTTCTGTTCAACATTTATGTGAAGCCGCTGGGTGAGATCATCCGTGGTTTTGGGGTGAAGTATCATCAGTATGCTGATGATACTCAGCTATACATCTCCACCCCGGACTACCCCAATGATGCCCTTAAAGTGATGTCCCAGTGCCTGGAGGCCGTACGGATCTGGATGGGGAGGAACAGACTCAGGCTCAACCCATCCAAGACCGAGTGGCTGTGGTTTCCGACGTTCCGATATAGTCAATTGGTGCCATCACTGACTATTGGGGATGAGTCATTGCCCCCCACGGAGAGGGTTCGCAACTTAGGCGTCCTCTTGGACTCACGGCTGTCTTTAGAAGAACACTTGACGGCTGTGGCCGGGAGGTCTTTTTATCAGGTTCGCCTGATTCGCCAGTTGCGTCCCTTTCTGGATCGGGACTCGTTAAATACGGTCACTCATGCCCTCGTCACTTCACGCCTGGACTACTGTAATGCTCTCTACATGGGGCTCCCCTTGAGGAGCACCCGGAGGCTCCAGCTGGTCCAGAATGCGGCCGCATGGGTAGTTATGGGAGCAGCATGGCGCTCCCATGTGGCTCCCCTCCTGCGCGAGCTGCACTGGCTCCCTGTGGTCTTCCGGGTGCGCTTCAAGGTCTTAGTTACCACCTTTAGAGCGCTCCATGGCTTAGGACCGGGGTACTTACGAGACCGCCTTCTGCCACCAATAGCCTCTCACCGCCCAGTACACTCCCATAGAGAGGGGCTTCTCAGGGTGCCGTCAGCCAAACAATGTCAACTGGCGGCCCCCAGGGGGAGAGCCTTTTCTGTGGGGGCACCCACCATCTGGAACGAGCTCCCCCCAGAGATACAGAAGATTCCGGACCTGCGCACTTTCCGCCGTGCCCTCAAAACATTCCTGTTTCAGCAGGCCGGCCTGGCCTAACTTTCCCTTTATATTGCTTTTTTTGATTTTATTTTAAACTGGGATGTATTAAATGTATTTTTATCGTTCGCTGTTCACCGCCCTGAGTCCCTTAGGAATAGGGTGGTATATAAATTTAATAAATAAATAAATAATAAATAAATATGCTCTATTTTTGGATCCTCTCCCTTTAACTGTCTTAAGGGAACACCGAATACTTGCTTAATGCATTGTAAGCCGCCCTGAGTCTCGGAGAAGGGCGTCATATAAATCAAATTTTAAAAAAAAAGATACATCCAATTTTTCCTCCCAGACAAATCTCTTTAATCCCTGCAGTTTTCTTAGTAAACGTCTATGGAAATTCTCAGTCATCCATGTCATGGTTGTGCCAAAGGTGCTTGTTCAAAAGGCAACTGGACTTTGTTTTTCCTTGAAGATTATTTCGCTTCTCATCCAAGAAGAACTGAAGAAGCTTCTTGGATGAGAAGTAAACATCTTCAAGGAAAAACAAAATCTAGTTGCCTTTTGAAAAAGCACCTCTGGGATTTTCTTAGTAAAGGTTTTCAGAAGTGGTTTGCTATTGCTTCCTTCCTAGGGCTAAGGGAAAAGGACTGGCCCAAGGTTACCCAGCTGGCTTTTGCCTAAGGTGAGACTAGAACTCAGAGTCTCCCAGTTTCTAGTCTGATGCCTTACCACTATATCAAACTACCTCTCCCATCCTATATGCCATAATTCTACAAGAATTAACTATTCTGCTCAGTACTATTTAAATAATCTGAAAAAAAAACAAAAACAAATGATGGAGGAGACAAACGGAAAACTGCCTATTTTAGAAAATCAATCGGGTGGGGTGGGGGAGAGATCTGGAAAAATTTGTATTGATTCTCATAGTTCCATGCAGACAAGAGAAGCAGACACGACCTAAGATGCTGATAAAAGAACATTATTAGGGAAGAGGGGGTGGGGGATAGACTTTGCTGCTGCCAGGGTGTGCATGTGTTCTGGCAGCAATTTTCAATAAATCATCCCTTCTCATGAAAGGAACGCCAGGACTTTTCAGAAAGTCTTTGACATACCTTCAGCACAAGAGCAGATAATGTGTCTCTTTGTCTTTTAATAATGAATCCTGACTCTTCCTGTCAGCTGGTTCTCCTGGAAAATAAGAACACTGGGCTGGTGCGAGATGGAAGCTTGGAACTTCAGTTATGGGAAACTCGACTCATCGCATCCTTCTTTCCCTTTCTCTTTAAAGAGAAAATCAAAACTGATCTTCCCAGAGATTATTTTTTAGCTGACCTCATTTCCATAGAGATGGCCATAAGGATTTTGTCTTCCTGCTATCTTAGCTTGCATAATTATATACAGATTGTCTTAGGTAATGCATTACTTTTATCTCCAAAGATGGCCACAGTGCTCAAGGATAATAAAATACTGATTCATCCTTCCAAAATATCATAGTTCCGCGTGGCATAAATGTATGCCTCTTCATCCCTTCTGCCAACTAGAAGTCAGTAGACTTGGCACGAATGCTTGATGGTGCATCTTACTTAAGAAGCATTGACCTGATGTTCTGCAGATTGCAAATTTAACTTTCTTTAAGGGTTGCCCAAGGCACATGCTCTGGTAAGCGCAAGGGAAATAGCCTTCTCTGTGATTGTACTCACCCTTGCTCCCAGAAAAAAATAGAGCTTCATTTACTTTTTGATTAATTTTGATAGGGTCTAAAACCTGTATTTTTGCCAAACTGAACTGATTAATCTGAAGGTGGCCCATGATTTTATTTAAGAATTTTAACTGTTGCTATTTTCCTACGTTTTTATTACAGTGGATTTTATCCTTTAAGTCATATTTTCCATTTGTTTCATTACTTATTTTGAGTCCTAAAAGGCAGCAAGAAGAAGAACAAATAGATACCAATAAGAAGAATATTAAAGACAAGAAATTTAAGCTGCCTGAAGCAATAAAAATAATGGGCAAGGAATGTTGGAAAAGAACTAGTTCCTTTACGTCACATTTTCAGCATGTGTGTAGCTTAGTAGATAATCTATAGAAATTGGTTAAATAGCCATTTTTGCATAGTAGCAATTTTTCTTTTCACACATAGATTTTTAAAGGGATTTGGTTAACCAGTATCTGCTATAGGAAGGACAGTGAATGGCTGCTTATCTTATCTCTAGTATGTCTGGAGATGATCTGCCAACCAACTTGGACCCAAACTATTTAGTCCTTCAAAGGGCTTGCCAATACTTTGATTTAGGCCTAGAAGCAATAGATGAGTGCAGACATTGTGAGATCCAATCTAATGATTTCATGGAAAGTGCTTGCTAACATTTTTACAGAGGCAGTCTGGAACAACTGCAACTTCCAAAAAACACTTCAGAAATAGCCCCAGGAAGAGCATGTTGCAGTAATTAAATCTAGATGTAACTAAACAGTGTGCTACTTGGCTTCTTCAGAAGCAAGTATGTTGGTTTACTGGTCTAAACTGCCAAAGATTTCCTGGATACTTTACCATCTGGCCAACCAGAGGCATGCCTGAATCTCAGAAAGCACCACAAATCTGTAGACACATTTTTTTCCCCAGTGTGAGCACTTCTCCATTACAATAGCTGTGACCTGCTTCTGTTATTGATCTAGAACCTCAGCAGCTTCATTAAAGTTAGTTTTTTGAACAAGGAAAATAATAGTACAGAACAGAAGAATATTGATTATAATATGTTTATTAGAATGCCCAGAATGTCCTTCCGTTAGTATTAAATTACTTAGATACAGAAGTCCCAAAGCTTCTTGGGTGAGAAGTGAAACATCTTCAAAGAAAAATCAGAAAGTCCAGTTGCCTCTTGGAAAAGCAACTTTGGGACAACTATGACCTGGTTGTCTGAGACTCTCCATAGACATTTAGATTATTTATTAGATAAATAATATAAATTGATAACCAATATATAGCCAACATATCAGTATACTATTTTGAAAAAGACTGCAAGACACTATAGCTAAGGAATCCCACAAGACTCTCTAATTATCATGTGATTGCCATTTATACCTAAATGCAGTGGTGAAATCCAAATTTTTTTACTACTGGTTCTGTGGGCATGGCTTAGTGGGCGTGGCAGGGGAGGGATACTGCAAAATCTCCATTCCCTCCCCACTCCAGGGGAAGGATACTGGAAAATCCCCATTCCCTCCTCACTCCTGAGGGAAGGATATTGCAAAATCTCCATTCCCACCCCACTCTGGGGCCAGCCAGAGGTGGTATTTGCCGATTCTCCAAACTGCTCAAAATTTTCACTACCAGTTCTCTAGAACTTGTCAGAACCTGCTGGATTTCACCCCTGCCTAAATGCCCAAAACCTCTAACTTTCCAAAAAGAATCTATACCATATAAAATCAAAGGTGAACCTGCAAGTGGAAAGGAGAAATATCAGCTGATAGTGATGTCTGTCTATCTGTATATTTCTGTCTTCATCTCAAGGATGTATATAGATGTTCCAGTCCTGTCTCAGGCAAATAGAAAATGTAATTTCCTCGTTCAAGTTGAAGTTATAGTTAACATGGGAACTAGTTTTCCAAACGGGCTCATTTAAAAGACGAACAAGCCTAAGCTCCTTATTAGAACCTTTAGGTCTTCTGAGTAGTCTGTAGCTCCTCTAGCATTTGCCAGGCAAATTATTTCACTCTCTTTAGATTCCAGAAACTGATTTCCTTAGTTAGGGAAAGAAGCTGCTTCAGCACATTTTAATATTGCAAACATCAGCTTAACCCTTCATCTCTTTGCCATTATTAAAGCAAGTGTCAAGGACCATCTGGGTCATACACATCATGTCATAATGTGGTTGGTTGCTTTGTGATGTTGTGGAAAATCAGGGTAGAAGGGTTCACACAAAATAATGCCCATCACATGTCTGACATGACAAGTAGATTAGAAGATAGGTACAAGGAGCAAAATATGGAATTGCAATCGGCCCAATCGTGGGTAGGGAATTAATGATGGAGAAATGATGAAATAACATTAGATGCAGATAACGGTCAACCACATCCATTATTAAGCACCAATCACACTTTTTATGTGTTTTTAAATTTTCTTTAACAATGTAGTTACAGGTAGGCCTCAACTTACAACAGTTCGTTTAGTGGCATTGAAAAAAGTGACTTATGGCCATTTTCACATTTACCACCGTTGCAGCATCCCCCATGGTCACCCAATCAAAATTTGGATGCTTGGAAACTGATTCATATTTATGACGGTTGCAGTGTCCCAGAGTCATAGGATCAGCTTTTGTGACCTTCTGACAAGCAAAGTCAACGAGGAAGCCAGAGTCACTTAACAACTGGGTTACTAGCTTAACAACTGCAAGGATTCACTTAACAACTGTGGCAAGAAAGGTCATAAAATGGGGGCAAAGCTCACTTAACACATATCTCACTTTAGCCACATAAAGTTTGGGCTCAATTGTGGTCATAAATGAAGGACTAACTGTATTTTCATCTTTGCATTTTGTTCTGCTTTTTAGTCACTACTTTATAAATGATAAAATAATAAATTTTAAAAAACATAATTTATATCAAAACTTGTGAATCTTTATGTCCTTGGGTAAATGGGGTGCTTAAGTAATGACGTCATGGCATCTGATGCAAATTCATACAGGTGGGGCTGAGAATTCTGAGAGCTGTAATCTTATATATCTAGAGGATTCCAGGTTGAGAAGGCTGGTGTCATTAAACACAGAGGTGAAATCCAGCAGGTTCTGACAGGTTCTGGAGAACCGGTAGCGGAAATTTTGAGTAGTTCGGAGAACTGGCAAATACCACCTCTGGCTGGCCTCAGAGTGGGGAGGGAATGGAGATTTTGCAATATCCTACCCCCAGGAGTGGGGAGGGAATGGGGATTTTGCAGTATCCTTCCCTGCCACGCCCACCAAGCCACACCACACCCAAAGAACCGGTAGTAAAAAAATTTGGATTTCACCACTGATTAAACAGCGTTGATTCCTGAATGTAAAGTCACATGTATAAATAATGAGACTATCATCACTTCCATGTTCTCTTTGAAAACAAGTGGTGCCTGAAAAAAAATGGGTGCCTATTAAGGGTCAGAGATCTGGAAATGAGCAAGGTTTTCTTTTTCTGCGTCTGAAAGAACATTCTTTTTATTGTAACCTTTCACGTTTCAGTGTGTCCATTTTGATTCCATTTCTCTTAGCCCTTACTCTCCCGAATTAGCTTGTAAACTGAATTCCTGGCAAGACTCTTTTGATTCAGGAAGTTCCTCCTTGGACTCTGCCAGAGGTCAACTGCCTACTTTGGCAAATTAACACTGATTCTCTTGCATCAGGAATGCAGGGATTGGAAGCTCCAGGTTCACAAATGCCTCCCCAAGTTGTAAAGACAGTTGCTGGAGCTTTTCCAAAAGTTGAAAATTCTGACTTATAAAAGTGGGGAAGATTTTAAATACGGAATGGAACGGAACAGAACAGAATAAAAAATATAAAGGAAAACTAAAAGGCCACAACACATCTCTTCCAGCAACCAACACCCAGATAAGCAGGGATTAAAACCAGATAAATAATCAAGCATAAAACAATACTCTAGTCAAAGGAGAAACACCCTCACCAAAACTGGCAAGGCAAGCTACTGAATATAAACAGGGAGCAAACACTACACTCATGTTGTTACCTAGTTGGGTAATGAAATGTCTGCAAGCAAACAACCAAGCTCAGAGAACACAAGGACCCCACACAAGAGAATAGAATAGAATAGAATAGAATAGAATAGAATAGAATAGAATAGGGTAGAATTTTTTATTGGCCAAGTGTGATTGGACACACAAGGAATTTGTCTTGGCGCATATGCTCTCAGTGTACATAAAATAAAAGATACATTCATCAAGAATCATAAAGTACAACACTTAATGATAGTCATAGGTTACAAATAAGCAATCAGGAAACAATATCAATATAAATCGTAGGGATACCAGCAATGTTACAGTCATAAGTGGGAGGAGATGGATGATGGGAACGATGAGAATAATAATAGTAGTGCAGACTTAGTAAATAGTTTGACAGTGTTGAGGGAATTATTTGTTTAGCAGAGTGATGGCGCTCAGGAAAAAACTTCTTGTGTCTAGTTATATTTCATCTATATGTATAGGTATAGTATAGGTATACCAGGGGTGAAATCCAGCAGGTTCTGGAGAACCAGTAGCGGAAATTTTGAGTAGTTCAGAGAATCAGAAAATACCACCTCTGGCTGGCCTCAGAGTGGGATCAGAATGGAGATTTTGCAGTATCCTTCCCCTGCCACGCCCACCAAGCCACACCCACAGAACTGGTAGTAAAAAAATTTGGATTTCACCACTGAGGTATACATATATATGTATGTACATATACACATAGAGAAGCGGGAGGTTAAAATTAATATATTACCTTTAATGTTTTATTAAATTGATTTAGATTTAAATACACTTAAAATAAAACAATTCCATTCAAGCTGAATTACATTAGAGTAACATTAGACTAAATATAGTTTTTTCATGGCCAACCTCATTTCCATCTTCTGCCCTAATTTTTGTGGTGCAGCCTCAGGTTTCTCATTCACAAACATAATTGCTTCATCAGGAAGACTTTTGAACATTTTCCTGCAGTTTACAAACCTCAGCAGAGCTGAACTGTCACGAGGAAGAGATTGAATCTTGTAAAGGATCTACCAGCCAAAGAAGGGATTTTGGATATGACAGCATATCCATAAGCATCCTTCCTTTTTTTTTCTTGTATATGAAAGAGAATTGACTATGTTTGAAATGCATAACATCTGTGTTCATGGACATCTACTTTGGTATCTGCCAGATTCCTTATAAAGCAAACTGATAGATAGCTATGGTTTAAATTGCGCTTCTCCAAAGTGAATGTTAGCAGGCAAATTATGAAGCTCTTCGCCAGAGGGAAAAGGGAGTCAAAAAGAGTAAAATTGTGCTCTGTTGACCCCTGGAAGGTAACAGTAACAGAGTTGGAAGGGACTTTGGAGGTCATCTAGTCCAACGCCCTGCTCACGCAGGAGATCTGTACTAGGTATTCGAACTGCCGACCTTGCCAAGGAGGCCTCAATGTTGCCCCATGGAAAAGAAGGTCTCTTAACATCCAACTGCAAAGATCCTGTTCATTGTCTTTCCAAAGAGTTCAACCTTGGCCTCTTCTTATTTTTCAGAATGGTTTGCTGGGTGTAGATAACACTTCATTTCCACACCTCAACGTTTTTTACACAGATGTGCTTCCTACAAACATTGTTTAACAACTGCAGCACACATTTTTTCAAGGCCACTAACTTTCCAAATAAGGTATAAAGGAACTAGAATCAAAAGCATAATTTTGAACATATAAAAAACGGTAACCAAATCAGAATAATCCCAAAATCATGTTCATTTTATATGAAATCAAAGTTATTTGGGTGAGAGGATGAAAGTGAAGGGCCAAGTGCATGTAGTTGTCCCTAAAATTAAACACCTTAACCCAAAGGTGGGTTTCAGCAGGTTCTGACCAGTTCTCGAGAACCGGTAGTGGAAATTTTGAGTAGTTCGGAGAACCAGCAAATACCACCTCTGACTGGCCCTGCCCCCATCTATTCTCTGTCTCCCAAGTCCCAGGTGATCGGGAAGAAATTTGGATTTTGCAGTAACCTTCCCCTGGAGTGGGATGGGAATGGAGATTTAACAGCCTTGGTGGTGTAGCTACAGTCAGGTCCAGAAATATTGGGACATCGACACAATTCTAACATCTTTGGCTCTATACACCACCACAATGGAGTTGGAATGAAACAAACACAATGTGCGTTAACTGCAGACTGTCAGCTTTAATTTGAGGGTATGTACATCCAACTCAGGTGAACGCTGTAGGATTTACAGCAGTTTGTATATGTACCTCCCACTTGTTAAGGGACCAAAAGTAATGGGACAATTGGCTTCTCAGCTGTTCCGTGGCCAGATGTGTGATATTCCCTCATTACCCCAATTAAAATGTGCAGATAAAAGGCCCAGAGTTCATTTCAAGTGTGCTATTTGCATTTGGAATCTGTTGCTGTCAACTCTCAAGATGAGATCCAAAGAGCTGTCACTATCAGAGAAGCAAGCCATCATTATGCTGAAGAAACAAAACAAACCCATCAGAGAGATAGCAAGAACATTAGGCATGGCCAAAACAACTCTTTGAAACATTCTCAAAAAGAAGGAATGCACCGGTGAGCTCAGCAACACCAAAAGACCTGGGAGACCACGGAAAACAAGTGTGGTGGATGACCGAAGAATTCTTTCCCTGGTGAAGAAAACACCCTTCACAACAGTTGGCCAGATCAAGAACACTCTCCAGGAGGTAGGTGTATGTGTGTCGAAGTCAACAATCAAGAGAAGACTTCACCAGAGTGAATACAGAGGGTTCACCACAAGATGTAAACCATTGGTGAGCCTCAAAAACAGGAAGCCAGATTAGAGTTTGCCAAACAACATCTAACAAAGTCTTCACAGTTCTGGAATAAGATCCTATGGACAGATGAGACCAAGATCAACTTGTACCAGAGTGATGGGAAGAGAAGAGTATGGAGAAGGAAAGGAATTGCTCATGATCCTAAGCGTACCACCTCATCAGTGAAGCATGGTGGTGGTAGTGTCATGGCGTGGGCATGTATGGCTGCCAATGGAACTGGTTCTCTTGTATTTATTGATGGTGTGACTGCTGAAAAAAGCAGCAGGATGAATTCTGAAGTGTTTCGGGCAATATTATCTGCTCACATTCAGCCAAATGCTGCAGAACTCATTGGACGGTGCTTCACAGTGCAGATGGACAATGACCCAAAGCATACTGCAAAAGCAACCAAAAAGTTTTTGAAGGGACAGAAGTGGGATGTTATGCAATGGCCAAATCAATCACCTGACCTGAATCCCATTGAGCATGCATTTCACTTGCTGAAGACAAAACTGAAGGGAAAATGCCCCAAGAACAAGCAGGAACTGAAGACAGTTGCAGTAGAGGCCTGGCAGAGCATCACCAGGGATGAAACCCAGTGTCTAGTGATGTCTATGCGTTCCACACTTCAGGCTGTGATTGACTGCAAAGGATTTGCAACCAAGTATTAAGAAGGGAAAGTTTGATTTATGATTATTATTCTGTCCCATTACTTTTGGTCCCTTAACAAGTGGGAGGCACATATGCAAACTGCTGTAAGTCCTACACCATTCACCTGAGTTGGATGTACATACCCTCAAATTAAAGCTGACAGTCTGCAGTTAACGCACATTGTGTTTGTTTCATTCCAACTCCATTGTGGTGGTGTATAGAGCCAAAGATGTTAGAATTGTGTCGATGTCCCAATATTTCTGGACCTGACTGTAATTAAGCACGGTTACAGTGCACCAGCTGCCTGCAATTGCTGCAAGTTAAAATCTCACCAGGCTCAAGGTTGACGCAGCCTTCCATCCTTTCTAAGGTAGTAAAATGAGGACCCAGTTTGTGGGGGCAATAAGCTGACTTTGTATAAATATACAAAAGTATGAAGGCTATTGCTTAACTCATTGTAAGCCGCCTTGAGTCTCCGGAGAAGGGCGGCATATAAATAAAAAACAAAAACAAAACAGTATCCTTCCCCTGCCACGCCCACCAAGCCATGCCCACCAAGCCATGCCACGCCCACCAAGCCACACCCACAGAACTGGTAGTAAAAAAATTTGAAACCCACCACTGCCTTAATCCCTTACTTAACTCCCAGGTCCAATATTTAAGGGGAAAATCAGGTTTATGAAAGTCCAGCAGGCTGGCATCATCTGTGTCCTGGGGAGATGTAATAATATATGTTTCAGTCCAATATTGTGTATAAAATTACTACAACTACTGACGTATCATGACTTTTTTCCCCTTCGCTAAACCGGGGGTGGGCGTAGCCAGCGTGTGATGCATCCGGCCTGCGGGCCGTGAGTTTGATATCCCTAATGTAGAGTAAAATTTACTTCCAAGGAACAGATTCGGGCTCAAGGTTGTCAAATATTTCTGAGCAGAAAGTTTTGGAAAATACATTTTGTGACAATCTTTTCTACTTTTTGGCTACCCACATGCCATGGCTATCTGTCCCATCATCCTCCCAGCATAACGTGACTATGTGGGCATGATGGGCTATAGTCAACCATCCCTATAAATTTCAGGTCAGATAAAGTTGCATCAGAGCAAGAATGTTTTTAAGTGAGAAGGAAAAAAAAACTTGGGGCAAAGTTCTTCCCAACATCCAAAAATCAGATCTGACTGTTGTCTGATTAATAGCCTGTCTGTGAACTGTCTACTTGTGGATTACTGATTTGGTAGATATACTCCTTATGGAAGAACTAGTAGTGGAAACAGATCAGGAGTCTTATCTAAATTTAAGTTGCTGAGTTCACTTCAGCATTGATCAACTAATGTTGAATTCTCAGATAAGATTATTCTTCCCGTAGCCTTGTTCCCTGTCTCTGTATACTTTGGAGAAGAAGTAATCAGTGCTGGAGACTTTGGAGCCACACTGGTAGGACTGAAGAAAGAAACAGAGTCATGCATAATTCTCTCCTAGTCAGATGGACATTTTTAAACTTTGGACTTTTACACTTTGGCTGACACACATTCTTAACTGCAAAATGGGTCATTCTGTCCCATGTTTTAAAGTCTATTATGTCGGCTTTGAAAAGATCTTTTTCTCTTTCTGGTCTACATCATTGTAGGAATCTACAGATAGATTTCTGAGTATTTAGCAATTAAATAGTGGGTTACTGAGTTCCAATGGTTTTATTTTAGCAATAGCATAAGGACAAACTCCAATGTTATATTGCTGAAACAAAGAAACTTTAAGGGAGAGGTGTGATAGGTCTGGATTTTGGTCTGAAAGGGATGGTGTCATCAGTTGTGGTCCTGAAAACAATTCCTCGATTCAGAACAGTTTCGTTCTAAGTGCATATCACTTATGTGAAGCATTTGGCGGGGTGGGGGGCGAGGAGACAGAAAGAAAGAGAGACTGTGCTTTTTTAAAAAAAAGATCAAGAAGCCCAGAAATGTTCACATTACAGAAAAGCCTGGTATCACCAGGAACTTCTCCAGAGTCTCCTCCAATGCTTCTTGCCTTTGAACTATGTATCCAGTATTTTTAAACTTTAGCTTTAGTGCTTTCAGCGAGCAGCCTGGCTTGTTCTCCCTGGGATCAAGTTATTCTCATCCGTTTTCTCCAGCAACACAATTGAAAAAAAATATATATCAGAACTCTCTGATGCTTTTCATAGGATGCTACCAGTCTTTCTCTTTTCTCTCCCAAGCTTCCTTTCTTCTCTTAATCTTCTTTGTATAAAACTCTGGTTCCCGCAACCGACGGAGTTTTCAAGGCATCCATGTGTTTGTCCCCTTGCACTGTGTCTCGCTCTTCATTCCTCCCAGTTTAAAAGCATTCTATTCATGTAGGCACAGCCACAATGCGCAGCACTGGTCTCCGACTTCATCTTCATTTGCAAGAATGCTTTGAGCTTCAAAGCACACACACAAACACGCCTAAAAAAGGAAGGGAAGGCAAATGAAGTTTTGTTAGGCCCACTTGCAAAAAGGAAAAAAAAATGTAAACAGGGGTAATAGTGTTGTTGGAAGAAATACCCAGGTCCAGTTCCAAGCCAGGAGAAAGGCACTGGAAATAAAATGGAGGCTGATTGGAAAGAAAGGTTCCCTTTATTGATGAAGCAGAGCCACCAACCACATGTGATTTTGGGCAGCTGACAAATGGGAGTTGAGAGTGGGTGGGTTTTATACCTTCTTTGGGCTTTGTATCTGAGCTTCCTGTTCCTATGCAAGAACATGTCCCTTAATATTCTATTGGCTGCTGTCAGATTCCTATGGGGTCATGGCTGGCTCTATAGGCAAAAGGGGAAATGCAAATCCTAGGTGCTTGTCTGAGCTAATTTTGTCAACCTTTTGTTTGTTGCTTATCTGAGTTTCTGTCTTGACCCAGTGTTGGAAGAAATGTCCATCTGGGTTCAGTTCCAAATGGGAAGAAAGACACTGGAAACATGGAGACTGCTTGGAAAGATGGTTTAATGGTGGACAGGACCACATGGTTTGAGGTCCTGGGCAAAAAGAGCACATGGGTGAGAGAGGGAGAGAGTTTTATACCCTCTCTTGGGCCCCAGCTTGGAGCTTCCTGTTCCTGTCTAAGAAATGTACTCTGATTGGTTGTCAGACTCCCATGGGGCCATGCAGGGGTAACTTTGTAGGTTGTCTTGAGTCCCAGGCCTGGTTGAAACTTGCTGGGTGATGATGTAATGAAGGGGCTTTGGGCAATTCCTATTATGGCTTAATGGCTTTGTCCTGGTATGGATCTTGAGTGAGGGCTAATCCTATCATGTCATGAGGGCCATGTCTTTTGTTTTGTAGATAAGCTGGCCCAGCCTTTGTCTTGTAGATAGATTGGCACCAAAATATCTGCTGTTCGGGGGGGGCGGGGGGAGGGCAGGGAGCTGCGGCTCTGAGTTTATGTCTTTAGAAACATGTTTCTCCTTTAGGGAAAATATAATATGCTCCCTTTTTAATATTTCCTAGAATATTTCATTTTTCTAGGAGAGGGGTGGGTGCTAACCTCCTACACCAGTCTTTCTGAATGGATTACCAAATCTGCATTTTTAAAAGCTGGCCTCCTCAGTTTCTGCTTGGGGCAGGGAAACTGGGGCTGGTTTCTGCCTCCCTTAAGTTTTTTTTTATTTCTCTTTTAGGGTAAATATTTTATCCTACTTTTTTAATATTTCCCAAAATATTTCATTCTATGGGGGCGGGGGGCTTCCTACAGTATCATATAAAAGGGAATGTTGCAATAGATAACATTCTGGCAAATCTGTGCTTTGTAACTCCTAATATCTCTCACATTAACCATTTTGTGAAAGGGCAAACCCCTCTCCACATTTTAGAAGCCCCCAACAATCTCTACAAATTGCATGTGGCTTCATCAATCCCCTAATGGTTAGGGACCATTATATAGGTAAAAAGGTTTTTGTAGGAGGAGAAGTGTTAGAACCTGGCGGAAGAGATAAAGGAGGGGTCAGCCTGGAATCCCTACATAGCCACAAGCGGACTCCACCCCTAGTTTTTGCCACTCTTTCTCCTACAGTTTTGTTGTACTGTTGTTTGATGAAAGGGGAAGAGACATGTGAAACAAATAGTCAGTTAAAGTTGAACTCATTTAATTCCCACCACTTTCAAGCAAAAGTTTTAAATACAAACTTTCTCTTGAAGGCATTGGGGCTTTTAAAAAAATAAATAAAAATCCCTAATCTTAGCTGGATTGTTCTGTAACAGGCATTAGAGTTGCCTGTTACTACAGGCAACTCTAATGCCTACAGTAACAGACATATCTCAGCATCCTCATTATGGAATCATATTACTCTTGTTTCTTGTTAGCCAGTTGACACCCAAGTGTTTTTAATGAACCTCTGCAATTAACAGCCCATTAGGATGAATAAGCAAAGTTGGCACATCACTTAGTGACATTTCAGCTTTCCTGATGAGAGGATTCACCAAGCCAGTAAGGCATTTATTCACATTTGGAGGTTTAACATGAAACTTAGAAATCTCTTTTGGTGATGTGAAAACTAAATGTAGGAGATGTTTCTATTATTGCAAACTTATTCTTTCTCAATCATTGTCCGGGTATATGGCTGGTTTGGAAATTAAACAGGTTCATCTTTGCTTAGTATTTGATGTGGTTTTATCTGAGAAGCTCAAGACTGTTGGTTAATTTGGAAAATGAAACAGTACTCTGGAAGAAGGCAATGAGAAATCACATCATGCCAAGAAAACGTACTTTGATATAGATATAGATACACACATATATTTACTTTGAAAAAACAAGCAGTTTAGGACTAGTGGGCAAGAAGTAGATTTTAGTCAGGAAATCCCATCACATGTTTATCTAGATAAACTATGGTTTATATAGTTGAACTGTATAAAATATGATCTGAAAACATAAAAACTGGATTCATGCAACATCAGATCACATGTTGTTTTCTGAGGCATGTATAGATTGTGAAATCCAGATATAGCAATTGACCACACTTGACAGCTGATACTTAACTTTGAGGACTGGATCAGTGATGAAATCCAATTTTTTTTACTACCGGTTCGGTGGGCGTGGCTTGGTGGGCCTGGTGTGGCTTGGTGGGCGTGGCTTGGTGGGCGTGGCAAGGGAAGGATACTGCAAAAATCTCCATTCCCACCGCACTCCAGGGGAAGGATACTGCAAAATCCCCATTCCCACTCCACTCTGGAGCCAGCCAGAGGTGGTATTTGCGCGGTTCTTCGAACTACTCAAAATTTCCACTACCGGTTCTCCAGAACCTGTCAGAACCTGCTGGATTTCACCCCTGGACTGGGCATCCTCTTCCATCACTCTTGAGGACAACAAACCAGTCTAAAGGGCCAAAAGAAAATCGTATCACATACTGCTTAATCATCTCTATCTGATCATTATTTCCTGCTTTCTGTCATCTTTGCCCTTGTGTCCCCATGTTTAGAAAGGACTTTTCTTTGTGACTTTTTCTTACATATCTGAACTAGTGAATGTCATAAGAGAGGAGGACATAGGCACTCTCCAAAATACTTGGTTCCTTCAAGTTGAATGCGAAGTTAATCCAAACACTTGAATCAAACCCAATGCTCGGATAGAGAAGGCTACCAGATCTAGGCTGCATAAATCCAGATGGCAGATGACATGGAAAATTCTTCATAGTTTTCGGCTTTCCTGGTGGTTCAGATTCCTTTTTCAACATCTGCTTAAATGTACAGATCACAATCAATGGCACTGAGTTATATTAATTGCTATTTCAGCTGTCCCATGCCTTTCCCAGACATATATGACAAATACAGAAGAGCTAAAACATAATTTTTAAATGGTTAAAACCTAATTTGAGGTGGCACAGTGGTTAGAATGCAATATTGCAGCCTAATTCTGCCCATAGCCTGAAGTTTGACGGGACTAAAGGTTGACTCAGTCTTCCATCCTTCCGAGGTCGGTAAAATGAGGACCCAGATTGTTGGAGCCAATATGCTGACTCTATAAACCGCTTAGAGAGGGCTGTAAAGCACCATGAAGCGGTATATAGGTCTAAGTGCTGTTGCTAAAATTTAAACATTTTAAATGGCTTTTAAGCATAAGCAGAAATAGCAAGGGTAGCCAATTTAGAAATCCTGGCTGAAGAGAAATGTACTGTAGTATCATATTATAAATAAGATAGCCGTCCTTATTTATGCTCATTTAGTAGTAATCTTTTCATCTGAGTAGATGTTATAAATGTACACAATTAGAGTAGTAAGTGCATATCTCAAGAAGCGAGATCATGTCTTGAATCCACATCCTGTTGCATGTTGGTAGAGCAAAGAGGGAGAAATCTTTCTTGCCTCACTTAATTAACCTATGAAGACTGGGGCACACTTTAGTTTAGTATGCAATCATAGACTTGTTTCTGCAAGCACAGATCTGTCACAATGCAATGTCATGGAATTATCGGTTCCAATCCACCAATTCCTCATAGATGCAGAGATTTCAGAGGGTGTTTTGAGCTCTTCTGCCACTGACTGCAGATTTCTGCTCTAAGGTCTGAAGCAGCCCATAGGACCCGTTTCAGCTTATGACAAGAATTCAGTTCATTTCAATTTAGCATAATTTTTTCCTCTACCAATTAAGCAAAGGCCAAAGCAAAAAGTGGAATAGAATTATTAAAAATAGATGCCAAAGGAGGGACAAAATAAAATGTGAATGACAATTTTTTTAAAAAAAAAATTAAATGATTTTAAATGATTAAATTGAATCCTTGAATTGTCCTGTGGTGAGTTATTCCATAGCGAATTGGCCATGAGTAGTCCACCGGCGAGTTGGCTGAGGAGAGTTGGCTGCAGAGAGTTGGCCATATGACGGTATGACGTCACCGAACCGGTTCTCTTTGTTCGGGAGCTGGGCCCTCCTGCCCCCCCTGCATTATTCTTACCTTTTATTTGGCCCCAACCCCAATCTATTGCTGCCTCCTGAGTCCCAGCTGATCGGCAAAAAGGAAAAAAAACTGTTTAAACTCTTGCTGCGGGGCTTCAAAGGGCCGCCCTACAACTGATCAGTGTTAAAAAGCAGTGTGGTGGTAGACCAGTGCCTCCAAAAACAAATGAGTGACCGGTGCCTCCAAAAATAAATGAGTAGACTGGTGCCTCCAAAAACAAATGAGTAGACCGGTACAGCTCTGCAAGCAGTTAAAAGCCTGGTAGACCAGTACCTCTGCTAAATCCTAAAGAATTGTCACATGACCATCAAGCCACGCCCACAAAATAAGCCGCGCCCATAGAACCAGTAGTAAAAATTTTTACTACCCTGCTATTTTTACCTCTGTTGTGTCCCCTGCCTCCATCTGATTGGTTCCAAAAGGCAAGAAGTAACCTGGAACCAGTCACCCTGTTCTCTGTTTCTTTGTCTCTTTGGTAAGCTGTCAGGATGTGATTTAACAGATTAACAGAGTTAGAAGGGACCTTGTAGGTCATCTAGTCCAACCCCCTGCCCAAGCAGGGAGACTAAATGGCTGTCTAGGATGACCCTCATGGCTATCTAAATGGAGGATCAAAAATATGACTTCTCGACTTACAACCTTTCATTTAGTCACCGTTCGAAGTTCTAACAGCAATAAAAAAAAGTGACTTATTAACATTTTTCACACTTACAACCGTTGCGGCATCCCCATGGTCACATAATCAAAATTTAGACAGTTGGCAACTGTCTCACATTTACGACGATTGCAGTGTCCCAGGGTCATGTGATCACCTTTTGCGACTTCCTACAAGCAAAGTCAATGGGGAAGCCGGATTCACTTAACAACAATGTTACTAACTTAACAATTGCAGCAGTTCACTTAACATCTGTGGCAAAAAAAAGATCGTAAAATGGAGCAGAAATTCACTTAAGAAACATTTCCCTTAGCAACAGAAATGTCGGTCTCAGTTGTGATTGTAAGTCAAGGACTAGCTGTAGAACTACATTTTGATGGGAACAGAGACAGTCTGGGAGCCAAAAGGCGGAGACTTCTGCCATGCTCTGCTCTCCAATTTCTCAAGCGTCAATTGTAGTGTGTGTTTGTGTTTGTGTATGTGTGTGTGCTGCCAAAGCCTTATGTGGAAATGGCCTTTGTTTCAGTCCCAGGGGAAGGCAAAGGGTTTTAAGTGACTTGTGTCTCACTTGTCTATGGAGATTCTCAGTCATTCAGATCATAGTTGTCCCAAAGGTGCTTTTTCAAGAGGCATCTGGACTTTCTGGTTTTTCTTTGAAGACATTTCGCTTCTCATCCAAGAAGCTTCTTCAGCTCTGATTGGATGGTGTGTCCCTCTTGGCAATATTAATGAAGTCTTGATTCACCCCTTAATCGTTCAGCCTAGCTTTAATCATAGGGTTGTTGTGTGGCTAAAATGAGTCACCTCTCTATATCCCATCCAGGGTTTGTGCAAAGTGGGGTGTGAGACAACAATGATCAAAAATAAAATCGCGCTGCTGGTGCAAAATGTGGTGCAAAGCTGCCTCCATATCTTGTGGAACTGGTAGAGGTTGCAATGCAAACTTATTAGCTAGATGTACGTCATAAAATATCTACACCCTTGACTTGAATAATAGTCCGCCACACTATTTAATGACACTGATGTTACTGCTACTACTTCCACCACCATTGCTAGCAGTAGTAATTTTGTATTAAGCATATGCTGACCTACCCAGAAGGATAATTACAAGTGAAGTGTGGATTACTTTGCAAATGTCTGCTTGGTTGGGAAATTAAATCTTCCCAACCAAGCGTTGATTGAAATGCACTGCAAAAAGACTGAACTTTACAATTGGACCAGCTTATCCTTAAACTCAGGGGTGAAATGCTACTGATTCGGACTGGTTCAACCGAACCGTTAGCGATGGCAGCAGGTGGTTCAGAGAACCGGTAGCAACAGCAGCGCGAGGCTCCGGTTACCTGCCCGGTCATCGTTACTTCCTAGTTTTAAGCAGGAAGTAACCTGTTTTTTACCCTCTGCGCATGCACAGAAGGATTTTCACATGCACATGGCACGTGCACTTCCAAACCGGTAGGGAAGGTAAGTAGATTTCACCCCTGCTTAAACTGGACTAGGGGGAAAGAAAGATACGCTTCTGAATAGCTATCAACTCTCCCACTTTCCTTACTGGATGTAAGTAAAACAGAAATAAGGCTTCAGATGTTAATCATAGGTGTGAATAAAGGACATGCTGGAACGTTCTGTCCCAGTTGCTGTTCAGGACATG
Source organism: Arizona elegans (assembly GCA_022577455.1). Classification (NCBI taxonomy): domain Eukaryota; kingdom Metazoa; phylum Chordata; class Lepidosauria; order Squamata; family Colubridae; genus Arizona; species Arizona elegans. The sequence continues at coordinate 5,151,447 of JAKOOJ010000008.1, read as the reverse complement.
CAACTGACTTTAGAGGAGGACACTATGACTTCTTTGTGAGCAAAGTACCCTTCCAACCAATGGTGAATTCAATGTTTTTTTACTACTGGTTCTGTGAGCATGGCTTAGTGGGCATGGCAGGGGAGGGATACTGCAAAATCTCCATTCCCTCCCCACTCCAGGGGAAGGATACTGGAAAATCCCCATTCCCTCCTCACTCCTGAGGGAAGGATATTGCAAAATCCCCATTCCCACCCCACTCTGGGGCCAGCCAGAGGTGGTATTTGCCGGTTCTCCAAACTACTCAAAATTTCCGCTACCAGTTCTCCAGAACCTGTCAGAACCTGCTGAATAGCACCCCTGCTTCCAACTCTTCCTGCAAATTATTACGTTCAACCTAGCGTGCTTTTCTGTCCACATCCATTATTCCACTGATTTATTTAATGAATTCTCAAGTTCTGTATAAAAAACAACAACTCAGAATGGTGCACAGTAACAATCAACTAGAGATAGTCCTCGACTTACAACCACAACGGACCCCAAAATTTCCATTGTAACTGAGGCACTTAAGCAAGTTTTGCCCCATTTTGGGACAGTTGTTAAGTTGAATCACTGCAGTTGCTTAGTTAGTAACACGTTGTTAAGTGAATCTGGCTTCTCCATTGACTTTGCTTGTCACGTGGTCGCAAAAGGGGATCACATGATCCCAGGACACTGCAACTGTCATAAATATGAGTCAGTTGCCAAGCATCCAAATTTTAATCACATGGCCATAGGGATGCTGCAACAGTCATATGTGTGAAAAACAGTCATAAATTTTTCGGTGCCACTGTAATTTTGAACGGCCACTAAATGAACTGTTGTACAAGGACAAGGACTTGTACTGTACACTGTACAAGGACAAGAACAAGGACTGCTTGTACAGTAAGGCCTGAAAATTCAAAATATTTTTTCTGATAGGGAAAGTATAATTAAATAATTAGAATATCCAAGCATTAAAAACCAAAAGGTGCAACCCTATTGAAATCAAAATTTAGTAAAACAGACTGGAAGAGGTAGTAACAGGTCCTTTGCTGGCCCACATGATGGAGAAAGATCATTTAAAGCAGGAGTTGCCAATCTTGGCAATTTTAAGCCTGGCAGACTTCAACTCCCAGAATTCCCCAGCCAGTTGGCTGGGGAATTCTGGGAGTTGAAGTCTACCAGGCCTAAAGTTGCCAAGGTTGGAGACCCCTGATTTAAAGTGTGGGTGCCATCCTAGACAGGTTCATATCAGTTGAAAATAATAGCCCACAAGTTGTGATATAACCCACAAGGACCTATCTAATCAACAATTTTAATTGCACAGATTTATATTGGGAAGTCAGATACTATATTCCCAAGTTGTTCAGGACTTTATATACCAGCAGATTAAAAAACTCTGAATCTTGATTTGATCACTAATTCAGTCTCTAAGTCCTCTTTCAAATTCATCCTGTTTTACTTCAGCCCAAACTACAATCCCCATAATCCACAAATATTCTGGAAACTGTTTTTATAATCCAACACAATGGGAGGGTCAAGAAAGAGATTGCTGCCTAATTGGATCTCCTATGTATGCAATGAAATTTCATTTTAATGTATGCCCATTGATGTACATTTAAAGTGACAGTAAAGTTATTCTAAGTCTAAATAAAAGCACCAACTCACAATTTCCCTAATCTACAGCTTTATCAGTTTTCTTTCCTTTGTGAACTTTGGGAGGGAAGCATAGTCTTTCTTCCAAAGACTTAGTCCTTACGTTAAGAAAACTAGCACATCAAGGATAATTGTTTGAAATTTACTTTTCCATGCCATCCTGATCTTCTGTGGCATGGCAACGTGGCTTGCTACTACTTCTTCTTCTTGTGCCGTATCCATCATCGGATGTTGGTGATCATGTTGGCGATCCTATTTTTATCAAAGCCGCATGAAAAAGTGCTGCTGAGTTTTGTCCAAACCAGTTTTTTAGATTTTGAAGCCATGACATTCTTCTTCTGCCTGGACCTCATTTGCTTTCCCAAACACCCAGGGGTGCTATTCAGCAGGTTCTGACAGGTTCTGGAGAACCAGTAGCGGAAATTTTGAGTAGTTCGGAGAACTGGCAAATACCACCTTTGGCTGGCCCTAGAGTGGGGTGGGAATGGGGATTTTGCAATATCCTTGCCCCAGGAGTGGGGAGGGAATGAGGATTTTGCAGTATCCTTCTCCTTGAGTGGGGTGGGAATGGAGATTTTGCAGTATCTTTCCCCTGCCATGCCCACCAAGCCATGCCCACCAAGCCACACCACGCCCACCAAGCCACACCACACCCACAGAACTGGTAGTAAAAAAAATTGAATTCCACCACTGCAACACCATTTGTATGTCTACTTAGTGCAAGAGTATTTGATTAGGTATTTACAGGCCTAAGTGGTGCAGTCCAGAAATATGCTTATTTTCTTGTCGGCTATGCATTTTATAAAGTATTACATGCTCTTGATGCAAAAAAAGGATACAAGAACATAGCAAATTGCTGGACAGCAGAAATGAGCTTCTTCAATGGTACCCAAACCTTGTGGATGATTAATTTCTACTTTCAAGGTCTGGAGGTCCAAAAAGCTTATCTCTTGCTGAGGTGCCTTTTCTGCCCTTGGATCCTTAAAAACTCCTGTATTTGTGTAGTTCCTACCCTATTTCAAGTTGGGATACACTCAGGAATTTATTTGATCAGTCTGTCTTTCCCCCACTCATTTTTATGATAGGTCTGAAAAGCCTCAAATGTTTAACAAATGCAAAGTCTGCAGGTAATAAAATTACATTTGTATTCCTTTCACTATTGATATGCAAGATTTCTTTTATGAAACATTTTCTGTATGCTGCAGTATTTTCTTGATAACATAAAGTATATAAACCGCTAAAATATGAGGGAAAAAAATGCCTGGCATATCAACTATGATTTAAGGGCATGTGTTCCCAATTGGTTTTGGGAATGCTTACAATAGGGCTTTGATTTTGTTTTTTTCACCAGACATAAGGAAAGTTCAGAAAATATTTACCAAGACTTTGTTTTATCATTAGCGACAGAGTTTGAGGAAGTAATGGGGACCAAGATCGTGTTTCTAAGTACCTGAAGCAAAGACTTATTCTTTGTTGCCCTGGAGAGATTTAGATCTTGCAAGCTGAGATGGTAAGGAGGCCATATTTCACGCGAACATCAGAAGAGACTTAAAGATAGTAAGAACAATTCCATATTGGTGTCAGTAGAAAGATAGCAATCTTTTCCACCCTGGAGGTATTCGTAGACAGTCTACTGTCATAAAGGCACATTTGGTGCTGGTGATTTCCTTTGTCTTATTGTTATTAAAATATATATTTTGAGCTACCTGGAGGTGCTTTTGGTTAGAGCTGTCCATTGCCTTTTGTTTTGTTTTGTTTTATTTAAAAAAAAAAAAGTATTGTTCTTGTCTGCGAGAAAACTGTCCTTATTCCCAAGCTATTTATATGCTTCGAGACAAAAGTAATGCAATACTCAGAGCCTTTTCAAGTCCCTACCTGCCTTTTAACATCATTCAGTCCCAAATCTAAAAAAGATCTCTCGCTGCATCATTGGAAACCTCGGTCAAAAAGCAGCACCAGTGCAACTTCTTTTGCTAAGCCTATTCTTTCATCCAACAATAGTCATCCAGAGCTATTAATATTTATTTTTCTAAACCCTAGGCCACTTCTGCAGTTCCTATGCATGAGTCTAAGATGGCCTGAAGCACTGAAGGTAGCTTTGCAGAAAGAAGTAGATAGCCGTTTGCTTCGATGAAAAGGCCACTTAATCAACCTGAATGGCTCTCTCTAATCAGTACATTACTCCAAGCAGGATTCCAGTATGCCTGCCTTCCGTTACCATCAGTGGGATAACACACAATTACCTGCTTCCATTCAGAAGCAATATTTCAGGCTTCTGGGATGGGAAAAAATGCAGAGGGAGGCAACTTGCACAGGCTCAATGACAACATGAAAAAACAAAATGCACAGTGAACGTGTGGATGAAGTGAAGTGGCTATAGGAAACAGGAGGAGAGAAATAAAACACACAACTGATATCTTAAGATCAGGTTGTAGCAAAAGTTCCACAGCATGGAGTAATTTCCTTTTCTCCAGTGGCATTGTTTCGTAAAGCTTTCCAGTAGCAGTGTCAAAAAGAAAAACAGAAAGTAAAACAACGGAGAGAAAAAACACTCCAGCTATAATCTCAGGGAAGTGTTGCCAAGATTTGGAAAATGTGGATTGAGAAAGGAAGGGGGAGCCATACATTAAAAAACCTCCACTCAAGCTTTTCTTATGTACGATTGCTTAATTGTAATGGCTGAATTAATTTTACCTCCAGGTTGTCATCAATAGGCAAGGAGGATGGCATGGGGATTCATTCAAATAAAGCCAATGTTGTTAAAGAACTGTAGTGGTTAGAATGCAGTATTGCAGGCTAATTCTGCTGACTGCCAGCAGTTTGATTCTGATTGGCTTAAGGTTGACTCAGCCTTCCATCCTTCCGAGGTTGGTAAAATGAGAACCCAGATTGTTGGGGGCAATAGGTTGACTCTGTAAACCACTTAGAGAGGGCTGTAAAAGCACTATGAAGCAGTATATAAGTCAAAATGCTATTGCTATTAAATGAGAATAAAATAACAAAAGAACAGGATTGATGGTATCCGACCTGTACATGTAAAACGATGCTGGAAAAGATGCAATAAAAGACCACCAATGTGATTAATAGGCTACAGCAGCTCCTTTATAAGGAAACACTACAATGAGCGGGCTTTTGGGATTAGTTTGTAAGCAAGTACTGCATAGGGAAATGTGACCAAAAAATATTATAAAATCATACTGTGGCCAGAGGGTTTTTCCCTTGCTCTATTATACTGTATTGTTAGAAATTGAGCTCATCCATTGAAACTGATACAGAAAGTTACAGGTAGTATTCCACTTATGATCACAATTGAGCCCAGAATTTCTGTTGCTAAGCGAGACATTTGTTAAGTGAGTTTTGCCCCATTTTATGACCTATCTGGCCACAGATGTTAAGTGAATCGCTGCAGTTGTTAAGTTAGTAACATGGTTGTTAAGTGAATCTGGCTTCTCCATTGACTTTGCTTGTCAGCAGGTTGCAAAAGCTGATCATGTGACACCCCCCCCCCAGGATACGACAACCGTCATAAACATGAGTCAGTTGCCAAGCATCTGAATTTTCAATATGCCACCTTTGGGATGCTGCAATGGTTGTAAGTCTGAAAGACGGTCATAAGTCACTTTTTTCAGTGCCATTGTAACTTTGAATGGTTACTAAATGAACTGTTGTAAATCGAGGACTATCTATATTTAACACAGTTAAATCATGGATTGGTATCAATTACAATAGCACCACCAGTTTAGATATTAAATAAAGGGTCTAGTTGCATTTTTAAAGGGAACAGACAGATGCATTTCATATATAGCATTGATGGTTAACCTTTTTGGCACTGAGTGCCAAAACTGGAGCATGGGTGCATGCATGCACACACATGCAGCAGAGCACCGGAACCCAGAAGGGAACAGCTGGCCAGTGAGCAGGCACACAACGGAACCCGGAAGAGCAGGTGGCAATGGCACGCGTGCCCACAGAGAAGGCTCTGTGTGCCACCTCTGGCACACATGCTATAGGTTCGCTATCACGGATATTGTTTTGCCCCAGCTATGGACTCCAAAGAACGTAGCACACACAAACTCTATACAAAACTTATTTTACTCAAATAACTCAGTCTTTATCAACCAAAGGCTGTTAATAAACTGTCTTAACAGCCTACCAGAATTCTAAGATAAGGTAATCAGAGTCTTACTAGAGTTGGCAGAAAGCCCAGAAGCAATTTTGCAGAGAATCCAGACGCGACGGAGAGTGAACTAAAGTTGTTCCCTACAGTTTGCTGCAAGCGGCGTTCCTCCTTATATAGGCTAAGGGAGTGGCCAATTAGCCCCAAGCCTTACTCTCAAGGAGACCTCCTCCTGAGGAGCCACTCCTGCCTTTTGGCAGCTCTGCGCGCCCGTGCATTGAGAAGAGGCTCCTCCTCTTCGTCCTCTTCATTTAAAGGAGCTTCTGGAGCTTCTGGCTGAATCCCTGCCTCTGGCACCACATCTTTTCCAGCCTCCTCACTGTCCGACTCGAGTGCCAGTTGCACAGGCTGCTGGCGCAGCACCACACCAGCCTCCTCGTTGTCGGAATCAGCTACAATCCGCACAGGCCGCTGACGGGCCACAACAGATATATAGGCTCTTGGTGTCTTACAATTCTTGAATCATAGACGACACACATTCAGAATCCAGCTGCTGAGGAGCACCAGTGGAACAGGATTTTATGACTTCCCTGTTCATATGCCTTGGGCTCCTGAATGCAGCGTGAAATCTAAATCAAATAAATATCTGTGTATCTAGTTAATCACTGTTATAATATGCTGGACTGGAAAGTCCTTAGTCTGATTCAAAACATGTTGTACTCATGCATCAGAAGTCAAGATGAGGTCTAGAAATTCAACAGGACAACTGACAACCTTTCTGGGAAATGGCAATCCAAAAAACCCCTGAGCTTCTATGGTTCCTCTAGTGGTGCCATCCAGTGGTGGGTTTCAAATTTTTTTACTACTGGTTCTATGGGTGTGGTTTCGTGGGCGTGGCATGTCTTCGTGGGTGTGGCTTGGTGGGTGTGGCAGGGGAAGGATACTGTAAAATCTCCATTCCCTCCCCACTCCAGGAGAAGGTTACTGCAAAATCCCCATTTCCTCCCAGTCAGCTGGGACTCGGGAGGCAGAGAATAGATGGGGGCGGGGCCAGTCAGAATTTTTACTACTGGTTCTCCGAACTACTCAAAATTTCAGCTACCGGTTCTCCAGAACTGGCCAGAACCTGCTGAAACCCACCTCTGGTGCCATCTTAACCTTAGATTCAGATCAAACTAGATTAATACTAAGGCAAAGCATTTTAGATACAGAAGGTCAAACAAAAATCACTTTCTCTCATAATACAATTGCAAATAACCAAATGCCATATTTATAATGTATCAGACCTTCCAAATTTAGGAGACCCCCTATCTTTCAATTTCATGTTCTCCCATAGCTGTCGTGGAAGGAAACCATAGTAAAACCCCATTTGAATTCTGATGCAGCCCCAGTGATATAGGTACTGTAGAAAGCAGAGCCCATCTTCTTCTACATGAACCATGGTGGTGCAGTGGTTGGAATGCAGTACTGCAGGCTACTTCTGCTGACTGCCAGCTGCCAGCAGTTTGGTAGTTCGATTCTCGCCAGTTCAAGGTTGAGGTCAGTAAAATGAGGATCCAGATTGTTGGGGGCAATATGCTGACTCTGTAAACCTCTTAGAGAGGGCTGTAAATCACTGTGAAGCAGTATATAAATCTAAGTGCTATTGCTATTACTATACAGCCAGTTCTAACAAGGACAATACAATTGCCACCTTTTGTTTAAATTTCAGGGGTGCTCTGATAACTTTTATCTTTTAAATCAAGATAAATTTGTTTTTCTAAAAATAGCAAAATTCTGCTACATTATGTGTAAGTTTCACCCACAAATGTTTGCTATTTGTTCTGGTTGTTAGGGGATAGTTTTGTGTTGTTCATTATTGATTGTACTTTTATTGGTCAATGACTGAAATAAAGTATGTCTGTGTGTCTGTCTGTCTGATACTCTGTCATTTCTGGCAAAACTCATCAAGGTCATTTATTATTGAACCTAGCTGGACCAGTGTAAACAGGGCAAGCCGATTTGCAAAGTGTTTCTAGAGCTTCCCATCTTCTACAGAACCTGGATCAAAAGGATGCTTTGCAAATTTGTCATAAAAAAGCTTTTGAGCCATTACCATTTTGGTCACTGGAACTTTTTCTAAATAGTCCTTTCAGCAGCTGAAGTAGCTCTGTTAAATAGCTACCTGAAAATACAGCAAAGGTTGTTGTTGTTGTTGTTAGCTGCGAAGTTGTGTCCGACCCATCGCGACCCCATGGACAACGTTCCTCCAGGCCTTCCTGTCCTCTACCATCCTCTGGAATCCATTTAAGCTCACGCCTACTGTTTCAGTGACTCCATCCAGTCACCTCATTCTCTGTCGTCCCCTTCTTCTTTTGCCAACTAAGGTAGCAAAGTAAATTATGCTGACCAACTTTACTGTTACATACAGGTCCTCTCAGTAGAATTTGATCTTATTTTCTTCGGGACTTCTGCTATTTGACTTCAGGTTCTTGCTTCTGTGGTCAGCTGTTCTTCCTCCAAATACAAGCTTAGAATCCATATTGCAGGAAAGTAATCTTGTCTGTTTTCGAATATTAGCCATAAAAAACCTTGATAATACAGTGGTCTACGCACCCTGTTATTAACACAGCTGCCTGCAATTTACTGCTGGTTCGAATCTCTCCAAGGCTCAAGGTTGACTCAGCCTTCCATCCTTTCTAAGGTAGGTGAAATGAGGACCCAGTTTGTGGGGGCAATAAGCTGACTTTGTATAAATATACAAAAGTATGAAGGCTATTCCTTAACACATTGTAAGCCGCCCCGAGTCTCCGGAGAAGGGCGGCATATAAATCAAATTAAAAAAAAAAAACACATTTAAGAATATCTTGAATTCTATTTGTTTCTTTCATAACTGATTTCTCATCACTATGGAGTCAAGAGTTAGGAAGTGAGATGAGGCAAGAGTTCATAGCATTTGAAAATCATATTGCTCATAAACATATAGCAACTGAAGTAGGTTAAAGGAAAATAACATATTTCTGGAGTTTCTAAGACAAAAGACAAGTCAAGGCATTTGCAGAGTGCTCAAGGTGGTAGCCATAAACATCTGATTGAAGCCATCATCTTGACTTTTTGACCGCTAGAGTTGCCTCTGGACCAAATTTCAATCTTGATGAAGAAAAAGCTATTTACTTGGAATAATCATGTATCAGAAGTTAACTTGTGAGAAAGAATGCCTCTTCCATCCCCATCTCACGTATGTTATTTCATGAATTTACAAAGTGCTTTAAACTGCTTGCAAGAAACTTCTGGTTGAATACCATTTGAAATATATAGAAACAGTTATTGCTTGAGAATGTCACAAGTAAATTAGTAATCAACATCAGAATTCTAGATTGCAAAGCAGAATATGCCAAAAGGGATTGCAAATCATAACCTCTCTTAATTTTGTTGTAGATTTCAGGATAATTGCAAAAGATATTTAGATTTCAGGATTTTTTTTTTCACTTTATCAACCACATTCTTTATTTCCACCATCCAATGCCCATGGTAAAAAGAACAACTCAAGCAAGTAAGAATCTTATCAGGAAAAATTGAATCCCTATAGAACTTCAATAAAGGGAATATAATTGATAGTCTTTGCGTATGGAAGACCCAATGACTGTTCTTCAAGAGACACCTGCAGCTGAAATAATGATGCAGCTGTCAAATTGGACTCAATAGTTCCTAAGTGTCTGCAATAAAGTCAGAAGGCATTTCAGCTCAAATGAGTAAAATCACTGAAAATGCAAATCTGGAGTCTATGAAACACACACACAAACACAGAGAAGTTTTTTTTTAATGATCAAGTGTGTATGATAGGTACTAATACAGTTTGAAAAGAGTTATTACATGTCCTGTTAAGGCAGAGGTGAAATCCAGCAGGTTCTGACAGGTTCTGGAGAACCGGTAGCGGAAATTTTGAGTAGTTCAGAGAACCGGCAAATACCACCTCTGGCTGGCCCCAGCAGTGGGGTGGGAATAGAGATTTTGCAGTATCCTTCCCCTGGAGTGGGGTGGGAATGGAGATTTTGCAGTATCCTTCCCCTGCCATGCCCACCAAGCCACACCACACCATGCCCACCAAACCACATCCACAGAACCGGTAGTAAAAAAAAAATGTATTTCACAACTGCTGTAAGGGATGCATGAGAATTTTTTGGGGGGGGAAATCAGCTATGTAGTCTTTTGAGATCAGTTGCAATCAAAGAACTGCTATAGTTAAATAAAGAGAGTTCCATTCTTAAAGTTGCAATTTTTCAAGTGTACACCCCCATTGAGACATTCAAGATCAAATTGTCAAAAATGAGTGTGTTGTAGAAAACATTTGTCATTTTATCTCTGAATAGTTGGAGGAGACTGTACTGCATTGAAACTTGAAAAATATAATAAAATTACCATCATATGATGAGAGGCCATGGTACCTGCTCTGTCTGACCTTCTATCATCAGCCTGTAAATAATTAAATAAATGAAATCTTTCCTAGCTCTTTTTACTAAGAATTAGAAATATTGTGTTTTCAATAAAGGAGAATATTTGTAGATTAGAGTTGAAATGAAGGCTCCACTGATGATGTTACCTAGTTAGGGTAATGAAACATCTGCAAGAAAACAAGAAAACTCAGCACCAAGGACCCACCCCCCACATTCCCTTTTACAGCATTAATATGGGGAAAATATGCACCATTCTTATTCATACTTATAAAGATGAATAGAGCCTAGTATCTGTTGAAGAGAACTCTACTAATGTAGAACCTTCAATACATTCTTGGCATAGTTGGTTGACAAACTCCTCTTTCATAAAGTAGAGAGGATCAGTTTACATTCTTTATTTGACCTAATCAGTAGGGAAGAATTGGTCAAGGAGATACCAGAGTTTTAGAAAAGTATGAATGTAATGCTTACATCAGTCCTGTATCTTAGATGTCAGAAAAAGTTATTTGCCAGATAAATGCTAGGTAGGATATCATGGCAAGATAAAATAATAGAGACAGCAGGCCAAGATAAGTAAGAGTTCCTGAAAAGAAAATTACTAAACATAATCTCAAATCATGCCAAAGGGGAAAACAGAAGGAAGGAAAGAATGATGAAAGAAAGTTTTATTGAAGGTGATTTTTTTCAGCCTGTAGTTCTGTCTTCAATCCAGTATCTTTCTTTTGTTTGACTTATTTTTTTAACTCAATTATGTAGTTAAGGTGTGTTGAGAATCCTTATTATGTCTGCAGGTGAAATAAAACTCAAAGATGCTAATATACACAAAGTTACTAATACAATTCAAAATAACCTTGATTATTCAGAAAAGCTTGCCTGAAATGAACAAAGTGATAATCCCACCAAATCAAATGCAAAGTTTTTGTGCTGAGGTAAACTTTTATTATCATCTTCAACAAACATGGCTGCTATAAAAATGACAAAAATTGTTATGGCACTAATATGTGTAAAAGCATTTTGAACGTTCAGGAGGTAAACATGATTCAGAAGGATAATGACTGTAAAAATGTTTATGTGGGTTTAGGAAAAATTGGCAGAAGTTAGGATAATTTCCAAGTTGTAAGATATTGTAAGGGATCATACATCATTTGAAATATTGTCAGCATCTCAGCTGATACACTAAGAAAGACAGAAAAAAAACCCAAGGAGAGTTCAGAAAAAGGTGATTAAGAATATGGAAAATAAATTGTATGAGAATAGATGGAAGTAATTTGAGAAGAGAATTGGAGAAGGAATGGAAGGGGGAGAAAGAAATGAAGGTTAAAAAAAAATGATAGCGTTCTTCAAGTATCTAAAGGACAGATATTTGAAGAAACTGGTGCTTCTATTCTGCCTAAGATCTAATTTTAAAATGAGCAGTTTTTCACTGAAGATTAAAAGAAAGAGTTTGTCAATAGATTTATTTGGAATTTTGAGGAAGATTACCAGACCTGGTCTGGGAAAATGTAGAAAGCCACTACATAGCTGTAATCAGTGAAGAGTTTGTTGCCATCTAAGGGTAATCAAGATTAGTGCAGTCCAGAACTTGGGCACTAAAAAAGCTGTAGAATCTTTCCCCCTCATTTTTATATCTCAAGAATGCTTATAGGACCTTCCTGGAAATAAAGAAAGAGCTAGAAGCTTGCACATTCCTTTGCAGTACCATATGCCACGTTTCCAATGCTTCATTTATTTATCAGAAGTATATTACAATAGAATGTGATAATCTATTCCTGATGGCTTTACTTCTGCATCTAAGACTTGTCTTCTTGGTAATTATCTCGTCACCATGGTGAGTAACTTGTGGCTCAAACATCCTAATTTGGGGAAATTAACTAACCATGTGCATCAAAGACTCCAAAGTGTTTAATCTACCCATGATAAATTGACCTCCTTCAAACAAAAATTTAAAAAGGCCAAAATAGCCCACATATCTTGTCTTCATTCTCTGATGACCTCATTATGTCGTTACCACACCCTCTGGAAATTACAGCAATCCACATTTTTTTAAAAAAAATAATAGAATTATATGGCAGTAATCCCCACTGAGCTGAACGAGGCGTACTTCTCAGTAGCCATACCAAAAATTATGTGATTGTAAGTGTCTGAATGTTCCTCTTAAACAATAAACACTGTAAGAAATACTGGAGAGAAAGGAGAGATAAGAAAGGTTATATAGTACATGTCTTCAAGGAAAGTATCTGGAAAGAAATTATTCCCATTTACAGAATGTGTTGAAATCTCAAAGAAAGATAACTTGAAATTCTAGATACATTTCAAAAGAGCATATTTAGAACTGAACATTGGTCTATGAATTTTATATGGATGGCTAACAACTGATTAACTAAACAAATTTAAAGTATTTAAAGGATGTTTGGAATAAATCTTTTTGGAACTTTTCCAACTGCTCATTTTGCTACATTAAACATTTCTAGTTTCTCTCTCTTTTAAATTTCTGAATAGAAATTAGCTAAGTGAGCCTTCACTTTAAGAACAAATGACATTATTCTGAACTAATAATAAATCCAACATGGTTATGAAGGCAACTGATTTTAGACTTTCCAAGCTTGAGAAGTATAGTGTTAAATTAAACAGATCTTCTGGATAGAAAGAAGAAAGGATTAAAGGGGAAAACAAGCACAAGATCATATATATATATATATATATATATATATATATATATATATATATATATATAGTATAAATAAATTGGGAATACTTTATTAAGATAGCTTTTAGGAAGCTACTAAGATAGTTTTTAGGAAGATTGCTATTGGGAAGCTAAAATTGATGGCCTGATTTTTTGGGGGTTAGACCTTTGCCTCCCACATCCCAATATCAAATAAGGCTACAAATTAATCAAAATGTGCTGCTAATCTGAAATTGCAAAGGTTTTTTTTTTCTTTTAAGATTAGTGGTGCTTATTTTCTTCTGTTTCTTGGGCAGGTAAAGCTTGAATTTTAAACAATTGGCTTCATGTATGGCCTTATAATAAGCAATCTGTCCTGGCTTGATGTTTTTCTATCTGATATAGCTTGATCATCTGCCTTGTATTGTCAGCTAGTAAGGAAATTTAATCATAATGAGACCTGCTGGCACAGAAAGACAGTACAAAGCAAAGTAAAACGTACTCATCCCATACAACCATTTTGTTCTGGTAAGCAAGATAGCATCTCCCTAGAGAGGTTTGGTAGACAGTGTTTTCCACATCTGGAATGTTCTAATCTCATGATTTCATGACTGAATATCATGGGCATTGCAACATAGCTAGAGAGCACCACATTAGGGAAGGTGGGTTCAAGTCCTTAAGGCAGCTGAATCATTCCAATTTTATTGAGAGACAGATTTGGTACAAGCATGAAATTGCAATAATGCCCATACCACTTCATTTTATCACTTGTTGGCACTGAAAATGGCACAAATATCTGATGCATATTTCACTTGACTAGTAACCTAACTTCTCTGATTAGGGTTCTAGACACAAGAACAGTTTTTCCCCGAATGCCATCACTCTGCTAAAGAAATAATTCCCTCAACTCTGTCAAACTAGTTACTAAATCTGCATTACTATTAATCTTCTCATCATTCCTATCACCCATTTCCTCCCACTTACGACTGTTGCTGGTATCCTTAAGATTTATATTGACTGTTTCCTAATGTGATTTGATTGTTTATTTGTTCCCTATGACTATCATTAAGTGTTGTAAGCGTTGTACCTTATGATTCTTGACGAATGCATTTTTTCTTTTATGTACATCGAGAGCGTATGCACCAAGACAAATTCCTTGTGTGTCCAATCACACTTGGCCAATAAAGAATTCTGTTCTGTTCTGTTCTGTTCTGTTCTATTCTGTTCTATTCTATTCTATTCTATTCTATTCTATTCTATTCTATTCTATTCTATTCTATTCTATTCAATGGCAAGTCAATAGGTATTACATTTAATATGCTTCTTAAAAAAACATTTCTCTAATTCCTTAGGCCAAATATCATGATCTGTTAGTTAGGGTTTTTTTCTGGCAATTTCCTTGTTAATTGTCAGATTCTTTCTTAGGACCTTCTGGCTCAATGGTTTTCCAAGAAACTACAACAATATGTAGGAAAGCTCTTGGGAGACTGGGCACGGAGATGCTGCCAAGGTCAGATAACAGATAGTATAGCCCACAACTGGATAGTGGGTGAGACAAGAGGCTCAGAAGAGATACACACCCCCTCATTTCTTGGGTTATAAAGGAGCTGGGGGATGGAATTGTGCTTTCAGACTTGCAAGGTTCTGTTGATGTAGCTTTACAATAAAATAGAATTAGCTCAGCTGGTTGCAAACCAGTTTACTCTAATCTAGCCAGTTTACTCCAGGAGGCCAACAGAAACAAGCACCAACATAAAATGGTACTCCCATTCCAGTTTGGAATCAGCCTTGGTCTTGATTGATCTCATGAACAAATTAGTTTTGGGAAGCTGAAACAATCTGTTTGTAATTCTACTCCTGCTTATTGGAAGTGCAGCAAAATTTGTATTTTCTTTGGAAGCACTGTGCTTCTAAAGCCTTTGCAGTTGGTTCTTCCCTTATTTGCTCTCAGATCCTGTGCCCAGGAAGGCTACTATTCTTTTACTCCTGCCCTCATATCCGCATCAGAAGGTCAACAGAAGTTTCTGGGGTTGCATCTTCCTGCAAACGCTGTTCAGCACTCACCTCCTTTACTAATCTAGTAGTAATATACAACATTGGGAAAAGCGCTGAGCATCACAATTGCCAACACACAGTGGCACTTCACTGTCACAACTCAGGGGGGCTTTTAAAAGCAACTGAGGAATGCTGGCAAAGAGGAGGATCAAAATCCTTTAGAGGATTTCAATCTGCTTTTGTTTATTTATTATACTCAGTCTTCTCTGTCTCAATTCACACCACAGCAAATGCCTAGAGCTATTCAGTATTTAAAAAGATCGAAATACTGAACACGGTAAGAATGGGGAAAAATTATTTTATTGAGACTGAGTAGATGTTTCTATTTTATAACTGATGATAAGTCAGGGGGCAGGCCATTGATTAAATACTGCTTTTTGTTATATCCTGTTTATTAGTTCGAGGAAAGGGAGGCGAGAATTCATGTCTCACATTGTATTTTTTATATTCCCTATATTTCAGTGTCTACCTTGAACAAGTTCTTTGCAAAGGATGCTGGTGGAAATTCTGATGGTGTGAAAATGCCATAAGTTAAAATGAAGGATTGCTATTTTTCCTTTTCTTCTCTGACTGATGTTCTAGGTCTGTATTTTTCTGATTCGTAGTAGATCACAAAATTTGCACAAGAGACATTTGCCAACCTTACACAGTGTAATAAGAAGAAACCCTAAACCTGGTTGGGGCGTTCTGGGAGTTGAAGTCCACACAACTTAAAAGTTGCCAAATTTGAAAAATGATGGCCTAAAGCACAGGTGTCAAGCTCGCCATGCCACATTGCCGTCACTTGATGTTTTGCAATGTTTTTCCCATTTGTGGAGCTGGGGTAGGCGTGGCCTGCGTGTGACGCATCCGGCCTGCAGGCTGCCAGTTTGACACCCCTGGCCTAAAGCTACCAATCTACCCATTCCTTTAGCAGGGACCCTATTGACCCTAAGGTACCCTTCTTTAAACTTTTGTCAGATTTAAGCTCTTCATTCCTTCTGGTCATTACTTCTAATCTTGCAGATTTTAACAAATAGAGGACAGATTATTTTGAAATGCATTCTTCTATTTTTTAATCAAACAATAGCCATAAATAAAATATCTAATTCTGAAGCATCTAGTTCTCCAAATTCTTTTGTTGACATTTTTAAAAAATCTATGCATCCTTTAAATAAAAAAATGTTACTGAAAATTAAAGTTATTTATGAGTTCTCAAATTCAATTGCACAGCCTTGAGGAATAAACCTACAGTCTCACAAAGGAAAAGAACTAGAGTTTAAAATGTGAACATATTTAATTGGTAGCTATGGCAACGTAAAAATAAGTTGATTGGTGAGAGGGCAATTTCATTTCTGAAATTAAAAAAAAGTTAATATTTGAATGTAAAGCCATCTTCTTGACAATTTGTGTCACAATCAAATCAAACTAAAGTATTTATTTCAGTGTGAGAATTTTTTTTAAAAAAATAACTATTTACAAATACACTGGCAGTGTTTAGCCTTTAAGCTACATGAGATTCTTGTTTATTACACGGGAGTTACATCTAAATCCTTCAATGTTCATAAAAGTGTCTATATTGAAATCAATCCAATGATTTTTATTTCTAGATGTTGTCTTGTCTCTGATCAAATAAGTCAACATTTGAGCAAGTTCCATCGTCTTCATCAACTGTTCCTCCATTGTGAGTAGTGCTAAATCTTTTAATCTTTGTGCATATAATAATCTTGATGCAGTTATCATGTACTAAAGCAAAGTTCCATGACTTTTTTTCCCCAATTGACTGTCCAATAATCCTAAGAAAAACTTCTGGTCTCAATTGCATATTGATCTTTAAACTCCTCTGGAGCAATGTATGTACTTGAGTGCAGAATTTTCTAGCTTTTTTAACACCAATTTTTAGGGATTTCCAGGAAGATAGCAAACTGAAGATAACTCTATTAAAAAGTGGAGCCAGCATTTGTGGTCATGAATAGGAGCCAATGAGTAGACTGGTTCCTTTAGTCCTCTCTAGATAAATAGAGGATGTGAGATCACCCAAGCTCTTCACCTTATGGTTGATCGTCAGAAGGACATAGCAAGATAGCTGTGTCCAGAAGGGGTGGGAGGAGAATTGGGAGATGAGGGAATTCACCATAATTGTTCTAGCCACACATGGAGCCTGTTTAAAAGACAATAAGTCCTTTGTTAGCTACTTTCAGAAATTGCCTATTAACTGCTTCAAAGAAGTTCGACAACTTCAAAGTGACAAGATTGCAAATACCAGGAGATTGCCCTCAATCCTTAATATAAGAAAATGAAGATGTTCCTTTATAATCTTTAAGAGTTTAAACTAAACAGCAAAATCAAGACAAGGTTTTGGTTACAGAAAATGTTAAGTGGATTAAGGATTCAGAAAGAAATATTGTATTTGAATATTAAGACTTTGAAATTAATTTTAAAGAATAAATGCATGTTATGGGAAAGAGAAATTATTCTGACATATAACAAAACAAGTACTATATAGTGGCATTCAGAGATATCTTTGAGGAACTGCACTGGTAACAGCATTGGGACTTTGAATCAATTATGTCAGCTTGTTGCTTCTTGAAATACAGTCTGTTCTCAGAAAAAGATGTTATAGAAAAATATATGCAACAAAATCTACCGGAGAACAACTGGATGAAAATTTGAATTAGAATTTGTCATCAGATATGATGAAACAATTGGATGATGTTTTAAAAATTAAGAAGGAAATAAAAATGACAATTCTAGAGAGCAATTGGGACAATTTTTTTTTTTTTTGCTTATCAAAAAGGCTGTTTTATAACATTGAAGAAATTCATATCAAGAATCTAAATTGATTACAGACAAAGATTGTTCTGTATAAAAAGGAAAAAAGGAATATAACGTTGGTTTACTTGACCAGGGTTAAAATGGGTTATATTGTCATTTTGTTTGGTGCTCTTTGGATTCGCTGATATCTGAAATGGTTAGGGTTTATTAGATTTGCTTACATTTAATATGATGTTTAAACATTTTCCCCTACAGTTACTGCATGTATCCTAATTTGTTAGATCTAAACTGGATCTACATCTAACTGCCTTTTTACTTAAGGTAAGGGTATTTTGTGAACTTATTCTTTTTAAAGGAGAAATTATACCTCTTCCTTATGTTAAATTTTAATCTTTTGTTTATATTCAGATACTGGGATTACTTTACATTTGCTAAATGTAGAATTGTTTATAGTTTAGAGTTGAGATAGGGAATGTTTATTTGAATGAGATATGTTGCTATTTGGGATGGTTTTCCTTGGAACTGTTGGCATTTGAAATGGAAAAATGTTGCGTATTGGAGTTTGTCCTTTTTAAAGGAGAAACCATTCCTCTTTGTCATGTTAAACTTTAGTTTTTTATTTATACCAGGATATTAAGACTATGTAATGCCTTTTAAGTGGGGTTTTGCTTACAGCTAAGAGCTGAGATGTTGAATGTTGAGTTTTATATATGTTAATTAATATTATTTTAAATCTCTGGTTGGACTTTTTACTGATCTCTTGATTGGGGGAGATGTTACTTATTTGATTTGCCTATGGTTAAGAGATGAATTATGGGATGAAAAGTTTTATATTCATTAAGAGGAAAGTGAAGAGATTATGAAATTGTTTATACTTGTGATGAGTATTTGCTTCCTTGAGAGGACATTCTTTTTACTTTTTTGCTTTGTTGAACTCTTCTTATTCTTTTCTTTTTTTTTAGTTTGTGTTAACTTTTCTTGTTGTAATTAAAACCTTAAATAAAATTATTGCCAAAGTAGAAAAAAGAAAAAATCTCTTTATCTGTAAGTTAGTTATACCCGAAAGTAGTTAAGAAATGAAGCTTGTGAAAATCTTCCCCGCTGATCTCCCCCACAATTGCCATCCTTGCTCCTTCAAGGATGTCTAGTTCACCACGAATCCTCATCAGAAGATCTCAGCTTTGACATTACTAATGTGATAAAATAGAATTGCAAAGTGTATCTGGAACAAAGTATAATAAAATATGCAATAAAAGTCTTTCTATCACGTTATCAAGGGATATGGAGAATTTTGTCACCTGTCAATTGTAAAAATGTGTAGTAAATGTTGCTCTTTAATTATTTGACACAAATTTATCAACACAAGTCCTTTATTGTGATTTTTCAATGATTTACAACAATTATACATATACCAATGGTCTCTTCTAGAGTACCTTTATTTCAATGCTTACATGTTACCTTCATTTTCACCTGAATTTCGTGAAAACAGAATATTAATGACTATTATTTCTCTTATTATTAATATTATTTTGTCCATCCAGATATGACTTGCACTATTTGAGTGCAGTCTCTTTCAATCAATTGTGATGAAAAATCCATATTTGGGAATAAATAATAGCTATATTCCAAGAAAAATAATCCAAGTTTTTCTTTTGAGCCTAGCTGAATAGTCTAGGAAAGACTGCCTTCAGTTCTCAGGGATGTATGCCAACTTGGTGGTTTAATTAGCCAACATCAACATGTCCAATTGTTTCAAAACACTCCTAATAATGTTATCTTTCATGGATTGCTATCCATGAAGTATATCACATTTCTCCTTAATTCTTTGTGCGTCCAGCTGATCATTTTCTGTTAGTTCCAGGCCAGTGGTGGAATTCATTTTTTTTTTACTACCGGTTCTGTGGGCGTGGCTTGGTGGGCGTGGCCTGGTGAGCATGGCAGGGGAAGGATACTGCAAAATCTCCATTCCCACCTCACTCCAGGGGAAGGATACTGCAAAATCCCCATTCCCTCCCCACTCCTGGGGGAAGGATATTGCAAAATCTCCATTCCCACCCCATTCTGGGGCCAGCCAGAGGTGGTATTTGCCGGTTCTCTGAACTACTCAAAATTTTCGCTACCAGTTCTCCAGAACCTGTCAGAACCTGCTGAATAGCACCCCTGATCCAGGCTTACCGCAACTGTTCTCTATCTCTTTCTTTCATTTAAGTTTTCCCATAATTACCTCAGCCTGTGTTTCAGTGATATGAACCTAGTAGCACTCTCTTTCTCTATGATTTCTCTCTCTCTCTGTGGTTTAGTTTATCTTAGTGCTCAAGTGCTATCTTGATTGTTGTCAACATTTGCTGTATTGGACTAGAAGATTGATGATGGAGTATGAATAAGGTTGGGAGTTGAGGAAACCAAAGTTCTGTTACATAAGCAGAAGCTAAACATGCACTATCTCCCTGTATCAAACAACATGTACTTTGTTGGAAATACATTGGGTTTTCCTCATACAGAGCTATCTCCCAGTCTTGAGATATACTGGATTAGGCAACTTTTACCATTTCTAGATGGATGACCTTTAGAAACAATAGGAGATGCAGTCTGAAAGTGCCAGTTTTCTCTTGAAAGAGTTGGAAAACAATTAAAACCTGACATGTGCAAGGAGCAACTCTACTTTTCAATAGAAGCATGTGCAAAGCATTTAGTTAGGAGTAAGCATAGAATATCTCCCATTGCCTTTTCAGGAGACAAGTCATCTTTCTCAGCAGCAGAACTCCTCCTCCTCCTCCTCCTCCTCCTCCTCCTCCTCCTCCTCCTCCTCCTCCTCCTCCTCTTCCTCCTGCTGCTGCTGCTGCTGTAATTCCATGTTCACTCAGAGGGGAAAGGCAATCTATACATATTTTAAAGTACTTTCTACTCCATATACTTTTCGCTAGGGTTAAGAATTAAGCTTCTGATTGAGTTCAAAATATATCTCTGATTTTCTAAACTATATTTTCTTTCCAACTATGCCTTTGCCTATATCAAATATTCCCCTTAAGAACATTTAATCTCAATTTTCTTTGGAATTTTATCTCAAGGCATGTCTTTCTGTTGGAATCTACAGCCCAAGTTTTCTCCTGATTCTGATATGGTTTACTGAGGCTGAGATATTTTGCCAGGAATTAAATTTTTGCAGCTGTTCTTCAAAATCTTAAGGGTTACTGTGTGCACTTACTTTATCAACTGATTTACTTGGCTTTCAGTTTCTATGGATGCTAAACTTGGTATTGAACACCAGACCTTTTCTTTGCAGATGATAATAGCATATGGGAGGTTTTTGAACTTCAGTATGAGTTCCCTGTGGAAAAATGCTCCTCTCTCCTACAAAATTTCCAGAGGCTGAATTATATGCTGGAAAATGATGTGCAGAAGAACCCAACAGCAAGTGACTTATGATCGTTTTATCAAACTTACCACCATTGCAGATGGTCAGATGCTCAAAATTCAGAGGCTTGGCAATTGCCTCACAGTTATGATGGTTGCAGTGTCCCAAGGTCACGTGGTCACCTTTTGTGACTTTCTGACAAGCAAAGTCAATGGGGAAGCTAGATTCACTTAACAACCATCTTACTAACTTAGCAACTACAGTGATAACAACTTTGGCAAGAAAGGTCATAAAATGGGGCACTTAACAAATGTCTTGCTTAGCAACAGAAATTTTGTACTCAATTTAATTTAATTTTAATTTAATTTCCAATTTATATACCGCCCTTCTCCCTGAGGACTCAGGGCGGTGTACAGCCAAGATAAAAAACATAGAATACAAATATTAAAACATTTAAAAATATATATAGATTTGGGCCGAAAGTTAAGAATCACAAACTAATTAAAAATTTTAAAAATTTCTTCTAAGCCAACCCGGCTTGCTGGAAAAGATGGGTTTTCAGGGAACGACGGAAGGCATTGAGGTCATGGATTCTCCTTATCTCCGGGGGCAACTGATTCCAGAGAGTGGGAGCCCCCACAGAGAAGGCCCTCCCCCTGGGGGCCACCAGCCTACATTGTTTGGCTGATGGCACCCTGAGGAGGCCCTCTCTGTGGGAGCGCACGGGTCGATGGGAGGTCGTTGGTAGCAGCAGGCGGTCTCGGAGATAGCTAGGCCCTATGCCATGGAGCTCTTTAAAGGTGATAACCAACACCTTGAAGTGCACCCGGAAGACCACCGGGAGCCAGTGCAGCTCGCGCAGGAGCGGTGTTACATGGGAGCGCCATGTTGCTCCCATCACTACCCGCGCTGCTGCATTCTGGACCAGCTGGAGCCTCCGGGTGCTCTTCAAGGGGAGCCCCATGTAGAGAGCGTTGCAGTAGTCAAGGCGAGAGGTGACGAGGGCGTGAGTGACTGTGCACAAGGAATCCCGATCAAGAAAGGGCCGCAACTGGCGAATCAGGCGAACCTGATAAAAGGTCCCCCTGGTAACAGCCGTCAGATGTTCCTCCAAGGACAGCTGCCTATCCAGGAGGACTCCCAGATTGCGAGCCCCTTCAGTGGGGGCCAAAGACTCGCCCCCAATAGTCAGCGATGGAGTCAACTGACTATATCGGGATGCCGGGAGCCACAGCCACTCAGTCTTGGAAGGGTTGAGCTTGAACCTGTTCCTCCCCATCCAGATCCGCACAGCCTCCAGGCACTGGGACATCACTTCAAGGGCATCATTGTGCTCATAAGTTGAAGGGAGGAGTATCTTTCTTAGCTTGGCCAGAATAGTGCTACAGATAATATTTGCAGTCACCATATGCCATCTGATGCAGAAGTTCTCAATCATTTTTTGTTCATGACTCCCTTCTAAGCATCATGTACCTTTATGACCCTCCTATAGTCACTGTTAGCTAAAAAAAGGCATTTAATACCTGCATTTTTTATGCTAGACCATACCATACCATACCAATAAAGAAACAAATAAAGATCAAGTTTTTACGCTGCTGAAATCCGCACATAATGAGATGGGAGGATTATTGATAAATTGATCATAGGTCTGGCAGTTCAATTATTGAACTGAAGGGGCCACCATTGAAGGACTGCCACAAAGAAGAGGTGAGTCAACCTATTTTCCAAAGCACCAGAAGGCAAGACAAGAAACAATGGATGAAAACTAATCAGAGAGAGAAGCAGAGGAGAAATTTCTTAACAGTGAGAACATTAACCAGTGGAGCAGCTTTCCTTCAGAAGTTGTGAGTGCACCATCACTGGAGGCTTTTAAGAAGAAACTGGATGGCCACTTGTCTGGAATGGTAAGGGGTCTCCTGCTTGAGCAGGGGGTTGGACTAGAAGACCTTCAAGATCCCTTTCAATTCTGTTATTCTGTAAGTTTGCGGTACTGCCTCAGAATCTTATTCCACCCCCCGCAATTAGAAATATAGCATGCCTCCCTCCCCAAACCACCTAACATCAAAATATTTCTTCTTTGCCATGGGCATACGGATTTCAAATCAGCCAAAACTCTGTCGGCTGTTTATGATCATTCAAACCGTTGTTTTTCCTTTCAGGAGTCAGTCATTTCCTTTTTTCCAAAAGCACAAGTTAGCACAGTCAAGATCTGGAAGCCTGCTGTCACACAGTAGGTCTAGCGTCTGAAACTGATACTTTACTGCAAAATTGTAATAAAGTTGTTTTCTCATCCAGGGTCATAGGAGACCTATCAATTAATCCTGTTTCGAGCCGACAGGAGTCAAATGGATGTTTTTCCCCACTCCTGGTCTGAAAAGCAGCTCAGACAGATCTCCTCAACCCAATGAATACATACCCTCCCCGAACTGCTTCGTAAGCCACCTGTCAAATAATAGAAACCCCCAGCTAAAGTTGAGATGATGTATTTGGCAATTTAGCATATTCTAAATGGCTGTCTAATCCTAGGGGTAATTAACTGCCAAGTCACAAAAGCCAAGATGTAATAAGCAAATTATTGTTTAAGTTCAGGTTTCCCCTGATCCAATTGCAAATTAAGCATTATCATTTACCTGAAAGGTAAATTGATTTCCCTCTGCAACTCCCATTTTTGCTCCCTTTTTTCTCCCCTTCGTGCCTTTTTATCATCCTAATTATAGCAAGGTAGCACCCTTATTTACACCAAGCATCCTGAAATCATAGAAATTAGTTAGAAATCTGAAAGGCATCCAGATAAAAGGAATCAGTGGCATTTGTACAGCATCTCCAGGTTGCATGATTTCAACAACTAGTACCCTGGTCACTGCACACTAGCTAGGCCATTATTTCACTTTACAAATGAAAGAGCAGGAAAA